>CM074293.1:15043646-15643646 GCA_037194245.1 Opsariichthys bidens | reverse complement strand
CCCCACCCTGCTCTCTCTCTGTTTTGTGTGAGTTTCTTTGATAGTGTTATTATAAGCTCTCCACACTACAGTGCTCTAAAATGACGACCGTCATCAGGCCATTGACTCTAATGGCTGTTTTGTAGCCTGAGGCACCTTCTCCTTTATGTGTCTATGTATCACAAACTACTGCAGCGTTATAGACCACATAACAGAAATCCAGCCGTTCAGATTGGTTACATTATTCATTTCTCTCTCTCTCTCTCTCTCTCTCTCACAAACACACTCACTCTCGCACGCACGCACACACTCTCTACATGACCCTCCCTGAAGCTATCTAGACATCATCAAACTCCCCCACCTCTAAATATAACACTTTTCCACTCTACTACCCCTCCGCTTTGCCACATCGGCGCTCTCTCTCATGTAACCCCCAAACCCACTGAACAAAATGGCCGGCATGTTAAATCGACTCGCCAGTGTACAGCAAAGGCAGGGTGGAGCTTCCGGATTGGTGGAGTGAGAGAGAGAAACTGAAGCCTGTTTTTAGGAGGGCTAAAGTATAAAATGAATATTTGATGAGGTCTGCTTGTGTGTAATCTGATTTGGGATCTGTAACAAGGTTTTGCCCGCCATCTCTCCTTCTATCGCTCTCTTTCTCTCTTTCGCTTGCTCTTTCGTTCAAATGACTAGAACGTTTAATGGAAAAAGCTGGTCGCTTCCAGTGCTGGAATAATACCTTTAATCTAAGCGTTTTGGAGTTTACATTTGTCAGTTGTCAAGGTATGAGAGGATAGAGTTGAATAGAGTCATACACATTCACAGTCACGCACACACATTGTGCAGTACAAACTCAAACTCATGTGCAGTACATTAAAACGAAAACACACACACACATGCACCATACTGATCTTACATATAGCATGCAATACATCAAATTAAATGCAATAAGAGGATTTTTATGCCGGCCAAAATGATTAAACACAGAATAAGCAACGTCATCTGTTTTGCAAACCTCATACAGTTTAATGTGTTTTTCTTTTTCAACTCTATACGACTGTTATGTCTCGGAGAAGAACTGTTTTGCAGCATGTTTCAGTGTTCATTTGTTAATATTTATTTGTGCATGCTCATTGAGATTACCTTTGCCATTATCCAATACTAAATTAAATGTAATCTTTAAAAACACTAATAAAACACACAATTTAATCAGACTATTAAATGTAATCTTTAGCTAAATAAAAATTTATATATATATATATATATTAATTTTAATTATATATATAATTAAATATATATATATATATATATATAATTAATAATTAATATATATAATTATATATATATATAATTAATTATATATATAATTTAATTATATATATATATATATATATATATATATATATATATATATATATATATATATATATATATATATTAATTTTTATTTAGCTAAAGATTACATTTAATAGTCTGATTTAATTATGTGTTTTTATTATTTATATGTGTATATATGTATATACATGTATATGTGTTTTACTTCTAGTAGATTCAGTCAAATTACTTATAATTAAATTAGTATACATTTTAATTCTGGCAATTCATCATATATCAGCCGTGACATTACTGGTGTGTTAAAGTAACTTTATTGCTAAGGGAAACATCACTTTTATGCTTATATGTTTTTGAACAAACCCTCAACCTACATTAACATTCAAAAGTTTGGGGTTGTTAATTAATTTTTTTTTTTTTACATTTTTGAAAAATAACAGTTTTCTTTGTTAGCATATTTTTTGTAATTTATTCCTGTGATGGCACATGATCAGTGTCACATGATCTTTCAGAAATCATTCTAATATGCTTATTTCTAATTAGCGTTCAAAACAGTTGTGCTGCTTAATATAAATGGAGAAACTGTGATGCAATTTTTCAGGACTGCATGATGAATAGAAAGTTTGAATGAGTAGCACTTATTTAAGATAATTTTTGTAACAATTATGTAATGTTTGCACAATCAAAGTATTAATTTCTTACAAAAGAAAACAACCTTACTTATCCAAACCGTCGTTTAACTTATCCTACACCATTTGTGCTGCAGACATGCATGATGCCTAAATTCATGCAGCTTTAGGAGAGGTATGCTATTACTTTTCTAAGCGATGAGATTTATGACGATCTTCCCGGTGGACGTTAAAACAACTCTTTGATTTACACATTAAAGGAGGAACCCGAGCCATATCTAGCTTCTAAAATATCATAAAGACTTAGGGGTGGGCCTTTTTGACTCTGACAGTAAGCAACCACCTGCGATGCCCTAGAAACCATCCAGAGCTCCCCAGCAACTACATTGCAACACACAAAACACTGATAGCTTCTTAGAAATGTACATATTTTTCAAAACATACATTTTATAACATATACTTATGGCTGCAGTTTTCACTGGTTCACTCATAAGTTGGCATTTTAAGCCCCTTTTCATCATCATGCTATGACCTTCTCATGTGTCATGTTTCTTCTAGTCTATATATCTTTTCATTCTGCTACCCTTTCATCTCTACGTTGTCTTTTTCCCTGTATCCCTACCTCTCAGTTGCGCTCTCTAACAGTCTAGCTCGGTCTGTCCTTTTCTCATACACTCTTTCTCCCCCTCAGTGTGTGCGATGGCTGTGAGAAACTGTCTGGAATGTCAGCAGCACACCCTGGGTAAGTCTGGTGCAGAGAGCAGCCGTGGACAGCAAAGCCTTCTGGGAGCCGCCAAGTCTATACCAGCACAGGCAAGTTCAACGTCATGCCAAGGATACCTCTCTCTTGCTCTTATTCTCTCTCTACTGTCCAGATGGTAATTTTAAATAGGACTTTTGGTCAATGGCCCAAGGTTTGATTCTTATAGTTCCAGGAAAAAAACACTTTTTCTTCCTGAATGTGTTGTTTAGCCTACACTCCACACTCACTGCTCATCTATTATTTAGAATCTTTGCAAAACTGTTGCATTAATGCCTCTGTGCTTCAGCGCTGTCTAAATGTGGAAAAGCAAAACAAAAGACTCCTTAGTTTTTACAAAATCCAACTTGGATCAAACATTAGAGCAGTGGGAAAATTTGTTTGGAAAATCAGAGTTTGTCTGTGTCGAGCTGACAGACTGAATGAGTCTGAGTGAACTGTGTTTGTGTGTGTTGCAGAGTCCTGTGGACATTGTGACAGGAGGGATGTCTCCTATCAGAGATTTAGACCGGCTTTTGCAGGACATGGACATCAATCGTCTTCGTGCTGTAGTATTCAGAGACATAGTGAGTCTCTTCACTCACTGCTCATATTCATCTACGGCATCTCTAATGTTTTAACTACGCTAATGTTTTATTTAATTGCTCTGACTAGTGCAGTGCAACAGCAGTGTGTGTAACTCTGTTAGGACTAGGAAAGATTTCAATTTTGCTTTGTTAAAAGTATAAAACAGAAAAAAATACATAATGAAAATAATTCACTTTGACTCATCGCCTGATTCTTAGTATTATGAATTGGTTTGGATGGCACTTAGCAGAGTACTCCTGGTACTCCTGTTTTCCAGTGACTATATATAGTATATTATTTTATTATTTTCAAGTCACTTGGGGAAAAAAAATTGTAAAAATATGATCTATATATATATATATATATATATATATTTACTAAGTAAATATATATATATTTTATCTACTATATATATGTGTATATATATATATATATATATATATATATATATATATTAGCCTTACTGAAAGAAAGTTTCTTTATAGCTGATAACTGATATTACAAACATAAATACCCTAATCCAGATGTTACACTCTACAAGAAAAAAATAAAATTAAAAATTAAAAGTAGGTGCCTTAATTGAAGAAACTCGTCTGCAGTTTTTTTGCATTTATACACAACCGTTCAAAAGTTTGAGGTCGGTAAGTTTAGTTTTTTTATGTTTTTGAAAGTCTTAAGCTCACCAATGCTGCATTTATTTGATCAAAATAGAGTAAAATAGTAATACTGTGAAATATTATTACAATTTAAAACAACAGTTTTCTATTAATATATTTTTTAAAAATGTAGTTTATTCATGTTTATGGCCAAACTGATTTTTTTTTTTAAGCTGCCCTTACTCTAGTCTTTAGTGTCACATTTGGTGCTCAAGACACATGTCTTTCTATTATGAATTTTTGAAAACAGTATTATAATATTTTTAATATTTGTGGAAACTGCTGAATAGAAAGTTACAGATAGTTATAATAGAATTTATTAACCTGGCTTGAACTTTAAGATCATCTAAGCTACACTTTTAGACCTTATTACTAATAAGGACCAAGTATTCTATTCTAAAAACTCATACTAGACAACCTTCAAGACTATTAAAAACTCTGGACCTGACCTTTCATTTATTCTGATCCCTTTGCTATATCTTAAATGATCATCTGATTTCCTTCTTTCCTAAAATCCAAATCAAACAAAAGGGAAAAATCCTTAATACTTCAATTGACGGATATACTCAGACTGTTCAAGACTTATTCAAACTCCATATGTTTTTCTACTTTTATCCAACATTCAAAATTAAATCTATCTATCATTCATTTACATTATTCTTTTATCTATCATATTATACTATCTATCTACTATTCTATTCTATCTATCTATTTTCTTATCTATCTATCTTTCTATGACTATTCTATCTTCTATCATCTGACTATATCTTTCTATATCTACTCTATATCTGGAATATCTATATATATTCTATCTATCCTATCTATCTATCTAATCTATCTTCTATCTATCTATCTATTATCTATCTATTCTATCTAATCTATCTATCTATCTATCTATCTCCTATCTATCTATTCTAATCTATCTTTATATCATTTCTATTATCTATCTATATCTATCTATCTATCTATCTTATCTATCTATCGTACTCTATATCTATCTATCTATCTATCTATCTATCTATCTATCTCTATCTATCTCTATCTTCTATTATCTATATATATTCTATCTAATCTATCTATCTATCTATCTATCTATCTATCTATCATCTATATATCTATATACTATCTATCTCTATCCTCTATCTATATATCATCTATCTATCTCTATCTATCTATATCTCTATCTATCTATCTCTATCTTATCTATCTTATCTATCTATCTATCTATCTCTATACTATCTATCTATCTATCTATCTATCTATCTATCTATCTATATCTATCTATCCTATCTATCTATTATCTATTCTACTATTCTATCTATATATCTATCTATCTCTATCTATCTATCTTATCTATTATCTATATCTATCTATCTATCTATCTATCTATCTATCTATATCTCATCTCTATCTATATCTCTTCTATCTATCTATCTATCTATCTATCTATCTATCTATCTATCTATCTATCTATCTATCTATCTATCTATCTATCTATCATCTATCTATCTATCTATCTCTCTATCTATATCTATCTATCATCTATCTCTATCTATTATCTACTATCATTTGACCACATCTATCTATCTATCTATCTATCTATCTCTCTATCTATCTATCTCTATATCTATCTATATCTATTATCTATCTATCTCTATCTATCTTCTATCTATCTATCTATCTATCTCATATCTTATCTATCATATCTATCTATCCTCTATCCTATCTCTCTATCTATCATCTATCTCTATCTATCTATTATCTATCTATCTATCTATCTTCTATCTATCCTATCTATCTATCTTCTCTATCTCTCTATTCTATCTATCTATCTATCTATCTCTATCTATCTATCTATCTATCTATCATATCTCTCTATCATCTATCTATCTCTATCTATCTATCTATCTAATCTATATCTATCTATATATCTATATCTATATCTATATCTATCTATCTATCTATTCTATCCTATATCTATCTATATATCTATCTATCTATCTATCTATCCTATCTATCTATCTATCTATTATCTATATCATATCCAATCCATCCATCCCATCCATCCATCATCCATCCATCCATCCATCAATCATCCATCCTATATCACTATCCATCCCACATCCATCCATCCATCAATCTATCATCCATCCATCCATCTCCATCCCATTCATCCATCACAATCCATCCATCATCCATCCATCCGACTATCTATCCATCTCCATATCCATCCATCTCTATCCATCCATCCATCATCCATCCATCCATCCATCCATCATCTATCCATTCCCATCTATCCATCCCATCCATCCATCCATCCATCCATATCCATCCATCCATCCATCCATCCATCATCCATCCATCCATCCCATCATCTAATCCATCCCCATCCATCCATCTATCCATCCATCCATCCATCCATCCATCCGACACATCGACCACATTCATCCATCCATCTATCCGACCCACATCTCCATTCCCCATCCATCCATCCTCCATCCGACCCACTCTATACATCCCCATCCATCATCCCATCCATCGACCACAATCTATCCCACCCATCCATTCCATCCCCCCATCATCATCTATCCATCCATCCATCCATCATCCCATCCTATCCATCACCACCTATCATCATCCATCCATCCACATCCATCTATCCTACATCCATCCATCCATCCATCATTCATCCACATCCATCCATCCATCCATATCCATCATCCATTCCATCCATGCCATCCACCATTCCATCCATCTATCCATCCATCCATCCATCCATCCATCCAGACATCATTCTTCATCCATCCACATCATCCATCCATCCATTCCATCTATCCATCTATCCATCCATCCATATCCATCATCCATCCATCCATCTATATCCATACATCCATCCATCCTTCCATCCATCCATCCATATCCATCCATATATCTATCATATCATATCATTTATCTATCTATCAATATCTATCTATCTATCTATCTATCTATCTATCTTCTATCTATCTATCTATCTATCTATCTATCTATCTATCTATCTATCTATCTTATCTATCTATATTCTATCTATCTATCTATTATCTATCTATATCTAATATTATCTCTCTATCTATCTATCTATTATCTATCTTATATCTATTATATCTATCTATCTATCTATCTTATCTATCTATCTATCTATCTATCTATCTACTATCTATCTATCTATCTAATTGACCTATCTATCTATCTATCTCTCTCTCTATCTATCTTATCTATAATCTATCTATCTATCTATCTATCTATCTATCTATCATATCTATCTATCTATCTATCTATCTATGACTATCTATATCTATATCTCTATTGAACAATTGTTGTATCTTCTATCTATCTATCTACTATCTATCTATATAATCTATCTATCTCTATCTATATATATCTATCTATCTATCTATCTATCTATCTATCTCTCTATATCTATATATATCTCTCTATATCTATTGACCAAATCTATCTATAATCTATCTATCTATATATCTCATAACTTCTCATAAAGTAATAAGTAAAACTATAAAACTACAAGCTTTTCAAGGCTTTTCAAACTGTTTTTTTTTTTAGGGCTTTTTTTGCCAGCCAACTTTAAGTTTGTCTCGGACGAAACTTTTCTATCTAGTTAGAAATTATTTTTGTAACAATTTAAGTCCTTATTGTCACTGTTGATCAATTCAATGCATCCCTGCTGAATACAAGTAATAACTTAAAAAAAAAAAAAAAAAAATCTTACTGACCCCAAACTTTTGAACGGTAGTTTAGCTCATTTGTAAAATGTTCTAAATGAATTGTAAATTGTTTTGCTGTGTGTTTTGCTTTAGGAGGACAGTAAACAGGCTCAGTTCCTGGCCCTGGCAGTAGTCTACTTCATCTCTGTGCTCATGGTATCCAAATATCGAGATATTCTGGAGCCACACAATGACAAAAGACACGCCCAGCGCTCCCAGTCTATCAGGAGCACAGGTGACTATCTGAAGCCACCCACATCACTGCTGCAAGATTAAACACAGAGAACCTACAGAACAGATACATATGTATTCTGTGTTTTGAGAAGAGGACTAGTGTGTTTTTTTTCTTCTTTTCTTCCAGAGAGTGTTCAGTCTGATCTCGAGAACGGTTTGTCTCCTCATCATCGAGACTCGAGCATTGAGGGTGAGAAGACTTCAGCTGTCCCCAGTGATGCTGAGACACGGACTGGCCCAGACGCTGTATCTGAAGCCTTGTCTACTTTGTCCTCTGAAGTTAGGAGAGGTTCTGAGGTCACCAATAGAGACAGCAAAGGAAAAAACGTCAATGTCAAGGATATTTTGAGAAGTCTCGTTAGCGCACCTTCTGATGACATCATGGTGGACCCCAGCCTTATACCGCCCGGGTTTCTTGGTGCAGTGGGTGATGCCTCTCGTGACCAGGCCGTCCAGTTCCACTCCTTTGACAGGTGAGTGGCCAACAAGAATGAATGTTCACTGGCTAATCCAGGCACACTGATCTAGACGCTTTGTTAGAGGCACACAAGCTTATACCCCTGATTTTTTTTTTTTTTTTAGTTGTGGCTTTTTGTAAAAAACATGTTTTCTCTTAGAGATGTGCTATGGCAGCGGTCTGTGTGCATTTTATGATGGACACCCAAACAGAGTGTTTGACTTCTGCTGTGGAAGTGTGCAGTTCTACACACAAACAAACAGCCTTACAAAAGCAGAGCCCATCAAAACAGGCCTCAGGAGATGCATACACATCCACTTGTCCATTCCTCTACCAGTGGATTTGTGTGTGTATTTTCTGGTTCATATATGTGTGTGTGTGTGTGTGTTGGGCAGAAATGGATTTTGTGCTGCTGAAAATATGAAATTTCCATGATTTTTAGTGTTAAAAACAAAACCAAATTTTATTCAAAACCTTTTTTTTTCTTTTTAAAATATGACTTTCAGTTCTGTTAACGGTTCTCAAGCTTGTATTATGTTTAATATTTGAGCTGAATCTACAGTGAACACACAGCATGAGCAATGTAGTCTGATTCTCAAATTACCCAGCCATCTGTCCCAGAAAAATGTAATTCCTCATAATTCTCTTGCCTAAAGAATTCTAAGGTGTCTATTTTAGAGGAATTCTGAGTATACAATGCTGTTCGGGGTTGGTACAATTTTTTTGTTTTGTTTTTGAAATAAGTCTCTTATTCTTCCCAAGGCTGAATTTATTTGATCTAAAGTACAGTAAAACAAATCTATAGTGAAATATTTTTAGAATTGAAATAATTTTGTTTTAATAGAATTGAATATATCATTTATTCTTGTGATGGCAAAGCTGAATTTTCAGCATCATCAGTCAAGTCTTCTGTGTCACATGATCCTTCAGACATCATTCTGATATGCCGATTTGCATAATACAAAATACATGTCTTATTACCAGTAGTCGCTTTTCCACCGTTGGGCCGTCCGGTTCATTGAATGGTAAGGAACGGTTCCATTTGTTTCAACTTGAGCCTGGTACGGCACGGCACGTTTACAAACCATTCTCGTTACATTACCAAGGCAACGACTGAGCGGCTTTGTTGCGGCCGTTATCTGCCCCACAATAGAAAAGGAAACCATATCCAAATCGGCCGGCCTGGATCGGAACGGAATGGAACGGTTACGCAATGTGAACCGTTCAGCCCGGCAGTGGAAAAGCGACTAATAAACAGTTGAATATTGTTACTATCACTTTTCAATTTCAATTTAATTAATTCTTGCAAAATATAAGTATTCATTTCTTTAAAAAAAATATTGTACTGATACCAACTTTTGAATTGTAAGTGGTGGCTGTCAGACTGCATGTGCACCAACCCTTTTTTTTTTTTTTTTTTTTTTTTCCTTTGCATCACTGTCTGTTTTTTTTAAAGAGTTCAGCGTAACTGCTGCTCCATGGGGAGGGTGGGGTGCTTTGGGAAACAGGATCCATTGCTATGTGTTGGCGGACGTCTACAGTGTCTGGTTTTTATTTGCTGCATTGTCTGTGCATAAGTCTGACATAACCAGAGAGGGTTTATTACAAAAAGAAAAAAGGAGAGACAGAGAACTAAAAAAGGGAGATTTTGCTTTTGTGTTGGAAATAGAAAGCAGTACGTCATGTCATCTTCTTTCTGTTTACCTCCTGCTCTCTCACATCTCTTCTCCTTTCTTTTTTTCCCTGGGCATCTGTGAGACATCCCTCTGATCTGGCCTTGTGTTTTATCTGAGGAATGCTCTGTCAGGTATCACAACGCTGCTGGTATCAGGCCAGGGATTATACTGGCTCCTGCAGTGAATGAGCTCAAAGCTCCCAGTAGTCACTGCTGCTTGCTTCTGCCACCACCTCTAAAAACATAGATACATTTTGAAAGGACTTGTTCCTCCATCAGGTCTTTGTTTGGGACAAAGATTTAGTCTGATTTTTTTAAATGCAGTTTGTCTGTTCAGACCAATGGATACAAAAATGGCAGACTAAATGAAAATGCAAATTTGCTCTCTGACAGTAAATGGTGGTTATAGACAAGCAGAAATACAACTTTTTGTTAGTCAACAACAACTGCTTGTCATAGACAAGAAAGTCAAACATTATTTCTGTTTTCAAACAGCTGTTCAGATTTTTAGATTTGCTGTGGTCTTTATGGTTTAATTTACATTGTAAAAATATTTTGTTGCTTTTTTGAGTTTTGCTTACCCCCGAAAGTTGATTTTGTAAATTACATTGACAACTAAATTGAATTGGACACAGTAAATTAGTTGACTAAAATACCATTTTTACTGTCACTTAGCAAACTCTTTTCTTTGTCAGTGCCACCAAGTCATAGTTTTATCTGACAGCAACGACTCTCAGCATGTGACCAAACCTGTATTTTTCACAGTGCGATTGAAAAGAAATCAGAAAACCTCTGTAAAATGAAATTCTGTATTGTTGACGGAATGTGAATGTTTGTGTCAGTCTAAATGGACACATTTATAGCCATTAATTCAAATTAAAATGTTTATCGCACCAAATTTTAGTATTCGTCTTAGTGCGAACAAACTTACACATTTTTTTTTACTGGTCTAACACCATTTCAGTTAATATTTGTTGTCTAATTTGAAACCTTTTTTTCCCGTATTTTAGGTTTAAATTAATCTGAATTTTAAGTGAAGAATTCACTTTGAATAGTACTGAGATTTTATTTAATTGAATTTATAGATGTGTAATAATTTAAATTACACATTTAAAAAAAAAAAAATTTTTCAAGAAATTTAAAGTATGGATGCAGTCATCTACATAATATGTAGTTAATACGTAATTAGACAAGTTATTAAATCTGTGTGCATGACAAAATAATTACCAAAATGCTGCTTAAAATGGTTTTAAATGGAGTCTAATATAACATAGGACTTGTCAACTTCCCATTTCTCAGAGTGCAAGGGAAAGCCTGGTCTCCTCTCAGGATCCCCCAGCGGAGGGGTGTCGAGTTATTTGTACGACTCCACACTCTCCCTCTTCAACACACACTCACTTGTCCTTTCCTCCATTCTTTCTCTCTTCTTTCTCTCCCTCTTTCATTCTAAGTTATGTTTTTTTTTGTCTCATTTCATTGATTTGACTATTTAGAGATGTTTTCTGCTGCACTCATCCATCACACATATGAATAAGTAACCGATGAAATACCAAGCAAATATTTCAAACCCAGAGCGATGAATTCTCCCACTGTTGCCTCTGCTGAAGTGTGGTTAGTGTTGCTGCGTTTAACTCCATTCAAACTATGTACACAGCGCTTCACTGAAGTTATACTCTGTGCCGGCATGCAGTTATGTTGGAACACCCAGGGTGGTATGATTGAATCCCAGGGGATTTATGAGTGTCGTATATGGAAAAAATACAGGGTCTCCCACATAAAACAGGCCTGGGGGTCAAGGGTTTTTAAAACGGATGTTAAATTTATTTACTGTCAACAACATCCTGATTTCACCATACGTCTTTCTTAACCTACTCTTGTTTTGACATGAAGTCTGCAAATATTTGCTGATAGGATCCACAGACCAGTGAATAGTGTCATAATGACTTGCTGGGCAAAATTTGATTTACACGTCACTGAATAAATATCGCTGGAGATGGGGCTTGGATGTCACAGAGATAACAGAATTACTGATGTTCTTGTTCATTTGGTCATCTATAAAATGAGATGAAAAATGACGATGATTAAATAGTTTTAATTAAAACACTCAAGATAATCAAACAATGGTGTATAAAATTATCACCACATGTGGGCTCCAACTAACATGGCTATTAATTAATTAATTTGTTTATTTAGCTTATGCCATTTCATTTTCAAATGCCTTTTCAGTTAGAGTACATTGTATAAAATCAATGAATATGTAGGTCTTGTCTCTTTTTATCTATTACATGATAATAGATAAAGTAATTTATTATTAATCTCACATCCAGCAGGGCTAATTTAAAGCAGCAGTTGTTTTAAAAATAAATTTCTATGTGAAGAAGCTGATTGTTCAGCCCTTGTCGAACATTAGCACAAAAAATCGATTCATGTCCAGTAAAATCAGGTTCTCACACACGTTTCCTCACACCCGGTCTCACATTCGTGCAGATTACGGGAAACATGCTGTTTACATGTCGTCTCCAAGAGTGTTGGTTAAAACTGCTAAATAATTCAACGTCTGGAATCCAAACTCCATGGACGCTGGTCAGCACTGGCCTCTCGTCTGGTGGTATACACCTGGCAGCTCTGATTAATTGACAGCGGTAGTGAGTTGGGGCTAAGTGTGGCTAATGGTGTGCTGAATAATTTAAAACCTGCGCCTTTGAGCAGATGGATGCTGCAGCCGCTCACCCCCCCTCAGTCAGCAGCCGTCCACCCTCATCATCCCACCGGCGATCAGCACTAAACATGCACTTGAGACAGGACTAAAATGCGCTCTAATAGAGTTTTTGTGGACTGTTGTACAGCAAATGCTGATGTCACGAGCATGATTCTGTGAACCTTCCAGTTTACAAATTCCTCTTTCGTTTTCTTGGACTGGCTATTTTCAAGTCAAGGAGACAGCAGATGTGTAGAAATGGTGTAAGAACACACTCATTCCTGTGCTTTAGCTTCTAGACAACTTTCAGTGGGACGTTTGAAGCAGTCTGTCCTAGACGGCTCTTATCTGATGCTAGCGTGCCTCCTCAGTCTGTATCGTCTCTATGGATGTGTTCTGGAGAGGAGCTGGTGACTGTGTAGTATTACCCCTTCTGTCAGCACTGATAAACTGAACACTAGCCGCTGTGAAAGGCCAGAGCTCTGTCAGGGCTTTCAGCTGATATGAACCATTTCCATTTTTACCTCTTGACAATGTAGAATGCAACAGAGAACCATGACATCACGAAATACTGATGCATTCTTTGTCTTTTGACTTTTTATCCTATGTGATTATGGAAATGTTACCGTGGTTACTTACTGTGTGTTTAACAAGGCCCCGTTTATTCATCCTTTTAAACGGCATTTTAAAATGAAAACGATCCTAGTCGACTCTGCCGTTACCTCAGCGCTTCAAAAACAATCTCAGTCGACCCTACACGACCGAAATCGCACGTCACACGAACGTTCATGCACAAGTGTAAACGGTTGCCTCTTGCGCATGTAGATAGTGCAGTACTAAAAAAATGCAGTGCACATTGCACAATGGCTGCTAAAAATGACGACAAAGCCAGCAAAGATTGGAGTTCAGCCTCCATGTTATTGTTTACACAATCCTCAAGGATATGCACAGTGAACGTGGGCAGACACAGAAGCCTCCGTTTCGTTCCGTTTACGCTGAAATGCAACGCCGACGTTTTAAAATTACAATGGGGTCTGCAGCATTTTCAAAAGTCGAAAACACCAGAGTATTGTAAATGACATTTTATTTTTATTTTATACACTGGTCAAAATCAGGCAGAATCTCCAAATGTTTGAAAATCATCGGGAGGTGCTCGTAACATGCTTGGCTTGTAATTCTTCTCACACAATGCGAGCAACCATACAAGCATCAACGATTTCCAAACGATTCCTCAAAAAAAAAAAAAATTGCCCTGAGGCTTGTGCAACAGCAAAAATTGCACCGTGTGTGCTTGGTTTTAGCCGGTAAATATTTTTTGACGTAAAAATTTCCAATGTCAAATCAAAAATTGTTAGATTCGATATATGACCGTAATTGCACACCTAATCAAGGTTTCGTGCTGCACATTATTCTCACATTTCTCTTGCAACATGCTCTAATTTGTATGCTATTATGTCCATTAAACTTGCATTGTTTGGATGTGTGCATATGTGGTACATTAAAACATTACAAGCCAATCTTGTAAGCAATAGTGCAACAACCGTTAAACTGCAGGATGAGGAGCACGACGTAGCAATCTGAGAGCATTGCTTCACCTGCGAAAGAGGCATAAATTTGGACCCAAATGGAAATGTTTGCTCACATTGTATAAATTTGGGACGAAAAAAAACGGTTTTCAAGAACAAATTCCATCACTGCCCTTTGTTGTTTTGGAATGTATGGAAAACCAACTATAATAAATGAGCTTTTATGTTTCACATGACTTGGATTCTTATTAATATATTACATGTATTGTGACCGCAAAATATTTTTCGCAATTGCACACACCACAACCTTCAGGATGAAGAAATTTTCAGTCCTTCCATCTTGACCTAACCGCAAATCAACTTGTTTATCGGGTAATCACAAGACATGACACTGTACTGCGACACACCGTAGCTACTAGACCATAACACACCGCCAGCTTGAATCAATCACAAAGTTTAGAGCTCTGAGTGACAGGAGCTGGGAGGCCATTGATTGGTCGGAAGATAGATGCTGCCATTATGGAATATTCTGTGTCAGGGAAACAGGGCTCTAATTACACTAACACGGTAAATGGGCTTCTTGTGTTGTTTGAGCTGGGCGGCTTTTTATGCTAAATCGCATTATGTGCAGCATATTTAGCCGACATCATCAGTCTCATTGTTACTGGGCCGACGATGGAACAAGAGCTAATGGTTTTTTGACGGAGTATTTGATTCTCTGGGTCTGTGTATTTATCAGAGCATCAGAGTCTATTTTCCACTGCTGTTTTGTGAGACGTTTAAAAAAAGATCAAATCTAAGGCAAGCATCAAGATCTTTAAAACTACACAATTTGACCCACAAAAAAGAAAAATGAGATTTTTCTTTTACAATAATGATACTAATGTACATTACTGTTCAAAAGTTAGGGGTTGTTAACATTTTTGTTTTATGTTTTTGAAAGAAGTCTTTAATGCTTACCAAGGCAGCATTTATTTGATTATTTTATTGACCGTAAAGTTCAAAAGAACAGAATTTAATTCAAATGGCAATCTTTTGTTTTCTTTCACAGGAGTGTTGTTGTGGCCCCAAAGAAAGCGGGCGGGGCTCCCTCACCAGGAATGAGCACAGTCTCCGCAGCTGCATCCGTCCCATCAGCCACTGCTGCATCCTCAGGTGGAACGCCAGTCGACAGCGTGTCGGTGGTGTCTGCAGGAGATACTGTTCAGAGCACAGAGTCTGCCCCAGGTGAGTGGAACATCTTCAAGAATAATCGTGTCAATATTGTACCTACATCTTACCAAAGTACAGAGCTCAGTTATCGGTCAGTTATCAAAATTCATACCCATATCCCAGTAATAGGATATTATGAATCGGATCCTTCAATTCTGTGTTCTGTCCTTTACAATCTCTAAGAGATTATAAACCAACTACTAATTTAGTAGTTTTAATGATTGAAAAATTTTCCAGGACCATATTTTCTCTTTAGTTTTTTTTTTTGGGTATCTGGAAAGTGTCTAGAGTAAAATAAAAAACTATAAATAATAAATATAAATATAAACTACCGTTATATATACCGTTTTATACTTTGTTTCACCAAGGCTGCATTTATTTGATCAAAATACAGAAAAAAAGTAACTTTGGGAAATTTTTTTATTAAAGTAACTGTTTAATAATTTAAAATAACTGTATTCTGTTTTAATATCTTTTAAAATGTAATTACTAACACCACGGTTAGTTCACCCCAAAATGAAAATTCTGTCATTAATTTTTCACCCTCATGTCGTTCTAAACCAGTAAGACTTTCGTTCATCTTCGGAACAAAAATGAAGCTCTTTTTGTTGAAATCTGAGAGATGGCTGTCCCTCCATAGACTGCTTTTGCAACTTGATCTTTGAAGCTTCAAAAACTTCATAAAGAGATTGGAAAATAATCCATATGAATCGAGTGGTTTAGTCCAAATTTTCTGGAGAGACTCAATTGCTTTTTATGATTAACAGATTTAATTTAGCCTTTTACTCTCATATAAACCTTAATCAGCGAATATAAACAGATGCTCATCCAAACTGATGCAAGAGAACAAACCTCTTCCAGAAGCTCAAACTGGCTGCATAATACATGAGAATGAGGTTACTCATTTATATTCACTGATCAAGGTTTATCTGCGAGTAAAAGCCTAAATTAAAGGTTCATCATAAAAAGCGATCGAGTCTCTTTACAGACTAAACTGCTCGATTCATGTGGATTAGTTTTCGATCTGTCTATGAAGTTTCAAGTTGCAAAGGCAGTTTATGGAAGGACAGACATCTCTCAGATTTCATCAAAAAGATCTTCATCCGTGTTCCGAAGATGAACGAAAGTCTTATGGGTTTGGAAGAACAGGGTGAGTAATTAAAGACGGAATTTTCGTTTTGGGTCAACTAAATTAAACGAGTGTTTAAAATCAAAAGTTAAATCTGTTTACATTATTTCATGGACCCAAACTAACATGGACTGACAATGAACAGTTGTGTTTTTAGTAACTAATGTTTACAAAGATGAATAAATAACAAATGTGTTGCTCACAGTAGTAGTTAATGCATCAAACGATTTAAAAAGCTGCCCTGACAGATATAGATGTTGAAACCAATTTAAGGGCATCTGAAGTGGCCTCCACAATTTAAAATCCTCATACATCATCCAAATCATGTTTTTCAGTAGATTTAATCACATCAACAAGTTTGGGTGATGATTAGAGGTCGGATTTGAATTGTAACCAACATCATCACCTCTGTCTAAGACCATTTCATCTATGAGATGAAATCAACATCTGCATGCACACATGATCCTTTGTGCATGAAGGGAGTGTTTTTAGCTCGCTTTTGCTTTTCTTGTCTTTGAACTAGAGTACTCATGGGCCTATAGCTCATGCTTGTAGTTGTAAGCTTGTCTGTGTCTTTATGGTTCTCTTGTGTATGTGTGTGCAAGAAGAGGGCCAGGTCCCAGCTGAATTGTGATAAGCTAATTTTCTCCGGGCTGTTTGAAGTGGCTACTTCATCTCCGCACAAGCACATGTTGGTGCTTAAAGAGCCGCTGTCCCCACAGCCAGGAACATTCCACACTGCTGCCTGTCATCCTGCTAGAGTTATCCCTGCCCTGAGACTCCACGTGTGTGTAGAGATATTAGTGCATGCTGATTTATTGTGCTGTGATATCCTGTGAGAGAGAGTGTGATCATGCCAAGACCTTTACTAGCCCAAAATGTGACACTTACAGGGCAAGATGAAATTTATTGACATGCAATTATTCGTACACTAATCACAGCCACACACACAGGGCTAATGAATTTATGGGCTGTTTTATCAGGGGGAGTGTAAGAGCTGCTCTAATGCTTATTTTACATGAATGCTAACGAGAGCAGAGCTATCATTCAGCTAAAGCTGCTTTCACATGGTTTCAGGGCTTCAACGCACATCTTCACTCTTTCCTTTATATGAATGCGTTGTAGATAGCGGCAGCAAAGAGTGATTTTGCTAGATTGTTCGCTGGGCTGAACAATTTGAACATTGTCGGTGCATTCACAATTATTTTGCTTGCTGTATGATTTATTTATTTTAGTACATTTTATTTGACCGTTAAAGGGTTAGTTCACCCCAAAATTATCATTGTCATTAAGTACTCACCCTCATGTCGTTCCAAAGCTGTTAGACCTTCGTTTATCTTCAGAACACAAATTAAGCTCTCTGACTCCTCCATAGACACCAATTTAATTACCACAGAAATGGACTAAAGACATTGTTAAAATAGTTCACGTGAAGAGAAGTCCATGGGATAAAAGAGATTGTTGAATAAAGTTATTTTTGTTTAGCTTTGCCCACAGAAATGATTCTTGTCGGTTCGTAAAATTAAGGTTGAACCACTGTAGTTACACTGACTATGTTAACAATGTCTTTAGTACTTTTCTGGGCCTTGAATGTGGTAATTAAATTGCCGTCTATGGAGGTGTCAGGTGTCTTAATGTGTGTTCCGAAGATGAACAAAAGTCTTACAGGTTTGTAATGACATGAGGGCGAGTAATTAATAATGGGTGAACTAACGATCATGATCCAGGATCATCGTGAGTGAGGCAAATATTACAGAGATGTTTAGTAGAGTTTATCCTAAATGGTGTTACATTTATTTCTTTGGTCATTACTTTGAATGTCGGTCTGTATCAGGTGATAAATTCATGATTCAACTTTGAATGATCTCATTTGAACTCTGATTTCATTTGCATTATTCCTCAGAACTGGTTATTTTTTTCTAGCATAGATATAAATACCCTTCAAAAGTTTGAGGTTGGTAAGATTTTTAAAAAATATTTTTAAAAGAAGCATCTTAGACTCACCAAGGCTGCATTTATCTGATCAAACTGTAAAACAGTAACTTTGTGAAATATTATTTCAATTTAAAATAAGTAGTTTTTATTTTAATAAATGTTAATATGGAATGGGAAAGCTGAATTTCCAGCAGTGTCACGTGATCCTTCAGAAATCATTCGAATGCAAATTTGAATGTTGAAATGTAATGCTTCTTGTTGAATAAAAGTGTTAAATTCTTTAATGATTAAATGTAATTTTTGTGCGCATTTAAAAAAAAAACAATGAATTATTTTTAACTGTATATCTACTGCAGTTGGCAACAGTATCTGATTGATACTGAATAAAAAAAGAAAAAAAAAGTGATAACTAATACTGACAGTCTAATATTGTTTGCGGCTGATATCAAAATTAATATTATTTTTGTTTCTTAAAAATGTCAAAAAAACAATATGCAGAACAGATTTAACTAAATTCTTTTGTTTAGGCCTTTGGCATGATGATGATGATGATGATGATGATGATGATGAATATAGTAGTAGTAGTAGTAATAATAATAATGTCAAAACTATAATCTGTCTGTCATATCAGTCAGCTCTAATCTGCAGATTTAGAGAAGATTCATTTATGGTACATGTGCTTGCTCTAGCTTAATGGATCCCTGTATTGTTTAGTGTGTATGTATTTGGGTAATGAGTAGTTTACTGGCTGTATTCTCTGCAGGGGGAACCTCCACAAGCTCCAACCTGCCATCTGTCCCTGCCTTATCCCCAATGACCCAGAGCTCCGCCCCCAGCATGAGGTCTTTGTTTTGTTTGTTGTTTTTTTTTTCTCCAGAAATACATATTTGATATTTCTTTGCCATTTCACAGTCTGTTCACTATTTTAAAGTGTGTGTGTGTGTGTGTGTGTTTCAGTATCTCAGAAAGACTGGAACATGCTCTGGAGAAGGCAGCTCCTTTACTCCGAGAGATTTTCGTGGATTTCGCACCATTCCTCTCTCGCACACTGCTGGGCAGTCATGGACAGGAGCTACTCATCGAGGGCACCAGTGAGCTACTCTCCTGCTTTTATTGCTGACATTTGCAGAATATTTCACACAAATGCATCTTATTAATAGTTGCAGTACCACTAAAGGCCTGCACCTTTAAGGTTTGAAGTGAGGTTCATATCACCTCATACAAACACAGAAAGATCTCATCACTCCCAGTATGTTACAAAAGCCCCCACTCCCCCTCTCTCACTTCTAACCAGATTTAAGCTGTAAATGTGGCTGAAAATATCTTTTAACTCACTGATTATAATATCAGTGTTCTTTTATAGAGCACCGGGTCAGAGGTCAGCACACTCGTACGAGTGTTTGGGCTGTCCACTGCCACCCACTGAAACGAAACGTTGATTGATAGTTGCAGGGCGCCTTTAGAGAGCCACTCAAAACAATAATGCTTCTTTCCTTCCTCTTCCTCCTCCTCCAGTTTCCTGTTTGTTCTTACCTTTAGCTTTCATGTTAAATATCTCTCTCCCCTTCTCTCTCTTGTTCATGTAGTTCTTTAAAGCTGTATTTTAGATCAATAGAACATATGCTCACCATATTTAGTCTCATGTAATACAAGCTCAAACATGTATTAGTTTACAGTAGCATCATGTAGGTTCATTAATGTCATCAATACTCTTTGACCCCGCAAGATGGTGCAGAATTAGGCCACTCACAAATATTCATGTCTCGGCAAAATAGTAACTTTTTTTTCTTTTCTGCAGGTCTTGTGTGTTTGAAGTCCAGCAGTTCTGTAGTTGAACTGGTCATGCTGCTGTGTTCTCAGGTTAGTCATTCCTCCATCTCTCCTCAAGGTTTTTCCACCTTTCCCTCTCTGTGTTTCTCTTTACTGTGAATAGATCCATCATTGCAGGTGTTATCTTCACACTGCCAGCCTGAATTCTGTATCACTAAGCGTGGAGTATAGACAAAAGTCCAGAAAAATGGCCACGGTGCCTTTCTTAATGCTGTTGATGTGAGTTCAAAGGTCAGGGGTCTTGACCCAGTGTAACGTTCTTGGTCATATAGCCAGTAAGAGGATAATGCAACATTGATAGCGTTTTGTGATCGATCGGCCTCCCCATTGGGTTTTGCAGAGAGTATTTAAGGCAGGTAGGATGAAGGATTGATGGCAGAGCTCATTGTTGATGTGTGTGTGTGCATTCTTTGCTGTTGTTTGGGAAATAAATTTTTCCCAAAATGATCTAAATCCTCCCTTTGGAGACATTCAAAGACATCTGTACTTGGAAAATTAGATTTTACATTGGAAGTTTGTGCAAAAGTTGGCTTATGGTCTTTATAATGAACTTTAAACGTTAAACCATTTGAGGTAAATGGTAGGTTCTGATTTACATTGTAGATGTGTGTGCTTGTGTCTGTTTTAATGGAGGAAATCAGTTGTGTGATGGTGGAATTGTGTGTGTGTGTGTGTGCGGTAAGAGAGTGAGCATGTGTGCATAATATGCACCCGATTGAGTGTTTGTGATTGGGGCTAATGGAGGTAGCCATAGTGTGCCCTTAGAGGAGGAGAGTCAGTGAAGTGTGTGATACTCTGTCGCCACACACACACACTCACATTAAGTCAGGCTACTACAGATTTTTAGTGACGAGCATTTTGCTTGAGTAAAGAGATTATTGAATTATTTAGTATTAGCAATCCATAGATAAAGATGAGACTGAATCATGGTGTTTACATACAAGTGAGTAGCACACATACAAAAGCACTCCTATTTTTTATTTGATTGCTTTTATTGTCAGAAATAAAGCACTTCTCGTCCTCCTATGACCCTCTCTGAAGGTAATCCAGAGAGATCAGGCAGGGCGTCAGGGGCCGCATATATTTGCAGAAGTGAGGCGTGAGGTGGGGGTCCCTCTGTGAACCCAAGCTTCTAGAAATGAGGGAATAAATGACATGCTCTAATGCACCTATTTGTCATATCTGTCACGCTGTTGTGTAATGCTAATCTAATCAAAGGGGAGAATTTGGGTTCTGCCTGCCTCCACTGAAAAAAAGCCTCCGGCCCAAAACCCGTTCCAGTGGAGGCGCGTCGCAGGCCCTGTGCTGCAATGAAAGGGCTGCGTTGCTGCTGATTACTTCAATAAATCATCTGAACTAAATTCTCTCAGAGCTGATGCAAATGTAATTTTATTGTGGGGGAGAAACGGTGGAAAAGGCGGAAAAGCTCAAATGAGGTCTTGAGCCCTGTTTACCCCAGTCTTTTGTAGGGGGATAATTGTTTTATGAATTTTATTTCATTTTATGAAGATTTTTTTCAGACTCTTATTTGAAAGAAGAGTCAGGGAGAATTTTATGGTTTTGATTGATCTTATGGTTAATTAGGACCTTACATCCCTGTGCAGGAAGTGCTGTTGTTGTAGACAGGAAGTGAAGCAGTCCTTTTGCTGACTGAATAGGCAATGAGAAAGGGAGGATGTTGATGGATTTGTTTTTATTTTGCTTCCATTTCCTTCTTATCCCAAAATAGAATCCAGCCGGATATAGTACCGTCTGCACAAATTTTCTAATTAATATCTATGGTACAAGATGGAGTGGGTTTGGGGCTAGAGGTCAAAGGTTGAGGTCACAGACTAGTTTTTAATCACTCAGGATCAGGAGGGTTGCTCTTCTGTTAGACAGCGATTCTTAACTGCAATTTTATTGCATCTCTCTGAAATGAATCCCTTTATTCTCAACACAGGATCAATTTTCATCATCTTCTATAAGCCTATTGTGGTTTATTACTTTTCACTTGTGTTTTATTGATAGTTGTTATAATGCTATATTAGACATGTGACTTTTAATTGATTTTTTTTTTTTTTATTGTAATTTGTTTTCCATTCTTTCAGCCCTTCTCGACCTTTTAAAAGATGCATATGAAAGCATCTAATACACAGTGACTGTAATGAACAAGTGTTGACATCCTTTTTATTTCTGTATTATTATCCTGGTAATGCTTGTAATAGTAATGCCTGGTAATATATATATATATATATATATATATATATATATATATATATATATTAGGGAATCCTCTATATAGATAGATAGATAGATTCAACAGTTCGTTCTGGTTCTCAAATCTGATTGGCTGAGAGGTCTTTCCAGCCATGCGATGTTCAACCAGTATCGCCACGGGAATAGTTTCACAGTTTGAATCACTCCGGTTTTAGCATTCTCACAGCGAGTGTCATGGCGGACGAGCAAAGCCACCATATTTTCCACTGTTATTGTATAACGTAATGTACTTTTATGATTTTTTTTTTTTAGGTGAAAATGTAGTTTGTTAGATCAGGGGTTCCCAAACTTTTTAGCCCGCGACCCCCATGATGAATGCGCTGCTGCTCCGCGACCCCCCCCCACGTCGAGTGAAAATGTACAGCAAATTGATTTTATGCCCAGTCTCAAAGCACACAAAGTTAGATTTTATTGTTCTACGTGAAAAATCAGTGTTACAATTCTGCATGAGCCGCTCGATATCAACCTGTTCTCTCTCGGAAAGTTACTGTGCAACTATGTTGGGTTGAACATTGTTCTGCCATCAGAAACCATTTTTTTAATCAGACTTTTCTGCAAACACCATTTAATAAGTATTGAATTAAATTAACGGCAACAAAAATATATAGTGCCTATATATTTTTTCCACTTTAAAAAAATAAATAAATAGAAATCATCTCGCGACCCCTGCGCCAGGGTCCCGCGACCCCCACTTTGGGAACCACTGGGTTAGATCACAGATATGCGATATGCATATCAGATATGTAAACATAGCGCCAATTTGAAAATTTGTTTAGATGCTTTCGGAGGTGTGAGCTCCAGGTCGTCAGTGACCTTATTAATCTATTGCTTGTTCCAGAGCTAATAGATTTGGCTTAAGGGGTATATTAAGTTTCATATCTTTATATTTACATTGAAATTAAATCCTGTTCTAACTAGAGTGCTGCATTTGTATCTTTGACTGAACTGCTTATTTCCTAATTCACTACTTATACTGATATAATGGCAATTGTTGTTAATTTCATATTGTTGTTGAATAAATATCATTTTATTTAAATAACATGCCATATTTTCTGGGATTGAAAAAGTCTGTTAGTGTCTTTAAAAGTCTTCATCAGTGAGTCAGTCAGTCACAAAGACTTTTATATTAAAATGGACTGAAACAAGGAAACAAGGATGTTGTTTTTACTTTGAACAACATCTTTATGAGATGTAGCTGACAAATGCATGGACTAGCACTGTAATGGTAAATCCTCTTAAATGTTAAAAGATAAAGATAATGCTTTCCTCAAAAGACATTCAAACTCAGACTGCGGCCTCGTGCCTAATAATAGATAAATATATATATATATATATATATATATATATATATATTATTAAACTATATAGTTTATATAAAGTATAGTATATTATAGAAATATTGTGAGAAAACTGCTTCACATTTCAGTCTTTATACCCTTTACAGATTGATGTTTGCCATGTATATTTTATTATTAATAATAGTAATTCATTTGTGTGGTAAAATTGTGCTACAAATGCTGTTGATTTAACCTCAACTTGCGTTGAACCCAGAAACATTCCTTTAATACTTTCAATCAGAGCAGAGAGAAGAGTGCATAAGGCTACAGAAGAATGAATGTGGGTAGGATGAGAGAGAAAGGATGAGCGTAAAACAACAGCTATCAAAGCGTCCACTCTGTTCAGGAAATTGCGAGTGATAGGGCTTCAGATTAGGCCCTGCATATTACATGAAGATCATCTTTGAGTGTCCTCATCTTGCCATTCAAAACATCCACGTAAAAGCCTTGTTTCACCCGACCTAATTCCCTTTGACAACCATCACACATACACACACACGCTGAAGAAGATATACCACCTGCTGTTGTACTGGAGAATATCACTTAGAAAGGTTTCAGCTTTTCAATAAATAATGCTGCCGGCATTGAGACACGCTGACAAGGAGTAGAAGATTGTGGATTTGATAGTAAATAAGCTTGCCCAGCTAAAAATATACACAAAAATAATCTTTTGTTAAATTCTATTTTATATAAGCATCAGAAAAGCAATTGCATACTGCTCTCAGAATGGAGTTGGTTTGGAAATCATCTCATCCATCTGCTTGACAGTGGCCTCCTGATAGCTGTGTGTCTGTCGGATATATATGGGAGTCGGGCAGCCCTGTTTCCCTATATCACCCATTACGGCTCAGACCTCGTGTCAGGTCATCTATTCTTTAAGACATTCATCTTCTGAATGCCTCGCACGTTGGGAAGGCTAAGGTACACGAGAAAGCTTGCAATGGTATTCTCCATTTCCTTTTTAGCATTTACCATTTTAGTATTTCTTCTGTCATGCATTTAGTTCATAAGCTGCTAAAAAGAGCTCATTTGTTTCTCGCCATACTTTGATCACATCTGCTGTCCTGATATTGTTGATGGTCCTGACCAGGGAGTCTTTAATGTAGAGTTAACCTGTTAAACAGATGGGCACCTTCGTCAGTCAATACATACTGGAGACACTGACTTCCCCCTGAGCACTTGGCATTTCTTAACCTTTGACCTTTAGGAAGAGGATGGAGAGTGGCCAGTGGCTCAAGAGTTTAACCCCCTGGAGTCACAGTGACTCTGGGATCAATACTCGCTGGGAGAGCGAAAGAAAGAGGAATCGATTGTCGACTGTCCTCAGTAGTCAGTAGTGACTGTTCACTGGATCTCTTCATCGGTTCTCAACTGTGCGTACTCTGTGGCCAAAAAAAGACACCAGGCCTAAATGAATCACAAGAAGTTTCTGTGTAAAAGTTATCATTATGGTTATTATGTTATTGCAGTGATTTCTTTCCCCCGTTTGATCTACGAGTATCATAAAACAGAGAAGCGTCTTAATCCCGTGATCGCTTTCACCCAATCCTGCTTAAATTCAGGGCCAATGTTATTTATATAGCAAAGGTTTATTGAGGGTAAATAATTGGCAACTGTAAGCATTCTCCACTTTACAGATTCATATGAGACTGTAATTGATCTGAATATGCCGGGTTGTTTTGAAAATATAAATATTAATATGAGAATGAATTGAAAGGTGCTTGTTTTCAACAGTCATTATAGTAATTGTTCTTACTCGCTGTGCAGGATAAACATGTTACAAATGGAATTAAAAATGAATTATAACAACAAATAAACTGTAGCTGCATTTCCATTATCCTTCAAGTTGTGCAAATTGAAATTGCGAACTCAAAAAAAAAGTTTTATACTCTAATGAGGTGGTTTTTCAGGCAATTCGAAAAAGGAATATTTTGCAAAATTGCAATGGGGTTTTTTTCCGCTTTTATAGGTCACCTGACGTACGTAAAAGTCAAGCAATCTTTAAAGATGTTTGGACAGAAGACGAGAAAGAGTTCTTTATTAAACTCATAAAATTACAGGAAATACTGGATTTTAAGCAACAAAGAAATACCCCAATTTATCAAGACCTCTTAGCAGATAGGAGGGAGAAACACCCAGAAACACCTCAAACGTGGCCGCTCCCAAGTAAAAGGTTTTTTTTTTTTTAACACTTGGATAACGCCTACATCTCCATCGATTAAAAATAATGGCTAGTGCAGTGGCTGCAATATAATTAAACTTATTAACAACTGTTGCCATGATTTTTGGAATTACTTATCGCAAGAGGAAAAACAAAGTTTTAGTTGCTTAACATCAGTTAATGGAAATGCCATCATTTTGCAATAGTTTTTTTTTTAAATTATTGACGCTTAGAAAATATTACAAACGTTTTGTGCGAATCTGTAACGGAAACCCAGCTACTGAATATATAAATTAGACTACACTTGATGTTAATCAGTCAACCCAATTGACCCTTCGCAAAACTCGCCCCGACAACCCATGCTCTCTCACACCACGCATCAAGTTCTCCCGCAGTGAAAAATACATTTTGGAGAAAAAAGGACACTGACAACGTATGAAAGAGTTTCATACTTAAAATATAGTAATATTTTAAAGCAGTTTAAACAGTAAATACCGTACAGTGGCTCCTTAATGTGTCGTGACAGAACGGCTCATGAACCGATCATCTCTTCATTCTAGTTCATTTATAGCATCAAATAAACATGAATAGACATCAGAAGGAATGTTGTTTCAGCTGCGGAAAGACGCGAATACGCACAATATTTCAAGTTAACCAACGTTAATCTAGGCTACTCCCTGACGGCTTTGTAGGATAAGATTACAAATCAATCAAACTGTTTGCAAAGGGTCTATTCTGATATAATTTTTTTTTTTTTTTTTTTTTTGTTTATATACAGATATGTTTATATAGAGCAGGGGTCCTCAACTCTGCACCTTGAGATCCACTTTCCTGCAGAGATTAGCTCCAACTTTGCCGTTATCCTGAAGACCTTGAATGGCTTATTCAGGTGTGTCTGATTAGGTTTAGAGCTAAACTCTGCAGGAAAGTTGATTTTGAGGTCTAGAGTTGAGGACCCCTGATATAGAGCAATAATAAAGACCTTCAATACCTGCACTGCCTGTTTGTGTCTCTTGCTAAATATGTTGCAAAAAGACTGCCAAGACTGAAAACAAACAGTGACTGTACACTGTTCAAGGACCCGTCTTTAAACTAATTCCTCCAGGTCAGACCAGCAGGCTTTCTGACCATGATTGACTACTTCGCAGAATTGGTTTAGGACTTTAAACCGGCCTTTTAAAATGAAAAGCCATTCAGGGACATTGGCAAGTTCAGTGCAGACTGTTTCGTCTCGTTTAGTCCTGCCATTTTTAACTTTGCAAGTTCCATAAACGTCGCAGAACTGAAGAGGAATGTGGTTGAACCTGAGGTTGAATCCCTCTCCCTCCCCATCTCACAGTCGGACCTGGACCCCGCTGAGAGGCATAACATATACGTACGGTTCAAGCGCAGGCCCACGCCACGTGTTGTCTTTCCCCTTCTCCATCTTTCTCCCTCCTCCACCCCAGACAACGACCCACGAGGGTCTCCGTGCCGGTGGATAACATTGCTCTCAACATTCTTTGAACACAGGGCTCCGTCGAGGCCCAGAGAAAACACACTAACACCAACTGGCACTTAATTCTGCCGGCGCCCTGCCGATGCGAGCTATGCGTCCGGAGTGGGGGCTCTTCCTGACAGGAAGTGAGAGGGAACGGCATGAGGAAAGCTTACGACTTGAGTGACTTTTAATTCACTCTCTGACTGCAATATCGTTGGCTGGGAAAGAGACGTATTGTTCAGGCAAATGCTTTTTCCTTTAACTCTTGATAGTAGGTTGTTGATCTGGTACACCTCATTCAGAATTTCTCTTCTAACATGCTCCCTTTTGGCACTATTTACATACGTAGATATGAGTGTATTTACGAAATCAAAATCATATTATCACTGTGTGCATTCTCACCATGTGCTGAACATGTAATAATGATTGTTTCTTTAGCCCAGAAAGGAAAACAACAAGATTTATGTATGCTATTATCATTCCTGTCAAGTTAGATTATTTCTCTCATCACCCTGCTCCTAAACCTTTAATAGAGATTAAAAAAATAAAAAAAAATGAATAAAGGA
This sequence comes from Opsariichthys bidens, assembly GCA_037194245.1. Classification (NCBI taxonomy): domain Eukaryota; kingdom Metazoa; phylum Chordata; class Actinopteri; order Cypriniformes; family Xenocyprididae; genus Opsariichthys; species Opsariichthys bidens. Next base: position 15,615,463 of record CM074293.1, on the reverse strand, counting down.
GCAGTTTTTAGAAATCTTTTGATGCCTCTAATCCCAGCTCATCGTAAGGAAGCTTCTAATCACATCTGTGTATTTAACCACAATCCTCTATGGTCTTTAAATGTAGTCAGAGTAAATATTTGCTCCCCTTGTAAAGTCCCCTTATGTGGAGTGTCCTCACAGAAACACAGGCCCTTGGCCGTTTGGGATTGTGTGTTTGCTTTAGAAGAGATAACATCTGAGAACATGCGCGGGACTTGTAGAGCGTTCGACTTGTCACATCTGTAAATTAAGCTGTCTGGACCTGCTGTCAGATGCCATTTTGATATTACGATGAGTTGATGGAAGTGGACCTCAACAAATGGACTTCAAGTGGAAGTTTTAGCACCTCAACATTAAACTACCTTCAAGGGCAATATTAAAATAATTAAAAGAAAAGAAAAAAAAAGATATAATCAAGAACATTGCAATAAGTTATAATTAACCACCTTATAGGGCAATATTAAAATAATAATAATTAAACTATAAGGATAATTAATAATAAAAAACAAGAATATTAAAATTAATATTTACACAAAATGGTTTTCTTGCAGGATGTTTTGTCTTTATATTTTAAAAATAAGTATGCCGCAATACAATAAAAAAATGCAATAATAAAAATAATAATAATAAAAGTAATAAAAATCTATCAAATCAAGATTTTAAAGAATGCAGAGGTTAATTCCCATTTAGGTAGGAATTTTGACTATTGTTCCTAATGTAAAGTTCAATGGACAGATCTAGAGGGTTACGATATTAAATTAAAATACAGATACTGTGGAGCCACCCACAGAAACATCACAAAGCCTTTGTTCTTACTTATTTGTAAGTAAATGAATCTTCAAATAGACACACAACCTGATATGATCACTTGCTCTATCCCTATAGTCAGGATTCTAGCTACATAATTCCAAACATGCTGGAGTTTGTTCAGTGTTGATTTTAAAACCACAGTGAGGATAGTATTGCAGTAATACCGTCGATACGTTATGGAAACATTTTTTTTTTCAGGTAGAAATATTTTGCTGAAGTTTTCCCCTGTAAGTAATACTGCACTGACATTTTAAATCTAGAATCTCTTTCCGTCGATCAAAGCTGTACGGTAGCCACTTTTCCGCCATAAATCGCCTTGCGCTCTGTGGACAAGCCGTAACGTAAACTTCTCCTGCTCGTTATGATCTGAAACAGCGCTCTTACATGTGACGGATAATTTTTTTGTTTCATCTGAGCTTCAATCCCCCAGCCTGCAGAAAACAAACAAATTCTTGTGATTATAACTGATGGGTTGGATATCGGAGAGCGACTTGTTTATTTTCAATGAACAAAGCCAAACGCTGTGCACATTTCCTTGTCTTGCCATTGTGGATGAGGCAAAACGTTACATCGTAGGTCTGCGTTGTTTCACTTGAGGGTAATTGCGTTCTCTTAATCAGGAGTGATTAGGAATGCAGCGCCACGGTAATTATCATGGCGAAACTAAACAAAAGAATGCCTCAGTGACTCCTCTGTGGAATCATGTTGTTTGTGTCTTGGAAGAAAATTACTTTTGTTTGTTTATTTAAAAAAAAAAAAAAAAAATTGAATTAAAGCATTCATTTAAAGAGTCAGGAAATGTTGTGCAATATGTTTTTTTATGGGCACACATTACACTGATTTTGTTTACAAATGTGTTCAGAATGTGTTAACACACGTTCACACTATCCCGATGCAGACACCAAGTTCTTTGTGAGAGTATCACCGGGTCTCTCTCAAGCTTGTATTTTCATCACGTAGACTTACATAGATCTCTTCAATCAAAAATAAGGACAAGGAAACTTTTATATATATAATATAATATAACATAATATAATATAATAATTTAATATAATTGCTCATGTTGCTTCATTGTCAACACATCTTGTACCTGATTAACCTGCAGTGTGATTGTTTCATGGATAAGATGGAGGTAAATGTTAATATAAAGTTAGATGTTTATATTTTGATTCATTGATACCGAGGAACAAATAAATATGACTGTTTTGTTCAATTTGACCATTCGTATTCAGATTTTTTCATAATTTATCTTTATAATATTTCTTGATAATAATAATAATAATAATTTTATTCATCAGTAAAAAAATGATAGAGCTGTCTTTTCCTCTATGATTAAAAATAAACCAAGTGAGAATTGACTTAAAAATTCTCCAACAGATCAAGACAAATACAATTATTGGCCACAAGTCCTACTCTTTTATTTAGAAATAGATGTATATTTTAAAGGATGTTTTTTTTTTTAAACTTGAAAAGTTGATGTTATTCAGTTGATGTGTTTTGCAGTATGTTAACCGTTTTGATTTGCATGTCCTGAATCAGTGTACCAGAAGTTTCGATCTTAGATAGCTTGTTTATATACCTGAGCATCAATAAAATTGAAACTGACAATTTACGCAAGTGTGTTTGGATAGATTTGACCTTGAGGAAGTGTTCCCTATATGCCAGTCTTTGTTGTTTTATTGAGACTGAAGGAAAAAGGTCAATTGTAAATGTCCTTGATGAAGACTCTAGGACTGGTTTGAATCACAGAGGTTAGCATTACGAGTTTATCATTACGATACAAACTTTCCCAGGCGCCATTTGTGTGGCTGATAAAAGTCACGTTATATCTTAGGACACAATCCCGGTCTTGATGAATGGATCAGAGTGAGTGGTTGCTGTAACAACAAGACCGGGGCAGAGGTGGCTGGGTTGTAGAAGGACCTCTCTTAGTTCAGGGTCAGAGTGGAAAGGTCACAAATGGCTGCCTGTATCCACTCATCAGGTCAGAATGGAAACCGCATTGGATACCATAAAACCGTATCAGAGCCCTATCACAATGACTGGTTGAAATCCAATAACCGTCAGCCTTGTCCCCAACGCACAGCACTGATCGTTAAGGCTTTTTGATTGGGGTCATTGCTTCCTTTAATTAAAGAATAATGCCTTTCCCTCACCCATCGAACGTTCATTTATCTTTGTAGCGAAAATGTATTTGTGTGCTTGGTTGATGACAGCTGCTGAAGGGTTTTCTCCTAACAAAAGATCCTAGTATATGTGCAGTTTGTCCCAACAATATAATCTGCTGAACTTTAGTTGGTTATTTTGGCATGAATGAATGCCTTCTTCAGATCCACAAAGCACATGTGGACCGTTTGCGCAAACTCCCATAAACCCTCCAGCACCCTGGAGAGGGTATAGAGCTGGTCCATTGTTCCACGACCGGGACAAAAACGGCATTTTTCCTCTTGAATCTGAAGTTCGACCATCAGCCTTATTGTCCTCTCCAGTACCATGGCATAGACAGGGACCCTCCCATCCCCCTTCTTAAAAAGAGGGACCACCACCCCAGTCTGCCAGTCCAGAGGCACTGTCCCCAACCGCCACGTGATGCTGCAGAGGCGTGTCAACCAAGACAGCCCCACAACATCCAGAGACTTAAGATACTCAGGGCAAATCTCATCCATCCCTGATGCCTTGCCACCGAGGAGCTTTCCAACTACTTTCCAAGCGAGTCCACCTCTGAGCCCTCAGCCTCTGCTTCCTCAGTGGAAGAGGTGTCGGTGGGATTGAGGAGATGCTCAAAGTATTCCTTCCACCGCCCAACAATGTCCCCAGTTGATGTCAGCAGATTGCCACCCCCACTTTCTTCAAGGCCGACCACTAATCCTTCTCCATGGCCACACCGAACTCCTCCCAGACCCGAGTTCTTTTCCTCCACAACTACCCAGGCTGCAGTCCGTTTGGCCCGCCGGTACCCGTTGGCTGCCTCAGGGGTCCCCCGAGCCAACCAGGCTCGATAGGCCTCCTTCTTCAGCTTGACTTAATGCTTTAGCACATGCAATATATTTTTTTTTCCAGTTTAACACTCTTCAAAAATATTTAACGCAATTAAATGCAGTATCTGTTTTTTCCGTCATAATTTGGCTAGCGTTACATTATATGTAAGCGTTACATTATATGATCCCACATTTATTCACGCAAATGCTTTTAAAATAATTCAAACGCCACAAAAACCGAGAACGCACTGTCTGTGATTTTCATGTCTGTGTGACACACACGACTCATGTGCACGGAAAGACACGCTCCAGTATCGAGTTCTCTTCCGTGTTTGAACGAACAATAACACACAGAATTGTGCCAAAATGCTAATTTGTCAAGTATACTCATAGAAAGCAGTCTTGCAATGACTTTTAAATAACGTATTAAGTGAACTTTAAGAGTTGTGAGAAAATGAGATGCGCATCAGATCCGCATTATGTACAGGAGCTGGAGCTCTTAAAGTCACAGCAGCCTAATAAACCAGTTGCTGTGATGTCTGTCATTAATGTTAATCAAAGAACAAAGGTAATAGAGAAGATTGTAGCTTATATAAGAATTCATCTGTATTTAATTTATAATTTATGCAGTAAAGACTGTAAAGTGTTTGATAATTTCAATTTCTGTAGGTCAGAGGTAAATATGACATGGCTTTATATGACAATTGTTTTAAGTTCACTTAAATTATTATTTTTATAAAGCCTTATAAATATTGAAATTGATAGCTTTCCGTTATACTGTAACATTGAATATCTATAATTAAAGTTAAAAAAAAAATCATTAGTATTAGTATCAGTGATACTGGCCTTCATTCATAAAAAGATGCCATGAAACAAATATTTAAAATATACTGCTTTTATGTTGTTGCTACATTAGTATGGAGTGTAACTGTGACATTATTAGAAATTATTACAAACATTAAAAAATCCAATATAATTAATCCCGATTAATTACACAACAAATGTGCGCTTTGATTATTTAATTTGTTTTATTTCGATTGACAGCACTAGTATGTTTTAAGTGTTAAAATGCTCTCCTCTATCCCAAATTTCTCTGAACTTTGTCACACTCTCAGAACATTCTGTTTGCACTCTGCTGTTTGGCTGAGGCTGGATTTAACCAGTTGTAGATGAGGAAAGTGTCCAATAGTTTCTGTTTGAAAAGAATTACTTAGCAATTCCATTTGTTTGCTTGAGAACTTAGCTTGCTGTCTGAAAACTGAAGTAAGATTTACTTGGATATGGTTCCTCAAACATTTCACGCTGGAGATTCCAAAGTAAAATGCATATAATCTGAGAATTAACAGCTGTAATAGAGAACAAAGCCTCTGCAATAAATAAAGGCATACATATATTGCCATTTTAAATTGTTTATTTTGGTTTCAGACTCACTTTTCTTCTTCTCCCAGAAGATATAAAATGAGACATTTTCTTCTTAACAAGCAAGTACATTTGTCTTGTTTCATTTTCATTTATGACCCTAGAAATAAGCAGGGGATTAAAAATAAATCATCATCATTATGAAACTATTGCTTGTAGCACCTCAACCTTAAAGCGCTCTCTGTTGACCGAAACGAATGAGACATTAGGGTCAGACCGTTACGCTCCTGTCTCCGTGATACAGTCTCTCTGTGAAAAGAGCCCTGGAGAATACACGAGCGACTTTGTACATACTCAGGACCTGGTTGTTATTATTATTCTTGAGACGATCACAGGGAAGTGTTGAAAGGTTGGCGCAGCTGTGAAAAATGTCAATGATTTGGTCTCGCTCCTAGGCTATTAAACATCACTGAAAGCTGTGGTTTCAGGAGTTGTTTAGACTAACACCTTTTACAACAACCGGGTGAGACCTGTTAAAGTTTGTGAGGGGTGTGCTTGGTTAAAGGCAATCTTGAACATTGAAGATACAATATAAAAATCTTAGAGGCCTGTTTTGCTTTCTTCCCTCCTGCCCCCAGTGATCGTTGATGTTGAAGCTTCTGTTCTGATGTCGGGGTTCATTTTAATCCTTACATATTAATGACATTACGCTGATGTTTATTCTGATTAAACCCAACCGTCCTCTCTCTGCTTATTGTATAAACTGAGTGTTAAGTCTCTTTTTTTCTCTCCACAGGAGTGGCAGAATTCCATCCAAAAGAATGCGGGTTTGGCCTTCATCGAGCTTGTGAACGAGGGCAGGTAATTATCTAATCCCATCCGCTGACCCTTTGTTAACCACCTCCTCATTATCTCCTGGCCTACAACTCTACGTTGCGTGTGTACCATCGGATCCTGTTTGGGAGGAAATCAATGTGATGTGGAAAAGGGGACCAACAGGGTGACCTGGAGTTCAAGGCGTGTGTCAATAACTTTGCTTGTTCCATGTGTTTCTGAGAGGGCAGCAGCGCCTTAGTTTCTTCTCCACCTCTTGGGAAATCTCTCTCGTATCTTGCTGTTTTCAGACAGGTTTATGTCTCATCTGTTGGACTTTTTTTTTTTTTTTTTTTACTCCGACTCCCTTTGGGATGGAAGGATCTGTCTTCAATTTCAAGCCCTTAGATCTTTCAGATGGCTCTCATTTCAATTTTAGCAATGGAAATTAATGTTAATGAATGCTGCCATGCTGATGAGCACTCCAGAAATGTTAATGAATGCAGTGATGCATTGAGGCTCCTCCACCTTCACTGCTGGCCATCTTTACAGCTCTTTTTCAAACACACACTTTTCTTTTGGAAAGTAGGGCTAAGGTTTAGACAACATCTGGCACACCAGCACCTGTCATAAAGATATCACTGTTATCCTAGCTGTAGAACACGTCATATATGTCATTATAATGCTTACTGCACTAAAATAAAGATGATCAATACTGATTTAGTCACAGTGCTTTCAAAGTCAAGCTGTTCTTCAACACAGGAGTTTGTAATACTCTTTGAATTCTAATTAGGCTTAAAGAAAAGAAATAAAAACAAATACAGTGCAGTACAGTGATTATATGGGATGATAATTCCATTGTTCTTTGGTGGTCAATAATATGCTCTTTTTTGTATAGGTTCATTAATTTAATTAAAAAAAGGTGTGAAAAATTCAAATCATACATACAGTTAAGGCTGTAGGTACGACGATATATATATCGGAGCGGCAATAAAAAAATGGCTGTCTGTAAATATATCTGTGTTGCAGAAGAAAAGCAGGATTTGCATAATATTAAGCGCAGGAAGTCATGAAAAAGAAAACGCACGTATGAACCGCCTCTTCCAGACAGCATGTGTTCCCGAATTGACTGCTTGCTGCTTATTGTGATTGAATGGTCAAATATGCATATAATTATGATAAAATGCCTATCATGTAGATTTACAGTTATGTGTTAAATCAACGTAAACAACTGTGTGAAAACCACATGTGTGTCAGTATATTCGGTCTGTGCATTCGATCTTAAAGTGACAGCAGCCTAATATATCTGCTGCCGTCTGTGTCATTAATGTGAATCAAACAACAATAAGATTTGTCATATCACCCACTCCAACGTTAAGTGACTTAAACACTCCTTCTATTTAATATTTATAACTTTTATCATTTGTAATATTAAATTAAAATAATTTTGGACCACAAACTCGAAAATGTCTTCCTGATATGACGTAATGAAAAGATTGAAAAGATTAATTCAAATATTGAAATTATTGAAAAGAACAACCTTATAGTAGTAGTAATAGTTTGCCATTATTATTTCTTAGAAAAGAAAATTATTTAACCAGACTGCTTATTAATATGTCATATGTGTGTGTAGGGGAAAAAAAAACCATAAAACAGGAAATTATATCATGGAGGACCCCTGAAGACCCTCATGACTGCGGGTCATGGTCAATAAGTCTTTCAAAATATTAGATAATTTGACCTTTTTATGACAAGGGAAGGTTAGTTCAGGTTGTAAACGTGGTACAGAATTAGGTCTTTCATGATACATATATATATATATATATAGATATTCATATATTATTTATATATTCTCTCTCTCTCTCTCTCTCTATATATATATATATATATATATATATATATATATTCTATATATACATCTATGTTTTCTATATATATCTATATCTTTTCTATATAAAAGATTTCTATCTATATAAATGTTTCTCTACATTGTCTCATCATAAAGTAAGTAAAAGCAGATAAAGAAAGACTGGAAAGCGAAAGGGTGATAGAACGAAGGGCAGTCACAGAGAGTGGGCTGTGTTATTGATGGCAGTCGGGGTGAGAGGGGTGGGAGAGGGTCACTGCAGAGTCCCTGGCACGTCCGCTCCCCCGCTGCCCACCGCTGACACACCAGGCTCGAGTTTCTGCCCTCCACCCTCCGCCTGTTATTCTTCCACTTTGCGGAGGCCTGAGCCTCCTGACCTGCTGAGAGACTCATCTCTGTCCCTGGGGGGAATGTTTTATTAGGCCATGGCTTGTGTTGTTCACAAATCTGCCCGGGGTGTAAATGTGCTGTTTCAAGATCAGGTTCCTCCCCGTCTGTGCTAACCCAGGGCACAGTGGACAGAAAAAAGCAATGCTGATTCACAAACAAAGCTCTGAGATAGACAGAACAGCTTCAGGTTTTGATGAGGGTTGACAAACGGTAGCAGTAAAAGCAGGATACATCTCATCTCCCATCAGCCCCTATAATCACCAGATGCCCTGTGATAAGAAACTGTGTGTGTGTGTTTATCCAAAGAAGGCTGTTCTTACATATGTAGAAACATGAGCTGGGGTGAGACTCCCCCCCCCCCCATCTCCACACCCCCTACATCCGTATCTTGTTAGATACGTATCTTTTACAAATCAATTGCTGGTTGTTTTAGTGGGGGGAGTTTTAGCTGCCGTGCTAAATATGATTTTCTGCTTTACATGGTGTAGGTTTAGCATACTATTTACACTTTGATGGCCTAACAACTGTGTTATTAAATTAGTGCTATTTATTTCACAGATTAACAGTTGAGAGATGTGGAAGATATCCTTTACTATTTTGTAGACCAGCATCTTCTATTGAATGTGAACATTATTATACAATGTAATTTATATATAGTATTATTTATTGTATATGCATGATATACCAATACCACATTAAATATCACAAATATTGACCGAGATTATTATTATTATTAATAATATCGGACAATATTGCTTGTTCATCAGATTATATTTACATGCTGTACATTATAATGTGATGCCTAAATTCTCTTGTAGCATGCAAACTATTTTATTTTATTTTATTCATTAACATATTATAGATTATATTATCAGCCGTAATATGAAAATAGTTATTGGCTTATTGGTATCAGAATTTCAGTATCGGTGGATGTGTAATGTCTTTAAATGCATCTGTTGCTTCTCTCATGATCAGAACACTTCTTGTAGAAATGCATGTGTGATTTGTTTTGCAATTTAGTTTAATCAGATCTGTATGAAAGAACCATGTGATCATGAATCAGGTATGAACTCTTAATGTTCAATGTGTTTTTGATGTGCAGACTGCTGAGCCACACCATGAAGGACCATCTGGTGCGTGTAGCTAATGAGGCCGAGTTCATTCTGAGCCGCCAGAGAGCGGAGGACATCCACAAACACGCTGAGTTTGAGGTGAACACACACACACACACACACACACACAGACTCACTCACTACTTGTCTGGAGTCAATGAAAGACCCCATGAAATGACTTGATGGACACCCACTAAATACTGCCAGTGCTTCATGAACTATAAAATGATCCAAAAACACAGATGACTGGTGTTGCGTTTGACAGGATTTTGTCCAATCAAATGGTGTCTAAAATTCGAATGTCTCTCCCTATAATACCACTTTTCTCTCACTAGCAATAGCAAGTAGCAAATCATGGTTCGTGACTGTGATGTAAACTATTGGCTTACACTCTGTTCAAAAGTTTAAGGTCGGTAAGAAGTCTTAATGCTAACCAATTTATTTGATCAAAATATACAGTAAAACAGTAATATTGTGAAATATTATTATAGTTTAAATTGTTAATATTTTTTTTTATTATATTTTAATATGTAACTTATTCCAACGATGGCAAAGCTCAATTTTCTACTCCACTCTTCAGTGTCACATGATCTTCCAGAAATCATTCTAATATGCAGATTTGAAGCTCAAATAACATTTCTTTCTGTCAATGTTGAAAAAATATGTTGTGTAAGATTTGAAAAACCGATTCTTTGATCAATAGGACATTTTCAAAAGAACAGCATTTATTTGAAATAGATTTTTCTAAGTTACTTTTAATCAATTCAGTGCATTGTTGCTGGATAAAAGTTTTACTTTCTGTTAGAAAATTTCACGAATGCTAACGTATAAAAAGGACAGTCCCTTCGATATGTCCTTCCCCAACCTTCTGTTTCAACAGGAAACAAATGAACGCAGAAAAATAAAATCGCAAGTCGATTCCTTTCGTGGGATCTCGCGAAGACTTCTGCTGCAGCTGAGTGAAGCAATAACTAAATTTTCTTGACATATTGTGCAAACAAGCCACTTTCACTTTATGCAGATGTATTCGGTTTCAGGGTTGATTTAGCATTTTTAAAAAACTGTTGTAAGATTTAATGAAATTGTTAAGCCCCTGCGAGGATATTAAAAAAGAAAGTTTTGTCTGTCGGAACTGAGAAGCTGGCAACGTGAAGGAGAACAATTGTTTTCTTTTCAAACACAACTTATATGGAAGAAGGTTTGAAGCTTTGGCTAGAGAGATTTGCATTTGGCATGTATCTTACCAAAACATAGCAGCACAGTTGATTTATTCCTTATAGCACAGCTATGGGGCATTCCTGCACCGCTGCCCCGCCAAACACGCACACACATCACCTCTTTTATCACTGCAGTCTCGCTTTCTCATTCCTCCCATCATTCTCCATTTCGGTCTACCTGCTCCTCTTTTTCCCCCCACGATTCCCCTCGGGCTCATGTTCTGCCTGTTGTGCTCCCTTTGTGTGAGAATTTCACCAGTGACAGGAATACAGCACCTTCATTTCTAGTTTCCTTTCGTTTCCCATCCCTCCCTCTGGTTCTGTCTGGCACTGGGGCAGGATGTGACAGTATAAAGGCGGAGTGGGCTCTGCTCTGTTCAACATCTCCCACCCTCCAGTTGTAAAATGTTATGCTTTCAGAAAGGTTCAAGGCAGGGTCTCTGAACTGAAACTATGAGAGGAAAACATTTAAAGTACAGTATTAAAAGTAAACATGTAAAATCGGGGAAAGAGATCATGTATCATGTCTATGAGAGGTTCTGCAGTAGTCTGCTTTGTCAGGGTCATGTTTTGTGTGTGATTGGCCTATACACTTATTTTGGCAGCTTCCATCAAATGCTTTGACGTTTTTGGAGAACAAAAGAATTCTGACTGCCACACTTTAACCTCTATTTGTAATTAACAGCTCAAAGAATCAGAATCACATTATTCGCCACTGCAGGAACGGAGTCGAATTTTTCCTAGTTGCCAGTAGCAAAGACATTGGTTAGTAAAAGTGAGAGTAAATATTTTTTATCTGTATTTTATCAGTATTTTTTTGTTATTTATTCTTTAATTATTGCAGGTTTGCATAATATTCTGAGTGTGCATTTCACAGTTTAACAGCGCACACAACTCCTGCATTTACAATTCTTACGATTCTTGCGTTTCTGTAGCGTCTGTCATTGCTATGCAACGATGAGCAGCTTTCTCCCCGACTACGCGGTAATTTCAATGGATTTCCATCACCGAAAGCCCTTGCAAGGGCTTATAAGATTTATTTATGGAGAAGAAAAAACAAACTGCCGCAGTGTTTGGGTGCACCACGGAGAATTTCACAAGAGATTCAAAGTCTATTTCAGAGCTGACAAGGACCAGTTTGATAATCTTTTAAGAAAAATTGGCCCAAGCATCACCTGCCGTGAAACCATCTCTCCTGCACGACGACTCTGCGTTCGTCTGAGGTAATTAGGCTACCGTTAAGGAAAAGAGAAAGGATTGGATGGTCCTTGTCACATGACTTACGGTGCGCTTGTGGCGGAAATAAAAAGCACGAAACGAAACATTTCTTATTATTAATATCAATGTCGTGCTGCTTAATATTTTTGTTGCTTAACCTATTTGAGCAGCAAATCGGCATTCTGAAAAGTTGATGTTTTCATCTCACCGCGGCACAGACACGCCTGGAAAAAAAGAGCGCGTCGCACCGCATGCCGCGCGCCTACATAGCAAATAATGAATATGCGTGTGCAAAAGACGCGATATGTGAACGGCCCCAAAGCAGCTTTACAGTAATAATTGGTAAATAATTTTTTCCCAAAGAAAATGGTGTCATTGTCCAGCATATTCCATACATTTGCATTGATTTATTCCACTCTATTGAAAGATCAATAGTTATTAGTCTAGCTAATTTATGTATATCAGTACTGGAGAAAACAGTGATGCAGGCGTCCAGCTCAGCTCAACTCAGTTCGTATACAACGGCGCCGATGCAGGCATACCAAAAACCAAAAACACTGCTGAATATTAAGCCAGTGTCCCCAACCAAGCAAGCCAATGTTGTAAATTTAAAAGGTACTTCACTAGTTACTTGGAAATGCGTTACCCCCATTACTGCAAATGACAACAGGTTTAATAACATAGCCATTACAGCAGTAACACGCAACACTACTGAGTGGCTGCAGGCATGTGCCGTGTACAACAGCTGAGAGCTGGCAATATTGTTTGAATATACCCTGCTTGAACAAGCTTCCTTACCTCACAGTGACATTTAGAGGGAACCTCGGAACACCCGTTCTCATCATTCCCGCTGCCCCAAATTCCCAGGATTGGCCAAATTCTTCCAGACTCAGTGGAGGACGGCCACACTCTGGGGACATGCTTAGCTTTCCTTTTTCACTCTAATTGGCCCCTCTGGTCCGATTCTTTCTGCTTTTCCAGCCTCACTCACAGCATGGTGGAGAATGTATTATTCTCAGAAATACTGCTGTATATTCTGCCAAATGTGGGGAAAAAATGCACAAATAATCAATGTCAGGCACATTAGTTGGATGCTTATAAAACAAATGCTAAATATACACTGAGATGTTGCACTCTTCAGCTGAATATATCCATTTTAAAAAATATGGTGAAAATATGCCCTCAACATTACATGAATAAAGGCCACAGTATTAATAAATTATCTACTTGAAATCTCCCATAATGCTGTTCTCTTGTGGAGCAGAGTTATTCACTCCGATTGTTTCACATGACTGGGTCATATTATGCCATATTTTGTCTAAAGTCAGAAGCTTTCCATGTTGAAAACCACACGCGCTGGCGCTTCAGTGACCCAAACTGTACTTTAATAAGAAAAACTGTTGTTGAATAGCCAGGCAGATAGCTGGGAATCTTCTGAAGGAGAACATTGGCCACATGTACGGTCATTTATTGAGGGAAGGGCAAATTACTGTAGGTTAGTTGGGTCACAACTAACCATTAAATGTGATGGTTATGGAACACATTGATAAGGGGTTTGTTTAAAAATAATGAATGAATACGTTTCCCAAACTGTAGATCGGTCTCATCCAGGGTATCCATAGAAAAATCCTGAATTGCATCCAAAAAATTAACTGAAAAAAAATTCTTTTTGTGTATTTTTCTCTCACTGCATGTCTGTACATAGCACAGATTTATCAAGAATCTATCTCCGTATTGAAACCCTTCACTTAGATATAGTTGCTCCTCTGTGACCCCTGAAAAGCAGTAAGCCACCGATAAGTGCAGCACTGATATTGCTGTATTGATTTTCCTCCATTCCGGCTTTTGCCATCTTCTCTGAGCCACTGGTTTCATTTTGCACGGCCACAATAAAAATAACAGGCCAGTGAAAGATACCCCTGGGGGAATCGCACTGCCTCTCCATCCTGAAGAGTAGTTTGCACAGGATTTGGATATTTAAGGGAACGACATGAAACATGAGACATATGAGAACCAGAATGGTTGGAAAAGTTTTTTTTATTTTTTTTTTTTTTTATTTCTTAACATTGTTTCATTCATGAATTACTGTATCTAATTCTGTAGCCTTGACTACATTCAGAATGAGGATAATTTGCCTGTTGGTTGACTGTGATCAACAGTTATGTCCCTTCAGCTATATTCGAACTTGGCTAGTTTTCCTTGAGGAGGTTAGGTAAATTTGTGTTCCACATCTGTGTTTTTCTCATTCAGCCTAGGTAAAATTACTGAGAAAATTACCTGCTGTTTTTTTGGCTAACTCAGGGGTCCTCTGAGAAATCTAATCCTGCCTGATAGAAATGTCTGTAATTATGGTGTATTATTTTTTCCACATTGCTTCTCGTTTATTTAAAACTTCCTTTGTTGAATACTGCAAACAAATCTTTTGCTAATTTCTGTTAAGATTTACTGCCTGGTGCACCTTCTTTCAGTATTTACATCTTTCTGAGTAAAATACAAATTCAGGAAGTGATAGCACAACATTGTTAAAAAAATAAAATAAACATGAAAGAATGAATATATATATATATATACACACACACACAGACACATATATATATATATATATATACATATATACACACACATATATATATATATATATATATATATATACACACATATATATATATACATATATACACACACATATATATATATATATATATATATATATATATATATACATATATATATATATACACACACACAGACACATATATATATATATATATATATATATATATATATATATATACATACATTCCGTCCCTCTATTAAATACCTAATGTTATAATGCAATCACATACAAGTCGTTATAAATGGGTTTAAATGTGTTTCGTTTTGCATCCAGAGCACATGCGTCTCTGTAATGGCCACATTCAGACAGTAGACACTTCTGTTTCAGTAAAAGCGATATAAATCCCAATCTTGTCGGAATCGGGCCGTTAAAAATCATAGTTTCTCTCTTAATAATTGTTACTCAGACATTGTTTAGAAAATGAATCTCATCTAGATAATGCATTGAAGTGTTTTCACACTTAATTTACATGGAGAATTTGATTCAGATGTGTTTTCTCCCTTAGTAGGCATATTTGAACACCACAATCTGTTCCAGAGACCGAAAATAACCCAAATCCCTATGATAACCGTGAAGCATACCTGGTAGATCACTGGAGAAGGAATCTGTGGTTCACTGTAAACTGAACCAAGGAGAAAATGCTACATTTATGATAGTTTATTGTATATTTAAGAACAAAGCAAACAAACTAGAAATTTCAGTCAATTTCAATAACAACATGCTTGTATGTGAAGCATATTGTTCACTTGAGGAATGGGACTTAGGAGAAAGGTGGCCGCGTTGAAGACAGCCTTTGTTCCAGTGCGTTCTGTAGTCTGTGAATTATTTAGGAAATAAAAATAAATTTATGTTTGTTCTCTGTCAGGGTTCAAATCCACCAGAAGAGATGATGGTGGATACCAGTGATTTAGACACATTTTTATTACTTAGATGGATAACATATGCCTTTATACACTCCCCCGCTCCCCTCCTGTCTCTGTGTCTCTCACACACACACGCACACATACACACTCATCCATCCTCTCTGGGATTGAGTTATCTTTACCCCTTGAGAGTGAGATTACAGGGACAGCAGGGTCCTGACGGACACAGAGATAACCGCTGGAAATCCAATTATCTTTTAGTGTTCTCTTTCTAATAGGATCTCTAATACGGAAAAGATTTTTCCGGTAACAACTGTACGATGGCAGCCGATACCTGCGAGGCAGAAAAGAAAGGACAGATTTAGAGAGAGAGAGTGACTTCCTTCTTTAATGAGAGTCTTTCTTTATTAGAAATGAAATGTGGAGGGTACTGGGCCATGGGGCCAGATCTTTCAGATGTGATAGAACGAGGTCATTGTTTTCTCTTTCACTCTCTTTCTTTTTTTTTTTTTTTTTTGTTAGCTTTCACTTGATCTTGAAGTGATGTAGTGTAATTGAGTTGACTCCCGACTGAAATGTGTGTGAAGAGAGGTGATGGGTCACTTCATTAGCGTTTAGTGTCTGTGTTCCTGTAAGAGGAGTACAGGAGTTAATGACATCAACTACGAAATGAGACTCATGACGCCGTATTGTTCCACCGTGCATGTTCACTAATGCTCCAGCCTCTGACAGTTATCTGTACTAGCCAAACAAAAGGTGTGTATTTAGAGCTTCAATAAGGTTACGCTTGTGCCCTTTGAGAAGTCAGCAGCTATCCTTTTAGCTTCACCATAAATACGTTTTTCTGCAAATAATGGCTTTGTGGAATACACAAGTACATGCTCTTTCTCTCTTTTCCTCTTTCTGTCCTCTCTTCATTTTTCTTTAATTAATTCCCCAGGTGATAGTAGTTGCAGCAGGTCATTATACTGTATGTTGTCCATGACACTCGCATGAATAGAGCTCTTCTTCTTCTTCCAGACACACAATTTCTGATCGTATTAATTATTTGATATATGGTATGATTGATCAAATTTAAGGTCTTAAATGTCTTTGTCTGATACAACAAATGTCTAACATTAAAGATTTAAATAAATGTAAGCGCTGCAATTTCAAATGTACATTCTACAGGCTAACAATTTTGGAGCAGTTTGAATACTGCACACTTATGCTAAGTGATTGTTTGTGATCTACTGTTGGTGAATTATGACAATATTTACTTTATGGTGTATATATTATAATATGTTATAGATGGTTGTATAGGTGCACATTTTATCTCCATCTGGTGGAATGAGAAATTGGAAATAGTAAAGATATTTCAAAATAAGAGTCACTCTGTATTTCAGGATTGTTTAGAATTAAACATCCCGCAATAATTTTTCTGGATATTATTTGTATTTTAGTTACACAGTAAACTGTATTCAATTCAATGTAAACTCTTGTAGCTTCTTTCTGGGCCTCCCTGTCACAGAAAGGAAACCCTAAGAACATTATTTAACACATTTAACATCATTGGTTTTAATAGTATGAGCACAATAATTATTCACTTGTTGCCGTCCTTCAAACACATTAACACATGAGCAAAAATTTTACTGATTTTATATATATATATATATATATATATATATATATATATATATATATATATATAAATATATATATTAGGGGTGTGACGAGATC
This sequence comes from Opsariichthys bidens, assembly GCA_037194245.1. Lineage (NCBI taxonomy): Eukaryota > Metazoa > Chordata > Actinopteri > Cypriniformes > Xenocyprididae > Opsariichthys > Opsariichthys bidens. The sequence goes on along the minus strand of CM074293.1, from coordinate 15,598,479 downwards.
TCGTACCACTAAAACGTGACGAGATTTCTCGTCGAGATGAAAAGTTGTCTCGTGGTGCTATCAGTGTGAGGGTGAAATTAGTATTGAAGATGCCCCCGCCACTTTCAAATCGTTTGTGTGGAAACATTTAGATTTTCCAGTAGAAATAATAAACGAGATAATAAATATCTCATCTCCATAAATATATCTAGTAGTAAAGCTAAAGCAAGGGCTAAAATCAATTTATGAAACTTCCTCATGGTCGTGGAGAGCACAGATCATGGTTGCATAGCAACGACAGACGCTACAGAAGCGCGAGCTCCCGAACGCTTGCAAAAGTAGGAAGAAGCGACGTGGCCGCGCTTTACACGCCTTTTTTAGGCGCGACATGTGAACGACCCCTAAAGAGGCAGAAAGCATCGCTATCACTGCTGACGGCTGGACTTCTCGTTGTACGCAGAGCTTTATCACAGTTACAGCCACACAATCAATAGTGACTGGGAAATGGTCAACTTTGTACTGCAGTTAAAGTGTTATTTGAATTTTTTATTTATATGTTTATTTGATTTATACTGTTTAATTTATGTTCAATCCGTAGAAAGAAGTTCAGTGAGATTTCTCATGTGAAATTATACAGGGCAGAAAACAATTGGTTGATTTTGTGGCAAAACATTTAGCAGTGTTTGCATGTTTTTTTTACTGCAAATAATTCATTAAAATAGAAGTAAAATGACATGCATTACAAGTTGATTTCCAAATGCACCAACATTTTTGCATTTTATGATTTTCAGTTGAATAAAAGACTATTTTCCCTTCATACGTTTCATTATTGAGGATTTCTTAAAAATACTATAAAAATCTCGTCTCGTGAACCCAATCTCGTGTCTCGTCTCGTCTCGTGGGATAGGGGTCTCTTCACACCCCTAATATATATATATATATATATATATATATATAATATATATATATATATATATATATATATATATATATATATATATATATATATATATATATATATACACAGAATGTATTTGTGTGTATATTGTATACATATATATGTGTGTGTAAATATGTATGTATATGTATATACACACACTGTATATTTCTTGTTTGTAAAGATATAATTTCAGACTGTTTATTTGCCCTGTTATCACCTTCCCAACTCTGTTCATAATCTTGTTGTTCAATGGCTTGCGTTTCTTTTATTTGCCAGAAATAAAAACATTATCCTGCATTCACATTCATCCACACCTGCTCCTCGCCGACTTTCAGCAGACATGTTCATTTTTCACTCGCCGCACATCTCCTTCATTTGACTATTTTTCACCTGAAAAGGACAGTTAATTCCTACAATTTCTCACACGGCGTGACCTTGAAGTTGCAGGAGTCAGCTGCCCATGGCCTGTGTAGAGTAATGGAACCAAAGAAATGCTGTTTTGGAGAGGGGGTGGGAGGAAAGATGAAGAATCTGCCATCCACGCATTGTGACTAGTCCATTAAAAGCACGAAATGAAGGAAGGAGAAAAGGGGAAGAGAGAAGGCAGAGATACTTTGATAAGTTGTTGCACCTGTGTTAACCTTGATGGTCACCCTGACTCTGGAAAAGGAGGAGGGTGGGTGGGGGGCAACATTTTTTCTGTCTCTCTAGTTGCTTCACACTAGATTCCTGCTCCATCTATCGCCGAGGGAACAAGGGATGGAGGGAAATCAATACAGAGAGGCGTTGGCTGACAGCAGTTTCGCTCTGGAATTGAAGTGCCTGTCAGCCTTTGTCATTCTGTGACTTTTGTTCGCTATTGTACTTTTAAGCCTTCATTTTTCTTGGTTGTCACTTTTCGCTTTCCTGGCTCGCTTTTGTCTGAATTCCCCTGGCTACAATTTTTATGTGGCGACTTTAAATTCGGAAAGAAAGTGGGTCAAAAGATCAAGTGCAATGAAAATCTCTCGGATTTGATTGGCCGAATGACATGGGACACGCACTTTTTTTTCTTCATTTTTCATTTTGTTTCACTGAACGATGCATGCATATCCTTCGCACTGCATTTGCATTCCCTCAGATGCTGCAAGGACGGAGGCATCAGTAGGACAGTTTCCTGGTGTAAATGAAACCCTGAGGGAAGGACTGGTGAGGAGAGAAAGATGATAGTCATGGTGCTGTGTACTTCACTGTCAACAGAGTGCAAATCAAGCAGTTTAACAAGATCCCCACTGTTTTCATTGCTTAGAGTCGTTCTCGAAGAAACACTGCGAACCCTTCACTGTGTATGTAATGTGTAGACTTACATGCATGCCTGGCCATGTCGTGTCACACTAACGAACTCACAAACATGGGGGCTGATGGAATGTAATGAGTTCTGGTCTCTGGCAGATGATGATGATGATTATTTTGTTTAACCTTGCTACCCTGTTTAAGGAGGAAAGGGTAAGACTGCCGTCCATTATTGTTCATGCTAGTACAGAGAAGTGCTGGGATCTGCCTTCGTTGGTAAATAGGAGAGTCATCATTATTTTATTGTGCTTTGGTTAGCTGTAAATACTGAATGAAATACTGCAGTGATTTTTGCTCTGCAGGCCTATACCACAATAGGCCTGGATTTTATACTGACACCTATTGCTGCAGAGCCGACCACACATTCAGAAGATTTCAAAAACCAATGACCTTTTCTCAGAAGACATGAAGGGCATTACCACATTGTAAAAGGTGCAAAAACATGCTGCAAATACAGTATTTCTATCTATTTATTATAATATATTTCTTTTTGTTTTCTTTATTTCCCCCTCAGAAAACAATATAATATTCCAACATATAATTAGTAAGCTCTGCAATTTGTGTGGATGGCAAAAAATGTAAACTTATTTTTTTCCAAGAAGTTGAGCTTCCACACAATAATGATTGTGACAAATGTAAATGACTATTTTTGTTAAATGTCACTACCAAGATTGATTTATTATTAAATTACCCATGAAGAGTCTTCCTCAATTATATACTAGTAAATAGATGATTTGCTATTGTATGATGACCTATGTGTGAGTTTTAAAAATCACACAGGTCAGAATAATAATAATAATAATAATAAACATTTAATCATGTTAAATTTAGCAGCTCTATTTTTATGTATTTGGAATAAATAGATTTAAACATTTTATAATATTATATTACATATATATAATTATATAATTACACAATTATTTTTCTCCTTTTTTTGTAATGCTGACTAAATAGTTTGAGACCACTGTAGACGATATAGGTTTTTTTTTTTTTTCCTTTGTAATAATATGGCTCTAATAGGTATGTCGTGGGTGTAGTCCGTTGAAGAAAATGAGTGCTGACCCTGTCCGATTCAGTTCCCCAGAACACAGAACATTTGGAGATGCGGATTATTACTCTGTCTGAAGTCATAAACACATTACTTTCATGGTTTTGTTTCTGCCGCTATGGCTTGTACTTCAACTGGAGTTACTGGAGATTGTGGTTCCCCCTTCAGCGGACTGCCAAACATGTGCAAGACCCTTTGAATGAAGTTCACCTTGTGGGGTTTTCAAAAGTATTATGATGTCACTACAGAATTACAGCCCCAAACGTGATGATAATGTTACTGCTTTGTATTTCACCTGAATGTTTCCTATAATTCAGCCTTTAATTTCAGCTGCAAGGAAGCCATTTGTCAGGAAGTTCATGAAAATTACGAAGCCCATTATGGAGCTCTGGGATTTGGTGCTGTTGACACTAGTTGATAAAGTGCCTGTTTATGCCAAAGTGTTTGAACTCATGACAGCTAATTAATAACGTGTTAATCACTCGTTGAAGTGAACAATGAAAAAATATGGATGATTGCTCTTTTCGTTTCTGAAGCTATTCTGATAAGGCTCAGAAAACACATTTATATCAAACTTTTATTTCAATTAGTTCTACAAATTTCACATATTTCATGTGCTTCAGAGATTAAACTTAACAAGGTCTCATAAAAATAATTTTATAATATAAAATTGCAATTATAAGATTTTAAAAAAAAAATACCCAGTTGCATAATAGTCATTCATAATCTCTGTGGACTTGTTATTGTCCTCAAAACATGTTTTATTATGAAATATTTTTCAATTTTTTCCTTTCATTCTTTCATCAAAACGAATGTTGCCCATCTAGAGTTTTCCATTTCTTACCCAGACGTGACCTTCCGTGCTTAACAGAGACAAATGGCTGTCTTTCTTGCCGTTCTTTTATTCCCGCTCTTTTGTTAAGCCAGACCTCCAAATAGGTTCACGTTTAAACATTCACCCTTTACCTTTTATCTCTCTTTTATGCCGCCATGCTCTTCTCATGGATTTAAGGTCACTGCAGAGTTAAGAACAGCGAAATGAGACACAGATTGATAATTAGGAGAGGGAAGCCTCCCTAATGTGATTTATCTCTATGGATTTTCTGTCATACATGAAGAGTCGATGCTCAAATTGGAGAGGAGGGCCCATTAGAAGGCACTTTGGAGCGTTTACCACTAACTTTGCCGAGGCAGGCTTCTGCGTCTGCCGCCCCTGCCGCACCAGACCGCTGCCTTTACTGTATTTGTTGTCTGAGATGGGTGCTGTCCAAGGCTAATTTAATTTAGGGCCATAACACGCAATGGATGAAGCAGAGGGAATTACATTAAAACAAGCTCTAGTGGTTGCTGTAACCTTTCCGCTTGATTGCTGTTTGCTAGACGTTGCATCAGAATCAGATAAGAGGCACGGAGGAAAAACGAAGCCGTGTTATTTTGTGCTTTGTGGGCTGTTTTCGTTTATTCTGGGTTGCATTTGTACCAGCATCTCACTAGCTTTGTTGCTCATCTCTTGATTTATTGATTCTGATTGGGACATTGGTTTTCACAAAGGACAGCTTATTCATTTGCTCTACTTTGGTGGTATGAACAGATAAAACAGAATTTAAGTTTTTATCAAAGTGATATTTACTGTGTGAGGTGCTTTGTTAAAGGATTGCATTTGAGTTCAAAGGCTTTTCTGATAACAAATTCTGACAAAGAAAAATGTCTTCTTGTGTATTATGGGTAGTTTCTACATTTTTTAGCGTAGCCCAAAGGCATTAGCAAATACATGTCCAGTGTTATTAATCACTGTGACAAAGGGCTGGAAATGACCCAGAGTTCCATTTGTTTCCTGTGTATGGAGTTACCACGCACACACACATGTGCACGCACACTCAGGCGTCAACACACACTCTAATGATGTAGTGTGCTTTGTTTTCTACACCCGGTCTGATGGACAGCATTCTTCTCTGGTAAATGTAGCACAAGAGTACATGTGTGCCTCCAAGTAACTTTTTTGTATGTGATGGGTATTATATATGTTTTGTATAGTAGCTTTTAAATGAGGATAATTTAAAAAAAAAAAATTTGAATTAAAGGTTTAATGTGTTAATTGATGAAAAAGGATGTAAGATCGTGATGACTCAAAAATACTGTTTTTTTTTTGTTTTTTTTTGTCTGCAGTCTCAATGTGCTCAGTATGCCGCCGAGAAACGTGATGAGGAGAAGATGTGTGATCACCTGATCAGGGCCGCCAAGTACCGGGATCACGTCACGTCCACCCAGCTCATCCAGAAGATTGTAAACATCCTCACAGACAAGCACGGTGCTTGGGGCTGCTCTGCTTTCAGGTACAACCTCAGTCATTTAACTTTGATGGACCATATGTATATATATATATTTATACAGGTGCTGGTCATATAATTAGAATATCATCAAAACGTTGATTTATTTCACTAATTCCATTCAAAAAAGTGAAAGTTGTGTACTGTATTCATTCATTACACACAGACTGATATATTTCAAATGTTTATTTCTTTTCATTTTGATGATTATAACTGACAACTAAGGAAAATCCCAAATTCAGTATCTCAGAAAATTAGAATATTGTGAAAAGGTTCGATATTGAAGACACCTGGTGCCACACTCTAATCAGCTAATTAACTCAAAACACCTGCAAAGGCCTTTAAATGGTCTCTCAGACTCGTTCTGTAGGCGACACAATCATGGGGAAGACTGCTGACTTGACAGTTGTCCAAAAGACGACCATTGACACCTTGCTCAAGGAGGGCAAGACACAAAAGGTCATTGCAAAAGAGGCTGGCTGTTCACAGAGCTCTGTGTCCTAGCAAATTAATAGAGGAGAAGGGATGGAAAAGATGTGATAGAAAAAAAAGTGTACAAAAAATCGCACCCTGGAGAGGATTGTGAAACAAAACCCATTCAAAAATGTGGGGGAGATTCACAAAGAGTGGACTGCAGCTGGAGTCAGTGCTTCAAGAACCACTACGCACAGACGTATGCAAGACATGGGTTTCAGCTGTCGCATTCCTTGTGTCAAGCCACTCTTGAACAACAGACAGCGTCAGAAGCGTCTCACCTGGGCTAAAGACAAAAAGGACTGGACTGCTGCTGAGTGGTCCAAAGTTTTTCTCTCTATGATGAAAGTAAATTTTGCATTTCCTTTGGAAATTAGCGTCCCAGAGTCCGGAAGAAGAGAGGAGAGGCACATAATCCACGTTGCTTGAGGTCCAGTGTAAAGTTTCCACAGTCAGTGATGGTTTGGGGTGCATGTCATCTGCTGGTGTTGTTCCACAGTGTTTTATGAGGTCCAAGGTCAACGCAGCCGTATACCAGGAAGTTTTTGACCACGTCATGCTTCCTGCTGCTGACCAACTGTATGGAGATGCAGATTTCATTTTCCAACAGGACTTGGCACACAGTGCCAAAGCAACCAGTACATGGTTTAAGGACCATGGTATCCCTGTTCTTAATTGGCCCGCAAACTCACCTGACTTTAACCTCATAGAAAATCTGCGACATGCCAGACCCAACAATGCAGAAGAGCTGAAGGCCAGTATCAGAGCAACCTGGGCTCTCATAACACCTGAGCAGTGCCACAGACTGATCGACTCCATGCCACGCTGCATTGCTGCAGTAATTCAAGCAAAAGGTATTTTATTATAAGTGTAAGTATTGAGTGCTGTACATGCTCATACTTTTCATGGTCATACTTTTCAGTTGGCCAAGATTTATAAAAATCCTTTCTTTGTATTGGCCTTAAGTAATATTCTAATTTTCTGAGATACTGAATTTGGGATTTTTCTTTGTTGTCAGTTATAATCATCAAAATTAAAAGAAATACACATTTGAAATATATCAGTCTGTGTGTAATGAATGCTTACACAAGCATGCTACATACCTCTGAAAACATCCTGTAGACTAAATACCTGAGGTAAATGTAATGCTATCTGTGTGATTATTTTCAATCTTTTTTTATTGATGTCTCTCCGCAGTTGAAACACTGGTTCAGTGAGAGATTACATGTAAACATACTGATCGATCGTCTCTTTTTCTGTGCTTTTTACTGGTAACAAACAGTGCTTATATATATATATATATATATATATATATATATATATATAAACCAATGTAGACCACCAATAACTTAGTGATTAATTTTTCCTCAAAAGTATTTTTAGATCACATGGATTAACATCACCTTGTTTCCAACCGGATTAACTTCCTTAACGCATTTAACACAGTAAAGTCAACTAATTAGATTGGGACTGCTGATTTCAGTCTGTGCTAGAGCTATCACATTTTCACTATACAATTATCGTGATCAAAAGAAATCATAATAATGATATTATCATGATATCTATTGAAATATTGAAGAATTTTTTTTAGAGATTGCTATTCATGCATTCTGGGATGTCTTTTATGGTATCTTAAAAACAACTACTTCTTTTCTCACTTAATGTTGCATGCACCAAACAGTCAGTGAACAAACTTTGGTCAGCCTATAGGGATGGGCCTGTCGTCTTTTCCAACCACAATTCAGCTCACCTCTGTTTTTATACCTGTATCCTACTGTACCCCATACCAAATCATCCACAACCATTAGTCCTGATATTATTTTCCTCTCTCATGATAGGCTAAACCTATGTTTTTGCCCATTATGGGCTCTAATGGAGTTCTACTGTCATTGTTCTGAGCCTGGGTTATGTCTTATTGCTTCAGTTTCTGTGCATAATGCATTGCTGTTGGAATGGGATGAAAGCCAGCGAATTTTACCTGGCCATTACTGAAGGAAACATAAGGAGCTGTATTTATTTCTATAAACACACAGAAATATCAGTTAATGATGCAGACATGCACTAGTTTTCTCTAATCCAGTTTGCTGCCCAAGAAGCTCATTGGCTATGTACTTCAATTACTTTTTTCCTTTTTCTTTTTTTTTTCTCGTCCTTTGTGTTCCTAACAAAATGTGTTCTCTGGAGATATTGAGACCTGTCTGCGGTTTGTTTTGGTTCTCTCTCTCTCTCTCTCTCTCTCTCTCTCTCTCTCTCTCTCTCTCTCTCTCTCTCTCTCTCTCTCTCTTTCTCTCTCTCTCTGTTCTTTTCTCAGTATTCTGCAGTCATATAATGGCAGAGTGCTCTGTTCTCTCTCTTGGCTCTCTCCCCATTACTAGCCTTTATGTAGCTGGGCTATTGATGACTTTTGTAATAGCATGCGATGGGCGCATGGTGACGCTGGCACAGTCTCAGAGTGTGTTTAATAAATCACAATCAGACCCTGCTGTTACATCAATACTTCTGCTCAATTACCCAGAAGGTCATGGGCAAAAATGCTGGAGAGCTGGGGATCGGTAACTACAGAGGAGAGAACAACATCTGGAAGTAAAATAAGACACACACACACACAATGCAACATGCAACTTGCAGCTGCATGTCTACATTTGGTTAATTTCTGTTCCTGTCATGGTTTGTAAAGGTGGGAGGGAGTAATTCACTTGGAATTACTACAAAACGGGTAAAAAAAACTTGAATATTTATTGCGATAAACAATGAATAATCATCAAGTGTTCATCAAAAACAAGTTACAGTGTTTATCAAAAACAATATCTGCAGTGGATAAAAGGGCTGCAAATTTAGTGTACGTTAAACTATTACTTGGTGGGAGCTAGCATTTCGGAGCAGATGCTAATTTTTTTTTAGTTCTTGCAAAAGCAAAACTTCTATGCAATATGAGGAGTACAGATGCATTTTTTAAATGAATTAACTTTTTACTAATTTTTACAACGATAAATTAAATGTAATTTTCACAGATTGTGTCAAAATGATGATGCGGTGTAACATTAGTTTTTGGATACGGTATGTCAAGAACATCGAGACCTTGGAAGAAGAGATCTGACAGGCCAAAATCAGATGATATTTTACTATACTATTGCTATCAATTAGTTCCCATTAAAAAAAAAACAAACACGGAATTTGTGCTTCTAATGTTTTTTTTAATTCATTGGACACCAAAGTGTACCATTTTTATAGAGATTGCCACATGTCCACTTTGGTTTTGCTGTAAAACCATTAGAAATGACACACTTTCACCATTATAGATAACAAAAGAAAACAACAGCATTGAAGTGTTGAGAGACAACACACAAACACACACAGAACAAAATCTTGTTTTTCACCTTCATGAAATGAAATCAGATCCCTCAAAGGGCATTCAGCTGCCATGATTACACCCTTTTGTTGGGAGTGTTAAATTTGCAAGCCCGCTAGCTCCCCCCTGTAAAGACGTATTCCCCAAAGTTTCCATTCAATAAAGGCTGAAAATGAAAATATTATTTTCCTCCCTGGCTGATGGTAGTTGTTGTTTCCTCATGGCAGGCATCTAATATCATCTGACACCTACTGACCCGCCTGAATGCAATTTGTGTCTTAATATCCAGCTTACAGCAGCTCCGTCCTCAGGAGAGTTGAGGTGTTAGGTGATTTTCTCTCTCTCCTGCTTTCATTCCTCACGTGCTCCCTCCCTCTCTCGCTCGTGGAGTCGTTGTCAGAGAGGTCCATGGGGCTTTGCACTTCAGCAAACAAAGGAAAAGGCCCACATATACCGACACACACATTCCACTTGCTGATCTGGGACGGTCCCATTCTGCACTGTCCATGTCCCTTCTTTTTTGATTGGATCTCAAATTGACAGACAGCTGCATCCACCTGTCCATCCATTACCACCCTCTTGTCTGGTGACGCAGGTGAACATGTGGCGCTAGCGTCTGCCAAAAGCAGACAAAATGAACATGCTGCCCACAAATGAGGCTGCTGACAGCATTCATTTTTTTCTTTCTTTTGGCCGCCTGTCATTCTTCTCTCTCTCCCTCTCTCTCTATCTCTCTCTCTCTTTTTTCGTGTGGTCATGTTTATTTGGGGCAAAAGACAGATGATCTCTCATGTAGATGACACACCAGTAAAGTGGCTGGCCGAAAGAGGGATGATAGAGAGGAGGAAGAGGAGGAGGAGTGGGAGTGGGAGTCTCGCAGGACAGATGAGTCTTCCTCTCATATTCTCCTTCATTGCATTCTGATAGTAGGACTAATGTAGCATGGAAATTCACTCTGCTACTGCGCTCAGAGCAGTTCCACGCCCTCAAACACTGTCAGGGAGAAGATGAGGAAGATAGAAGCAAATGAAACACAGAATAGACAGTGTGAAGGAAGGGAATATTTTTGCAGCGTTTATCACAAACTCACAGATATGAAGCATAATCTATGGTTGAAACTTTTTAATGAATAAGGTAAAGTTTGGCGTCTCGTTTTTGTTTGTTGTTTGGTTTTTTGTCAAACAATTAGAGAATGCATAGTTTAGCTCAGCCCTGTTACAGCATTATCAAATGAATACATCCAAGAAGTAACATCAAATTGCAGTGTTTTGCAGGAAGGCTATTTCTCTTTACTTTAAAGTAAATATAAGTGGATCAGTAATTAAAAACTAACATTTGCTCCCCAAAATGTATTGTTGTTTTTTTAGTTGATACATTTTTCCTGAAGATAACAACCCCAGCAATTAGTGCTTTTAAACTCAATGCACACATTAAATACATGATAACAAGGTTGCACAAATGGAAAGCCTCATAGAATACTGAACCTAATTTTTTTTTGGACCTCATTTGCTGAAAAAGACCAGAAATAGCCTAATTTTAAGTGTTTCACAGCCTGTTTTGTATTCTCTTTGTGAAAAGCCTGTTGTGTGTTGAGATTCCTGCTCATTCTCTTCTTTCTTTTACACTGTCTCTTTTCTTTATCTTTTTTTTTCCGTCACTTTCCTTTCTCATCTTTTCCCACCATCACACCCTCTCCCTCGCTCTCTCATTCTTTCTCTCTCCTCCTCTAATGCGAGTCATTTCCAGCAGCAGCTCCAGTGATCTCTAATGGAGCTCCTCGGGGCTGGAGGCACCCCTGCCTGGGGACATCCATCTTTTCTGTGTCAGGAGCCCACGCCGCAGAAACCTTTGTGATGTGCGCTCCAATTTTTCTTCAGTAAATCAAATCTTCCCTTCTTTCAAAGAGATGAATGCAGCAGGGTTGTGGTGTTATAGAGAAAATCAATGGAGGCAAAATTGAAACAGTATGCCCACGTATTGATCGGCCTTGTGAAATCGAAACTAACAGCTTTGTAACTGTTCCGGAGGACAGTTAGCTGACCTGTAATGGACAAACTATCAATATTAGCATTACTATTTTATCCTGTGCTTTGTCATTTCATGCCCAGCCCATCAGGAGAAGAACAACACTGGGCACATGCTCATAAAGGCTTGTTTACTCAGCAGATACTCTAGGTAAAATGGTAAACTGTGTGGCTATTTATATATTATTTAGGTACAGTATTTTAACACACATTTTTTCTCTTTGCATGTATTTATTTATTTATTTTTGGTCATAAAATATTATTCATCTTTCTTCTGTAACTTCAGAAGTAGTAACAGGATTGGGCCATTTCTAAGCAGTTGTTGGAGTAACAAGGTTGTGTTTGAAAGAGAGAGTATTGTGTGCGCTTACTTGTGTCTGTCTTAGCAATGTTGGGTAGTAACAAAGCTTGTTAGCTTTACCACCTCAGTACCTTACCAGTGTTAGAACCTTGTTACTTAGAGTTGTAATGTAGCTTTTTAGTAGAAAACGTACCCCTTCTATTGTTAATGTTAAAGACTGATTAAACTCTATATTTGTTTTTCATTACTAAAGTGATCTGTCATTTGGTAAAATGACAAATGCTATTTTCAGATTTTGTCTGCCATATTTTTTATACATTTACAAAATTGAGAATCTTTTTCATTTTAGAAATTTAGCAATATCCATTTAGCTTGGATATTGTTGGGCCTATATAGTTCATTCATTAATAGTTCACTACGTTTTATGTCTTACTAAAAGGATATTTTTTGTTACTTTTTGTATAATTTAAAAAAATGGTACTGTTGAGCCAACACTTGATGTCCAATCTGAGTCCTTAAACAAAACCACTATATTAAAGATATAATATTAAAGGAAATTTCTTATCTTCTTGTTCTCATTGGAGTGCTGAATTCTATCATATGTAACAATAGCTGGATGAAGATTCTGCCCCCTCAGTCCTATACAGATTTGACTCTCTCTCTCTCTCTCTCTCTCTCTCTCTCTCTCTCTCCCTCTCTCCTCTCTAGCTCTCTCTCCCTCTCTGTCATATACAGATCTCTCTCACACACACTCGCACACACACATATTAGGTTCTCATTTGGTGCTCTTTGAGATGCTTCATTAATGTCATCACATTTGGTGTAGGTAATGCAGGTCATACATCATCCCTACTGGTTAATGATGCTCAGGCTGTTATGAAAGCACCCTGCTGTCCTCCTCGCCAAAACTACACAAGCACTCCGTCACCTCTCTCCCACCACACACCATCACGCATGTAGCCCGCCGCGCTTTGGCTTTCATCCACAAATCTTATTTTGCAGAAAGTACATACACTAGAGAGGAGAATTAGTATAGTTTACTAAATACTGGGTGAATTCACTCAACCTTACATTCTAAACAGGGCTATCTCTAATTATTATTTCAACACAGTGGAGACTATATAGTGGGTATGGAAAGTATTCAGACCCCCTTAAATTTTTCACTCTTTGTTATATTGCAGCCATTTTCTAAAATCATTTAAGTTCCTTTTTTTCCTCATTAATGTACACACAGCACCCCATATTGACAGAAAAACACAGAAATCTTATAAAAAAAAAAAAAAAGAAAGAAAAAGAAAAACTTAAATATCATATGGTCCTAAGTATTCAGACCCTTTGCTCAGTATTTAGTAGAAGCACCTTTTGATCTAATACGGCTATGAGTCTTTTTGGGAAAAATGCAACAAGTTTTTCACATCTGGATTTGTGATCCTCTGCCATTCCTCCTTGCAGATCCTCTCCAGTTCTGTCAGGTTGGATGGTAAATGTTGGGGGACAGCCATTTTTAGGTCTCTCCAGAGATGCTCAATTGGGTTTAAGTCAGGGCTCTGTTTGGGCCATTCAAGAACAGTCACGGAGTTGTTGTGATGCCACTCCTTCGTTATTTTAGCTGTGTGCTTAGGGTCATTGTGTTGTTGGAAGGTAAACCTTCGGCCCAGTCTGAGGTCCTGAGCACTCTGGAGAAGGTTTTCGTCCAGGATATCCCTGTACTTGGCCGCATTCATCTTTCCCTCGATTGCAACCAGTCGTCCTGTCCCTGCAGCTGAAAAACACCCCACAGCATGATGCTGCCACCACCACACTTCACTGTTGGGACTGTATTGGACAGGTGATGAGCAGTGCCTGGTTTTCTCCACACAGACCGCTTAGAATTAAGGCCAAAAAGTTCTATCTTAGTCTCATCAGACCAGAGAATCTTGTTTCTCACCATCCTGGAGTCCTTCAGATGTCTTTTAGAAAACTCCATGCGGGCTTTCATGTGTCTTGCACTGAAGAGAAGCTTCCGTTGGGCCACTCTGCCATAAAGCCTCAACTGGTGGAGGGCTGCAGTGATGGTTGACTTTCTACAACTTTCTTCAATCTCCCGAATGCATCTCTGGAGCTCAGCCACAGTGATCTTTGGGTTCGTTTTTACCTCTCTCACCAAGGCTCTTCTCCCCCGATAGCTCAGTTTGGCCGGACGGCCAGCTCTAGGAAGGGTTCTGGTTGTCCCAAACGTCTTCCATTTAAGGATTATGGAGGCCCCTGTGCTCTTAGGAACCTTAAGTGCAGCAGATTTTTTTCTGTAACCTTGGCCAGATCTGTGCCTTGCCACAATTCGGTCTCTGAGCTCTTCAGGCAGTTCCTTTGACCTCATGATTCTCATTTGCTCTGACATGCACTGTGAGCTGTAAGGTCTTATAAAGACTGGTGTGTGGCTTTCCTAATCAAGTCCAATCAGAATAATCAAACACAGCTGGACTCAAATGAAGGTGTAGAACCATCTCAAGGATGATCAGAAGAAATGGACAGCAACTGAGTTAAATATGTGAGTGTCACAGCAAAGGGTCTGAATACTTAGGTATACATATGATATTTCAGTTTTTCTTTTTTAATAAATCTGCAAAAATGTCAAAAATATTCAACATGCCTCTAATGTCATCGCTCAAAAATACGGTAAAAATATTAATATTATTAATATAAAAATATTACATTTTCAATTCATTTAACATTTATTTGTACAGCACTTTTCACAATACATATAATTTTAAAGCAGCTCTCAGAAAAATGCTCACAGTTCAGTTAAGAGTAATCTGTTATCAGAGGTGACTGCCAAATTCATGTCCAGTTATAAGACAGCACAAATCATGCAGTTAGCTAACATCATGTATTAATTTAGGCAAAAAACAATGAGCTCATTAAAGAAATTATTACAAGTTGTAATCGTTATGATTACAATAATAGAAAATTTGGTGGTGCATGTTGATTCAGAGTTGGTGTTTTCAAATTTAAACATTTTAATTGTAATTTGTTCCTGTTGTGGCAAAGCTGAATTTTCAGCAGTCATTACTTCACTCTTCAGAGTCACAAGATACTTCAGTAAACATTTTAATGTCTGTGTAAAGGAAAGTATGTATTTTCCTTCCAGTGCTGTGACTTATCAGTTCAATTCTCATCGTTGAAATGTTGGTTAAATAGTAACAGTAATGGTTAAATCTTACTTTTTTACTTCAGTATAGAAATATTCCTTGCAGCCATTTAAAATAATTTATAAACTGCACGTATGATAATCATTATTATTTAAAATACTTTTAGATTAAGTAATGACTGTCATTCTGCAGGACACTGCTGTCAACCGATACTGCTGTAGCATGGTTTCATACCATATGACGTATCTTCTATAATATCTTATAGGTCCTGAATGCATGACGGACTGTTAGTTCCCACCCACTAAGAGTACAAACATTTTACAACTGCATTTGTGCTGGTTTATTGGGCCCTTAAGAAGTTCATTCTCATTCTCTACCAGTGTATGTGTAATGCAGCTGTAGTAGTACTAATGCTGCCCAGTATATTTTACTGTGATTATCTTCTTGCCCTGTCTTCCAAAGAGTTTATCAGGCCACTCAGTAAAGTCTTATTTTTTCCTCTGTTTACTCTTAAAGTTACCAGAGCTATACAAAGAAGGACATAGATGCTAAATGTTCTGGTTCTTTGTAGTAATAGACTGTCTGTGTACATCAGAGCAGAGTGATCTTGAGTTCCCTGTTAGTTTCATTTTTAGCTGCGAAGGCCTCAGTTTTATCTGACCATCACTTTCTCTTCAACTGCATTTAGTCAAGACAAGAGGAAGGAGAGATACAGTCTCTCAAAGAGCTTCAGATGATGCTGACAGTGCACATATGTGCCAAGGTTCATAGGGCTCTGATCAGTTTTTATGAACCATGTTCTTGAAGATTATAAATTTAGGTATGAAACTCTGTCTGTATCTATCTGTCTATCCATCCATCCATCCATTTACTTTATGTTCCATGCAAGATGGTCATATGGGTTTGACATTTTATTCTCTATTGAACACAGAAAATTAGTTATACAAGCGGAATGCAGGATATCATGAGGAAAAACTGACAATGTCAGTATCTTGTCCACAATTAATAATCTACAGAGGCTCCTTGTGACAAAATATAAATGATTTTATCAACTTGGCCTGCGTGGTCCTGGCAAAGATAAGGCAAAATGCTTAACAGATTACAGTATGTCATAACATATACATGTCCTGCTTTTATTTACATTTCTTCATAAGCTGTTTAACAAGTACCATTAATGGCTCGGTTTGGCTATAAACACTTGAGAAACCATGTACAAACATCCCACATGACTGTGGGCCAGATAGAGAGAGAGCAGCTGTTCCACTCTCTTTTCTCCCTTCTTATCCTCCCTTCTTCATCTATGATGGAAACAAATTAGTCTTTCTTCCAAAGGAATCCCAAAGCCTTTCAAACAAAACCAGCACGATACACCTAGACGTACAACCTCTTACTTGAGATGTTAGCTGTAAACATGGATTAGCGATGTCGAATATCTCTCATCCGTGGGTGACTCTCAACACATGCATGCTTTTCACATGCAGAGCTTTTCTAAGCCGACGTACCCTCCCCATTTCCATGCCTTAAGCTTGACAGCTTGCGATGTCTTCTCAGTATATCTGTAAATCTCCAGAGAGCATGTAAAGGTTTGACAGCTGCAGATTCCTTGGGATATATCACATAAATGATGTGAAAATGGCTTCTACTAGCTCTCCTCTTTTGCGTTATGGAAATGGATTAAAATATGTCCTAATGAAAACATTTAGCTCTGACTGTTTATACACAACAGTGGCCCAGACTGTAAGAAATAGTAACAAAGTGTCAAAGAAGGACATATTAACGGCTCCCGTAGCACTGATGTTGTCCATATGTTAGCATGACATACTCCACATACTCCAGAACTCCCAGAGTTCTGGAGTCACATCAATGTTCCACTGGAAATGAAGCAGTAGTGCTATTTTACGCTGCTAGTCATTGCAGTTCACCGGTGAATCATTGCTGATGAAACTAATCAACCACTATGATCTTTTTTTGGTCAAGGAGGTTGACAAAGTTATTCTTGCTGGTTACGTTAGTTACCGTAAATATCCTGGGGCAGGATTCCCAAAACATTCTAGAGAATAAAATTCCTCCTCACTGGAATTTTGTATTTTCTTACTTTTATAAGAAAAAAAAAAGTTAAGAATATTTTGGATTTCAAAAATACTTCTTAAGAATGTTCTTATCTTTTTTCTTTAGATGCAAATTCTTAAAATAATCTTCTAAATAGCTTCTGAAATGTTAGGAAAAAAACACATTTTGAGTGTGTTTTATTATAACATTACTGTGTGTTAGCTCTTAACTCTTTTCATAAATCCACAAATTTAAGATGTTTATTGAATCTATTGGATTGTTTCAAATTAGTAGTTAATTAAACATTACAACACAAGCTACATATACATATTACTATGACTAGGAATCTGAAAGAGTACTCTGAAGGGACACCAGTGATCGATATAATGTAAACAATGATGAGTATGTGTGATGCAATACAGAAAGCTGAACTCTCAGCAAGCTAGACTCTACAAAAATAGTGTGTTTATGCTTATTATTATTATTATTATGGTAAGCTGCAGGCAGTGCAAAGGATGGCCTTGAGGTGAAAAGTCATGACAAAAAAGATGTTCTTATGAAAATATTTGAGTTTCCTAAGGATTTTTTTTTTCAAGAATTGCACTTAACAGCATTCTTACAAACTTGGAATTCATCTTAAGAATTTCTTATCTTCTAAAGATTTCGGTGAATCCAGCCCCTGCAGTTTAGCATCATATTTTAAACCAGCTTCCAAAGTACTCTTGTTCTTTTCAAGGATTAGAATTACTATCATTATTGGTATATTCACGAGTATTATAATTGATTTTAGTATGCAAATAATTCATATTAACTCAATTTGACTATAAATTTTCCAAGCCTGAAAAAATTTGATATACTATATAAGAAATGTCATAGCTGAAACTATCCAAGCATAACATGATCACTCACAAACTGGATTATTTGGTCAGTAACAGTGTGCGTTTCGTGATTAACTGAAAGTACAGCAGACTTGATCTGCGTTGCAAATATGAGTGGTATATACATCCACTAGCCAATGTTGCCACTTGTGCCATAGGTTACCAGCCTCTGGTTTAAGGCAGATTTGTTCATTACACAACCATATTTGTAATGCCTGTTTTCAGCCATACAAGTACAGCCCTTATCTATATAAATGGGTAACAACCAAAATCTATCATGATTTAAATTGTAAGGCTAGACTTATATTTTTATAGCAGCCATACAGAGTTCTCTCATTCAGATATGTATGAGTGGACTGTCTCTACCTTAATCAGTCTTTGACCAAACTAAATGCCAGTAGAAGCGGCAAGGAATGTCATTGATGGCCACAGGAAGCATTTAATTACAGATCTGTTGTCTACAAAATGCATATCTGGACAACAGCACACACACACACACACACACACACACTGTATATTTTGTCCTCACCTTTAGACCAGAATTGTTGGCTGTTGAGACCGTGATGCTGGACGCTCGGGGAGCTCTAATCTGTCCCTCAGCCCTTCCCATCATCTTCCTCTCTGAGGAGGCCTTATAATAGAATGTCCCTACATAAAGCACTGAACGGGTCTCTGCTACAGCAAGAGCCATTACACACAACACAACGGGCACTTTCCCTCTGTAACAACTCAGATTTATGAGTTTCAAATGCCCTTAAGAAAGTATACTGCCATGACAGAGCAAGGTCATGATAGGAGGCCCTGATCAATATTTGAATGAAAAGCCATTTGGGAAGTTTTTAAGGCCTTTTCTCCCCCTCTCCTTCTTTCTGTCTCACTCTCTCTCAGGGAACAACATCAGGAAAGTATCGATTGCTGGGGTCCAGTAGTTAGTCAGAGGCTATCTCCTTTGACTAACCCCTTAGCACTCTGTCACCCCCTCACCGCTGTGATAGATTGTTACTCTCTGGGCCACAGTAATTACACGCAGCTCCAGTCGGGTCATTTATTTCAACACTTTCACCATTTACCAAAAAATCTCCTTTATCTTTGTGACCCAGCAGTTTGCTTTTGCAGCGAAAGCAGAAAGAGGGACACATAAAATTCTCACTCCCGCCCTAGAACACGACGGGACATCCGTTACCCATCTCACCCATATTTCTCTCTCACTTTCTTTCTCTTTCTTCTTTCATCCTCTGGTTTCCCTTTTTTCTTCCCTCCTTCTCTGACATTGTCACTGTACAGTCTTCTGACTTTTTCACTTGCTTTTTAAAAGCATGAATAAATGACATTTTAATGTCAAATTATATCGAAAATATATGGAAAACTAGAAAGTAATATTTTAAATTGTAATAATATTTGACAGTATTACTTTGTACTGTATTTTTTAAAGACCTCAAGACAGACCCCAAAACTTTGAATGATATGCTGTTCTACCAATTAGAGTTCATTTTGACAGCAGATTTTGCTTTATTTTTAGTCATTCTTTTGACTACAATGCCATTTTGTTTGTTTTATTTTAGTCATCTGAATTGTTGTTGTTTTAGTCTAGTTTTAATCAACTAAATATCACAAAAATATCAATCTAGCTGTCTGTAAATTAAACAATAATAATAATAACAATAAATACAATAGATACAAGTGAAATTAACAGTGCTTTAAGTTTGAAAAGTAGCTCTAACAGTAGTATTTAGGTAGGAATACCTACAGAAATTGAATGAAGCGATCAAATGTAAATAATAGTCTTCCATGTATAATCCTTTATTAAAGTTACTAAAGTTATTCAGTCAATTTTCTCTTTGTATCTTGTTGTTTGAAGCCACACAGCATCAGATGTAGGCTACTGTCTCTTTAAGAACTAATGTACAGATCCAAATATGACTTTTTTCCCAATTGTTACTATCACTGAAAGGCACAATATGTAAGATTTTTGGATTAAAATATCCAATAACCATTGGACTATGTTATATACGATATATATATATATGTCATATAATATATATGTGTTGTTGACTTGTTTACTTTATCCCAAATCTTTCCACTAATATTTAAATCCGGATAAATCAGCAATTTTAATCGGTGTAATGGCCCGTGTCATCCATCTTACCCTCAATTTCCAGTTTTACTTGCGTAGAAACCATTGAACAAAGATGCTTCAATATATTATGTTTTATTAGACGGGTGAACAACATTTTGGATACCTGTATCGGGTTTGTCTTATTGTTTGAATCTCTCTCTCTCTCTCTCTCTCTCTCATTTTTTATTTACAGCAAGTAACATGTTTGTATCATGTCTCAGAGACAACACTAATTTGTCTAAATGGCTAACATAGCATAATCAGAAAGAGCTTTATTTGTAGTAACAGTAATACAACATCTTCTCCACCATACATTATATTTTAAAATTAACTGCATGCCATGTAGCAAAATTTCATTAATATGATATTGCTTGCCATTGGCTGTGGAGGTGAGGATGACAACTCCCATGATTCTATGCTCATTCACTGTTTCTACGCCATTGTTATTGTTTTGAACAAGTGACCTTTAGCGCCATAATTTACAAACTGTGCCTTTAAGACATAACCAACTGTTTAAGCGAAGATTAACATGCTTTTTTTATATTAATGTTTTAAAGGAATTAATTAATTATTAAGGATTCATGAATAAAAGTAAAAACAGTCAAATAAGTTCTACTGCAGTTGCGAAGTAATCAATTGAAACTATTTGCAATTAATATTTATGTTGGATATGTTGAAAATGCGAAACGTTTCTTGTCACATTCAGTTTTGAGTTACTTGAATGAAATATAAATTACACCGTATTTTACATTCGTCGTTCATGCATTCCTCTTAGTGGAGTTAGAGCCCCTTCTCCTTTAGTTATGGGCTTATTTAAAAATATAAAATAAATATCCATTTAGTTTAGTTATAGCCTGCTATACAACTATAGCGGGAATAGAACGAGAAGAGACTCCTCTTGTGTATGATTCGTGAGATTTTTCTTGTTTTTTTTTATAGTATAATATTTAAAATTGATTTAGCCCTAATTTACTCATTCTACTCACTAAAATAATAGGGTAAGACAAGTAAAAGAAAATTTAAATTCTATAATTTATTTTTATTTAATAGCTCCTACAAAATAATAAATGCCTTCTATGTTTAATCTAAAACATTTTCAAACTTATTTCCATAGTTTTGTCATCAGAAAAAAAAAAAGTTTTTTATTAAGTGATAGTCTTTTTTTATCTGTGAAAAAATGTTCTTGACAAAAAATGACAAATTATTTATCAACAAAATAATACTGGTTAATCGATTATTAATGATTGTTAAATTCATAAAATATAAATGAAATATTGATACTATATTGATATTTAATAATTAATGTGTTTTGAAATATATATTGCCACCATAATTGTATAATTGACAATTAGTATTAAAGAATTTGCAGTAGCGTGAATCGATTAAAGTTTGATACTTATTACTCTCTCCTTGATGTGGAAAAAAGGTCACACTTTAATTTGCGGTCCAATTCTCACTATTAACTATGACTTTTGCCTCTATAAACTCCTAATTACTGCTTATTAATAGTTATTAAGGTAAATGTTAAGTTAAAGTATGGGGTAGAATATGGTCATAAGGCTTTAATATGTGTGCTAATTTTTATTGGTACTAATAAACAGCCAATATCCTAGGAATTTGCATGCTAATAAGTGACTACTTAATAGTGATAATTGGACCCTGAAAAGTATTATGGAAAGAAGCTTGGGCCCTGATGAATGTATGAAATGCAAATTAAAAGACCACATAGTAAGCAATACATGGATAAATACAAACCAGTAAAATGTGGAAAAAAAGTCATTTGTTCTCACTTAACATGTACCACAGATGCTCTGTCACTGATGTCATTATCATGCTGCTCTTGACCTTGTCTACCTTTAGAAGAGACATTAGCATACACGGCACAAAGTCAACATCAGTGCCACCGACCAAGGAACACAGATGATTTCCCTTGCTTTGCATAGACATTGCCACCTTAATCAGACAGTCAATCTGATTTCCTCTCTCTGTTTAATTTGAGACTCCAGTCGGCCACACAACTACCGATTGCCAGTACGTTGACGGAGAGACCTTGACAAATATTCAGTTCATCCATTCAGTTTTCATAAACACATAGCTTATGCAAATCGTATGAAATAATCTCAGTGATACAGAGCAATTTGAGCAGTGGCAATCGCAGGCATTAATGAAAAAGGCACAAAGAGAGATGTGTCCACACTGACTGTAACTGCATTAATCCACAGGAAAAGGTTATAAATGACTGCGAGTTGTCTCTAAAATGCCCCGTGCCGGAGTGATGTATGAAACTTGTGCTCCATCTGGCCCGTTTGTTATGCTAAAGGTCACATCATTGTCATTTACATAATCTCCATGCCAGAAATGAACTCCAATGTAATATCTGCCCAGAATACACACGCCTGCATATATGTGTGGCTTTTGAACAGATAGCCGGTTAAGAAACCGTCATCACTCTTGCAGGATCGTTTTGCCCTTTTTGTAAATGATGCCGCATGCTGCGGCAGCTTTCAATATTTTTTTAATGGGTTTAAACTCATAAACAGGCCACACAGGTACCGATAGATTAGAGTTTGATGTGTTTTTCTCCGTGCTGATAGACGACAATCATTTGTCACTGTCAAAAAAAGAACAATATCATATCATCGCAGGAGTGCAGTCAAACTTTCACAGGCAGCCTGACAAAACCAGCAATTTGTAATCGAGCGTCTGGATGCTTTTCCAGTAAAGATGAGCAGCATGGACCTCATAGAGAAATTGCGTTTTTAAGAATGCCTGGATGTGTGGAAGGTGATCTGGAGTCTAATTTCATTAATCAGTGTCAAGCTTTTAATCAGTGCCATTTTTTAGGGTCATTCACATCCCAAAATATGCACTGTTTCTTCCGCTCTCTGTTACATCTACTAGATTATGCCTCGTTAAATTTTTTTTTTCTTCATGGTTCTAAACAAAAAAAAGACCTGGCAATGTTGCATTGTTGTGCTGAAGCAGTGTTCTCAAGCCTCCGGGCCTGTTGTTCTTGAGTGGGCATATGTGGGTATACTTGTTCCTGTGTGTAATTTAGAGCAGCGAAACCCTCGCAGGCTGTTATAACGCTGCTGGAGTGTGAGACTGATGCCTTTCTGAAGTGTGGCGGCACAAGCCAGCCTCTCTGTTTCAGCAACTTCCAAAAAAACACCTCATTAATCCCACACGCGCACACACGCTCTCTGAAATTCTCAACACATGGCCCAATTAAATGCTTTGTTTATTATGACACCTCCCTCGAGTCAAGTAGACTTGAAGTGTGGCTTGTTTTATGCAAACCTACAATTTAGGAGAGCAATTGAAGCTTTAAAGAGGAGATTATAAAACATGACCCTCTTCTCTGTTGATTCTCTCTGTCCTACTGTTTACGGCTCGCTCTCCGATCTATTTCCCTTATTCATTAACTCAATGGGTCACCCTCTGCATTAAACTGCATTACGATTAGCCCCCTGTTCATCATCTCTGTTGGTAAACCAGCTCAGATTTTCAACGAGCGATCCAGTACTTATTTCGGTACCGGGTGAGAAGAAAGACTTCAATTACACCTAACAGGCGCTTATAAAAGTCCCTGCTTGCGTTAAATTTTCACCAAATGTGGTTTACATTAAGCACGTTTGGAGAAGGGTCTCAAGTGTTGCTTTCGGCATATGCAATAAGATCATTTCAGCTCCCTGCTGCCATTTACAGGTCTGTTTCCGTCATGGTTGTTTTACGAGCGTACTAATTACTAATTGCGCCCGTGCGGCGCAGATACGTGCCCGGTTCTGGAGGCCTATTGTGTTTTGTAATTGTTGTTGTCTTGAGAAGGCACTGCCGTAATTCCTGTTAGAAACCCCCTTTGGAGCGAGGGATGGATGGATGGGGAGGATGGATGAATAATTCATTAATGCTGTGAAAACACTTGCTGCATGGAATGTGCAGCTGATTCTGCTGCGGGGATTGATGGCGGTTGGATTACACACATGCACACACTTCCTTTGCCTTCATTAGCGCTCTATTGTCACAGTGTCTAGGCGGCAGTGGAGGCTGTGAATGCGTTTCCAGCTGCTCGACTAATTGCAGTGGCCGGCGTGGTGTTGTATTGCAGACAGATTGATCCTCTCTGTATCTCTGCTCTCTCAGAGACTGACAGGATTGGAGCTCCTTGGATTGTCTCTGTGCCTTCGGTAATCATTTTAATTAATGAACACTGGAAGCCAGAATGATGGAGTGGCTATTTACATGGAGGAAACTATCACATGGAAACACCTCGCTGCTACTTAGATAGAGGGGAAATCTGTTCTCAGACAGAGGGGACGATGTGGAGTAAACCCAACTTTCTGTCTCTCGCTGCAACCACCGTTTTCTTCCTGTTGTGTAATGGATATGTGTCTACACTGCAGAGTTAAGTCAGGCCTGAATTTTGGCATGGGATGGTGAATATTGTAATAATTCCTGAATGCAATAATTCACTATAACATAAAGGTAAATTATATAAATTGTAATACAAATTATATCAATTATTATTGTTCCCACAGCTGAAAGGAAGCAGCAATTCACTCGTTGACATCATTTTTTTGATACCCTGAGAGGACCACTGTAATAAATTGCAGCATATTTTTTAAAGCAATTCAATATTGACTTCAATTTTTCTCACTTCCCATCAAAGGGTCTGTGATATTGACAAAAAAAATTCTATTTCGTCGATAAAAACAAATTTTTGTGCTGGTACCTTGACCACTTTAGGACTATTGTGGACAGCTGACTTTCATAGTCTTCATATTCTGTGTGGTGGTTACTTCACAGCAGTGACAGAAATGAACTGTTTCAATGAGGTGCGATATTTGCTTACCTTAAATTGATCGCCAGTATTGGCCGTCTCCTGCATTCATCCTGCTGCTCACGTGAACAGTGTTGGCCAATAATGAGCAGCCGTTATGAATTCGAAATAATCAAATTAGCAATAGCTCATATAAATTTAACTGTGCATTGAACGTTGTAAAGAAATTGATATCAAATGCAAAATACACTGTATATATTTTTTATAAATAAAATATAGATTCATCCTTATTAAAGTTACAAAAGTTATTCAGTCAAGATCAGATTTTCTTTCTTTTTTTTGTTCTTTGATTTCTGGTAATGAAACTGACGGAAGCAGTTTTATTACCCTGCCGTCACTTTAAGACCTAATACATGGCTCCAGTATACAGTTACACGTTTTCTTTCTCAACTGTTTACGATCATTTAAGACACAACTGAGTTGTTGGATGTTTTAACATCATTTTTTTTGTGTGTGTTTGTACATTCAAGTGCAAGAAGACACAAGGGAAGTCGAGTATTCAGTATTCATGCACTATATTAGAGGCCGTTTTTGTGCCCACGCTCTGGATGTGCCGAGCACAAAAAATGGCATGCGCGTGCCGAATTGAGTTTTATTTTGTCTTCTTGCACTTGCATGGTTTAAAACCACATTAAAATGTTCACACAGAATTCCAAAAGCTGAATTGCAATTACATTAACAAAGTGGGAACAGAATTGGTGGTCTGAACTGAGAAAAGCAGGTTTGCTTTTATTTGATTTTATTGCTGCTATTTTTACTTCAGTCTCATTCATTAGTGATGTGGTGGACCATTGAGACTGTCATGCAATTTTGTATAGCATTTTCTGGGTGTTTTGTTATTTGCTAGGTCCTCATTCTTTGCGAACATATCAGTTGTAGGACTTCTTTTTTTTGTACTCATGTCTGTGTAAACATTTCCTTTGAAACATTTAAGAGAAAGGCACCGCAGTCTGCCTGAGCCGTAAACGGTCTCTAAGGAGCTGTGCTTCTCCTGGAAAACTCACGTCTCCCTTTATTTTATTCATCTCCTTTTCCCGTCTTAAATAAATCAGTTGTTAATGTCTCTCATTAGGCGAGCCGGTGAGATTTTCAGTTGTGGTGTACAATTGTTTGTATTTTCGTGTTTTAAGCCTTCTCTTCAATTTTAAGAGATAGGATTTGTTTTGAGTCTCTTGCAGTGGAGCAAATCGATCACACTTTTGAGAAAAACCTGAACCGCTCAGATACCTCAAACCTTCTTGGCCCCATATGCCTAAGAAGTGATTTTAAGTGGGCTTTTAAAATGTGTATTTTGCATGCCATAACTATTTCCAGAAGTATTTCTGTTTTTATTTCTCCTAGAATCATTAATTCTGAGAAGACTCGCAGTACCACTCTTTGATTTATCTATTTTCTGAACTCCATCTTTCAATGCTTTCCTTCTCTCGTTCTTTTTTTCCATCTCTGTGGTATTTTAGGTCATAATAGCTTGTTTTCTGGCGATTGTTAAAGTATGCGGGCGTAAAAAAGAAGGTGAGCACTGGGGAGGGCTCTTAAGTGGCCGTTATCCTGATTTATTTGGCCTGGGTGTGGAGGCCCTGTTGCACGATAAAACTTCTTCTCACTTCCACAGAACAGAATGGACTTAGAATGTTATATTTCACCGCTCCTACAGTAAATCAGCCGGAGGACGGCTACAGAGCCACTGCTAAAGCCATTTACTGTCGTCCCCCCACCAAGCTCCTCTCGCTCACTGGATCTCTGAGGATCCGCCAGCCTGCTCTGCGATCTGTGATATGTGCATATGATCACTGATCTTTGTTTTTGTGCCCAATAAAATTCACAGTAGCGTTATTTTATTATATTCTACCTTGAAAATCACACATCTCTTTTTCTTCATGTTCAGAATCATTTTGTGTGCATGCATGGAATTAATTTATCAGGCAGTTGTGCATTACAGCAGAAAAAGACTTTAATTTGATTCAACAAATTACACTCTTCCCTCCCCTAACCTGAAATTAGTTCTTTCTATTTCAAATTAAACAAGCTTTTGAAGATTAAACTCATTTATGGTGCTGGAAATGTATTTTCCTTGTACCTCAGGGGGCTAAACATAATGAATATTTGAAGAGATGATTTTAATTAAAGTCCTTTAAACCTAAATGGGGTAATATGTTATAACTGTTCGCCTGACTGTACCTTCATTAAAAGTCAAGCTATTCACACACACAGAGAGATTACACAAAAGGAGATGATAGAAAGAAAGAAAGAAAGAAAGAAAGAGAGAGAGAGAGAAAGAAAGAAAGAGAAAGAAAGAAAGAAAGAAAGAGGGAGAGAAAGGATGAACTGGAGTTTTCTTTACAGTGGTAAGAGGTGAAAATTGAAAAGAAAAATGGCTGAAGGGGAAGGACATTGAGTCAAATGCACTCCCTCTTCTCTGCAGTCCTGCTATAAGGTGTCCTGCTGGGCTTAGAAATGAGCCTGGAAACACAGCACTAGTGTGTGTGTTTGGGTTGCTGCGTCAGCAGGATGATTCTCATTGTGATGTATTTAGCTCTCATCTCATCTTCTTGAGGTGCTGCAAAAATCTGGGCCTCCTCTTCAGTGTAACTCCCAAGGACAAACATTTCTGGTGTTCTGTAGATGTGTGATTTCTAAAATTAGAACACGTGTGTGTGTGCGTGTGTGTGTGCGCACGTTTTTGTGATTTATGAGGACACAAATTTATTTAATGACATGGGTATTACACTGGTATTATGACATAAACATGAAATATGAGGACATTTAATGAGTCCTAATGTGAAATTGCTTTAAATACATACTAAACAATGTTTTATTAAAAATGTAAAAATGCAGAACATTTTCTGTGATGGGTAGGTTTAGGGCTAGGGGTAGTGTAGGGGGATACAATGTACAGTTTGTACAGTATAAAACCATTATGTCTATGGAATGTCCTCACTAACATAGCAAAACAAACCTGTGTGTGTGTCATAATGTTAAAGCGTAGTCGAACATCTCCATGGTGAATTTGATGAACCATATATGTGGTTTATATAATATATCACACACGCTATATTCCACAGTTTTGAAATTCAGACATGTTCCTTATGTAAATCATATATATATATATTTTTTTTTTTTTTATAAAATATTATTTTATTATTTACTATACAACGGAGTTCTTCTGAAATGTTTTTCCTGAAAAGTGTTGGTTATTATTTTTATTATATTATTTTACAATTTGTTTTGTTATATTACATCATGAATATTTTATTTTACATCAAAAAATGCACAAATAGAAAAATCTAAATCGAAGTAGTTGATGAAAAAGATTTAGTATTTAAACATTGATATATTTAATAAAATGCTAGACATTAGCACGATTCATGTACAGTTTGAAAATTGAAACAATCTAAAGAACTGAATGAAGAATACACTTTTCTTTTTTCTTTTTTTTGGCAACAAACATTTTCACAATTCAGGTATATTTTATTATTACCATAATTATCTGTATCTAATCTTAGCCATTCTCCAGTTTGTGCACTTTGCACTGAAGAACGTTGTAGCAAAACAAGGCCGGTATTATGCAGCTCTGCCTGTGCCACTTCTCACTGCATCAGCTAATTGCTAACATATGTGTATCTCTCTCTCTCTCTCTCTCTCTCTCTTTCTCTCTTTCCCTCTCTCTCTCTTCCCCTCTCTCTCTCTTCCTCTCGGCAGCAGACCGCGGGAGTTCTGGCGCCTGGACTACTGGGAGGATGACCTGAGGAGACGTCGACGCTTCATCAGGAACCCGTTTGGGTCCACACACTCTGAGGCCACGCTCAAGGCTGCAGCAGAGCATGGTGGGTAATGCATAGTCACCTAGTATCATGCGCTTAGCCTCTTTCACACACAAACGCAGCCCAGTCTGTCGAGCTGTAAGGCTTTAACCCGTGATAACAGGTACACGGCTGCAAAATTTAGCTAAAGTCACCTTAAAACCTTTTATAGTGCAACAAGACTCCTTAAAAAACCTTACATTAAAAAGCGCTACATTCTCTCACTGTCCTGAGGCCTTTGTCTCTCAAATAATATTATGACAGTACTGTAATATGCTGCTAATATGTTTATTTACCATGTACATTTCCTCTCATTAGCTCAGATATTTAAGTAACGCCAATTGTTCTTAAATTGTCATTATTCCTTCCTTCTCATGCATGTCAGCTGCTGGTATTAAAGGTAAGTGAAGTTGTGTTTGGTTTAGATGTGTGTGCAGCAGTATTGTGAGCTACTCATTTTTTAAAGACGTTAACTATTTCAAAAGAGCAGTAGTTTGTAGTGTATCTACACTATGTGCTACTTACAGAAAATAATTAACGAAGCCATTTAATGGCGTAATACGCAAGTATCAGATTATATACATTTTATTTAATTCAGAGCTGTATTTCTTTGATTAAAAAACAAGGATTTTTTTTATGGGGATTAATTAAGAATTTATTCATTTAAATTAAGGTGTCAGCATTAATCGTGTCATATCATCATATAATATCATATCATATATGTCATTTGTTTGTGTATACACAAACAATAATAAAACACAGCAATAAGCAGCACCTTTTACCTAAATAATTGTATTACTTTTATGCACATATTTAAATCACTGAAATATTTCTACTGGTTCAAAATAAAGTATAGCTTGTTACTGGAAAAGCTATACTGTTTAGCTGGTTAGTTGTGTCACCAGGTATAGTTAGTGACTCCCCAACACTGATGCGTGCACTTCTTAAAATTCTGCCACAGACAGCATCTACTAGTAAAATGCATCATAAAATCTGAGATGCATTACAGCTACAGTATACATCATAGCAAGGGAAGAATTAGGAAGAAAAAAAACAACAACTTTGGTAACACTTTCTATGAGGCTTGTATTTATAATTGTATTCTTAATGCATGTATAATACCTTATAAACTTGTTGTATCATCTGATAAATAATCATAACAACAGTTACAATACATTATAATATTTACCTATTGGTAGTTATAACTTTTAAGAGTACAGTGCATTAAAACACCAGATGAAGCCTGCTTTTATAATGCATCATGAGAGTATTCTTAATGCATTATAAT
The DNA here is from genome assembly GCA_037194245.1 of Opsariichthys bidens. Lineage (NCBI taxonomy): Eukaryota > Metazoa > Chordata > Actinopteri > Cypriniformes > Xenocyprididae > Opsariichthys > Opsariichthys bidens. Next base: position 15,568,606 of record CM074293.1, on the reverse strand, counting down.
GTATGCATAATGCCTTTATACAACTTTATAATGTGTTGTATGAAGAGACAACATGCATATGTAGGCATAATATTGTTGCAAAGAATGTTTCCTTTTATGCAGAAAAATAGATGAAGTCATTTTTAATTATTCTCTTGTATAAGAAAAGGAATCGACTGTAATGATTTAATTTGTATGAAATGCGCATTATATATTCATAATATATGTATCATTATATTTTCATTATTTAATGAGTCATCTTATTTGAAATATGCATCTTACGATCTATGATGAACTCCACATATTGATAATAATATAATGAGTTATTCATTTTAGATTGGTGTTTACCATGCTATCACAAGTAAAGTTGAAGTTATTAAACTCATGAGGGGCTTGTGTTCCCTCTCCTACCTTCATTATTGTTTGTGTGTTCATCACATTCTCCTCGTTTTTAAAATTGTTCAGTTGATTTTAATCCGTTCCTCTTTCTCCTTTTTTTGTCGTCTTTAAAAGGAGCCCTTCCCCTGTCACTTCATTCACTGCAGCAATGCATACAGCATGTGAGAGTTGAAATGTTTTGCAGACTCCTGAATATTTTTTTTTTCTGATGAGATTTTAGCCACATTGAGAGATACAATCAGTGCCATTCAGTACTTGGACTTGAGCAGCTTAACCTATTGCACCCTTTGGAAACTGGGCCATTTCTGAGAAAGAAAAAAAAAAAAAATGTCTCCAATATGTCACTGCTTAGTCCCCCCTTAGAATGACATAGGTCCTCAAGACAAACGACCAATGTGACAGAAGTCAATAAGAATGTGATCTAAAAGCAATAAGTGCTCAGAATCCCAGCATCCTCTGAGACCGATGTGCCGCCCTAATGGTCATAATATGCAGCTGGATGGAGGGCCCTGAGGGGGACCCAATGATTTCTCCCTTTTCGCTTCATTCTCTACATTTTCTTCTCTATATTCTTCTCTTTTTCTTTTGCTAACTTTTGCTGACTTGGTTTAAGTTTAAGTGTTCCTTAAGGAACACTTTGAATCATCTTTGAAATGGAACCTAAAACTTTGAGGCCTTCAAACCCTTCATTATACTCTTCCCCAGTGTCCATCCAGCACAGGAAATGATCAATCCATCCATCAAGTATTTATATGCTTATATTAATTGTCTACAACTTTACCTAAAAACCTATACAGGATAAACACAAAAACAGCTATTATGACCCAAGTGCACATTTCATAAATAATTTAGCATTTTAATAAAGGAAACTATTCTAAACTCATAATAAGATGTGAGGGGGAAAGCGAATGGATGACAGAATTAATGGATAATCAGTTAATTAATGCTCATAACATTGATGTTTGTCTACCCCTCTCCTCCATAGAAAGCTTGTGTCTTTTCTGCTGACCCTAAATTTGTTGCGGAAGTGGAGTAAATGTCTCGGGCAAGATCTCAAGTTTTCACACAGTGCACAAGGGTCATATCTGGCTGTGATTATTCTCATGACATGTGGAGGAAAGTCTTGATTTTTTTTATTTTTATTTGTTTACTTAGAACAATTTTCTGTCATTTTCAGCAGTTGTCTAAGAGTGGTTTTGCTCTATACTTTGAGTTTGCTTGGTATTTATGTATGTATATGTTATTCTTCTAAATCTGAATGTTTAATTTTATATATATATATATATATATATACATTTAATTTAACATTTGGACTTAAAAAAAAGGCATAGCAGTATATTTTTTCAAATAACAGCATTTAAAAGAAATAGCATTTCTTCTTGATGAATATAGAAAGGCTTGCTTGCAAATTATTTTCGCTTTCATCACTCAGAATATATCATCATATCAAAACTTCCATTTTTGGCATGCACAATTGCGATCATTCATCGCCAGCCAGGAAACATTGGTGCGATTTACACCCCTAAGGCGGATGGCTGGTAGTTTGGTAAGATATGTATTTATGGCTGGAAAGCACCATCCTTTCTGGGGATTGATTTGACTAGGTGGGGGCTACGGTGTTGGGCGACTCAAAGGAGTGTAAATACCTGAAGACTAATGTCTCTGTTCCTGTGATCAATAAGCACCTCCTGACTTCACTCCTGGCTGCACTTGTGTTAAAAACAAATTTGTTAATTCTGACAATTTAATTGCTTTGCCTCCGTAGTTGCATATAAATGAGCATTTGAACCTGCACGGAAAAGGGAAACAGAGCTTAAAAGTGTAACGCAACAGCACGTATTTACATTAGCATTTGCTGAATGAGGGGAATGAATGAGCTTTTTAAGTAAAGCTGATGTCTTACAACATGGGTTTTTGACTCCTTCAGGGCATTTGTAAATTTGTTCTTCACTCCAGTTTTTCTTAACACTTTTTTTAGTCTAGGGATGCAAAGTTTGATTGGACAACATTTTCTAAGAGGATGTGCAGAATACATGGATAATGTTACAATAGAGGTCTATAAATGATATAATTCCTAAGACAACAGTAAACTTCAAAGAAAATATTATTTTGCTCTGATAGACTTACATGTCTACTTATATTGTTCTTATTGTTGTTATAAATGTACTTATACTCTCGGATGTATTCATGCTAATATTTGTTCTCTCCAAGTTTTGCTTCTCATCAGTGTATAGTTTCCTTGAAACTTGTGATTTGAAATAATATATGTGTTATAAAACATACTTTTGGTTCCATGTACTCAATATTTTTAGCAGTTTGGCCTGTATTATCTCACAAAGCATTAGGCAGAATCTCGACTCGCTTCAGACACAATAGTAAATAAATATGATTAAATATTATTGTGGCTGAATGCACAGAAGTAACACCATTTTTCTGTCACATCCTTGTGTCCACGGCTGTGAGCACAAGGGCATGTGGTATGTATTAGGAAGCTGGTAGTAATTTCACTGCTGCTAACTACAAATTCTCTGGGGAGAGTTAATTACAGGAAGACCGTTCTAAATATCAGTGCGCCAGCATACTTTCCATGACAAGAGATTTCTTTGCTCTGCTTTTCTAATGGTTTAGGGCTCTATTTATAAAGAGTTGTCTCAGGGTTTTGCTTCAAGTGCAAATGCAAACCCCCTCAGGTGATGTATCTGGAGAGAGAGGGCAGGGGTCACATGGCTCTGCGTCCACACAGTTCAGGACTGGACTCTGTGCAGCTCCAGTAGGCCAAAGCAGTCTGACGAGAGACTGCCCCAGTCACCTCTCTCTGTTTACATAGATGAAGGATTGCCTTTGTTTCTACTGTAGACCCATTTTTGCCCCTCACTTGGGAATGCAGTGTTCTGTAAATGTTTACAGATTACCATTTTTCTTAAATAATCTATGCGGAACCTCAAGTCATGTTCTGTTGAAATCAGTCAGGACCACTGCTGATTTTTGTCAGGGCTAAGCTTGGCATATGAAGCAGAATATATGTCTGGGCTTTCAATTTAATAGCAATTCAAAACCTTTTAATGTTTACTAGTAGCTTTGTTATTAGAAATTTTGACTATAAATATTAGTTATTAGATTCTATAACATAAGCAAGCACATCCTTTGTCAATTTTCTTTACTAATTGAATCATAAAGTTTCAACAGGCTTTTTGGTCAGCTGAATGTGTGTGTGTGTGTGCGTGTTTTTGTGACATATCAGGACATACATGTGTATAATGTCATGGGTATGACACTGGTATTACAAATTCAACGTGAAATATGAGGACATTTCATATGTCCCCACTTTTCAAACAGCTTTAAAAACATACTAAACAATGTTTAATTAAAAATGTAAAAATGCAGAATGTTTTCTGTGAGGGTTAAGTTTAGGGGTGGGGGGGGGGGGACAGAATGTACGGTTTGTACAGTATAAGCCTATGGAATATCCTCACTTTGATAGCAAAACGAACGTGTGTGTGTGTGTTTTCTAAATTATCAAGTAAAATTACTATTTTTTTTTTTTAAAGAAATAAAGAACTGTTCTAAATAACCATCTGGGTATGGTGAAATGCAGCTACATTGTTTTGTTTGTCTCGATTTACCGTCATTATGTAAATGAGCTGTTTTAATATTCTGACTATTGAAATAATGTAAGTGAAAGGGTTATCGGATCCAGTAATAAAAAATTTAAAAAATAATTCAAATAGCGGCTAGTAGCCTATATGGTGTTGTTGTCGTGTTAACTTGAGGCCATGTAGGACAACAACAAAAAAACTATTATATTACAATAGCGCTTAAAACCTGTTTATTTGTAATTATAATAAAAAAAAATCAAATAATCATTTTGCCTACATTATAAAATATTTTTATATAAGCTTTTTTGCCATCAAGTACACGCAAACTGACAGTCGTTTCAAGTGTTTACGTGGTTATGCTTGAAGGAATGTGGTGTTTTGTTTTGTGCAGCTCCAGAGGAGGACGTGCTGAAAGGCAAACCGTCCATCAGGAGTTCAGTTCTGGGCAATCAGAACTCAGAGAGTGAGCTGCTCTTGGAGGACGATGATACTCTCTCATCCTTGGAGGAGAAAGAGTTGGAGAACCTCACAGGTAAAGACGAGCCGCCTAGCGACGCACAAACTAGAACGCGCCTGTCGTGGACAAAATGCGCTGCGTGCGCACATTATAGACCCGCGCTATCTGTTAAAATAAGTCAAGCTCTCTGGGGCGCGCGCACTTGGCCAGCTCCGCTGATTATGGCGGCGTTCGAGTTTGTTCCGTTGCGCTCTAGCGGTGTCACCCCCTTCTCTCCGGCCGTTAATGAGGGGATCACACCATGTCCTCTCATTAGCTGCTTGTGATCGGGTTAGATTTGAGTGAGGGCTGAACAGCGCGCGAAGGCCCACGGGTATGGCAGGAGTCTGCAGCTGTGAGCTGGGGTATAAATCCCTGCTTTAAAACAACTAATAGTCGAATTATTTGCACTTTTCGCTGGCTTAAATAGACGGGTTAAAATATAGATTAAAATCTTTTGAAATTTAATTTGTTCTATTCATTACGCGCTAAACACACTTGTTGTTTGTGTCTGTTCGCTGTCGGCCATAAGCAGAACATTTGTGTAGATCATTTTCTTAGAAGAATTTTCTCCCGAAAAACCACACTTGTATTTGGATCTTATATTTTTCAATGAATAATACAAATCTCTGAAAAGTTTTTTGAAGTACGACAATAAATGAATGAAATTTAATTATATATATATATATATAGTTTGTTAGGTTGTTTGACATTAATAATCTGTTCGTCCGAACATAATCGTATTTGTGTTTGATCTCAATTGGGCTGTCACTCTGCCCTGTAATAAAAGACAGTCTCTCCCAAATAAAGTGCGAATTGTCGTGGAGATTCGCGTCGTTGCCGATCGTCTACTTAGCAAGCTGTTTGATTCAGGTGTAGGCTAATTGAAACGTGTTCCGGTTTCGCGATGGGGGAAAAACATGTTATTTCTCAGCCGTATTACATGCTGATGAATTTATCTGATCATGCCATGCGTCTGTGAATTGAAGGGTGCTTGGGGAAATCAAACATGGGCTTCTGGTCATACTGACTGCAACGGCAGTTTGCAAGCGCAAATCCGATGCGTTGCGCATGCAGAGAGGCAGAAATTCCCCAGAGCGACCCTTCAACATTGTCATGCTGGCATAAATTAAGATTGATGACAGATTAAACCCAAAGCCCGCAATCAATGCGCGCTGATTGACAGCGGATTTCAGCGCTTTTTTGACATCTAGACTATACCATTTCAATGACAGATGAAGCGCTTAAATATGTCATTGTGCACGGGATAATCCTTTTTTTTTGATAGTTTACTGAAATTGCTTTTTAAAAATGCGACATCTTTCTAGGATTAAATGTTAAATAAGTTAATAATTAAAGCTTTATTTGTTTACCTTTAACAAATCTCTTTTTTCCATTTTAAATTTACTTCTTTAACAGTATAATATTCAGAAAGTTCTAATATGATTTTAAGCAATAGAACATTTAATTTACATTGGAAAGATTTTATTATTACTATTATTATTATTATTATTTAAAATTGTGTATGCAATAAAGTGTAGATTGAGCCTAAATGAACACTTATTTTGTGTCCTATATTGTTTTTTTGAAGTTATCATTTTGACTCTATCCTTATTATTCTAAAATGACCAGCTTTACTTTAGAGAGCCCCCACCCCCCACCCCAAGCTTTTTAAAACTAAAGATGTTCTATCAGGAAGTCAATATGCGCCCTTGTTGAGTTTATGTGTTCAAGTAAACACGCTGTATGCCTTTGAAATGGTTTCTATGCCAAGGGCAGTAGAGGGTGGGGGAGGCACACACACACACACACACACACACACACTAACCGCTGTGCTCTTCTGTGATCCGTAGGGCCTGTTAACCTGAGCACCAGCGCACAGCTGGTTGCACCCGCTGCAGTGGTAAAAGGCACACTGTCCATCACGGCACTAGAGTTGTACTTTGAGGTGGATGAAGAAGACCCGAGTTTTAAGAACACTGATCCCAAGGTAAGCGGGTTTCTCATCAAAAATGACTCCAAATGTCCCATGATATGTGCACACTAAAACGGAGTGACCAGCGGTAGTCCTTTAATGTGCATTCACAACACCAGCATGGTTTACCTTTCCACACAGAGTTTGTGACCATTGGCTGCTTGTGGTCATCTTATCGGATACCATAACACAATGACAGAAAAGAGTCCTGTCTTTCCTTATAGCATGTTGCATGCGTTTCAACTGTTCATAACATATGTGGGTCAAGGCTATTAAAGTTTTACTCGCCATCGCCACTGGCTGAGGTGTGCCAACGAAAATCCTGACTATGGAATACTTAAAGAGAAATAAATTCTTCTGAATGCTTGATTTGCTACTTTGTTTTGCCTGTTGAGCCACAAAGTATATCAGCTTTTAGTGTTTCCTTAGCTGTGCCCGTTTTAGTTTATGCACTTCAAATATATTGATTTCAATAAAGTTGTTTTCTTAAAAGCTAGATTAATAATAATATGGTGTTTTTGCTGTAGTGACATAATTGTGTGCTAAAACGGTTACTTTTCCAGAATTAAACAGCATATCTGTTTTAGTAAATTATTTATTTATTTGTTGCAAAACATTGTCTAAGTATTTCTTTCAAAAGGCTTTTTATAATTAACTTTTTTTTTATAATTAATAATAAACGATTTTTTTTTAAACGGGGGTTTTCAGAGAGAATTAATTCACTCCCAAGAATTAGCCAGCTATATTATTAATTCACTCGAACAGTTTTATATTTTATGCTATGCTTATTTGGTTTTTAATCCGTGAAATGAAGTTCTGTTGGTGTATGTGAAAGATTCGTTGTTTACTTTTTATTTTTACATTTTGTTTAGAAGTGTGACTGGTCTTTGCCGTTTCACAAAGTGCTATCTATTATTGCCATTTTTTTTTTTTTTTTTAAATACTCTAACCTTCATTTTGTTGCTGGCGTCTATTTCGCCCATCTTTATTTTGTCGCTAGTGACTGTAGTGTCAACAGGCCTCGCGTATTTTCTACGAGTTAAATTAAATGAACAGTCCACAAATACACACTGTATTAATTAATTCTAGCTATGCTTTTGTTTTAATAGCGAAGACAAATCACGAAACTATATTCTTAATTATTCATGCGTCTAGTTGATCTGTTGCAGTCCCATTAATGTCAAGAGTTTTTCTTTTGGATTAAGTAATGACAAATGCCAAGTTTAAATTTCATCGTGTCATGATTTTATTACACGTTTCAATTTTTGATCACATCATGGAAAAAATTTAACTTGGCACGCTACACTTTGTAATTCGCAATTAAAGATCTTGTGCATATATTTAAATAACATTTTCACTTTGTGAAAACAGTTCAAACAAACAACAAAATCATTACACTTAGTTTAAAATGTACCTTCGTTCCTCTCTCCTGCAATGTCCCGTTTGAGCCTTGGCAAAAGCAAATGCTAAGTTTTGCAATCTTACGTTTTATTTCAACCTTTCATTTTCTTAGTTTCATTATTCAGAGAGCACCACGATCACATTCTCTCCACTTTCAGTGTTGTGATCTCAAACGTCCGTTCATGTTCACCAACATAAAATGTCCTCCTCTCGCATCTTACAGTTTATCCAAACTTTTAGCGTTGGTAAGGATTTCTCTGGCCAGTCTCCAGGTCTGTTTGGCCGCTGTCTCCAGGGCTGAGTGCGGTTTACCCTGAAACAGGTCTAGATTGGGTAAGAAGTAATGCGGGCACCGACGGCACTGCAGACAGGAGATGAGCTGCAGCAGAATACCGTTCAGACGGTCGCCGAGGCACGACTCGTCCCAGTCAGTCTCCCGCGGGTGTTTCTCACACTCGTACAGCAGCAGGGTCTTCATGTGGTAGTTATTGAGCGGCTGTCCCGGCAGCTCGAGGTGTCGGTCCCGGAGAGTCTTTAGAACAGAGAGGCATTTCTTCCTACAGCCCGACATCAGAAGCCTGTTCTCGGCCTCGGCGAACTGCAAAACCCAGGCGTCGCTTTCCGCCGAGCTCTGTTTCCCCGTTAACGAGTAGCACTCTTTCGAGAGGAGGTTAAAACCCTCCGCTTTCACCTCCGCCACCCGGTTCGGCCCGGGCCACGGGATGTGAGGCATGGGCCACTGAGCGGCACTTCTAGGCCAGATGCCCGTGCACTTGAAGGCCGGAGTGATTTGCACCACGTATCTCTCCCGAATGCGCAGTTTCACTTCGCTCGTGTCCGCCACCATCTTAACCACGTCCCGATAGCTGCATTTATCCACGGCCTGGGCCACCAGCGTCTGGAAGCGGGAGCGGATCTTTCGCGCCGACAGATAACCGGAGGCGGTAATGAACTCCACCCACAGGGACATGCTCCTCTTACGGCCGTCGCTGAGTTTGAGCACCGCGCAGCCCGGCAGAGAGCCGTCATCCACGAAGTTGAAGACTCCCATCTGGTTCAGGTAGAGCACGACCTCAAACTCGTTGGGTGCGATGACCTCCATGCCCTCATAGCGCGCGTCTATCTCGCTCAAGGAGCTGATGAAACGGGGCTCCTGGACCTCCACCTCCTTCAGCACGTCCGACACCACCTTACACACCTCTCGTATGGTCTTGGCGATGGCCGCTTTGCGCGCCTGGCATCTTTCGTTGTAATATTTATTGAGCTGGTAAACCAGCTTCGCTTGCGTTGCAATCATATTGGGGCACAGATCCGGACTGTAGACCGGAGTTTCGCAGTACGCCGATGGATCCAATGCTTACCGGTGAAGCCAGAGGCACAACTCCCAGCAGAAAGAAAAAAAGACCAAGTGATGAAGTTTGCGCCCACAGCGGATAGACGTCAAGTTTGGACCAGGAAACGGATGGATGCAACGCAGTGCGACTTCTCCAACTCGACTTGAAAATGTTTTAAGGATTTAAGTTGTTGTCCAAGCCAGTATCAGCTGCAGGATAAATTTCCGCGCGTCATGTCATCATCTTTCGCACTTGTGTTTGCGCATGAAAACTGTGCGCCAGTGTGCAGTTGTCCAGACTCAGCCGTGAGTGTTGGAATTGTTTAGTTTATGAATGGTCCTCTAGCTGGAGTGAAAGGGGGACGGGCTTCTGCTCCTGGCCAATCAGCGTGGGAGCTGTCAATGCCGTCGGCCAATCACAGCCTCGGTGCGCTGGAGAGGCTCTCTCCTCCTGAACATCCAGCGCTCGAGACACGGCGCCTTCAGGTTAGGCTACAGACGACCATTAAGAACACATATTTCACATACACGCTTTACTTTCTTTACCCTGCAATACAACGAGTTTACATTTTCAGTGCTTGTTTTCTCACCGTGTGTACATTTAATCGTTACGTATTATGCGCTAAAAATATGCTAGATTTTGAGTGCTTGCTTGCTTGCTTGTTTGTTTGTTTGTTTGTTTGGCGCGATGTACTTATTTATTTTTGATTAGGCTACACAGAATTCAGCTTTGGTCTTTAAGAGTTGCTTGATAAAGATTTGTGTTTGAGAGCTTGTTTTGCCACTGTGAGGTTACTGTTGCTTTCGTCCACCGCCGTTGCACCCTGTCCTCAGAAAGCTGGATTTTGCTTTAAATCGATTGAATATGCTTGTGTTTGTGTGTGTGTGTGTGTGTGTGTGTGCTCATGGGCTCACGGTCTTGGAGGTGTACTTTCTGTAATATTGTAATAATGCATAAAACATAGTGATCCAGATTGGTTTAACTTTTCTAATTGTGCAGTATGTTCATACTTGAGTACAACATTTTATGCGAGTCTTACACATACACTGTTTCAAACTATAGAGTGTTATTTTTTTTTTAATTTATCTGCTATGGTCAGTATAATTTAAGACATAATGAAACGTTTTTAGCGACTCCTGTGTCATTCGGGTTATTCAGTGCCATTGTAATTAAATGACAGTGAGCTGAAATGAATTGGGCTTTAGAAACGCTCCAGTGCGGATGTATGAGCAACCTGCACGTGCGTTATTTACAGAAGAGATCCAGGATTTAACTTCTGCATAATGAAAAGAAGAGAATGTTTTTAAAAACTGAAAAAAAAAAAAAAAAAAAAAATTAAATGATTTACGATATTATTGTCTGACTTCGTACTTTAAAAAATAAAGAAACAAATGTATTTATTTACTTTGTCAGTTTCTTTTCTTCTCTTCGTGCTTTTTCAATTTTTGTGTGTATTTTTCTCGCTCTCTTTGTAACGCAGCTTCTTTCCGCTCGCGCGCTATATTCATTGCCGTCATTAAAATGACTATTTTGTTTCCATATTTTAATCCCCGCGCTGTTCTCTCAGAAGTTAAGTGAATCGAAGCAGCATCTCTTCGACTGCCTAGCGTGTTAAGATGAATAATTTAGAGAGGAGAGATTGTTTGGCGTGGTAATTGAAGTCTCTTATCAAGCCAGACTTCATGTTGTATGAGTTGAGCTCTCTTCACAGTTGTCTTAACGACAGGCTTATGAGGAAGTCTGCAGATCTAGCGCTAAATGAGGCCATTCAAAGTATCGATCCGTCGCGAGTGAGTGTGTTTTTACAGCGGGAGAAACGAATGTCAAGAGTTTGTGTTGTTAAGCCCATCTGAGAGCCCGCGGGGTGTTTTATTTTTCGCTTGAGTAAAACACTGTTTGTTCGAGTCACGCTGTGCGAATGTTCTTTCGTTAAAGAAACTTCACGGTGTTTTATTTAATTACACAAACCTAAATTTTTTTTTTTTTTACTCCTAAACCAAGTGAAACAACATCACGAAATCTAATGCCAGGAGATGATGATTAATATTGCTACAGCGATGTGATTTGAATGTATTTTATGTAATATTTCATTTTCATGGAAGTTTAGTTCTTTAAAATTGAGTTTTTTGTTTTGTTTGGAATAAACAAATGTGCAACAAGTATTTGCTATGGGATTCTCCAATCACCTAATGCTTCATCCGTTCATATTTGACCTTGTTCTGTAATGGAAAAGAATACATGTTAAATAAATGGTTTTCTAACCTGTTTTAATGTGAATACTTGCTCTCGATTTCAGCACTGAATAATCATGTAATTAAATGTATCATCTTAACACTTTTACATAACCCGAAGTGCACTTACTGTGCAATTTTGCTAATTCAAGAATTAAGTTAGTTAATGTTTTAATTACTGTTATTAATGGATTTGTTTGCTTGAAAATAATAAAAGAAAATGTTTTGACCAGTTAAAATGATAAACAATTAAATTCAAGGTGATCTTTTGCATATGGGTACAATTTATTGCCTGAAGGCGTGAGACTATTGCAATTTTACATTTCATTATTAGAGTGTTTGGCACGTGGAAGCATTGGATTTATTTGTATAAAATTATTCTTTTTTGTTTTTATTTTTTTGTTGAATGAAAGTGTTACGTTTTATTTGCAAATAAGCAGAAACAAGAGTTATTTGCTTGTTTAACTGTAAAAATCCCAAACAGGGAGCAGGCAGTTTCAGACAACGTTTAGTGATTATGGAAATGGATGGTAATAACCAATTTCAAAACTCAAAACTCAGCATATAATGTCATTTTAAACATAAATTCACATCAGTCTTATTTCCATTTCTATTTTACAAACATTCATAGCATGTTTGATTACAATTAGTTGCACAACAGACAATTTGAAACGCTCGTACTATTTTTCCCTTAATATTTGCTTATGTGTTAAACAAATGGTTGTTTTTTAAATAACTAACCAAATTTGAGCATAAATAACATGACATAATTTTCCTTTTTGTAAGTATCATTCAACTTCATTTTTCCCCCTTTGAATCATTTTAATATAAAAGTCAAAGGCAATCGGTTTTTAAACCACTGAAAGCTCCGCAAGTGGTAGAATTGCTGTGATTCTTCTAACACTAAAGTGCCAAAAAGTGCTCTTGAACCTAATGATACACTTAGCAGATCTGAATAGAAGCGTTTAAATAAGCTCCAACACAAGAAGAAGTGCTTTTGGGATCTTTTCTCCCCTTTATCTCTTTTTTTGAAAACATTCCATATTATCTGGAGACCAAAAGAGCTTTCGTCTTAGTGAGCAGACTGAAGGAGAAGATGAGAGAAGCACGGTAGTGTGGAGCCACTCCTCTTTGATCTGATGACTCCACTCTGATCCTCTCTACAACACTGGACAGTGTCTGATAAGACTCTCTCTCTCTCTCATTCCTTGTGTCTCTACATCTTGAAGAGGCTAACGTGATTTCCAGGTCATCTGACCTAGTTAAGAAAGAGCCAGATAGTGTTGGCTGATCAAAGAAAAAAGAAAAACAGTGATCCGGGTAACTTCAGGGGCACCTTCAAAATCAAGACAAGCTCTTTTGGGTTTCCTACAAAGCATATATTTTGAGGAATATTTAAACAGGAAAAATGTTAAGGTGGCAGAGATACCGTCCACATAGAGCAGAAACGTTCATCTCCTTGTAGTCCTGTCATGCTTTGTCAAATTCATGCTTTGACTTCTCTCTATGTGACGGATTATGAAGTTATATGTCCTGGGTTTTCTGCCCTATTCTGTTTCACTGTATTTTATTAGTAGTCGTATTTCTTTCAAGTTCTTATTTACATTTCTGGTAAATCCTTAAAGATGTAGAATTCCTGCGCCTTAAAGTGTAAAGACATCCTCGGTGAATAAAAACACGACTACATTGTCCTCCAGGCTCGTTTAGGAGGAGAGAGAAGAGAAAAAGAGTGCAGCATTCTTTCTTTCCATCTCAGCTGAAGTTAGCATGTTTTGCTCTTTCATGTCAATGATAAGAGTGGGAGAATGTCAGTTACAGATGCTTTTAGCCTGTAGTCTTTTTCTGCCTCACAATGGAAACGTGAGAGGCAGCGGGCCAAAAAGGCACACCGTCTTACCCACGTTTCACACACACACACAGACGGCCCCAGCTGCATTTGCCCCTAGGAGACGGCCCCAAACAAGTCAACCAGTGGTACTAATTGCTTGGCAGGCCTTTCCGCATCTGCCAGGGAGATCTGGTGAGGTCATGGAGCAGATGGGTGTCTCTCTGTGTCCCTTACATTTGAACGTCTGCATTTGGACTGTTTTAGGATTTTTTTGATCAGACACTCAGTGTTATATATTGCTTGGCTGTTCTGAAATCTTTTGAAATTTAGAGCTAATCAGCACAGCCCCACCACCAATTTCACTCAATTTATTTTTTCAGAACAACAAACAAAATTTATTTGGAAAACGACACGGTCTAAAGTGAAATAGTAGGCGTTATTCTGCAGTATTTGTTTTCCTAATAGTACTGCGCTACATTGTGTTGCATGTTATCTTCAGCATTTTTGTGTAATGATCAAATTATTACTTCCGGTTCATTAATCAACCTAGAAATGGGATGCCAAATCGAGTGTGTGGGACTTTGGGATACAGTAACCAATACTAAACAACTGCATACTATACACCATATGCACCTGCAGGAATAGTACAAATCCAATGGAAGTGTGTTACTCTGAATATCGAGAGTAAAATATACTTGGGCGCTTTAACTTTGCCGTGTATGAATGCCTCTTCATTTGATAACTAAATATCAGAGTTTTAATTTTAATGGCAGCGCAGACACACTTTTCAAATAAAATATTTTACGAAAAATAAAATATTTTTTGTATTTCGATGTATTGTTGAAAATCAATATATTTAAATGAATACTGTTCTACCAGGACACCAGTTGATTTGATATGTATTCAAAATCCGAATACTTTTTGGTGCCAATTCCATGAGTATATGTTTCACTGTGAATTACACTGTATTTTATATCATTATTTCCTTGACTTCACACGTGTTTGCTTTATATAAAGCATCCTCCTAGATTCGTCCACTGCTTTTCGCTTCAGGCAGTCGAGTTTCTTCTGAAGGACAAGCTCCGTTCACACCTAATTGGGTAGGAGGAGAGGAGGGAAGGTGGGAGGGATGTTACGCAGTGAAAGTATTGTTACGCTTGTCCTACAAACATCCTGGAGTGGCCCGTCTCACACACACACACACACCCTCCTCATTTGGTTGCCACAGACGACCTTCGACTGCTGCTGATCAGTGTCAGGTTGTCCGAAGATTTTATTGATTTTTCAGTTAGGCGTAAATAGTTTGTGCAGAGGCAAACAGTCAACCATAGCACCTCTGTCACTATCAATGAGCTGGAGGAGAGCAGCCGTGACTGTTGCTCATATCAGCATTTACACACTGTGTCCTGCATGAGTCGATAAATTGATGAGTCGTACAGTGAGTTGAATGATGAGGGGATCACTTTCTCCCTCCCTCCCTCCCTCTCTTTCTCTCGTTCATCATCACAAAGTGTTGTAGAAGCATTTTCACTTGTGGCTTCAAACTTGTGGCAGGTTTAGCTTTACCCCTTTTCACACAGTTTTCAAAGTAGTACTGAAATCATATTAGGGTGTGTTTAGTTCACATTACCCATTACTTTGTGTTTATCATACTGTCAGTGACTGTATTTTCATATTTTAATTTAATATTCTCATTTCATAAGTGTAGATAAAAGATTCAATATAATCCTTATAAATACAGTAATACAGTCTTTGTAATGATTAACAGAAGATAGAATGATTTTTAAAATGACAAATAGAAAGAAGTGCAAAAAGAAAGGTGTTTTACTGTAGTTGAGCGAACATTATGCTAAAAAAAAAAGGTTAAGCAGTTAGTTAAAGAATTTTACCTTGCTATATTTTGGATTTTCTAATTTCTATTTTTTTATTCTTATTTGTGCAAAAAAAAAGATTTACTGAGATCCAGTGCATATAAATGAAAAACAAAGTTTTAAATTGTAATTTAAACCTGTGTATCGCTGGTTCCGACCTCTTATTAGTGATTTCAACAGAAGCTGCTCTTTCCTGTCCCATTCCATCGGACTGATGACTCCTAGTCTCTCTGAGGTTACTCCAGTGATGAAGTCGTCTGGTATGAAGCAGGTCACTGATCCTGTCTACTGATACAGCAATGATAATTGAATGCCGAGAACAAGGAAGAAACAGATTTGTGACAGAAGCACCTCAAAGTCAAGGAGAGCTGCCCTCATGCTTCCAACTTGCATCCTTCATTGAATTTATAGTCTGTTTCTATTGTGGCCTTCTTTCCCTGGTGGCACTTTTATGATCTGGGATGGACATCATTGTAAAGAGATGTTTCAGCGAGATGTATTGTGCTACTCTAGAGCTACCGGTGAAGGTCAGGATGAATTTTACACTGATGTAATGACCGTGTCCTGCAAAAGATGCGTTAGTCTGTGATTGGGTTTTGACTGTTTTAGTTGAAGGGATATTAGAGTTAAGATGTTTTGTGTCTATGGCATATTGTTGATTACCATACATTATTTTACTATTCATTCTTCAATTTGTAAAATAAAGTCTGGGAATTAGTGTGTAGTCATATATACTTCTGACTTCAGTGGCAAAAAGAGGCTTGAGTCCCAGACTAAAATGTAAGATTGAGTTGTTTTAACCGTGAGCAACTTGCACTGACATATTTTAATCATATTTTAAAGTCTTTTTTTTTTTTTTTACCAGTATTGTTTTTTTTTGTTGTTTTTTTCCCTAAGGCATGTTTATAAAAGCTACTTAAATGTCCTAATCGAGTTTAGGCCTACTCCTGGCTTAATTTAAGCCCTGTCTGTGAAATCAGGCATATAAGATTTTAGTAAGAAATTAATGCTTTTATTCTGCAAGAACACATTAAAATTATGATTAAGACATTTACAATGTTACAAAAGATTCATATTTCAAACAAATGCAGTTCTTTTAAACTTTCTATTTATCGCAGAATCCTAAAAAAAAACTCCATTACCAATTTCCGCGAAAATATTAAGTAACAGAACTGTTTTCAACATCAAAAGAAACGTATCGGAATGATTTTTGAAGGATAATGTGGCACTAGACTAGAGTAATGACTGCTGAAATTTCAGTCCGTCCATCACAAGAATTACATTAAATGAAATATTAAAGTAGTTTGAATTGTAATAATATTTCACAATATTACTGTTTCAACTGTATTTGGTCAGATGAATGCAGCCTTGGTGAGCATAAGAGAGTTCTTTCAAAAACATTTCAAAATTGTACCGACTCCAGACTTTTGAACGGTAGTGTGTGAATATATTTTAAGTCAGAATGAAATTAATTGACTTTATAAGCTTCAGCATAAATAGAACTATTAACAATAGAAATTTAAGACCTGACTTGGACTTATGACCAAAACTTGACTTAGACTTGGTCTTGAAAATCACTTGACCAGAGACTTGGATGATTTGAGGAACACTTGCGAACCTGTCTTGATAGCTAAAGAATACAAGTCAAGTGTTAATTAGACTTGAAATATACAAACACATGACCCAACCAAAACCGTAGAGTACCAGCAGATTAACTGTGCACAAGTACCAGCAGACTGGGTATATCATACAATAGAAGCCCATTATCAGTGGCCCCTGTTCACCAGACGGAAGGTGGGTTTCCTGCACCTGAGTCTAGCTGCTCCATCTTCCTCTGCCGACAGGGTGAAGGTTTGGGGCCTCCCAGTCCCCTGATTGATCTGCTTTCCATCATTTACTCAGCAGAGCAGTCACTGATATACGTCACGGCATATGCTGCTAGCCAGATGGATGAGACTCTTTATGGATGCCGGAGTGAGCGTGTTTGTCTGAGATTAGAGCCACACACCTTTGTCCTCGCCTACTGCTGACTTTTATTAATATTATGATTCATTTTTATTTGCATGTTTTTACTCTCCCTAACTGTGGTATAGCTGTCCATGTTATTAAATCAGGTTTAAATTTCATAGATTGGGTTCTCTCTATATATACAACATCCAGAACTCTTGAATTCCACTCTTGCCGCCTCCTCAGTCTTGGGTAATGACGCATCCAGTCTGGTTGAAATGGCATCTCCATGGGGACCCAATAAGGCCAGTCGTCCATGACAGGTTCTTTTAGGTGACAGTTCGATCAAGCATCATCTGACTCAGTTTACCAGTGTAAATGAGCCTGAATTACTGTGCTCCACACCAATACTTTGAAGATAAAGACAAAGGTCAAATGATCTAGTTGCAGGCTTTTTAGCTTGGCCTTTCCAGATCCGTTTCCCTGAGTGCCTGGAAATTCACTGGAACTTTCTCTTTTTCCACAGAGGAGTGAGTGGATTGACATGGAACAGCCAATTTGATTTCAAGAGAGCACATTTACCTCTTTTTGACCAAATTGGTTCTGGTGCCGTTGCTTGTTTTTCCAGTGAATTTTGAGCTGAATGGTGACTTAATGTGTTAAATTAAAATTTGGTTGTTTACGGGACTATGTAATCATTCCAGCAATAATATATGGCAGAATATATGATGTTTGTGTCACATTTTTTTTTACTCAGATTTGTTTCTTTTAGTCATTTTCTTGTCATATCTTCTTGTTGTTGACTTGTTTTTTTCTCTTGCAAGTTTTTCTTGGATCTCAGTGGATGCTTTTTTTTTTTTTTTTTTTTAATGGACATTTGTATGTTTTTGTAGTGCTCTCAGTCAAGTAAACTATTTAACCGCAATTGGAACCAGGAACCAGCACCAAAACCGTTGCCGTTCCTTTGCATGTTTAGGTATACCCATGTAACTGGTCCAAATGCATGACAATTCATCCGGTGTTTCGTCAGAAGCATCAGGAGTTTTTCTCTGGAGAGGTCTCGCAGCAACAAATCACACCCACAGAAATGAGCAACTTATTTACAGATAATTAGGAATTGGCTATCCCAGCATTAACCCCTGCCTGCACTTTTCCCATGTAATGGGCTTCCCTGTTTACCTGCTTAAAGACACAGTCATAAAAAACATAATCCAGCTTCTGTCACCTTTCAATCCCTTAAATCCCTGGAGGATTCCTCCTTTTCAGGCCATGAAAAAACTAAAGTCCCCCCTTTAGGCACCCTAAAAGGGGGTTCACATATTTTACCCTCTACCCCACCTTTCTCCTCTAAATCCAATTAGGCCCAGGACAATAGAAGGATTAGGGGGACTTCACTTCTCTGCCATCCTGCCTTAGACACAGTGAGGAACGGCTTGACAACAGACTGGAGTGAAAGTGGTGGCCGATGCGGCGGGATATAAACCTGGCCTGGCTTTTTCTCCTCTGTATGAATGCTTTGGAGTTCGAAGAAGGACTGAACCACAGGGAAGGCTGTCGACATGATTTTCTCCATGCTTCTCAGACGTGTTTGGGATGTTAGTTCACAACACTTTCCAGCTTGGCGTTGGAAACACAAATGCAGTGTTTGCAGTAGCCCCGGCCAACTGCGTTCCCATTTTATTCCCTTAAATACCTCTACAAATAATTGGAGTCTGTTAGTAGCACCCTTCATCAACAGCGCTTCAACATAGCTGTTCTCTTTCACTTGTTGCTTCAGTCTTCAGCATCAGATAGGCGCTTGGAGCAAAACAGTCGGTTTGTCAATGTCTGCCAAATTTCACGCTCCTCTTCTTCACACTTATGTCACCCTTATCCTGTCTTTCTTCCATCCAGCTCCTGGGTGAATCAGGCTGCCCTCCTTTGCCCTGGGGTTAAAGCGCTTTAAGTCTCTGTGGATGGAGAAAGTCTTTGAATGGATTTCAGTTAGATAAGGAGGAGGGATTCTGTCCCTCTCCTCTTGATCATATTTCTTAAAATTTTCCTTCAAAATATATAGCGCATCTACCTTCCATCAGTTGATGGTTAGACTTTTCTGTCTTAGTTATTGTCTTGAAATTGGCCTAATGGCTGCATGTTCACTTGAATCCAATACAACCATTTGCCATTTGGAGCGATTTAGCATTTCAGCCTTTAATACTTTGAAACGACCCTACTGTATTTTTATGAGCTGAAAACACCCTCATTTGTCCGTTTAAACCATTGAATGGGTGTTAACTTTCCCCTTACTGGAGTCCCTACAGTGCGTTTTGTGTGTCCTCCCATCACCCCCCACAAGCTTCTACATAAAGGCCAAATGTTTAATGAGTAAGTGCACTAAAGGATTCACTTCTCTTCCAATTAACCCCATAGCTCTTGACATTTTTCTAAATCCACACAAGATTTCCTCTCACTCTTTCTTTTTTCTCTCTCGGCAAGTTAAAAGGCTAACCTGTTGTCAAACAGAGTGGTGAGGAACAAAGGAAGTTCTAATCCTTATTAGACTTCGTTCAGCCTGAATACTTTAAGAACTAAATACTTCAGCTAACATATATAAATGTGTACATGTATTTGATTAACACTTTTCCTATAAATCTTGAGTGGCTGACTGCTAATGTTTTACTAGTTTATAGTTTGTTTTTGTTATCCCTTGAGCTGATTTACTGTTGTTACATGTCAAGGACATTTTAACCAGTTAATATTGTCAGTTTGCGATTACTTTATTTCCACAAGTTGACTTGGGGATTTAAGTAGGAGGGTAACATGGAATTTATGTTCTCTCAATGGAATATTTGGCATTGCACTTTGATTTTACAATGTTTTGAAGATAACGTCAGCTAGTCTTTGATTTGTTGTCGTTTATGGTTAAAAAAAAAACAGCTTGCAAGCAGCATCACTGATGGTTTCAGATTTGTGTTGTACTCTGAAAGAGAAATCATGAATTTCTCAGTACATTCTTGGATCACATGACGTTATCCATATGCCTTGACTTTTTAAAAACACTATTGCTGTCCCATGGAACCAAATCAGTGATATTTTTGGTAATCTGTTGAATGAACCAATTCACTCAAATGAATTTTCTTTGGGGTGGACCAATTAGCATGGTTGATAATTCCCATAGATCAGACATTTAAATCAGTGATATAATGCTTAGCCTCATTACTCAAGAACAGTCTTCAAATAGATTGAAGATTCATAATTGAAAGTAGTCTAAAACATCAAAACCATGTGTGGTTACTAGTTTACAGTTTAAGTATCTGACAACAACATTGAGATAAAATTTAAAATGGTTTACTGAAAGGCATCAAAATGTTAGAAAACTAGGAATCCCCAAAATCACTTTCCTAGATCAAAATGTTTTTTGCATATCATTTCTCAAAAAGTGAAACGATCACATCTGTGACTGAAGACATTTTGAGTGTTACCTTAATGTGATCTATTTCTCTCAGAATATGATTGTGTATTATGAGTTATGTAAGATTGCTATATGTCTGTGTGCATGTGTGTGCGTCCACACTACAGCTTGTTATTTACATGGCCAGATGTTAGAAACGGCAGTGCCTCTCCAATATCTCCTCCCTTTTATTCCCATGAATTCTATCAAGTTTTCCAATATTGCATCTCCAGTGCACTCGGCTCTGAATGTTGATGTTGATGGATCACCCACTTCCTCCTCCTCATTAATTTCATCACCTTATCGCCCAGGCCACTTCATTTGACCAAAAGGTAATAATAAATGTCCCATTCGCAATCTTTAACACACTCAGCCAGGCGGAAACACTTAATAACGGCATACAAATTGAACTTCAATCACCTCATTTTGCTCTGCGGATGCATAGGCACATTAAAAACCAACATCTGAGAGTATGAGTGCACTCTCTCTCTCTCACATGTAATTTTATGCCATCGGTTGCCAAGCTTCAAATTGAGCGTTATAATGCTCGTTTATTACACATTTTATAAGTGAAGATGGGGATTCTATCAGCGGCAGGAGAGCCGTTTCCTTTTCCTGGCTGCGCACGCTCTTATCACGGCTCAAACACAAGTGCACACTTTGCCCAACAGAGACTGCTATTCAGAGACTCATTTATCTTTCTGAGAGAGTGCTGGATAGTTCACTCGCTCTCTGTCTCACACTTGCTATCTTAGCTTTTTTCTCTCCCGCTAACCCCCCCCTTCCCTCCTTTTTTTGGCGTGGGGTGGGGGGGTATTTTCAATTAGATTTCATTCAATTCTGTCAGAGACGGAGCACATGCTCTCGAGCGGTGGTCCCTGGTGTGTGTGTCGCTTGGAGGATGTCGTTTGCGTGCACAGGGTCCTTTGGCAGAGGACAGAGTGTCTGTTTGAGAGATGTGTCCCTCTTCATCTCAGACTCGTTTCAGCGGCTGACAGAGACAAATGACAGCACTCAGAAATGACTTGCTGCCTCTTGATCCTAACAGGTTGAATGGTTTGAAATGACACACACATGCATACACATTCCCATTTTGACTTCAACCTTTTGTTGTCAGTTTGGCGTCATGGCCTTGAAATTGGAATTCTTGTTTTTTTTTAATGTGTTTTTGCTTGAATGAAAGAATGGAAAAAATACAGCCAAAATGGAATAAACAATTAATTTATATCTGTAGAAAAGTCTTTTAAATTGGCTTTAAATTTTTAAATGACAAAAAAAGTCACTGTTAGGATTTAAATAAGGAAATACCTTATTCATTATTTCATTATTAAATATATTTCTGGCATTTTGTATGATTGGCAACAGTTCTTTTCACCTTAAATGATGCAGTGTGTATCTTTCATTTCTTAAACAGCCATTTCAAAAGATGTATCAGATGGCCATATATTCCAGAAGGGCAATGCCAAGATTCAACCGGCTCAAATTGTGAAAGTGGTTCATGGAGCATGAGGAATCATTTTCACACATGATTTGGCTACCGCAGAGGACATAACTTTGGGATGTCCTGGAGTAGACTTTTCAGAGTGGTTTGACTCTCTCATTGTCAATGCAAAATCTTGGTTAAAAATGAATACAACTCTTGATTGAAATAGATGTTTTTACAGCCTTATGCATCTATGCCACGACAAATGCACACTGTAATCAAAGCTATAGGTGCTACAAATAAATATTATTGCCTGTAACTTTTTGTCCAGGCAGTGTGTGTCTTTTCTTTTAATCTGCTAGTAACAGATTTTTGGACAACAATCAAGAAAACTTAGAGAGTTAATCACAAGGCTAGTACGTGAGGTCCAAGGTACATGAAGACAAAATATGATATTATCCCCACAACAGACTGTCATATCAATCTGCGGCATGCCAAGCCAAGGCACTGCATCATTCCTTTATTCCGTAGGGCTTGAGTAGACGTGAACAAGATAAAGTGTGAACTATTGAAGTACTTCTGCTGTAGAGATAGAATGAATCAGGTTAAAGGTTGTCTTTCTCGTCAGCAAGATTTTATGGTCTGATGTTCATCTCCAGATGCCTCTTTCAAGTGACTGTCATCCGGAAAGAATTAGCAATGAGCGACATTTTTTTATTTTTTAACAGTTTCTTATTTGTACAATTTTATGTTTTCAGTGATTCTTTTTTCCTGGGATTTTATTCTCTCATTTTGCCTGTTTTCTCATTTTTGATTACTACTGACATTATCTAGCATAAACTTGCAATAGCTCAAGATTACAGCGAATATTTTAACCCTTTGATTAACCCTTTAAGTGCTTTCATTTGCTTAATATTTTGTGGAAACTGTGGTATATATATATATATATAATATATCGAATTCTTTGATGTAGAGAAAAATCAGCATTAACATGAAAATAATTATCAGCTCTTGGCTAGAATTTGAATAGCGCTACATCCCTACTTGATGTGGGCCTCTAAACGACCGCTTAAAACCCATGGTTAACCGTTTATATTTGCTTTAACTCTTTTCACTCCTTCCATTTAGAATGGCAGGTAATGATCTGATCGTGAAGCGTGTGTTCTATTATCATATTGTGTTGAATGGTGTGTGGGTAGGTGGGTGGTTGGGGGCATTAACACTGCTCACATGGGGTTAATTTCATTACCAGTCATTCGCAGCTACTAATACACAATGCAAACAGACAGATCTTTCAGATGAAGTTCTTCGATTACACTCGGGCAAGGGGATTTCATCTTTATGACCCTGTCCGTAATCTCTCAGCTTGTAATAAACTCCTCCAAGCTCCTCCACTTCTCCATGATACCTTGGTTAGGTAGCGCATCAGATATCACATTAATGGTGCGGTTTCCATACCAACAGCCTGACAGAGGGGAGATGAGGAAGATAAATAGGAGAGCAGGGCCGTCTCACATGCCGCTTGTCAGGGAGTTTGCGGTAGCGAACGGCAGCGTTACCGGGGCGGTGGAACGGCTTTAATCCACATTTAATTGAACTCCGGAGACTTTGAAGTGAGTCTGCAGAGCAGACAGGAGCAGTGACATTGCTCTCAGCACACAACACAGCTGCTGCCCCTCTCTTTCTCTCTTCTATCCTGGTCCCTTTCTCTCAGTAATGAGTGCATATCAGTGTTAGCCTTGCTACTGGAAGATCTGAATGTCTGATAAACTCAGCTGTTTATCCGCCCTAATCAGAGCCCCACAGATCAGGTGTGGTGGTCTGTTTCTCCTCTTCTGTCCTAACAACTAATCTGTAATTAAGCTAAATTGGAAATGTGAGAAAGTATTGAGCATGTGGAGGAAAAGAAACGGATAAGTAGAGTCTTAAGATGACTGTTTGGCACAGCTGAGCATCTGTGAATGCAAAATTATACTACAGTCGTCTTTCTCTGTCGTCTCGCAAATAACTAGGGACGAGAATCAACCTGGCGTCGTTGGAAGTCAAATTTGGTTGCTTTTCGCACATATTGTAGAATTTTGCGCCAGCAACAAAAATATGAAATGTATTGTTCATCCATTTTCTAAAAAACAAAACAAACAAAAAAAAAACAAACAAAAATTTATTTTGCTAATTATATAAATAAATTAGTAAATAAATTAGTTTTTCTAGCATTTTGTTTTCAACATTTCAACATGCTGTTTTTAGCAGTTCTAATATTTTCTGAACAATAAAAGTGTGGTGATTGTGCTGCAGCAACACATGATAAAACTATGTCTCTCTCACCCCAACTTGAAGGGCAAATACTGATAGATTTCCAGTTCTCTTGGTACTGATTACCTTTTAGTGAACTGTGGCCTTCCTGCTCCCCTTCAGTGTGTGTCTGAAAGGGGCTCATTTTAGTGCTTAAAGCATCTCTTTTTCATGAGGACTGATCAATAATACACATTAATCCTGCACTGCTACTCTGAGCATGAGCTATGGGTGATAAATGAACTAAAACCTTCCCTCTGCCCTGCTGTTTTCTTACTCATATTCCCTTTATCTTTTATAGTCTCTCTGATCAGTTATCTTTGTGTCTCCTGAACAGATTTTGGCCTACACAGAGGGTTTGCATGGGAAATGGCAGTTCACAGAGATCAGAGCCGTTTTCTCCCGTCGATATCTGCTACAGAACACAGCGCTGGAGGTCTTCATGGCCAACAGGAGTAAGTTCTGATCAGTTGCTGTTCTGGAACATCTTAAAGGGGGTCATATCACGAGGAATCAAAATGTATTTTTTGAGAAGATCATTATACTCAAGAAAAAATGCTTCAGAAGTCCAACAATTATTAATTTATTTAAAAAAAAAAAAAAAAAAAAAAGCTAACATTTAAGTCATCCTCAGAGAATAAAAAAAGGGAAAAATGTTATACTTCTTTAAAACTCACATAGTGCACACGTTGAATGAAGTGTGTTAAATTCTCACTCCTTTCTACAGCGGCGATCATGCTCAACTTCCCCGATGCGGCTACAGTGAAAAAGGTGGTGCACTGTCTCCCAAGAGTTGGAGTCGGCACGAATTTTGGCCTTCCTCAGACCAGGTATATTTTATTTTATTTTATTGACACTTGTGCGTGAAGTATGTGATTTGAAGTCTGCCATCTTTCTGCAAGGGCTGTGTGATATGGACAAAAAAAATCACAATCAATATGGTGATTTAAACTTTAATCAGGATTTTGAAGCAAAATTTCCTTACACACATGCTTGTCTGTATAATTTTTTTTGGAAGCTGGCTTTATTGATGGTATTTGCAGGCACCGTATCTTTGCATAAATTATATGTTATGGCGTCGGTTATTTCTTCATGCCTTTTCGAACTCTTTTTGTATGTTGTGCAGTTTGCAAATGCCACCTGGTTCGCAATATGTGTGTGAACGTGCTAGACGGACATCTTTAACCATTGCGCTCGTGTCTTTTGCAGCATGTCACGCATGATATATTTTTTAACTTTAAAAAAAAAAAAAAAAAAATTCTGTGTGAATGGGCTTTACGCTGTTTTGCTGCAATGATAGGTTGATAGGTCTTGCAAATTACCTGGCTTTATGACACATCATTTCTCCTGTATCCAAAATATCCCAAACAACAGATGTTAATTTTTATTGGCCAAGTCCTTATCCTGCCATTAAGCATTTGCCTCTATGTTTGCGTACTTCCGTAAAGTATATTTCTGGCCTAACACTGCTTGTTTGTATGTGTTAATGTGTGAATGGTGCAGGGGTGGCTGTAACACTGCCTAATTACCTTCGCACAAACACAATTCACATCATTTATTTATCTCCCCAACTGAGAAATAAATACAGGGGCGAGTGTAGAGCCTGCAGGGCAGACTGGGAACACAGGAAATACACACACACACACACACACACACACACGCACACACTGCTGCAGTTGTAGTTGATTTAGACAAGTGAAATTCCATCACAATATCCATCTAAATCAGTGTTCTTGTTAAAAGTAACCATTCATTGAAATTAAACAGCTATCAGTTGACAAAATATAGTGAATATTGATCAGAGGGGTTTTTGTGTGTCTATATCGGAATGTATGACGTGCAGAGGTACTGACCGTTACAGACCGCCCTCTCCCGCCATGAATTCACTCCTGCCCTTCTGCTAACATTCGCGTGGCATTTGCCTAGCGCTGTCACAGCGTTGCCTCTGTGTTAGGAGGGGCAAAGGGCAGTGGAAACTTCAGAGAGGCCTAATGACTGTAATCACGCTGGTTGACAGTGATGAATTCTCTAATTTCGCTTTGTTTTAATTGGATGGAGAGTCATTTATTTTAGTGTCCACATATTTGCTTGCACTGTGCATGTTCATTTAACAGGTTCCCACATTACCCATGATGCCATTGTGTGTCTTTGTTCATGTCTGGATTTGGATGTAGGATATATATGCAGAATTCTAGAAGAGTGAGTTTCTCATTGATTCTGAATCTGATTGGCTGAGCGGTATTTCTTATAACAGTACTGGAATGTTTCACTGTTTGTATCTGTCCTCTACAATTTGAATATTGGCTTCTTATGGTGAGTATTTTCCGTGGTGCAAATTGGCAAATCATATTATCTCTATTATTTATGCAAATTTTGTATGAAAACAATTTTCCACAGATTTAGTTTTGTGTTTAGAAGTCATGATGTGTCTGGGTTCTGTTGTTTAAATGAAACTTTTCTGGCAGTTACAACTTTTGAAGCCAGCGAAACGCTGTAAAAGCCCTGAACTGATGTATTGTGGGAACATAGCCATAAGATTTGAGAAGAACTGTTTGAGCATGAACAAAGATACAGTGCTCTGAATGGCATGTAAAAATGTTTAAGCCATTCACAAAATTCTGAGGAAACTGACACAATTTATTTATTTGTAAGCCTTTGACATGTGATTCAAAAATTGTTATCGTCACAAAGTGAATATATACTGTATTTTTACACATTTTATGTGTGTCTTATACCATCCTATGTACAATAGTTTATATATTATAATATAGACTGAAAACAAATGCTTTATTTTGATTTCTTATCTTTGAAATGTCACTTTAAATGGCATATAGTAAATCAAATGATTGGCAAAGACTCTCACATTTCAGGTTACACTGAATTTTTTTTTCCTCTGACAGAAGGATATCTCTGGCCAGCCCAAAACAGCTCTACAAGGCCTCCAACATGACTCAGCGCTGGCAAAGACGAGAGATCTCTAACTTTGAGTACCTCATGTTCCTCAACACCATTTCAGGTAAAACATTCTCCAACTCAATGCACTAATGAATGAATCACACTTTTGTGTAGCACAAACGACAAAAGTTATCTTTTCCATGTTAATCCGAGTTTGTGTCCTAACCAGCTGTGACTACTGTACATAAACATTTTGAAAATGAAATATTGTCGTGTCTTTAGGACATAGAGTTCGGCAACTAATAATGATTTGAAAGGACAAATACTGTACTAAAAAGGCCACGTCTCTAAAACTAAAACTAATAGATGTTAAATGCACTCTGTAGATATTGTTTCTGCAGTCATGGGACTCTGAAAAAAAAAAAAATGGATGTAGAAACAATTTTCTCTCAGAAATTGCTGGTAAATTACTAACAATAGGCAATTACAAAGAAACGGCTAGTAACGCATTGAATTGAACATACAATTTTCTTGTATTGAATAGTTTTTCTTGTAAAACTTACAATTATCATTGTATTATTTACAAATTTGCAGAATATTTTTAACAGTATATTTTCAGCGACTCTATGTAATTAAGGGACATGATGATGAAGTGAAATCACGGTCATGATAATGGTAACAAGACACTCGTTGTGTTTCAGGCCGTACATATAATGATCTGAACCAGTATCCTGTGTTCCCCTGGGTAATCACCAACTACGACAGTGAAGATCTCGACCTCACCCTGCCCAGTAACTACAGAGATCTGTCCAAGGTAAACATATGACCACACACTCACACACAAACACTCTGAGCCAACAACCTGAATCTCAGACAACTCCTGTAGATTCAAAGACTGAAGGACATGTCTGTAGTAAAGTTTTGAAAACATGAATACACGCGAGTATTTGTGTGTGGACCTGTCCGGCAGCTTTAACGATGAGGCTGAGTCTGATAGGCAGATGTAACTGTCTAGTTAGGGAGGGAATGACTGCCGCTGTAGACTCACCACTGTGAGTCTGACCGTACATTTTGTAAAGCGCTTGCGGCCGCGTGCACGTCACCTCATGCCAGGCACCCTCAACCGCAGACAAGTCAGATAATGGGCCCGTGTCTCTCCTCCTCCCCTCTCCCCCTCAATCAACCCCTCAGAAGCCCCCTACATCCCGCCTCTCACCTCCTCCCCCATTCCCGTTAGCCAGCCAGCCTCCCTAAGGAGCTAATTAATGAGCGTAGTAGTACTTGAGCTAACCACACAGACAGACTGACACAGCTCACTGCTGGAAACACCAGACCTGCCTTTGTCTCTCTCAGTCTCTCGCTCAATACATAGGTATCTTAAATTGTATCTTTTGCCGATAACATTTTTTTTTTTGTCTCTTCCTGATTCAACACTATTAATGGCATGCACTGTTCTTACACACTTTTCTTTTAAAAACAGAGCTATAGATGGCGTGAAATCATATTACTGAAGAGCAGGGTGGCCAATGTTTGATATAATCGGGATATACATAGTAAATACACTACAATTCAATGTCAGCAAATGAAATGTACACTAACGCTCGAATGTTTGGGGTCGGTAAGAGAAGTATCTTATGCTAACCAAGGCTGCATTTATTTGATCAAAAATAATATAATAACAGTAAGATTGTGAAATATTATTTTTCAGTTTTCGATTTGAATTTCCAGCAGCCATTACTCCCTCTTCAGTGTCACATGCTCCTTCAGAAATCATTTTAACATGCTGATATGGTGCTCAAGTTCTCATTTCTTGTTATAATCAACACTGAAAATGGTTGTCTTGCCTAATATATTTGTGGAATCCTAGATACATTTATTTCAGGATTTTTAGATGAATTTCAAGTTCAAATGATCTGGCGTTATTTGAAATAGAAATCTTTTGAAATGTCTTTACTCTCCCTTTTGATCAATTTAAGGAATTCTTGCGGAAGAAAATTATTAATTTTTGAATTGCTGCATATTTTACCCCATTAGAGTTTACTTAAAAATGTCTTTAATTAGAAAAAAGTGGCTACTTCCAGTAACTTCTGTTACTGTTATACATACTGTACCACTAGTTAAAATTATTGTCTTTGAACACAGTTTCTCTAGAAGTTTATAGTAGTGCAGCATGTTAAATATTTTTTATAACGTTTGTTTTCAATATTTCAAAATCCTTTTTTTTTTTTTTATGTATTCCAGAGGTTCAGTATAGACTCTGAATGTTAGATCCCACTGTATATTGAATGAGTTAACATATATATATATATAGGATGATTAGATATGCTGCGTCTTACATTATAACATAGCATATTAAAACACTGTAAATCTATGGTTAAAAATGTATTACATTTCCTCCTAATCCACATTACAGCTATTCAAACAAGGACAGTGTTCTCCTTAATCAGGACTCGGACTCAAATACTTCAGGCCTGTGAATCGAGTTTGTTCTCCTGGTTGATCATTCTGTGGTCCTGACCTTGGTCTAATTGCAATCGATTGTTGTGTAGCAAGTTTACCCCTGAACTACTAATAGCTGCTTTGCTGAAGTGACAGTGATTAACCAAGATAGAGCATGCTATTTCAGTCTGATCTGTTCTGTCCTGATGATGATGATGGTTATTTTCATTTTAATTAAATGTGTTCACTTATGTTTGTATCTCAAAGCCAGTGTCTTGAAGAGCTCCTTTCTCAGTGTAGACCTGATAAATCTTTCATGTCAGGGAGCTGGGGGGCACTCCTCCAAAAGAATGCTCTTTACTTGCATTGCACCATTTGGATAATTGAGTTGCAGGACAAAAGTTGTTTTAAAACGCCTCCATCCTCAAACTCCACTTTAAAAGTGCTTGTGAAATCTTGCCAGTCACTGCTTCAAAAATGACCATCAATTTTGTGCAGTGGTGGCCAATGGAGGGAGGACAGAGGATTACTTTTAGAGCCCAGATGATCGAACGAGTGTTCACTCTGACCCAAAATGGCAGAATAAATCAGTTCTAAGAGGCAGGAAAACAAAGGACTGAGAGATAATAGAAGATGAATTCCTGTGCAAAAAGAACCATGTGGTTTCAGAAGTCACCCTTACTGTCTTCCGTCTGAGATCATTGCTCATGTAATGCTCTCCAGTGGAGATATACGTGCACGATGCTATCTGTATCTTCTGCATTGCCTTTAGCAAAGAATTGTCTCAGTGTTTTACCAATGCAGATCTGGCAAGCACCACGTCTCTTTCAGGTACAAAATACAGGGTGTACAGAAAGTATTCGGACCCCATTAAATTTTTCACTCTTTGTTATATTGCAGCCATTTGCTAAAATCATTCAACATTTTTGCAGAATTATTAAAAAAGAAAAACTGAAATATCACATGGTCCTAAGTATTAAGACCCTTAGATCAGTATTTAGTAGAAGCATCCTTTTGATCTAATACAGCCATGAGTCTTTTTGGGAAAGATGCAACAAGTTTTTCACACCTGGATTTGGGGATCCTCCTTGCAGATCCTCTCCAGTTCTGTCAGGTTGGATGGTAAAAGTTGGTGGACAGCCATTTTTATATCTCCCCAGAGATGCTCAATTGGGTTTAAGTCAGGGCTCTGGTCGGGCCATTCAAGAACAGTCACGGAGTTGTTGTGAAGCCACTCCTTCGTTATTTTAGCTGTGTGCTTAGGGTCATTGTCTTGTTGGAAAGTAAACCTTCGGTCCAGTCTGAGGTCCTGAGCACTTTGGAGAAGGTTTTCGTCCAGGATATCCCTGTACTTGTCCCCATTCATCTTTCCCTCGATTGCAACCAGTCGTCCTGTCCCTGCAGCTGAAAACACCTCCACAGCATGATGCTGCCACCACCATACTTCACTGTTGGGACTGTATTGGACAGGTGATGAGCAGTGCCTGGTTTTCTCCACACATACCGCTTACAATTAAGGCCAAAAAGTTCTATCTTGGTCTCATCAGACCAGAGAATCTTATTTCTCACCATCTTGGTGTCCTTAAGGTGTTTTTTTTTTTTTTTTTTTAAGAAAACTCCATTCAGGCTTTCATGTGTCTTGCACTGAGAAGAGGCTTCCGTCAGGTCACTCTGCCATAAAGCCCCAACTGGTGGAGGGCTACAGTGATGGTTGACTTTCTACAACTTTCTCCCATCTCCCGACTGCATCTCTGGAGCTCAGCCACAGTGATCTTTGGGTTCTTCTTTACCTCTCTCACCAAGGCTCTTCTCCCCCGATAGCTCAGTTTGGCCGGACGGCCAGCTCTAGGAAGGGTTCTGGTTGTCCCAAACGTCTTCCATTTAAGGATTATGGAGGCCACTGTGCTCTTAGGAACCTTAAGTGCAGCAGATATTTTTTTGTAACCTTGGCCAGATCTGTGCCTTGCCACAATTCGGTCTCTGAGCTCTTCAGGCAGTTCCTTTGACCTCATGATTCTCATTTGCTCTGACATGCACTGTGAGCTGTAAGGTCTTATAAAGACTGGTGTGTGGCTTTCCTAATCAAGTCCAATCAGAATAATCAAACACAGCTGGACTCAAATGAAGGTGTAGAACCATCTCAAGGATGATCAGAAGAAATGGACAGCACCTGAGTTAAATATGTGAGTGTCACAGCAAAGGGTCTGAATACTTAGGACCATATGATATTTCAGTTTTTCTTTTTTAATAAATCTGCAAAAATGTCAACAATTCTATGTTTTTCTATCAATATGGGGTGCTGTGTGT
Organism: Opsariichthys bidens; assembly: GCA_037194245.1. Lineage (NCBI taxonomy): Eukaryota > Metazoa > Chordata > Actinopteri > Cypriniformes > Xenocyprididae > Opsariichthys > Opsariichthys bidens. The sequence continues at coordinate 15,536,763 of CM074293.1, read as the reverse complement.
ACATTAATGAGGAAAAAATGAACTTAAATGATTTTAGCAAATGGCTGCAATATAACAAAGAGTGAAAAATGTAACGGGGTCTGAATACTTTCCGTACCCACTGTAGGTCTTGGCACTATATAATTATAATGTTTTCAATATTGTTTTGAGTATAAAATGAATAAATGCCAAAACATCTATCTATATCCATCCATCCATCCGTAAGTTTTCATTTGTTAGAGTGTCCATCTTGTTCTCATTGTTAATGCGTAGGTATTAATACATAACATTTAAAGGAACAACTCATACATTTATATACATTTGTATAGAATCTGAAACATACAATATGGATATATTGACAATATTTAAACATAAGCATTATTTGTATTTACAGCTTAAAAGTAAAATATTTATAAAACTTTTTTTATCATAGATATTTGTACAATTACCCTTCTACCATTTTATAGATACATTTTCGATCCCTTAACCCTACCCCAAGCTCAATCATAACTGTTTTATAGAGAATTTAAAAAGAATATATAAAACATGATGGACAGAAATGTGTAGTAAAATTAAAATTAATATTAATATTTTGTGTTGCTAATCCCACTCCTATCTCTCTAAACCTTTCCATAACCATTTCTTTATAATATGTACCATCATAAAGAGAAACATAACGGACAGATATGTGTAATCACAATGATTTATTTATTGCCAAAGAAAATATTTAAGTTTTTTTTTATCAATGAAAATATTATCCCGATCCACTCCGTGAAGGCGTACATTTCTCATTCAAACAACCAACCAAAACACATGTCGCAATCTGTGCTGAAGCAGATGAGAGCCAGTGAGTGTTTGATATCACTGCTGTAAAATGTATCGGAAAGCTTTTTGTGGTGGCATTTTTTTTAATTTATAACAAGTGTGGGATTTGACGTTTACGTTGAGAATGAAAATGAAGATGACTAAATAAAGGCTTGAATTTGGGTCTGTTTCTCACAATATGGATTAGGAAGATTTGGAATACAGCACATGAGTAAAATTGATCACATTTGTGAATTGATCTGTATTATGGTTCTGTTGTCAGTCACACCACATGACTATAATGAGAAAATACCCTTTTGTGTCCCACACCAAAAAAACCCCTAAATATTACTTGATAAACTATAACATAAATGATATTCCTTTTAAGGTTTTAGTGCAGCGTTGTTTAACATGATGTAATCCTTTGAAACAAGTTTGCAGCAGAACAACAGAACAAAATATTATAATAATTTCATATTGAATAGATGAGTAAATTGTCTTTTAATAAATGCGACTGAAAACATAATGCCATTGCTGTTATAATTGAATGAAGATAATCATTCAACTACCACAGCAATAGCTTTATTCTGAATAGAATCAAAATATTAATGCCACGGTTTTAATATTCATGAATAAATCATTCATACTCATTTGTACGTCTTTAAAGTTGTTTATGCATAAATAATTTACATTTTAGTGTCGTTCATATCAACGTTGCACGTCTATGGAAACGTAGGTAACAAAACATACAAATACTCATGAGATCATGTTGGAGTGTTTCACCCAATGCATACATGGACAAAATAAATATACACAGACACTCACATCTGTTGCCAGCACACAGCTTGGAGCATTATGTCTTTATTTATTTATTAATTTGTTGTTCTCCTGTGCTGTGTCTTTGCAATGGCTTCTTCCCACTAGGTTAAAAGACAACAGTCCTATAAGCCGTTCTACGTCACCCTTGCCTTTGTTTCTCTCTCTTTCCCTCCCTCCCTCAAACTCTCTCTCTAGTTTTGACAGCCTTGCCTTTATGTTCAGTCAAGCTTTCAAGCCTTAGGGAGAAACGGAGGCCGAGCAAGAGCCCACCCCTCCCTCTGAAGCGAACAACAGCAAATCTCAACAATCTTTATTACAACTGCTTTATTCATGCTGTTGACATTGGCGATATCAGTGTATGGCCAGTGGACCATGACAACAGTCTCGCCTGCGAAGGCCATCTGAACCTTGTATAAGCTGTGTATCTTGCCTTTTTTTTTTGTTTTTTTTTTTGTCCTGCTCTCTCGTCGTCTGCGCATGCCACATCCCAGCACTGCTTTGATAGAAGCAGGTCATGTGGGACCTTTTACACAGCGAGGTGAAATTGCCATAGACGCTGTGTCACATGCACTGTCTTTCCTGCAGGCAGAGGAATGTGCTTCATGAATTTATGTTCCTTTTGTCTCATCGTTATGACCCCACTGGCTTTCTTATCATAAACTCTAACCTCTTTGTGACATCTGGTGCAGCCAGAGTTATCACTGCAGCCAGAAAGAACAAAACTGACACAACTGAGTGAGCTCACCAAATGGATTGGATAGTAAACGGCAGCAAAAATATTTCTCCTCTGTTCATATAGTCACGGATGTAGTGAGGTTGTTTATTTATTTATTCTATATTGTGATCTCATGTGCATCCAAGTGAAATGGACAATCACAAAGAAAACAATGTAGGGCCGAGACTTGAATTAGAATTTGCAGTTGACTCTAAGAAAGGGACATTTAAGTTGACTAAATTATTAGAGAAGTAGGTGTGGGAATCTTTTGATTCTTGAGGTCACGATTTGATTAAAAATTGGTTCGATTTTGAGATAAATTTTAATTCGATGTACGCATAGATATGATTCTAGCTTACTGTTTTGTGTTACTTTTCTTATTTGACTCCGGTAGACAGTTTGATGTCTTGAAGAAAATATCCCTAGTGAATTAAATGTGAGCCTTAAAATGTATTTTGTTTTTCTTCCCATTGTAGTCAACACAATATTATAAAACAAATGCCATTTTAAGATGACTGCAATCGTTACACACATGACTGACAGTGTTCTGTAATGAAGCAAGGCAGGTCATTTTATTTTATTTTTGATATTAAAAACAGGAACAAATATATAAGAAGCAAATATATATAAACAACAGGACAAATATAATAGAAAAAAATAATATACAAAATTAAATAATCTTAAGTTTTTCAGATCCGGCGGCCTAGGTTTATTTAATATGCAGTAAGAAATACTACATAAATTGAAAAGGATAAAATGTAAAAATAAAACACTGTAAAGTCATTATGATATGAATTAAATATAAATTGATTCATATTAAAGATACAAAAGTGATTTTTCACCACTGAGAAAGAGTTTTTTATTAATATTAATGAAACCGACAGCAACGGTTATGAGGCTGCTGTCCCTTTAAGAATGAATACACGGATCTAATATAGGCAATACGGTGTGAAAGAGAACTGAATTCAGGACCGTATGCATCTGAGAGGCGGCATCTGTGCTTGCGCTTCCGCTGTGAGTCTTTTTCACAGCTTATTGTGATAACTAAAACTCTCATGTGTCAATAACTTTAAATAGAACTGGAAAGTTAATTGTAACTCTTAACACTTAAATCGATTTTGAAATTTGTGAATCAATGCAAATCGGTAGAAGATAGAATCGATATTTGAATCAATCCCTCCCCCCACCCCTATTGATTAGAAATAACAAACTCAAAAAATAATAAATAAATATATAATAATAAATAATAAACATGTACGGCTGAATCGTTCACAATAAGAACATTAAGATGCATTTAGAAAATGCGAATTTCCATTTAATTGTGATTATTATGAAAACAAAAAACTAAATAATATGCTTTGCTAATACGATATTTCATATTTAATCCAGTATATTAAGAAAAATATGATGGGTAACGTCCTACACTAGTGCAAAAACAGATAAAAGGTGTTCTGGCTAAGGCGTAATATTATATTTGTACATGAGCAAAAATAACACTGAATGTATTGACCTGTTTCTGCACCCTCACAGTGATGTAGTTAATGGCATATTGATTTGCCTCACATCCCAGCATTTACTACCCTTTCAACTGAGCACTAGATACATTCACACCTTCTCTAATACACGCTTCAGTCTTTCCTCTATATGCAAATATTGAAAATTCATTCATTTATTTTTTCACTCACATTTATTTTATTGAGAAAGTGTTTATTCATTTAGCATACTTAATCTAGTAGTATACCATATTGTGGCACATATGCTGGTTCAGTGAAATTATTATAAAGTTATATTTAGTGCTTTAAGTCACCATTAATCCCTCTGTTACGTCTGCTATTATATATTTGGGATTTATTAGCAAATGTCTGTGATTTTTGCCTGCCGCAAATTACCCAGCTGTATTACAACCTGTGGAAGTTTAAAAGAATGGTTTGTATACACTTTCATTATGCCAATAGTAATCTGTTACAAATGATAGAGAAATGTTCTAACCGCGGATATATGCAGGTCTTGTGAAGCACACTTCTGGCATTTAAAGAGCCGAATCAGGTGCTTGGATCACTGTGAATGCAAATTTTGGGGGGCTAGTTTGTCTAATTTGTTTGTTATTACCTGATTTAAATAAATCCTTTCATGAATCGTGTGCAAATAAACCAAGCTATCAGTCGCAACTCATGAATTCCCCTCTCAGAAACCCTGAATTTTGATCAGCTTGGTGAAGTTCGCATACAGATAGCTACTGGCAGTCTGTTCAGATTTGCAGTCTAATTAAAAACATTGGGGCAGCTCATTTATTTGAGCCGTCACTGGAGAAATATTCAGCAGTGCTGCCAGAGCGTATTAGGGTCGGTGGTGTGCGTTCACTCCATCACACTGCGCTGGGGTATGGGGATAACCCTGATGAACGACACTGTCATGAGACCCTATTGTACTGGAGTGCCTCCGACGGTAATTTACTGCCGTAAACAACACGAGGGGCTCGCACGAACACACACTCGTATACATGCGCACAAATTTACACATTCACATAGAAACACACTCTCACAAACACACTGAGCTATGACAGAGATGTTTTTTATCCTGCTCACCCTTTTCTTTCTTTAATGAGGGTCCTGTTATTACCGCAATCAATCAGTTAAATCGCGCAATGTTTAATTCAGTATGTGTTCTCACCGTAGTTGCCACAAGAGAGCAGACCGTGTGTCATTGTCAGCCCAGGGCTGCATTCCAGTTTAACACACACACACACACACACACACACACACAGATTGCATTTGAGTGCATGCAGCATGAGTCTATTACATTTCAGTGGCAATTATTACAAGCTTTACTGATTTACAATCAAACATTTTGAAATCCCAATTAAATCCAAGACGTAGTTTAATCACGATTATATTAGAATTAGTGGAATATAATTAACCTCTATTTTTAAATGAGACCCAAAGCCCTTGGCCTTGTTGCACAGTGTTAAACATCGCATAAATGCCAACACACATGGACACATATGCACAGTGGAGCATTAAAAGATTCAACTGCATTGTGATCAATAGAAAAACAGCTGAGGGCTCTCATTATAGAGCTATGATATGAGAAGGAGATTGAGATGGTCAATCTGTCCTGCACACTCTCATTTCAAGGAACTCCATCATTCCGTTACTATTGATCAAACGAAGGAATGAGAGACAGACAGTCATTTTCAAGAGTAATAAAGGCTCAGCAGGGTAATAACAATACATATAAATGAGCATTTAAATAATGGCCTGCTTCCTTACACGGGGTTTCTTCAGATCAATAAAGAATTAGAGCAGCTAATCAATGTTTTTCATACAAGCCAATGCAGGACAAGATTAGATTAGTATTAGCCATAGATGAACTCCCTTGCTTTATTCTGAAAATAACCTTTGCTAATTAAACACCATTATGAATTTACAAATATGAACTTTCTGTTCAAAGGGAATTATTTAGCAAGGATGCATTAAATGATGCAGATTTCAAATAAATTCTGTTCTTGTGAACTTTCTATTTCTCAAAGAATCAAGAAAAAAATGGATCACTGTTTACACAAACATATTAAGCAGTTTATCCGTTTTCAGCACTGATAATGATAAGAAATGTTTCTTGAAAACCAAATTGGCATATTTGAATGATTTCTGAAGGATCACGTGACAGTGAGTCCTGGAGTAATGGCCATCAATGGCAGTGTAAATGGGCACATTTATTTTGTTTGCTCACAAACAGGATTTGGACACACTTCATTTTAAGCTGTTTTTATTCAAATGTAATGATACAGTTAAGTATAACTGAGTAATATTAATTAGCAACATAGGGTTGGGATTAAGGTTTAGTTTGGATTGGTTGCTTGTAATTATGCATAATTTGCTATTTGTAATATACATGAATAAATACAGAGAACAGGGACACTGTGAAATAAAGTGTAACCTATTTTTTTTTTTCTTTCACAGCTACAAACAGATATAGATCTTTAAAATAACTTATCATTTATTAATCTATTATTGATGAAACTTAACAGCTGCATTAAATGTATTTAGACGAATTATCATCATTAACAAACATTACTTTTCTCATATTTAACGCCTATTGGCCTTGTTCTTATGTACAACTGTACAGTTTATTGCTTTAACATATAAGCTTTTTAAATGCAGTTTTATGTGTATTTCCAAAATGTTGTCCTTTCTCATTACAGCCCATTGGTGCACTCAACCCAAAGAGAGCTGCTTTCTTCTCGGAACGTTTTGAAACATGGGAGGACGAGCAGGTGCCCAAATTCCACTATGGCACACACTATTCCACCTCCAGCTTTACGCAGATGTGGCTACTTAGGACTGTAAGTTGCGCGCACACACAGACACACACTCACATATTTTTGTTGTCCTATCTTAGTGAGGACATTGCATAGACTTCTATTGATTTTTATATCAGGTTAATGATATTTTCTATCACCTAACTGAACCCCTACTCTTAAACTTAGCCATCACAGAAACGTGCCATCACTAGACTTAAATAATAAAAAAAAACTCTTTTGGCTGATTTAAAACTAGTGAGGACCAGTCAACACATACACACACACACACACAACAGTTTGTCTAACTAACTGTTAGACACTAAATGCTCCAGTACCCGTTTTTAAATCTTTTTTTTTTATAGCATCACATAAAACAGCCTCCCAGTGTCCCATTTTTCAAAACATTATTTCACTTCCTTTAATGTTTATTCTTTTCATAATCTGTTTGTGTAGGATAAGTAAATGGGACATGATCATAATCGTCCAAATGATTTGCCACTTTTAAAGGGTTTTAAAAAAGACAGCGACTCTGTGCTCTTCATGCAGCAGCAAAATGCTACACATTCATCATATGATCTGTTGTGAAACACATTGCAACTAATTGTTGTTTATAATTGGGCATGTGTGTGTGCTCAGTCAGGTTGATTTATTGTTATATTGAAATGTAGGCCTTATCTGCATACTAACAAACTCAGAACACATCGCTCATCTTCCCTTCGTTCTTTGTGTTCTAATATCTGCACAGAACAAAGACGTGACACGCTGGAGGAAAAATACTTCATGGTTTATAACAATATTTTGAGAGAGTATAGTTTTGTACAATATAAGCAGTTCTATATTAGTTTTACAGTTATGAAGTCCCATAATCTTCTGTTGCTCTCAAAGTTACTGTATTAAATTAGGTCTGTTTCATTTTTCAAATTTATTTTCAATGTATAGTCTATTCACATGTTCCTTATAAATTCTACACACAAAGAGAGAGAGAGCTAGAGGTCACTAACCAATTTCTGGCCATTCCTGTAATTGTTACAGTTTTTCACTTTCATTGCCATTCCCTGTTGGCCCATTGTATTGATCCCATCTCATTATTATCAGGCTTATCCCAAATCCACTTCACCAAACACCCTAATTCATGTACCATAGCACAAATCAGCAACCTCGTGATATTGAGGCTCTTGACAGAGAAAAGGAGGGCATTAAATTCAGTCAAGCACCCAAAAGCTTCTGGGTAATTAGGATATTTTTCTTTCATGGTGTAGCTTACCGGGGTGCTATTCACTCTAATTGCATCCTTCTCATTTCTCGGGGAAGTATTGTTTCAAAGGAACCACCTATTGATTCTGCGCAAACAAGATTAAGCATGATTAGAAAAGAACAAATAATGCACTTGTAAAGGCTTTGCTGTCTGACTGGGGTTAATAACAGGTTTCTTTAGCATTCAGGTCCTCTTTTTGGAGAAGAGGATGTCATTTAGTGCACACAAATTAGGGTCATATTGTATATGGCTTTGTTATGAACAGCAGGCATCTATGCTAAATAAGAGATTTGACTGGGTTGCACATATTGAAAAATGTTCAAATTGGAGGCTAAATATTGATCAAAGTAGACTCGTAGTTATTAAATACATGCTCTTTGTTCTGTGGAATTTGCCCTTTAGTTGTTTTAGGTCATAACATGACTTTTTAATGCACGTTTTAGCATGAATGTGTGTGGGAAGTCAGACTTTTTTTTTTTTCTTCTTCTCTTATTCTCAGGAGCCTTTCACAACATTCTTCCTGAATTTCCAAGGTGGGAAATTTGACCATGCAGATCGCACTTTTTCCTCAGTGTCCAGAGCATGGAGAAACTGCCAGAGAGACACGTCTGACGTGAAGGTACGTCCACGTATGTTCACGCACATGTGTGCAGCAGTATGTATGAATTGTCATATTACCATAGAAATGCTTTTTTCTCCTTGAAATGTTTTTACTTAGTTTAATTTTATATTTAACGCATCCATATATATATATATATATATATGTACAAAGCTGTGCTTATTTCTTCTCAGTCAGGGATCAGCCGGTCCCTGGCCTGGATTTGGTTTTCGTCTTCCACTGATATTTTGTTTTTCACAAATGTGGAGACTATTACATGATTAGACGTTTCTCTAGTGAGTTGACTTCCTCTTGGTAACCGGAGCTTGCTAGCCCATTGGTGTGAGGGTAGTCGTCATGGAGACACTGCAGCTCTCTGCCCGGCTGCCCCCATCACCTCTCCATAAAAACTGGCCCTAGCACATGTACGGTCACAACCAATCCTTGTCATGCTACCATGAAAGCGTCAAGGGTCCTTGATCAAAGCTTTAAACTAATCTTGATTTCGAACTTCCCCCTTTCCTCCCTTACACTCTCCCTTGCGAAACCCTTCATAACACTCTAACCCTCAGCTGAACCTTTTGTCGTTCGGCCTCAAACCAGACAGCAAGCCCAACTCTGCACTGTAGCCCCTCAGAGGCCCTCAAAGTGCTATGCATTGACTTTAGCAAATGTCCGGACCTCTTGAAATATTCATTACAATAGACAGCCATTTTGTTAGCACACTCGTTCTCTGCTGGCCTTTTTTCAAGGGCTGATTGCACTCGTTTGATAAAAAGTCATGTGGCTCACATTACATGGTCACACTTGATACAGAAAGCTTAGGCAAAGCCCAGTTTAGTTACTACGTAAGGTTGTCACTGTGCATCAGCGTGACAGGATTGGCACACATCAACTGAGCGGAGGACTTGACTAAAAACCTCGAAATCGCCACCGCTTTATTTGACTTTGAAGCTGTGAAACATTTCAAACATGCTTTAATTTGCTCAACCTTCCAAAAAGGTCTGATAGGTGCAAATGAGAAGCAAAGAAGTGCCTTCAAATGTAATAATGTATCAATTTGCCTTGCTGTTATCCCTTTTTCTTCAAAAAACCCAAAAAGCACAGCAGTCCCCCCACATTTAAAAACACCCCCTCATTTTACTAAGGAGTGAAAAGCCTTTTAGCAGTTTTTGTGTCCAGGCTAAAGAGAGCTATAATGGCGTAAAGCCATGATCCTGTCTGTCTCTAGCCAGGCAAACTCTGGCCTGACCTTTAACCTCCATCCCCTGACCCCCGTGCACTGGGCTGAAAGCAGTGCGGACACTGAAAGTTTCCCCTCGGGGGAATCAGAGAGGACCTAAGAGGGGGCCCAGGGGCACCCCTCTCTATTGACCCGCAGCAGGACAGGATTTTGGATCACAGGTTTTGCCCTCTGACCAGTTCTGCTCAAGGGCCATTGCACATAATAGCTCCTCCCGTACCCCCGGCCTTGCTCTCTCTCTCCCCCACCACTGGTTAAGTGGCTTTGGGTCTTTGTGCCGCCAGTGAAGACGCCAAATTTACGCCAGACTCCATACATGAACCTTAGGGCGCCTGGTGCCATTGTAAAATTGTGACCTTTTTGTTTTAAAGACTTCGGATTTAAAGAGAGGACCAGAAAGAAGCAAGGCAGGAGGCTAGTTTTGAACTTCCCCCATTTGTTTGCTCACCTAATTGGCCACTAGTAAAGCACTGAGGAGCTGTGTTGTACATACATAGCATTCAAATTTGCGGTCTCTATGTGTATTATGTTATATTAAATATGTATAGTTTAATTTCTTCTTAAATGGAGTTTTAGGCCTAAAATGTTATTCTTCTACATAGAAACATTAACCATGTGGTTTTCGCTGTTAACTTTGACGTGTTCCCGTAGAGGGCCCGTAGAGGATGGAGATGGTTCAGACTGTGATACAGATTGTGTGATAGACTGTGAGTTAGATGGTTCTCCCAAGGGTCTCATGTTTCTGCTGAGCAAGAGCTTGTTTATTCTCCTAGTACTAACTTAACACTTCCCGCTTGATTGTGTTTGTGAGTGTGTGTATATGAATTTATAAGATATAGTAAGATGCAGAGAGACAGATTAAAGAAAGACTGGAATGAAATAGAAATTCAGGGTGATACCAAGTACAAGTTAAAATTTTAATTTGACGGCTACAATTTTTACATTTTGACCCAGAGTTGTATTCCTTTCTATTGAAACAACTTTAACTCTCTTTCTGTCTTATTAGGAATTCTGTTTGCCATTGTGTAAATAATCATTGTATTAAAAAAAAAAGAGTAAGTGCATGAGCTTGAACAAAGCACATTTAGGAATGTCACGCATATTTACTTTTATGTAAATACTTTTATTTCATACCATATGCATTTTAATTTTTTTTTTTTTTTTTTCAGTTACAGAATTCAGATATTTTAGAATTTTGGAATGACCCATTTTAAAGCAAAATAATAATAATAATAATAATAATAGTAATTTCCATTAGACCAATAAGTCATATTTAATTTTTTTTTTGCTCAACCATTTTTTGCTGTCCAGTGACCCACAAAATCCTGAGATTGACAGGGTCAGGGAAACATGTCATTTTTGAGCACTTAAATTGATCAGAAAACAATATCGATCCCTTAAAACACTTTAGTTCCACAGTAAAAGATCATGTTAAACTTTAACTGTATAATTTAATTAATATTCATAAGCTTTAACTTTCCTTTTTCCACTTTCTTCATCACTTTTTAAAACCATGTTAGGCCCATGCATGTCATAAAGAAAGAAAGAGGTTTAGTGATGTTTACCTCTGCACTGCTGTTTTGATGTTCTTAATCAGAATGACATACAGTCCTTTCTGTGAAGATTTTAAAATGTAAAACTGGAATAGCTCCAACCGTATCTCTCATTCATAGTGGCAGCGTGGTGCAGATTAAAGGCTGAAGATTCAAAGATGGAATAACTGATTCCTCCAGTCCTGATTCCCATTTAATGAGCTGTTATATTGTATGGCTATCTAGCATGTATAGGAATACTTGCAACTGTATATATCTGTATTGTGTAATACACTACATTTCTTTCATGTTTACTTTCTTGTTTGTAATGAATTATTAAATGAGATTCAGTGAATAAATGTTGGAAGTTAAATCAGCGGTAAATAGCTAGGTTCTCAAAATCACTGTGATAATGCATGCAATTTATTAAATATGTAATATAAACCCAAACATGTTAAATTATTGATAGGCAGAGAGGGGAGTCCATTTTTATAAATTTATTTTCCCCTGATTTTTTATATATATATATATATATAAATGTTGTCTTCCTACCTGTAAGCTATCAAACACTTCATCAAACACATTTTAGTTGTTTAGGTTAATTTAGATTAATTTAGATTACATTTTTAAATCTATTACCTGCCTTAATGATTTCATAATAAGGTAATAATGTGAAATTTGTATTTAAAGGCTCTTTTTTGGTCTCTCTCACAGGAGTTGATCCCTGAGTTCTATTACCTCCCAGAGATGTTTGTCAACTCCAATAATTACAACCTGGGAGTGATGGATGATGGGACGGTGGTGTCAGATGTGGAGCTGCCGCCTTGGGCCAAGAGTCCTGAGGATTTTGTTCGCATCAACCGACTCGTACGTTCACTCTTCATATCTCGATCTCTTTTCTTTCTTTCTCTCCCTCCCTCTCCATCTTTCTTTATCTCCCTTATTAAATTGTGGTTAAATTGATGATTGCAAGTGGCTATGGCCAGTGTCTCTCTCTTTGTATCTCTCTGTGTGTGTGTGTGTGTGTGTGTGTGTGTGTGTGTGTGTGTGTGCGCTAACGCTGTGACCTGTTTTATGCTGATAATTACAACTCTGATATCAATCTGACTCTCCCATTAATCATCTCTTTCTGTCTCTCTCTCTCTGTCTCTCTGTCTCTCTGTCTCTCTCACACCCACACACACACACACACACACACCCATAAAAAGCCCTTCACACACTTTCTCTAAGTCTTTGTGTAGGGTTGCACAGACTTTAGCTGTTTGAACGGATGAAGTGCTGGTTGCTCTTTGATGTGTGTATGTGCTATAGGGCAACAGTAGTCACGGACGTACTGATTGCACCGTTCTGAGCAGCACCGGTGCTGCATTGATTGGCTTTATATCACACACTTAAGTTGCATGCCAGTGCAGCGTGTCAAGTGTTCTGACAAAATCTAAACCTATAATAAGTGTACATTAATGGTGACATGAGATCATTTATTGTCAAATCTCTTATATCTTTAGGATAAGCTGGATGCCATCCTGTACAGTATCTGCGTGTTGTTTTTGCTATCTCGATGATGGCAGAGTAAGCCATGTATACAGTGTGTGTGTGTGTGTATGTATGTACATGTGTATATAGTAGTAATAATAAGTATCATTATTTTCACTTAAAATTATTAAAAAATTATTTTCATTATCACAGACAGTTTTCTATTCATCATAGAATCTATCTGGATTATCTATCCTGTATGGGCAGCTACTGTACTATTCCAGCTAGCCAGCACTGAGCCCACCCTACGTTCAACTGTTCTGACAATTCTTACCTCAAAACTGCTCTCAGATCATTGTGATACCAACTCCTCTGCACTATTACCCTATTTATTCCCATAATACACTGTGACTTACAATATGCAAATGATGGGGATGCAGCTGACGCATTTGTAATCAGCTTCCATTTCCTTACTTTCCTATATAATAGGATTTATAAAACTGTTCCCAGATAATTACAAAGGCTCACTTTTACTAACACCCAATTAAGCTCAATGTATAGAGCAACACAGAGATTGATTGCCTTGGTCGAGTGTGAAGACTTACTATTGATCTGGACAGAAGGATTTGAGTGAAGTAAATGGACAGGCATGTAATGGATAGACCATGCCTGTTAACCTAATGTGCTGTACAGTCACCATTATAACATATTACATTGACAAGCAAAGTTCATTATTAGCTTTTTAAAAAAAAATTCAGGTAAAAAAAATACTTTTTGTTTTTTTCCACTTTCCATACAGATACATTTAAAGTGTTAATTCACCAAAATATGAAAATTCTGAGATCATTTACTCACTCTCATGTTGTCCTAAACGCTTAACATAAATGAAGATTTTTTCAACATTCTCTTATCATTTTATGTCCATCCATTGAAAGTCCTTTGACGTGTTTTATGCTGATAATTACAACTCTGACTGACTCTTTCTGTGTCTGAGTGAGGACATTTGGACATCCTCACAAGTAACAAGTACACTCAGGTGCACGCACACACACACACACACATGCACTCTCTCACAACGCCCTCATTCAATGTCACTGTTCTGACATGCACACACTTTCACTAAGTCTGTGTGTTGTGTTGCACAGACTTTAGCTGTTTGATTACTATCAGATGCTCTTTGATGTGTGAATGTGCTATAGGACAATAATTGTACTGTTGTGAGCAAAACCAGTGCTATATTAATTGGCCTTATATCACAGACTCTGCCTGCCAATTAATTGCACGGCAGTGCTTCTGTACAGTGCGTCAAATGTTTTGAAACAATCTAAATGCACGGGCAGCTTGTAGCCTTTAATAAGTCTACTGTACATTAATGGTGACATGAGATCCTTCAGACATATTTAAAACAGTTCATGTGACTACAGGGGTTTAACCTTAATATTATGAAGCAAGGAGAATACTTTTTGTGCTTAAAAAAACGAAACAAAACGACATTTCAACAATATCTAGTGATGGCCGATTTCAAAACACTGCTTCGAAGCATTGGTTCAGAGCGCCAAAGTCACGTGATTTCAGTAAACGAGGCTTCGTTACGTCATTAGTAATTCAATAGTTCACGTGATTTGATACACAAATTGAATCACTGATCAAAACAAAAGATTTGTAAAGCTTCGAAGCAGTGTTTTAAAATCGGCCATCACTAGATATAGTTGAAAAGTCGTTATTTTGTTTTTTTAGGCGCAAAAAAAGTATTCTTGTCGGTTTTTAAATAATATTAATTTTGAACCACTGTACTCGCATATGTTTTTAGAACCCTTCTGGGCATCTGAAAGTGATAATTACCTTATTGGCAATCAGATTTCATCGAAAATATCTTCCGAACATGAACGAAGGTCTTACGGGTGTGGAATGATATGAGGGTGAGTAATTAATGACATAATTTTTGTTTTTGAGTGAGCATATTAGTCAAGGGATGTAATCCAAGTGCGCTAAATTGAAGCATAACTTAGTGATGAACAGATTTAATTTAGGGTTTCTTTCATATATAAACATTAATCATTGCACATAAGTAAAGCACATCAAATTCAGTAAACACAGAAGCTTTAGTAAACATGGTGCTTACTTAACACATGAAAACATGATTTCTTCTTGCATGTCAAGCAACTTCCATTAAACTGCTTGATTCATGTGAATTACTTTTAATCGTTTCTTTTTGTACTTTCAATAAGCAAACATTAAAAGTATTCATCTACTCATTTATTTATTTTTTCCACATTTTATAATAATAAAGCCATTGAAACATTGCCGGCAATGTGTTAAAACAATAAAAGCAACAAAAGTATTGTTGATAGTGCAGTGGTTAATCATTAGTTTTAAGGAGTTTTGTGCTCTTGAGAATAAATTCTGACCTAGCGCCATATGTAAATATTTGCGAGTGACTCTTTGTGTCAGTCTACATATGTCAGATATGTTTATGCTTGTGATACTTGCAAAGTCAATTTGATCTCTCTCTTCTGGTCAGTCTTTGTTATCGACTTTTTGTGTGTGCAAGGAAATAAGTGAGAAAGAACGATTGAATAGAGCGAGTCATAAGGTTCCATGTGCTCCGCTGTGGTGTCTAAAATGTGTTGAATCTTGTTAGTGAAGCTCAGCAGACACTGCGAGTAAAATCACAGGTTTAATCCTCTTTTCCAGTAATTAGATTTTTCAGTTGATCTTTTCAGTTGAAAAATGCTCTGATCTCTTAAACATGCCCTGTCTCTGTCAGCAGTTATTTTACATTCATCCCAGAAACCTCTCATTAACATGATCTCCTCTCTTATATATATATATATATATATATATATCTTTGTGTGTGTGTGTGTGTGTGTGTGTGTGTGTGTAAAGTGGGCATGAGCACCGCTGATGACTTATGGCTGGCATTAGGGGATGTCAGCTGTTCTACTCTGCTACAATGGGCTACATTTGTAATGAGGGCGCAGACTCAGTCAGAGACAGACACATGCAGCAGAGAGCTAATGGCCTGCTACACTCTTTAGCTCATCTGTCACTAATGGCCAGAAAACAGCATGATGCACACACATGGTCATTTATGTTGTATAGATGATTAACAGCTAATTAAACTGCAATCTGCACCGGTCTTGCTAAATGCATGCTTGCTGAAATAACTGCACTCATCATCGGTACATATTGTGAGCACCCATGTGTCCTAAAAAGAGCAAAAATTGCAATTTCTTCAACATAATGCAAAATAATGCGTTAGCTCAACTTAAAAAGAAAAATATATGTTACAGTTTTTTGAGTCATGACAACTTTTAAAGAAATTATGCTCAACCAACAAACTAAATTGAGTCAGATGAACTTAATGATTTGTAGCATAAACACACATTTTTAAATTGGTCATGCTAAATGTAACTTATTTAGCTTGTAAATTTCATGAACAAGTAAGATGTTATTGGTCAATGGCATTATAGTGCAGTCATTGATATAGAGTCAGTCTAGTGTTTACCTTCATGTCATCTATTCTTCAGGACAATGGTTACCACAAAAACTTCATTATTAAAGCCAACAGAACTCAACAAAATAATGTTTACAATCTAAATGAATAAATTAATTTTTAAATTACAACCATGCATTTATTTAAGTTGTGTTAACACGTTGTGGTGAATTACTTTTTAGAATAACTAATCAAGCCTTAATATGCTTTAACCAAAAATTACCCCAAAGATTGAGCTTCCTAACAATTCTGCTTTCTTTTTGGTTCCATAATTGATTCAGAAGCAAATATATTTTGTATTGCATTTACTGCAGCTATATATGTCCAAATGATCAGAATGGACAGGATCTAAATAATTTATTAATTTTAAAAGCTTTTTAATTACTTTTCACATGTGTTTTATAGGTATCCTACATGCAACCCAATAACTAGCCCGTACTATATAAATAAAAAACAAAAAATGCACTTTTCATTCATTCCCTTATTCATTTTGCTGTCATTTGCTCATGCATTGCGAATGTTGTATGCTTTTGAGTGACTGAAATGTGTTGTCTCAAGAGGAAGAGGTTGTTCAGGAATCAGACTACACTGGATGTGGTGTATGCTTTTGATTCGCTAAGAAGAAGTGGCTCGTAAGAGTCGTTTGTTGAGAAATCATGTAATGGTTATGTTCTGTTATGTTCTATTTTGGTTTAATTTTACTTTGTTTGCCTGTGTTTTTCATCATTAGTTAATTATTCCACACCTGTTTCTATTCTTCCAATCACCTCCCTGTTATTTAAACCCTGAGTTTTCCTTAGTTCTTTGTCCAGTAATATTTGTGTTAGTAGATATGGTACCTGTTCCCTAAGTTTTCCCATGCTCGTTGGATTTATTTATTAAAGACTCTTTGCATCCTGATCTTCGTGTGTTTTTCGCTACGGCCACCCACACAACATGCCAGTCTTGTTGTATGCCTGTGATTTACTACAAAACACAATCCGCTCGTATGAGTCATTTGTTCGGGAATCAGACTACACTGGTTGTACTGTCTGTTTATGATTCACTAAAAATCTCCAATTTATTAGCTTTTAATTCATTGTAGAATTGCACTACATTTGTCATACTGAATATTTTATGCCGTACATTCAGTAGTGTTTTTCGGCTCTGCGGAGTCTTTTCCAGTTTTAGATGGAGCAGGTTACCATGTTAACATCACATTTGAACACTGCTCATTTTACATTGGTAAACCCATATATTGTTAGACACTTTTGCTCACACAATTAAGGAATTATGGCTGGCTGCCAATACTGTAGCTCATCTCTAAAATTACATCAGTATCTGAAAACTGTTTTTCTACTGTTGCGTGATGCTGAATCCATGTCACTTGGTGTCAGTATAGATCCAAGTCTAGTATCATATTGCCTAGCATAATTTTTCATTTTTCATCATTTAGCAGACGCGTTTATCCAAAGTGACTTACAAGGGGAGCAATTAGGGGTTAGGTGCCTTGCTCAAGGGCACTTTAGTCATGGTATCGAAGGTGGAGAGAGTGCTGTTTATTCACAATCCCCACTTTCAATTCCTGCCGGTGTGGGATCAGATTCCTTCAGATTAGAAGCCCAACTCCCTCACCACTAGGCCACGACTACCCTATGATACTAGGAACTCAACATGAACTCAAAACACTGAGTGCACCTTTGAAGCTGCAATGTATAATTTCTGCAGCACCAAAAGGAAATAATAAAATAATTTGTTTTCAAGAAAGTTTCCCAAATTCTGCGATTCCCCTACTCTCTGCAAGCTGTCTTAAACACTACAGCACACCTCTGTCTTATCCCGGAGTCCTGTTGTGCTAAACGGTGCTCACAGTGGGCAGGATTCATGAGCATTGTAAATACATACGTTTAAGGATGTGTGTTGGATTAAATGTGTATTTTAAACAGACCCCTGGTGAAATAAAAACATTTCCTCTCCCTCTCTCCTCACAGCCTTCCCTCCTTTTCTGATGTCACGCGACACTCACGTCAGCAGCGATTGTTGTTTTTACCACAGGGTCGAGGGAGAGGTTAAGAACTTGATCCCACCCGCCAGATAACACGTCAGCTCTGGCCACTGTCATGCTAAAGAACATTCCACAATACATGACTTATCCTTCATCACATATTCGCCCAGATATAACCGCAGCAATGGCAGGTGATTGTAGACTTAACTGCGCATTGACCTTGGACCAGGTTTCTCTCCTTAAACCTCAAATTTCCTCGAGAATTATAAGGGAGAAGACAGCTGTGGTTAGTGATGCTAACTATCGTACTAGTACTTTCTTATCATGTGTTGACACTGAGGTTGATGCACTGTAAGTGGCAGTAGAGTGAGACAACGGTGTTAATATTTGTGTTATGTTGGATTTAACTGTTCAGTGTTGCATCAGTTAATTTAGAGACATGGTCATTTACTGGAAAAGTACCATACTGTGTGTAAACTGCAGAAACTACATGTTTTGTTGCTTCTGATTACACTCATTTCACAGCTGATAACCACTCCTAGGCTGTTTTTTGTTAGCTGGCAAAATGAAATTTCTGTCATTAATTACTTGTCCTCATGTCGTTCCAAACGTGTAAGACCTTCATTCATCTTTGGAACACAAATTAAGATATTTTTGATGAAATCCAAGAGATTTTTTTTTTATCCCCCATAGAAAGCAACATACCACATTCAAGGTCCAGAAAAGTAGTAAAAACATGGTTAAAATAGCCAGGGGTTCAACCTTAATATTATGAAGCGACGAGGATGCTTTTCCTCTCTCCCCTGTCAGTCACCTTACTTTCGCTGTTTACTTTTTATAGACAGTGTATCCTTGTTCTAAGTCAGAACGGCGACTCATTATTGGTCAGCTCCTGCATCGGCATCACACGCACGCGTCGTGCCGCTCACGTGAATACCATCAGCCAATACTGAGTCGGCATTCTGACATTGTCTTTACACAACATAGGAGACTGACAGGGGAGAGAAGAAATTGTTGAATAAAGTCATCATTTTTGTTTTGTTCTCCCGCACAAAAAGTATTCTCGTCGCTTCATAACATTAAGGTTGAAGCACTGTAGTCACGTTAACTATTTTCATTCACTGCATTCACTGTCATTTAAAAAAAAACAAAAAAAAAAACTTTTGAAGCTTCACCATCATTAGAAGATTATGGAGAAACAGTTGGCATTGTAGTAATAGTTTCCAGTTAATATACATATCCACACCACCATACTCAAATCCTATTATACAGAGGACACAGACACTAATGTAGATGACAGTTAATCATCCACAGAGAGCATGTGTAGTCTGCTAAAAAAAGGCCCATGTGATCTGAAAGAGAGAAAAAGTGACAGGGGACTGTTAGAAAAAATCACAGAGCTTGTTTATGCGTGCGTGTGCGTGTTTGTGTGTTTGTGCGTGCGTGTGTGTGTGTGTTTGCTTTCACATTTGTCAGGGTGTATTTGCTCATTGTAGGAAATTGGCTGAGTGATGAAAAGACTTTGACATGCACCAAAACCTGGACATGAGGCTGTGGTACGACCAGGTCTGCTGCTCTTGCTTACAGCTTAATGTTTCTGTCATCTTACTTGATATGAAAATAGATCATGTTTAATATTTAAAACGCTAGTTCATCTCCATCCTAGACTTTAGATTTATCTAATACAGAAGGGTATGGCTTCAAAGGCAGAAGAAACGTAACACCAATGTAGCAATGAGAAGACAACATACAGAGATACAGAGACAACATTTTAAAGCCTGCTATGCACTGTTTTTTTTTTTTTCTTCATCCTTGAAGGATAATGTAATGACTGATTTTGCAATGCATGCAGTGCCAGACTGTATGATAAATTGTAGACAAGACATCTAGCCATAGTTCATCGTTGATGAACTGGTGGGTCGCACATGAACCACCACGACGCAGGACATTTCAACGTATCATGTCGCACGACATATCACACACCAGATGTGCCATTCTGTATTCACTTTGTCAAGTTCAAGGCGGGAATCCAAAACACTGAATCTGATCACCAAACAGACAAAAGTTCACTTTAACAATGAAGAAAGTGCTGTTGATGAGTTTGAAGTTTGGTGTCTAGGGGGAACAAAAAGTGCAAATGGAAAGAAATTGTGATCTATATTATGTTAATTATGGACTATATTTAAGCAACAAAAACACTAGTATATTACTGAAAAAAATTTTCAACCTTGGGTCATTATGTACATTAACAATGATTTGGTGATTGTAATTTAATTGAAAACTTAGGGTATATTATAGACATGAAGGCTGCTTTGCTGCCTCCTTAGAGTCCTCATTTTACCAATTTTTTAAGGGAGTATGGCATATATGGTTCAAATCGGTTTAATGACCTGTAACTCAAGTGTTCACTGTTGGCCAGAGGAGAACTGGCCCCCCGACTAAGCCTGGTTTCTCCCGAGGTTTTTTTCTCCATTTGTTGGAGTTTTGGTTCCTTTGGCTTGCTTAAGTTGGGGACACTTGCTTGATATTCAGCAGTGTTTTTGATATGCCTGCATTGGCGCCGTTGTATGTGAACTGAGCTGAGCCGGACGATTACGTCACTGTTTTCTGCAGTGCTGATATACATAAATTAACTAGACTAATAACTACTGATATTTGCAACGGAATGAATCAATAATATATAGAATAAGCTGCACAATGACACCATTTTCTTATTAATGTAAAGCTGTTTTGCCACAATTTGCATTGTAAAAAGCGCTATATAAATAAAGATGACTTGACTTGACTTGACTATATAGTATCCTTCTCGAGAAAGCAATCCTATTATACTCAGTGGAATAACCACATCCAAGAAGGCAAGAGAAATGTAAATATAAGAAATGCACCCTCATGTCGTTCTAAACCTGTAAGACCTTTGTTCATCTTCAGAACTCAAATTAAGATATTTTTGTTTCTGAGATTTTTTTATCCCCCATAGAAAGCAACATAATTATCACATTCGAGGTCCAGAAAAGCAGTAAAAACATGGTTAAAATAGTCAACGTGATTAGCGGTTCAACCATAATGTTATGAAGCGACGAGGATACTTTTCCTCTCTCCCCTGTCAGTGACTTTGACTTTCGCTGTTTACTTTTTATAGACAGTGTATCCTTGTTCTAAGTCAGAACGGCGACTCATTATTGGTCAGCTCCTGCATCGGCATCACACGCACGCGTCGTGCCGCTCACGTGAATACCATCAGCCAATACTGGAGAGAAATGTTGATGTACATATGCTTAATCTTTCATTCAAGACTAAAAAGTAGTGATGAAATACATTTGCCGTGAATTTGTATGCATATTATAGTATCACACTGTTAGCTTAGCAATATACTAACATCAAACGGCATTGAAATAAATCAGAGTGAAGTCTAAAGTGTGGGATGTAGAGTCGCTGCCCATTTATAATGTCCACATCAGTCACATGAGTTTCCCTTACAGTTCCGACTCTGCCAATGTTGGCAGCTCAATAGGTTTTGGAAGAGAGTTACTGTGTCACATAGTCAAAAAGTATTTGTGTTCGCTAACTATTTGGCTAGCAGTATGTGTAGGATTGTGTTAGAATATTTGTGGAATGAACAGTCAAGCTTCTTTTGATGGTGCTAGACTGTTGAAGACTACACTACAAAAATGATTTTTGAAGTTATATGTTTCACAAGAAAATATTTTTTCAGTTTTTCTACTTCAAAATTGTCTAATTCATAGTGTTACTTGCCATTTCTTTGTAATTATTTGTGAAATTTGCTTGCGATATCTGAGTGAACATTTCTAAACAATTGTTTAGTGCATGTTAGCTGTACAGCTGGGACCGATAACTGAATCGGCATTAAATCAAGCTCACACTTTGCTGAGAGACAAGTGCCATTTTAAGTTGAGCAAAAGCACACACAAGACCCATGAATGCAGTGTCCTGAAGTTTGTCAGATTTATATGATGACAGCTTTTTGCACTTACTAAAGTGTTCTGGGATTTTGAGTGAGTCCATTAAGTGTTGTTGCCATGTGTGGGAACTGAAGGTCAACATAACATTCTAATGGTGAGATCACATGATCATCGTTGACTTGAGCTTGAGCTTTGTTTCTGCCTTTGATTTAAGTTTCATCACAAGGGCTGAACACGTGTCTAAACTGAGAGGATGAGTCTGTGTCATGTCTTGCAGCAAACTTCGTCACGAAACTCCTGTGTTTCCCACAGCCCGTCTGCAGGCTGCATGTCTCCGTATGAAGACCACAGACGTCTGCTGTGTCAGAGGTCATCAGTGTTTGCATTCTCCTCTCATCTCCTCACACATTCTTTTCTGTTCAAACACATCTACAGCCATGTTTTAATGCATCTCAGCTCACAGTCTTGCTGTCATTGCTAGTGCTGATGTGGCTACTGTACCTTAACTGTCAGTACTGACAGGGTGGGAAAATGATGCCACCAAACAAATGTGGGTATTTTTTCCAATTAACTACCAACCATGTGGTGAACCACCAGGCTTGGGTTGGTCTTGACGTGATGTGCCTTGGAAGTTTCATCTGTGTATTTATTTTTTATTTTGTTTTATTCATGAAGAGCAGTGTTTTGTGTCCCCTCCCCTCCCCTCCCAAATGAGTGTCCTTTATTTTTAGTATTTTTAAAAATAAGCAGTATAGGAATATTGCCACAAAAACTTTAATGTATGTCCTATCCAATAATAGATAGGGTCAATGGTTATTTTTGTTAACTAGTTTTAAAATAACTATCAAGAGCTTTTGTATTCATTGAAATAAAGCGAAGTAAATTAATATAAGATATAATTGTAATTTTATTTTGTTAACGTTCTTAAAAATAATTGCTCAATTACAACTAAAATCAATGTAAAAATAAATTAAAGACATAATTCAGTTATAAAAAGAAAATAATAATATAAATGACAAAAGAATTTAACAAAATAACTAAAAAATAAATTATAATGAATATTAGAATAACAAATTAAAGTGAAAACTGTAAAGATAAAAATAAAAGCCCATTCAAAATATTAATTAAATAGAATATAAATAATACTAAAATAACACTGACAGAGACTCCCGTGCGTCACTCCATCACAAGTATAACCACAAGACGGACTAATTTTAGTGTTTCAACAAAGCGTAAACCTTTTACTGTGTACACTTTGAATCAAATGTGAATGTGAACTAGAAGACTACTTTCTTTCTAACCAGTTTTGCATAGATATTTCTCAGAATCTGCCCCCTGCTTCGCACTATGTTTGTTTCCTTTACCGTTTCAGCTTCTTTTCACTTTTCACTTTTTCATCATTTAGCAGACGCTTTTATCCAAAGCGACTTACAAGGGGAGCAATTAGGGGTGAGGTGTCTTGCTCAAGGACACTTTAGTCATGGTATTGAAGGTGGAGAGAGTGCTGTTCATTCACAATCCCCACTTTCAATTCCTGCCGCCGTGGGAATCGAACCTGCAACCTTCAGATTACAAGCACGACTCCCTCACCACTAGGCCACGACTACCCGACTACCTAGCTTCTGATAGTGGAATAGAGTGCATGTGTCTGCACAGTATCTGCTTGTGTTGTCATGATGATTCCTCCTCTTTTGTGATGTAATGTAGGGAGTAGAGCGGAGCCTCTGAAATATTGTGATCCACTGCAGCTGAAAAACTCACGCTCTTTACAGGACTCCAGAAGTTTCTCTCTTCTCCTGTTTGAAAGACCAGCCTGTTGATGTGCATGCGAGCACGTTTGTTTGTTGTGGGATAGGAAGGAATGCACCTTAGCCTTGGATTTCTCCTTCACAGCCATTCACTCAAGCATGCCCTGTGAATAAATGGAGAAATTAATTTTCAGCATGGGTGCAACTCATTGGCCTCTCTCACACATACACACACACAATCACTCTCATCCCGTCTGCATTTCAAACCAGCCTCGACAAGGACGACAAGTTTAGGACATCCATCATGGAAATCACTGACCCTAGATATCAACATTCACACCAACAGCAGAGCATCTTAATTTACTGCTGCTTCATATGACTCTGTCCTGTTAAACTTCTGGGGATTCTCAGGGTCACCTTACGTGTACCCCAGCCGTAATAGGCAGAGAATGATATACTCATGAATGACATTGGCCTGGGCTTTTCTAGGGTTATGATGCATTCCGCTGGAAACCGGAAAGCTTTTCTCTATTTTTTTAATGTATATGTGCTTATTGATGACTGATCAAAGACAGTAACTGAACTTTAAATGAACCGAGTGGAACTGAAATGGTTAAATATTTTAGCAGCAGTTTGATCCCAAAAAGAAACTAGTTATAAACTGGAATTATTGGGATCATGTTTGTGAGAAAATGAAGATTTAGTCCTTAAAAAGAGCACTTTCAAATCTTAGATGATAAATATGTTTAAGTATTTTATGTTATTTATTTTACTGTTAATGTAACATTAGGCTACTATTAATTTCTACATATGTTAACAACAGCTGGTGAATTATGAAAGAACATAAATTAACAGTAGTACATTTATAATGTTTACATTGATCTTGATCATTAAGTGTTGTTCATTGTTTGTTTATAATGTTTTAACTAATGCAAATTGAACCTTGTTTTAAAGCTTCGAATAAACATGATGACTTAAAAGGTCTTTTCACACTTGAAATAGTTAACCTTGGGTTATTCTAAACCCCTGGTAAACGGGTTCCTGGCTTTTCTTGCTTCATGTTTCACGCTACTCATAATTTACCCAGGGTTAACAGTTAATCCTTGGTGTTCAGAAACTGATGTTTCACATTGCACTTTCCTAAACCCTGGGTTAACATTCATATTTGCATATTTGTGGTATCAGTGTCATTGATTGGGTAAATGCAGCACGTGACCTGTTTGTTTAGCTCTAGCATTACTCCATTACCGTCCAAAGCGGGCAAATACGAGTACGAGATCGGTTGTCTGTTGCTAAACGTCGAGCTGTAACATTGTAACACTGCATCAGTTTACACTGTGCAAGTTTGTCACCGTAATGTGGAGTAAACACCACAAAAGCAGTGCTAACCCTGCTTCAGAGCAGGGTTTCATAACCCCAGGTAAAAAAGCATTGTTAATCCCTCTTCAAAATTACAATTGTGAAATGTTCTTTTACCCAGGGTTAAAGGTGGTGTTTAGAAACGATGGGGTTAAGCACAGTGTGAAAAGCCCTAGCGAAACTCTCTTTTTTTTTTTCCTTTTTTTCCCCTCCCAGTGTAATATTTGCACACACTCTCTCCTACTCTCTGACCCTCAGAATAAGAATACGTCATTAACTGATCAGTTGCTCTCTGTCGACTTAAGGAGCTCAGAGTAGAAGTTAATCAGCACAGCCATCTATTCTTATCGTTCTTTGTGTGCCGTGGACTCGCACACATGCTCGTCTCACGCTCTGACCAGAGTGAATCACAGTCATTTGAGAGGCCCTGCCACTCTAGAACAGCTATCCAAATAATTCTCTCTCCACTGCACCTCAGCCGGATGCATTCTGCGATGAAGGGTCTTGTTCCGCTACCTCTAGTTATAGGCTCTTCTTTAGGCCTATTCAGACGGAATTAGTTTTATTTGCTGAGGTGGGGTAATAACTACCAGAGCTCATCCGTGATTTGGATCTTGAATCAGGGTGTCCACGTCAGTCATTTTTCTAGACTGCACGTTCCGTTGCTGGTAAAGATTACCTTCTGTAAAATGGCCTGAAAAAATAACCACAGGTAGAAGCAGTCCCTTGTGAATTCACATACTGGTTAAAAGGTCTTATTTTCAGTTCACTATGCAACCACTGCCTCAAGTTTGCTGTGAATAACCAATAACCAGCCTTATGACTGAGAAATGATGGTGAGGATGTACTTATGATTCATTCATAGATTACACTCATTCACTTACTATTACACTAACTATTGCATTGTAATTTTAGTTGTTTATATCAAGTAATGGTATTTCAGAAATGCAGTAGACTTGCCATTTCTACTGTCATTGCTTATCCTCTTTGGTTGGTCTTAGCCTTGAATTGGATAATTTTGCGTTAAAGACCAACTGACTGTATGTTGTCCTACTTATTACTTCTGAAATAAATAAATAAATAGATACGAGATATTGATTCGAGTTGAAACGACACCACGATCTGTTTCATATTAGGCTCATGGGTTTCATTTGCGAGCGATGCATGTCGCCGTGTCATGGTCTCATTGCACAGTCCATGTGCATGATTAGTACCACTATAATCTCTCTTAATCAATATTGCACAATCTAGCTGCCAATGAAATAATCCCATCTGCCCAGCGTCCCACTCCTTCGCCCTTGACAGCCCTGTATTCTAATGCAAAACAGCCAGATTGATTTGTAATGTGACATTTTAACATGGCAACAGACAGGTTACCTCTAAGTCCTTAAAATGCTTTTAAAGGGCTGCTAAAGACAGGGAAATGGTCAATGAAAGTCATAAAGAGCTCACAGAGATCCATCTCGTAAAAAGACATGTTTGAAAGTATCATTAGTGTCTTACGCTACTATGTGTACTGTACGTTTTCTCTGTACAAAAAAAGGGAAAAAATCGAAGATCTTCAGTCTTGCTGTTTTATGTCTCAATGAGCTTGTCAGTTTGCGCATAAAACTAAAGTTTGAAATAAGTTTTGGAAATGACATTTTCATAACTTTCTGATTCTCCCAGAGTTGGTCATAATTCTCTTTCTTTAGAGAGGAGAATAGATCAGACTTAGACTCAACGATTGCTGAATGATACCATTACACAAATATTATTGTCACATTGACAGTTTGTCAGTTTTGCCGAATGTGAGGTGGTATTATATGTTACAGAATCCGCTGGTTTCCGAGGGTATTTGTTTCCATTGCCTTTAGGATATTTCCTTTATTTATTCCATAACATTTTTTTTTCAAAGTGCATCAAATTCATTAGGGCCCCTAAATGCACCTCTTTGTGCATTTATAGCATTTATAATTCTCCTTTGTACAAATGCAGTGCTGAATGTATTGAATACATTTTTTGATCCAGCAGCTGTGATACCTCACCCCATAGTCGGTAGTATCTTTGCAAACACACACACACACACACACACATAAACACATGCACACACATTTCCATAATGCTGATGATTCCCAGTGGATTATATGGGACATACTGCCTCTACTAATTGGCACATCAATAATGCTCTCCAGATATGAGCAGTTTTAATGAGCTGCATCTTACACACTCCTGGGCCTCTTTTGTACATATACATGCATTTAAAGCAATAGTTCTCCCAAAAATGAAGATTTTTATTATTTACTCTCCCTCATGGCATTGCAGACCCATATGCTGATATTTTTTATGTAGAACACAAATGTGGAAATTTTTAATAATCAAACGGTGAACTGTGAACAATTTGTGATAGATCTTTCTAAGAGACAGTCACACAGGTATATATATATATATATATATATATATATATATATATATATATATATATATATATACACTATATATATATATATATATATATATATATACTATATTAAGAGAGTCTTCTGTCATATTAAACATCTTAACCTGACATTTTACTACAAAAACACTTACATTTCTGTGCATATGTACGCACATGCCCTCTGGGTTAACGTGTGTGGTGTAGTCATTTCAAAAAAGGAATCTAATGTTGTAGGTACACATCTCCCCCTCCTCTTTTGATGAAAGACCATGGGTTCAGAGTGACACCCCTGCCTCAGGAGACCCTACCAAACGCTCTCCGCATCTCTGATGAGGTCAGGTCTCCCTGAGTGGGGTTCCCATCTCATTCCTGATTTTAGAGTTCCTTGATTAACATAAAGGTAGTCCTCTGGAGAGTTGGTGTCCAATAACATTGCCCCCCTCTTTGTTTCCCCTCACTGATTGACACAAGATGGCGGCCCACATTAAATGCCCATCAGCCCCTGTATTAAGTTTGGAAACAGACAAGCCGTGGAACAATGCAGGGTCAATCCATCCACATTATAAACTAAAAAAAAAATCCCTCCAGGAACAGGTTCTTTTTAATAAAATTGAAGACAAATAGATTAACTGGAATAATCAGCATGTCTTATTCAAGTGCTTGTAATAGATATATATTAAATATATATTAAATACATATAAAAATACATATATTAAATGTTTTGTTTGTATTTTATTATATTACGTTTTATTTTTAAAAAAATAACATTAAAATGATTTACTATAGTAATGTAGTATAACGTATAGAATTTCAATGTAGAGTGAGCTGTAGTGAGTACTGTCCTGATTCTAAACTAAGCAATTATTTCTCACACTTGTGTGAATTTCCATAGCATACACACTGTCCAAGCTGAAAACAAACGGAATATCTAATTTCATAAAAAATAAGATTTTAAGTTTGAACTTTTTGCTAGCATTTAATATCACTCATGAAGTTATTACTGCACAAGAGCTGAACCAGTTTGCTGTCAAACCTGTTGTCGTGTGGCAAATGCCACATTTCACAGCATCTCTCATTGCCCTTCTGATTTAAAGTTCTAATTAAGAAAGCTTGGAGTGCAAATTAAGCGAAATTAGCTGTCAGCGAATTCACATTTAAATGAGTGATGCTAAGACCCTTCCGGTAAGCGTTTAAATAATATAAATTGCTGTTTAAGTGCAGAGCCTAATGTTTGTCTCGAAATTAATGTGACACAAGGCAGCAATGACAATCAAGGCTCTTCTCATACTCATTTGGGCTCGTTTAGAGGCCTTTGTGCCCACACTGCTTTGAGCAAATTAACACAATTGCTATTTTTTATGAGCAGTCATAAACGGTGGCCGTCCTTTGGCGGCTAATGAAGAGAGAAACAGCTTGTGTTTCAATGTTGTGACAGTCGAAGAACAATCATAGCTCCGAAAACAACAATGCTCTCAGACGCCCCATGGCACGTAGAGATGAGACTAAACAAAGGAGCGAAGATATCTCGTCCTGCTCGTGTAAGACGAGCTGCTTTGCTCCATTGGTTCTGTCCTGGAAGCATATGCTTGTAATTTGTGTATATTATGTCATTTGTGACTGTTGAAAGCACATTTTGACAGATCCCGTTACCCGTGCTACTTGGATATGTTCTCTTAGGAGCTCTCTGTGAGTTGTTGGACATGTGAAAAAATGAAAAAAAAAAAAAAACGAATCTATCACAATCTGGTGAATTCACTAAGTAGTCATGCCACATGGTATTTATTTGTGTCTTATTCACTAACTACTCTAAATTCAGCTTATTTACCTACAACATCTAGTTTTTGGGGGCAGAGTGTTGTTTCACTGAGGCTGAACGACATTTGTTTTATCTTGTGTGTGTTTTTAGGCTCTGGAGAGTGAGTTTGTGTCCTGTCAGCTGCATCAGTGGATTGATCTGATATTCGGATATAAGCAGCAGGGACCCGAGGCCGTCAGAGCTCTCAATGTCTTCTACTACCTGACTTATGAAGGAGCAGTCAACCTCAGCTCCATATCTGACCCCATGCTTAGAGAGGTGAGTGTGTTTCTTTCTCTTACACATATTCTTTCACACACATGGGAACATCTTTCTCGGTTTACTTCATTCCCAACATGACACATTTGCTCTGTTTCTTATTTTGGAAGTATCACCTGGCACTAAGAATGTTCAAAACGGTTTGATTGTGTACTTCACTTTGGCCAAATTCTAAGGCAATTTTTATATATATATATATATATATATATATCCTTTGCAGAGGAGCCGATCATAAATAAATCCAAGATAGTGGCCCGAAGCAGGAGAAATTTTGAATATAAATAAACTTATATTTCATTCAATATCGAAAAACATAATTAAAAATAAAAGTGTAATTAACATGTTTTTGAGTGCACAATGCTGCAATTTGTATTGTGATGGAACCGAAGTAGCGACAGATCTTTTCTTCCGTATTATTTTGTACGTCCGTGTGTAACAGATTATCAAAAAAAGAAAAAATATATTAGGTTTGGGCTTGGTTTTGTTGATCAGTTTTTGATTGGTTGGTGAGATGTGGATGTTGCACTCATAAATAAATACAATATTCAGGGGTGTGATTTTTCAGTAAGTATGACCCCAATGAATTGCATAAGTTCCTTCCAGGTTTTCCTTCTTTTTTGTCTTTAGCTGATCACATGCCTGAAGCTTGCAGTCGATTGTGGAAGGATAGTGTTTAGATAAATTAAATGATTAGTGTGTCGTTTTTACTGTAAGATCAAGTTATGACATTTTTCTTAAATATTGTAAGGTCAAGAAAAAAAAATGAAGCATACTTGAGTGAATCATTTACCGTAAGATCTACAGTATAACCTGCATTCACAAAATAGTGAATTCTCATTTAATGTTGACTAATGCAACATGCTTTCTTGATGATTTTCCAGCTCCGATTCAGACGCAACAAATTAAAGATGGTCACACAAATTTGCTGTGTTGCTGCTTGGTTTGATATGGATTCTGTGAGAGCTGTGATTCATTTTCGCTTTAGAAGACAGCTGCCTGTATAGTCAGTAGGCAGCGAGTCAATGCACTATACTTTGGAACAGTACTATTGTAAACAGGTTTGAGCTTCAACAGACACTTACAAAACATTTGTTTAGCTGTTACCGTGAGACCTGAAGACATACTGCAGGCTCAATAGGAATCTCTCTTTCTCTGTTTCTTTACCTCTCTCCAACACTCATTTATTATTCATCTCTTTCTCTCTGGGAGCAGCCACACAGAAGCACAGACCTAGTTCACTAACTGCCCCACTGACAGCTACAGATGTCCTTCAAACAGGTTCAGGTACTGCCTTTCCCTCAGGAACAGCACTATCCGATCTGAGATCCGAGACTTAGACAGTAGGTTTGAACCGGAAACCAATTCTGATTCTAATTGAGAATGGTTCTGTTTTAAAAAATAAATATTCGAACTGAATGACTTTCATGATGGATAATGGCTCTTGAACGTCCTCATTCGCTTGCCAGAATGCTGTAATAAATATTTGACGCACTGCTTCTGAATCTATAGGACCACGTCAAAAAAGTATCAATTTACTTTAGTTGTGAAATGTACAGTGGCCGGCAGCAACCCTGTAAACTGTAGAAGACAGTGAACATAGCATCCGGTGCTGGCATAAAAAACATTTACCATTCAAGACTATCTGCTTTACATCATCCCAGACAAGCAGGATGTTGGTGTTACTGAACCTGGCATGGTGGTCTGTAATCCATTATTCAAGGACAATGTTATTTGGATGTTCCTTGCATTATTGTCCTGGATCGGAGCCTAACCGGACTTTGAGCCAGAC
The DNA here is from genome assembly GCA_037194245.1 of Opsariichthys bidens. NCBI lineage: Eukaryota > Metazoa > Chordata > Actinopteri > Cypriniformes > Xenocyprididae > Opsariichthys > Opsariichthys bidens. Next base: position 15,505,256 of record CM074293.1, on the reverse strand, counting down.
TGCATTAAACCCCTGATATATATATATATATATATATATATATATATATATACTTTATTCAAAGTAGACAGAATATTTAATAGGACGCAAATGAAAACATCGATGTAAGAGACGAAAGTACAGCCGTTGTTGTACTCTTGAATGCCTCTGTGTTTGTTAAAAGCTAAAAGACACCCAGGTTCACAACAGTAATGCACTGCACTTCCGTCCCTTCACAGCCTCCGTTTCATTCGTCAAATTAAGTATGACATCATAGGTGGAAAGTGAACCAACGGCATAGAAAACCTTTGAAGTTAGGAAGGTTCACTACATTTTAATGCTACCATAATTGCATTTAAAATCTTTCGTAGTAAATTACACTGTTCAATAAATAATGCATAAGAATGGACAACCATCTCAGATAATTTTTGAATTTTGTTCATAGAAAATGATTCATTTGGACCACAGGGCTGGGGCGATATGGACAAAAATATTCTAACAATATTTTTCCCATATCAGTTGGTATCGATATTTATCACAATCAATTTTAAAGATTTTAAAACAAGCTGTTCATTCATAAATCCACATCTTACCTTCATGGAAATTCAAACCTGAAAAAGCAGTGGGGTTACATAAGGTATCGATAAAGGGATACCATCGATAAATAGCGACACCATTTTATCGCCAATGCCTACTAGACAGTTAGAGATAGCATCAGGCAGTGAATTAAACAGCTATCTGTACCTCAATCTCAAATCTGCATATATCAAGATCTCCTCAGCCTTACACATTCTCTGCCTTTATATTGCATCTCTGCTGCAGAGGTCATACAGTGCCATTGTTTTCCTGCAGTGAAGCAGTTGTGTGGGTGCTGAATGTGTGCACTGGGGCAGTCGTTGGTGTCGGAGTGGTTCTAGTTTTCCTGCCCTTCATGCTCAGTGACTGAGGCTGATTAATGACTCGGCTCACCTTATTCCCAGCTAGGTGTTCTTGCTATCCCTTTTAATGCTCTTTCCTTCCTTCACTGCATGCTTCCTTTTTATATGTTCATCCTTCTCCATCTAGCTATTCCTTTAGCCATTCACATTCTGTCCATCTTTCATTCCTTCCCACCCTCCATGCCCTTAATCCTCTATCTATTTCTTCATCCCTATGTCTGATGCAGATTCATGGCCTATCTGCTCCAGTCATCTCTCGAGTTCAGCCCATTACCCTGCACACTTCCTGTTTAATAAGCAGAGGTTAAATGGGAATCCTTACGCCTGACTGCCACTCCACCATTCACAGGCCATTAGGAGATCGATAAATTCACATGGCCGTGTCTGCAATCAAACTGTAATAAACACGCTTGAAAAAAACTTAACAGGCATAAGAGAACAGAGTGAGAGAGAAGGCATATCAGAACAGCACTGGTGAGCCACACAGTCCTTGAATGATGAGATTTTTTGTGCAATATTTTAGATCTGTCACCCATTTATTCCTTTTACTATGAATATGATTCCGACATATTCTTGGCTGCACACCTTGCAGGATCTAAAATGAACACGCCAAGCACTAGCAAAAATAGCTTTGGCCAAAAAAATGCTAATGTCTGGTCAAATTCAAATGAATAAATCAATACATGCATACATACATACAGGACATAAATAATCGGGATAATTCAGTGTAGTGAAAATTCTGTCATCATTTCCTCACCTTCGTGCATTTTCAAACTTGGATGGAGTGCAAATAAATAAAGGTGTATCAGTTGTCATTGTTTAAGCTATACATTTTTTTAAAGCTATATGACCGCTTTGTGTGATGAACAATGTGAAATTTAGCTCATTATTCCATGAAAAATTTCCCGTCCAGTGGGCTTAACTGCTGCATCCGGATTATAGCGTTAATAAGTTGCGTGAGAAATGAATCAGTCCTGTTCTTTAACAAGTCATTCATGCCTGTTTTCTGAACTGCATCACCTGATTCATTGACAAGATACGGTTTGTTCACAATTTGGACATGAACTCAAGATTTCCAGCATATAATGAATTAAAGTGTTTTATTAAAAATGAATTCAAAACTTTGGTGTGCTGTTCTGTGAAAGTCAGTCTGTAATTGGAATTATGTGAAATTTTATTTTCGCAAGTTATTTCATGTGCAACGCATTTGTGAGAAGGCGATTAGAACAAGGATGCGGAGAAAGAGAGCAAAATGTTAAGTTATTTGCAATAAAATCCTCATTTATTGCTTGGTTAGAGATGACTATCAGCTCCCGTTAGCATGGAATTACTACGGATGTTAATCTGTTGATCTGAAATCAAAGAATCCCGAAATGACTGTTCAGCACTTGAGGTCACAGTGCAAAAAGTAAGACCTATACCTGTTTTAGAACCACAAATCCGAATTGAAAAGATTTCGTGTGGTTTGTGATCTTCACACTTTTATGATCAAATAGATACGAGTCACAAAAAGAAAGAACAATTTGGCCCACTTTTACCTGAAGTCTGAACACACCCAATATGCTGTTTCTCACTATTATGCAAGGGAGGTGGAGGGGGTAATTTATGTATTATTTTTAATCCAAAATACTGTTTCATGGCCACAACAAATTTTTGTTTTTGTACATTTTTTTAATTCAGTCAGCGTTGGCAGGTGAGTCAAAAAGATCATTTTGGACCCTGTCCTCACGTCATGGCCCGGTTTGTAGAGCTAAATTAGAAAAATAAACGAGTAGGTTGTAGTTTAGCATGGCTCTTAAAACACCATGTGTGTGTGTTTGTCTGGAAACAGCAAGTATGGCACAGGCTCTGGATCTTCTCAAATCAGGTTGTGGGGAAACCAACTTCTGGGTTCTGGTACTAGTTTTAGGTTTGTATCTTGCATATCAGGTCTGGTTTGGGCAGGACTGGAATTTGTCAGTCTGAGCAGCTGAGTTTGGGCTTTTTGATGGCAAGCTGTGTGTGTGTAATTGCATCTCTATGTATGTAGAACTCGTGTGTGTGTGTGTGTGTGTGTGCACGAGTGTGTGCGTGTAGACCATGGGGCGTGTGGAATGTCTCATGGCAGATTAGGGTCATTCAGGAGACTGGGCCATGTTTACTCAGACGATGATTACTTCCTGTCTTTGCCCTGCCACCACCACAAAAAAAAAGAAAAAAGAACATGACAGGCACAAAGGGCTCCCTTTGCACGTAAAATTAACGCGCACACACATAAACACAGGACTTTTTCTCCAAATCAAGTCTCACTTTTACTCAAGTCCGATACTAATCTGACCTTTAAAAGGCTTGAATTTAGAGGACCCCCCCCCCCCACACACACACACACACACATCCGAAGTATTCATAGGGACCTCATTATGCAAAATAAGAAAATTTGGTCACAGCTTGTTGTACAGCTAAATTGCCTTGTCAAGGGTTAGAGTAAATCAGGTGACTCATGAAGCACGACTTTGTGTGTGTGTGCGTGTGTGCATGCATACGGGGTATTTCCATCATTTAAATGTGCAGAATATAAAGAGAGCTCATCAGATACGCACTAGTGCCCCTAAAGAGATTGGCCCCTCTACCATGGCTGCCACCCATATAACCTTCTCTCCTCATTGGCTGGACGCTCTGACCTGAGAACTGCCTCATTCTACTGTGGTAGTAAATGTCAGTAGAGGATTTAATGAAGATGGGTCAGGTGCCTGGGCAAGATGCATCCACATATTAGCTTAAACAAACTGTCCCAGTGTGACACACTTGACCTTCTTTCTGTTTGCGACACCAACTCCTATGCCACACTGCTGAATGACATCAGTAGACAGTATAACATGAAACTAAACGATATGTTTGAGATCTTGGTGTATGTTTGAGAAACTTACTGAGGGATTGAATGGAGTAGATAAATATGTAGAAAATTCTTTACTTCTTAAGTAAATTTGTATACTCATAGATGTGCACATATAAATTGTTGTGAGAGACGGAAGTACAGGCTGCTAAAAATGTCAAAGTCCCAAGGTCACATTCAGTTTTCAAAACCCACATTTTCTGAGAGGTATACAGTGGGGTCCATAAGTATGAGATCACTAGTGAGAATATTTATATTATTCTAATTGTTGTAATTTTTATCTTATTTTTTTCCAAACCACTTGTCCTGTGAGAGGTCCAAGCGATACTGGAGCAGGAAATCACCCTGGATGGATGGCCATTCCATCATAGGGCTAAAATTTATTTTGATTTTATAATAAATATAATATTATGTAAATTATTAATAATAAATATCGTAATATAATTGAAATATAATACAAAATAAAATTGTTTAGCTTTTGAATCCCTGATGATTTCCAGTGTAGACTTTTGGACATTGCCTGAACAATTGATAAGAACAGAGCAGTATATATATGGACTATCCCGCATATCCTTGTTTTTCTTCTCCAAATTAAATATGTCATCTACTCTTACTTGGGACTATGAAACAGCATTAGTGAGGTTAATGCCTACAGTGATCCGACTGAAAAAAGACCGAAAGATCTCATATGAATAGGTGACGCAATGTGGTTTTGCCAAGCACCAAAGACTTGGTCAAGAAATGAAAAACTGTTGCCACACAGAGTGTCAAATTCCATTGCTTGTAAGTAGAAATCAACCAATCATATAATTGAAACGAGGTGTCTTCCCTTGCACGGCCTCTTCTGAACCCCGCTTCTTTAGAATGGTATTTCCAGACACAGTAGTCCTGTCATCTGTGTTCCATCAATGCCTCTAATGAGATCACTAGTGGATTTACACTATATAAAGAAGAATTTGTGTGGTGAAGTCTATTGTTACCAGCAGAGTGGGCCGAACCAGATCAAAGCAGGAGAGCAGAATGTAGAAAGAGAGATGAAGGGCAGAATAAGAGTTAGAAACAGACGGAAAGGATTGATGTAAAGAAGGGCAGTCCAAGCAGAGTGGAAAAAGAGAGAGGTGGAACGGTAAAGAAATACAATGAGAGGGACGTGGAAAGCCTCCTGACTTCCTGATGCTCTCATGAATACAGTTAGAGCCTGAGCAGTCAGACGAGTGCTCGGACATTTCTGGCATACCTCTCCTTAGCGTGGGATCGGGACAGTTTCTCTGTTGACTCATGGAAATCCCATCTGAGATTCACAATGATCTTACATGTATCACACGACTGAATGTGACCACAGCTGAACTGTGGGATAGAGGGATACTTGCACTAATGCAGTTGGACCAGATGATCAAATAAACCTTACTTGTAAGTCGCTTTGGATAAAAGCATCATGTAAATATAAATATTCATAATCTATTAACAATGATTTTTGCATTAATAGAAAGTTAAGCAGTTTCATGAATATCACTTTTTTGCTTTATTTGTAGTTTCATTACACATCCTTGTAAAAGGTGTGATACCGTTAGTGGGTTCAATTCATTTACGTGAATAAATTGAATTAATTCAATTGAATAAAATGTCAGATTCAGGGATTTGTTACATATATTTTTCATATTAAAATCTTTTAGTTTTGAATATGTAAGTTTGGTACATATTTGTAATATATGTAAATAAGTGATTTGGTGAATACTTGGAAATAATTAAATATTCTTCACTGTGTTCATTCAGTAAACAATAATGTAAAAATATGCTGTAACACATTTTTACCTACAGCAAGCAACCCTAAAAGACCGATGTGAAGCTACATTTGTAAATGCTCTTGCTATGAGAAGTCTGTCCATATTTCTGCCTTGTATTTGTCAGTGTTGTGCTCTCACACACTCTTTTCATGGTTAAGATCCTCTCTCTAGTCACACACTTTTCTCTGCATTAACACACTCTCACACACAGAAATGCACATAAATCCAGCTCCTGTGTAGCCCTTTCCCATTATTATGATCATTATTTCCACCACTTTTCTTTTTCTCGCTTTTTTTTTTCCACACACTCTCTCTCTTGCTCACACACACACACACAAACTTCTGGGTCTGTATTAGTTGATGTTGTCCAGGACAAGTTAGCCACTGTCTCAAGGTGACGTTTATAGTCCTATATCTCTTCATTAGTGCCACCAAACCTCCATAACGCTCACTCTCCATGTTTTTCAGGCTGTGGAGTCTCAAATCAGAAGTTTTGGACAGACACCCTGCCAGCTGCTAATTGAGCCCCACCCGCCACGCAGCTCTGCCATGCAGGTGGTGAGTAACACGCACACAAAAACATTCTCACTGTCTAATTTGACTTGAAAATTATTACAAATTTATCAACATGTCCACAAAAGTTTGTTGTAGACTTTTACATAAAATAATTAAAACTATAGTTATATAAACTCTCTTTCTCTCTCTCTCTCTCTCTCTCTCTCTCTCTCTCGCTCTCATATTTTTAAGACCCTATAACAAAACATATTTGCATACAATCTCTTTCTTATTCATTAGTTGTATATTCAGTAAACTATAGCATCTTTTGTTTACTGAGGACCCAGTCAAATCTGGAAGCATTTGTGCAGGTTTTTTGGTTTGTGGGGAAAAAAAAAACGGTCTACGTTCTAGCATTTGATGCTGGAGGGCAGGATAATGTCATTATCCACACCAAATAGTGTTCAAAACAGCAGCTTATTTTGAAAAACTACTGCAAAGCTAGATTTCATAAAACTAGATTGTGCCCATCGTATGCGGCAATGCACACAAATCACATTCTGTATATATGCTGAATTATAAGCTCCAGCCACTTCATTTTTTGAATACATGTTGATCTAAAATAATAATGGTTTTAGCAGGGCAGACAGTTTGACTAAAGTCTGTGGAGAAACAGGCTAGTTCCAGGTTTTGGTGGATCCATTTTTGGTTGAAAATTGGTCTGATAGCTGCCTGCTTAAATCGACCCTTTAATTGTCTAGAGCTTTACTTCCCCTCTCCTTTCTCCTGTCCTCTTTCAGTGAGCCCCCAGCGTGAGAAAGGGTCCCAGAAGTGGGAAATGTCCTGTGGTTGAGCAGAGAGCTCCGAGGTGATAGGGTCTTTAGTTTAGAAACTAAACTGTTGGTGACGGCCTAGAAACCCCCATTAGCTGTGTGTTTCTGTGGCGATGACAGCCTCTGCCTGCCTGTGTGGAAACAAACTCACACACTCTCCTCTAAATGTACACATGCACATATAGTTATAGGCTCAGAACTAGATTTCTGACTTTACATAACACTGGCAGTTCATTTGAACATACAATGTCATAATAATCCCACAAAGTCTAAAACTGACTGTGAAAGACTAAATCAACATCACTCTGAGCAGGACATCTAATAAAAAGAGTAGAATTGGGGTTTTTTTTTTTGATTGTGGGTGCAATTAATGGATATTCAAAGGGTGTGGGAACCCTGTAAACTTCCCTGTTGTCAAAAGTGCTCAAATCGTAATCGCTTCTGTTCCCTCGTGTTATTATTATTATTATTATTATACACTAATATACAAAAAAAATAATGCTCACTTAACCATTTTATTATCAAAGTAGTATTTTTATATTCTTATATTTTGAGCCATTCTAAAATGAGAGAGATCTTCTTCTTTTAAATGAACATTAAAGTTTCATGCGCTCCTGTATTTGGATTATACACTCAGTGCCGTTCTCTCTGTAATCCTTTCATCTATCTCTTTCACTCTCTGCCTGCATCTTTCTCCTTCTCTCGCTCTTCTGTGTCTCCAGTAGGTTAATGAGGGTAGATCCTCAGTTTAATGACACTCACAGGCTGAATGCTATTTAAGAGGTGCTAGCTTGTCTGTCTAATTTACTGCAGGCACACCAATTAGCCCTGTGTCTCCATTCTGTGTCTAAAAATCACACACACACACACACACACACACACATCAGGATTAGACATCACAGACATACGACAACAGTTAGACTGGATTAGAGCATGCAGTTTAATGGTGACATTGTGAGAGAGACATACTAAAATATACGAGCTTTTTATTTATAAGTAAATAAATACACTCTCTTCAGTAGTTTTCTTTAATATTTAAAATAGTAGTTTAAAATAACATTCTTTAAAGTGATTAATCTGCGCTGTAAATACATGTCACTATAAAGCAACAGCCTATCAGATTGCTGGTTGACAGTGACAGTGCAGCTGCCCAGTCTGAACACTATCTCCTGCTTCTACAAACACAGCCCTGCCTCACTGAGGAAGTCAACTTGATGGTTGGGTGACTTTGCTCCCGAGTAATCAAACAGCTGTCTATGTGCTTATACTTTTTTTTAGCTTCTCCTCATCTGCTGAATTGTAGAATGGGAGAAAGCCTATTATAATGTTACTAATAGAGGTTGCAATATACTGTTGCAGCCTAAAGGAAAGTTCAGATTAATTTGAAATCTGCTCTGATCTTTTGCAACTTTAGGCCTTTACAAACTGTTTTCCATCTGTTTATCTTCTACTCATTTCCCAGCAATTGTAAATTCCCTAGCAGAACCTTTTCGGAAGGTCAAATATACTGTTGATATTTGTGAAACGAAAGTGTGCAGCTGCTTTGATCTCTGTGTCTGACCTCTTTTCTCCAGCTTTAATTTATTTCAGCATCATATTTGAACTGTTCATGCATTTCATCATTAGTGTACAAAAAATATCAGGAATGATTTAGCAGTACATGACTAATAGGAGTTAATAATAAGCTAGAAGGCCTGTGTTGACGCAATCATATATAGATGTGTTTGCCACCGAATCTCCATCGGTATCCTCGGCAGCAAAATACTTATTATTTTATAGGGGAAAAAGAAGAAAGTATGAAGAAGAAAAAAAACTCATTACATACACATCCCTCATAAGCATTAGGGGTGCACCGAATGTTCGGCAACCGAAATTATTCGGCCGATAAAAGCCAAAAAAAGCCGAATAAGTAAAAAGGCCGAATAAATTTTGCCGAACAATGACGTTTTTAATGATGTTTTAACGTTCACATATCGCGTCTTTTCCGCGCGCATATTCTTTATATCCTATGTGGGCGCGCGTTAACCGCGCGCAAAACGGAAGGGACGCGCATGCGCTGCGGCGCGCTTGTTTTTTCCGGGCGCGCCGCGGCGAGATGAAAACATCTCAACTTTTCAGAATGCCGCGAGCGCACCGCAGGTCATGTGACAAGAACCAACCGATCATCTTCGACCTTTCCGTAACAAAACATGGAAATCTCAGCCGAACAGCTGATCATAGCTGTACAGGGGGGTTGTTATATCTCATTTACATAAATATATCTAGTAGTAAAGCTAAAGCAAGGGCTAAAAATCAATGTATCCCTTGCTGAAACTTTCTCATCGTCAGAAACCACAGTTCATGGTTGCATAGCAACGACAGACGCCACAGAAGCGCGAGCTCCCGAACGCTTGCAAAAGGAGGAAGCGACGCGGCCGCGCTTTACACGCTTTATTAGGCGCGATAGTGAAGTAGGCTTATGTCTAGGACAGTTATTTATTTGTTGTGGGTTCATCCACATTTTTTTGCACTATTCAATGCACATTTGTTGTTGTAGACATACAGAGTTACAGTCTTTCAGCAGTCAGTTATAGGCTAACATAGACTATTCAAGAAGAACATAGGCTTCAAAGATGGCCAAATCATTTTTTTATTTTTTTTTATTTTACTAATTTATTAATTTTAAGTTATATTGTACTTTGTTTGTATAATATCTGCTGGAATGTTAAAAAAAAATGTTCAGTGTTAAATATTTTGAAATTATATTTTTGTTATTTGATTTATTTCTCTGAAAAGCAACACAAAATAGTAAAAAGCAATTTTTACTATTTAATTATTGTAATGGTGAAAAAATTGGCAAAATAAATGGAAAAAATGCGAAACACCACATTCGGTATTCGGCCTTCGGCCTTCGGCCAAGAATTTCATTATTATTCGGCTTCGGCTTCGGCCAAGAATTTCATTTCGGTGCATCCCTAATAAGCATGCTAAACTGTTAAGTCATGAGATAATTATAGATTTCAACCAAGTCTGGGAATTTAACGTGTTAATTAGATTAAATAAATTTTTAACGCAATTAACGCACTCGCCCCATTTCTAGACCTACATAGGTCATCTGACAATTCATACAGTTGACTGATGATGAATATAATGCAGGGAAACAACTCACTGCGTGATATAGCCTGTAGAATACAGTTAGAATGTCCATAAAATTCAAAATATGGAAGGTGAAAGGAGATCGATTTGAACCCTTTGAAACGTACGTCAGCACCGGGAAGATCAGAACGTTTACTGCTAAATTCAAACGTGCATTCACACTTTGGCTGCGGTGGCAGCATTCATCGCGCGTTATAGATTAACTGACATGATTTAAATGACAAATCACATTCAAATATTTGACAAAAGGCACCGATTTATGTTCCCGCCATGTGCCCATACTCCATAACAGAGCGTGCACACGTAATATCTTAGCCAGAATAGAGCCGTGCGGACATTGTTGAGAGCGCGCAAGTTTTGTGGAGAGATTTGTGCTGCACATTACATTGATGCACACTCGACTGGACATGCGTCGTTAAAAAATGCCACAGTAACTCCCTCAAGTGAACTATAAAAATGAAAAGAATGGCTTCCATGGCTGCTCATATTAAAAAGTGAGTATTTTGAATTTAAAATATTTTGAATAAAAAAGGAAAAACAAAATAAGTCATACATCTGTCATACAGCTCTATTGTCGCCCACATTAATAATAAATGTAACCTATTTTTGTTGGTAGCCTTCAGTAAGTTAACATCTCTAAGAAAATTTTTCATAAAACATTAGTTTATCATATGTTTATTTTAAATTTCATATTTCCATATTGATCAAAATAAATTAATTAATTAATTAAAAAAATCAAGATAAAGCTCACCCCATCAGAATTTATTACACAAACCATGAAACGACGATATGTTGTATCAAGGAAAATATTTCTTTCTGAATCTATTTTTTTGTAATGTCTATTTGATGCTTTACAAAATATTGACTTCAAATGATCTTTTGGGGGTCATTTCGTCACCAAATTTGGTGTGCAATAAATTTGTGATTAATTCGATTAATTAAGCGCCTTGTCATGTAATTAATTAGATTCAAAAGTTGAATCGCTTCCCAGCACTAATTTCAACACAACAGTAATAAAAAGTTTGAAACAAATTGTACAGTTTTTTAGCCTTTTTTATATTACAAATCTATTGCTACATTTCCCAACCCTAATAACAATCCAGTTATGATACTGTGTTGCATTCCCCTGATTACCTCTGCTTTTGTGCTGTCTTTCGCTACCTAATTTCCTTTCTTCATGCTTCTCTCCCTCTCCTCTCTTCCTCTCTCCCACCATCACTCTCTTTTCCTCTACACTCCCTCACTCCCTGCTGATGATGGCGGTCATGGACTCAACAGTATCTCCTTCTGCAGACGCCACTGATGTTCACAGAGCAGATGCAGCAGGATGTCATCATGGTACTCAAGTTCCCGTCCAACTCGCCTGTCACCCACGTGGCCGCCAACACACAGTCAGGTCTGACCAACGCAGCGGTCATCACCGTCACCGCCAACCGTCTCTTTGCTGTCAACAAGTGGCACGGTCTCACTGGTGAGAAAGAACGATCAGACCGATCGTTATAATCCGCACTGAATCAGTCTAATAAATCTCTTCATTCACTCTGATACTGGTATCGTATGCAAATGTTTGATTTGTGAAACAGAAACCTAAACCTAACCATCAGTAGGACGAAAGCAGATTAGGGTTACGTCAAGTTTGATGTCAGATACTGGATGACGTTCATTTCTGCACATTCTATAATTCCAACTTCAATAGCTCTAAACTCTGCTTGTGTATAATCATCAGCTCCTTAGACATTGATATCTGAGCCTGCGATGGATCAAATGTGACACTACCTCTGCCTTGCTTTCAGTTTTCTGTCCACCTCCATTTATCAGCCTCTTGTTTTTTTATTTATTAAAGATCAGTCTAATTGAAAGAAATGCTGCGAGTCATTCACCAAATTAGGAGGAAAGATGGTTCTCGAATTTAAACTTGATCTCTTCAGATGGTGGTTTTAAATGATGTTTGGCATCTGTTTTCGGAAGAATACATTTTAAATCTGTGTTTTCATGTGCAAAAAAAAAGTTTACATGAAAATCGATAATCTGACAATGTGAAGGATTGTCTTGTTCTCACATCACAATGTAAAGAGATGTGAATAAAGTCGGTGTGGTCCTGGCTACGATGTGTATTCTATAGTATAGTCTAGTTTAGTTTAGGCATAAAAAACAGTCAAAGTTACACAATGTGCCATTGCTTTTACCCAAGATCTCACTCGGATCGTATCATATACTATAACAAGTAACAATTGTACAGGACTGTAAAAATCACTCAACGTGCACCCGGCTTAAAACATTCAATATACAGTAGATCCGGAAAGTCAGTTTTGTTATGTTACAGCCTTATTCCAAAATGGATTCAATTCTTTATTTACAATACCACCTTATGACAACATGAAAGAAGTTTGTTTGAATTCTTTGCAAATTTATAAAAAATAAAACGTGATAAAAATCATATGTACATAAGTATTTACAGCCTTTGCCATGACACTCAAAATTGAGTTCAGGTACATTGGCATTGTCATCATGTTTCCCCTGATCATCATTTAGATCTTTCTACAACTTTATTGTAGTCCACCTGTGGTAAATTCGGTTGATTGGACATATAAGGTTCCACTGTTAATAGTGAATGTCAGAGCACAAACCAAACCGTGAAGTCCAAGGAATTGTCTGTAGACCTCTGAGACGAGATTGTATCAAGGCACAGATCAGGGGAAGGGTACAGAAAAAAATCTGCAGCATTTAATGTCGAAATGAGCACAGTGGCCTCCATCATCTATAAATGGAAGAAGTATGGAACCACCAAGGACTCTTCCTAGAGCAGGCCGCCCGGCCAAATTGAGCGATCGGGGGAGATGGGCCTTAGACAGGGAGGTGACCAAGAACCCGACGGTCACTCTGACAGAGCTCCAGAGTTTCTCTGTGGAGAGAGGAGAACCTTCCAGAAATAAAACTATCTCTGCAGCACTCCACCAATCGGCCTGTATGGTAGAGTGGCCAGACGGAAGCCACTCCTCCGTAAAAGGCACATGACAGCCTGTCTGGAGGACTTTCAGACCACAAAAAATAAAATTGTGTGGTCTGAAGCAGCAAAGATTGAACATTTTTGGTCTGAATTGCAAGCATCATGTCTGGAGAAAACCAGGCACCGCTCATTGGCTGGCCAAAACCATCCCTACAGTGAAGCCTGGTGGTGGCAGCATCATTCTATGGGGATGTTTTTCAGCGGCCGGAACTGGGAGACTAGTCAGGATCAAGGGAAAGATGAATGCAGCAATTTACAGAGACATCCTTGGTGAAAACCTGATCCAGAGCGCTCAGGACCTCAGACTGGGGTTCGTCTTCCAACAAAACAACAACCTTAAGCACACAGCTAAGATAACAAAACAAGTGGCTACGGGACAATTCTGTGAATGTCCTTGAGTGGCCCAGCCAGAGCCCAGACTTGAACCCGGTTGAACATCTCAGAAGAGATCTGAAAATGGCTTTGCACTGACACTCCCCTTCCAAAAATGTGTATATATATATATATATATATATAAATATATATGTATGTGTATGTAAGGTTATATTATTATTATATTATACTTTCCGGATGCACTCTACTCAAAGAATGTGAATAAATGTGTTTACATGCAAAGCAAAATCATGTCATGGTGCTGGTCAGCTTTAAACCATTATTATTGAAATTGTGATAAATTATGATTTTTGACACATTTAATGTATTTAAGGAAATTCAGATGGGCATAAATAGATTTTTGCCCATTACTAATTTGCCATTTTTTCTCCCTCCTACATACATTTAGGCATTCACTGTTCACATGCTTGCTTGCTTATTAGCGCCAAAACCAGGGAAAAACCTGATAATTTCAAAATCTCACATAAATGCTTTGCTATTACTATCAAGTTTTTATGATTAGCTGATTTTTTTTATATTTATCAGCATCTGGTTGTACATCTAAACACTCTAATTCTTTTATTTCTAGAAGAGCAATGTTTCTTTGTTTTCATGTTATTGCCATTAGTGTGCTGTAGTAAATGACAGTTCACTGACCTCTATAAATAAGCATCCTGATGGTACAGACTATTAAATCTATTTTTCATCTGTTTTCTCTCTTTCTATCAGGTCATCAAAGCTCTTCTGTGCAGGACCAGCAGTACCAGTTACCGGTTGAGATTGATCCTTTGATAGGTCTGTGGCTTGTCACTCGCCAGTAGAGTGATTTGTGATTGGCTGTTGTGAGTTGTGAGGGTGCGGCCCTTGAGAGGAGATGAGTGCTGTTTTTCACCAAGCCGCCATTCAGCTTCAGTTCAGCATTTGCATGCAAATTGGAAAGCAATGAGCTGTGGCTTAGCCTGTACATCATCAGCTCTCTCTCTCTCTTCTTTCTCTGTCTCTCTGTCCTGTCAGACTGAATGAATATGAATGGTGTAATAATGTCTGATTGAAGCCGCGTGGCACACGGTGTCAGGACAATATGTCCTCCTCTCATCTCTCCGACCTGTTGATGAGGGAGAAAAAGAGGATGGAGGGATGCGAGAGGGAAGATGTGTGATAACATATGGCTGAAGCCTCTCAGAAGTTTCTCTCTCTCTGCTCCTATTCATCTTATATCGCTGCTCCCCTGCTGCTCTTATTTTAATGCAGAATAATGTGTCTTACCTAATTTATCTGTTTACGGTGTGTGACCTCATCCTACTCAACTGTACCTCTCTCTGCATCTACACCGCTGTCGGAATTAAATCTAAAATCATAATGAAATGCTGAGTCTGAAACAACTGAATTTCAATTTTAGCCAGAGCTAAAAGTAAGTTTTTTGAAATGATCTGCGTCAGATATGATGTGTCCACTTGGGCGCTTTAGATGTCAAATAGTCAATTGAGCTAATGCAGATATTTTGACTAAAATCTTTGAGTAAATGTAATGTGAAATAAATGTAATTAAGTGTAAATATATAGTGTATAAAAAGTCTATAAGAGCTATATTACAATATTGTCGAAATTTCTGTATAATATAATATAAACAGCTTTTACCACTGTGGTAATGTTTTCCACTATGTGTTGGTCTTATTTGAATTTTTACCTACCAAATAAATGAATATTAATTTTGACTGAATTTCGAGTAAATATTGTATAAAATAAGTATAAATAATGTAATACATTTATAAAATCTATATTATAATGGTCCATAAATGTGTGTATAATATATAATTTAATATATAATAAATGTAATATATTTATTACCTATCAAAAGAATTAAATATATTTCAGTGAAATATTCATTTAAGTCGGAATTAAATCAAAGTGACACAAGAGATATGAAATTAGCACAGCTATGGTAGGAAAGCTGTGTTGTAGTTTTTTTTTGGTTTTTTTACTTTTAAAAGATTTATCAAAGACAGCAAATCACCCTCCCCTCTCCCTCCTCTGTCTCTCTGTGCGGGGAGAGACATGTTTCATAGCTCATTTTCTTTCACTCCTTCTCCCACTGTCATGTATGTATTTAGACGGACTGCATTCCACACAGCTCACACATTTAAACACAGTAAATTCTGCATGACTGTGCTGTTGATAATCTGTCCGCTCGCTCCAGCACAGACGCAGCGCTGGTGTGTGTCACGAGTGTGTCTGGGCCTCATACACCTGACTCTGTGTAGTCTGGCCTCTTCCAACTCTCTCGCTGTCTCTGTCTTATGTGCTTAAAAAAAATACAAGTAATCTACTATGTTTTGGTCACATATTTTTTTTATGATTATTTTAGTCGTTCTTTTGCCAAAAGGGCCTGTTTTTCAAACGCTTATGGCAGAGGAAAATGTGAAAGATATTTCACTGTTCTGTCTTCAGCTGTTTTATGTATTCATTCGCAAATCACATACACTCATGCACAGTGTTAATGATAAATGTCACATTTTCTCATGCATATGGTTTAACGTCTTTATAATCTCTTAAGAGGTTGTCAGGAATTCACTTACCAGACATTGAGATCGACCTTTAGGGTCAAGACTCTTTATTTTTGCACCATATGACTCTGTTAATGTCTCCACCATTCTGTAGCTGTCTTTACTTCTTTATTCGTATCTTTTGTTTTCTAAGACGTTTATATTTGCCCTCCACTTCTCTAACTAGCACAGTTATGTTTGTACTTTTATACCAAGTGACTCTTTAACCAGTTACTCTCTATCTGTTTACAGCCAATAATGTGGGCACTCACAGGAGGCAGATCTCGGATCTGTTAGATCAGAGCATCCAGGTAAACGCTCAGTGTTTTGTCATCACAGCTGACAACCGCTTCATCCTGCTGTGTGGATTCTGGGACAAGAGCTTCCGCGTCTACTCCACTGATACAGGTAACCGTGACGACCCCCACCACCTTGGTTGTCTATGGAGACACCGCCTCCACTGCAATACACAAAAGAAAAGGGTCAAAAGTCACAAATGAGCCTGCAGACTGCATTACAACTCCATTGCCCCGGGGCTCAGATAGCTTTCTCATCTCACGAATGGACCATGACTCCATCTCGCGGGAGGATGAGACTCAGAACGCAAGTCGCGCAAGCGGAACTTGAATTTCAATAGAACCACACCACACTCAGATGCTCCCAGCCTCTGAGATATACACACAGATACAGTGAAGTGGTTTATAGATAGACAGACAGACAGACCTTGTCCGCGAAATGCTTGCTGTTTGTTTGTTTATATGCATTCACTCGTACTTTAGCATGTACATGCAGCTCCCCCCAAAAAATATTTAAAGTGCGGTAAGAATTGGGGAGGGTGTGAGCTTATCTGGTGTATGTAAACAGCTCAGCAGACAGCAACATCTCAGTAGAGTCATTCACTCACACCCAGCAGGGAGTACTGCACTACCGACTGCTGGCCCCATGAAGATCAAACTAAATGAACACAAATTCTCAGGGATCAAAATCATTATTTATATGAATATATAATGTGTGTGTGTGTGTATAATAGTATATATATATATATATAGTGCTTTGTACATATCCAACATCACACAGATTGCAGTAAATGGTTTACCGTTCCTGTGTTTACAGGTAAACTGACACAGATTGTGTTTGGGCATCTTGATGTGGTGACCTGTCTGGCTCGCTCAGAGTCGTACATTGGTGGAGACTGTTACGTTCTCTCCGGCTCCAGAGATGCCACGCTACTGCTCTGGTACTGGAATGGCAAGCACAGCAGCATTGGAGAGAATCCTGGGAGTAAGTTGTTAATGTTTTGTCACATACAGATGTGTGTTCATTCAAAATGTAAAATTTTGTCGTCATTACTGGCCATTCGTCTCACTTTTATTGTCTGGAAACTTGGACATCCAGCGAAATAATTCCTTTTGTGTTCCACACGTCATTTTCATTTTTGGGTGAACAGTTATTTTAATGAAGGCTCCATAATATGTCTGAACAAATAGTTTCATCTGTGTCGGAGCTCAAAAGAGTCTCTGGAGTTCCTCATGTTCCTCACATAGAGAGGTCAAGATCAGGGTAACATCCAGAACCCAAATCCCCAACCAGAGCTTAGCAAACACACATAGGAAAAGCTTTCATGCAGGTGATGATATCAATGCAATGCAACAGTGTTAAAAGCTCATTGTTCATACACACACATTCCAGTGTGTGTCTGTCAAGGCCGGTGTAATGATTTACGGCTCACTCTCAGAAGCTACAACTAGTTTCATCTGACCACAGCAGGTCTCTGCTCAGAAGATTGAGTTTCAGGCTAGTATCACACCATAAATGGAATCGGCCTGCTTGTGTGTGTGTGTGTGTGTGTGTGTGTGTGAGTGAAAGTGGAGGCCAGAGGGCCACAGAGGGAGACAGTAAATGTGACTTGGAGGTCTCCAGCTCAGGAGAGTTCAGTCCCATCTATCTGAGAGAGCAAGAGAACACTCAATAAAAGTGAAAAATGCCACTGGCTTCCCCTGCACACACTAACCATATGGCTGCGGTGCTGATCAAAGCCCTCTACGCGCACACCGTCACAAAAACGCACACTACCCCTTTGCTAATTTGGAGTTTTCGGATGCTCTACATGCTGTTAAGTGCTCTCTTACAAATGGGGAAGGATTTATGACTAATTGTGATTTAGGTAATGGTTGGTAGGTGGATGGTGGACATCAGTGGCATTAAAGAGCCTGAGAGTCAGACTTTCATCTAAAGTGAAATTAAACCGAATCTCTGGATTTGTATCATATGTAGAATGGTACAGGTCGTATTTTCCAGTAATGTTATCAAGGAAAGAAAGAAAAATCATTCATATCACGATCAATAAACTTTGCTGGAAGTGGTGCAATCCCCATATTTATACATATTTATGAAGATGATTTTGGTAATATTTGTTTTAAAATATATTTTATTTAATGTCTTTTAATCAAATAAACAACACGTGAGTAATAATATTGATTTGAGTTTCACAGGTTCTTTTTACTTTTTAAGTCAAAAAGGATTCTTGATTCAGTAAGTGCAGTAATGTTAATTCAGTGAAAGATTTGTTAGAATGATTCAAAACAATCAGCCAGGATGAGTTCATGAAGGTTTGTGAGCAATTCATTAAAAGAATCCGCTCATCAGAGTAATTTGATCACAAAGAGTGTAGTATGTTTTTATGTGCAGCCAGCCAAGACAATGCTTTTATCTCATCACTTTCAACGAAATATATTTTCTTTTTCTACATAGCTGTAGATTCTGCAGCAGACACCAAGAATGAAATGTTAAAATTAAAGTCTATGTAATAACTCTGCCTGGTGACTGATTAGCAATAATGTAATTTCATTTTTGCTATTTTTGCATTTCTTTAATTCTCAGATAGGAACAAAGTTACAGTTGGATTTCAAATACGGAGTGCTTCTATTATTACCCGGGCTTTCCCAAGGCAGTGTATTGTGAAGAATTATTGAATTGATTCTGTTGACTACACTGCCATCTAGTGACCAAATCATGCAGGGCACTGACATGAAGCCCGATTTTAATAACTAATCCATTCTGATGCTGTTTCAGTTCATTATTGCAAAAATATTATTTTTTTCCCCCAAGAATTGTCTTGTGTTTATGTATTCATATTCTCTCTCTTTCTCTGTACGGGTAAATGATACTCTCTAGTGCACATTTGCAGTACAGATAAATAGTATACAGTATATAGGTATTAGATTGTAATCAGATGTTGTCCTAATGCAAACCAAATGGTGGCCGATGGCGGGGAGGTTAAACGATACACCAATATATCAGTTTTATTGATCTTTTCAGGGCACAATCCGACATCAGGCTTTAATCCCCAGAGTTGTAGGGTATAACTCAAAGCTGAGACATTTAGGAAGTTTGCCACCTAATGAAACCTATACATCTACACGGAGTGTGTGTGTGTGTGTGTGTGTGTGTGTGTGTGTGTTTAAGAGAGACAGAGAGAGGCCAGCTGAGTTAAAGAAATGAAATGTGTGGGACATCTTTGTGTCCAGTGTAGGGGAAATCTACAGTTAAAGACCCAAAGACCAGATATGATGAATGTCTGGAGTCAGAAGGAGTTCATAGGCCTTTTTGCGTACATTCACATTTTCACAACAATTATACTCTAACAGAGTTCACTAACTATGACATTACTTCAGGTTGAATGATTCAAATTGGTTAAGAAATAGATAAAGTTAGAAATTGTCCAGATTATACAGATGACAACAAAATCCTTTTTGACCTCTGTGGTCACCAATTTTTTGGGGTAAAAACAAGTCATTGTAAAAACAAGCCTGTAACACAGAATACTAGTGCACATACACGGATACAAAGGGTAGCTTCTCCAAGGTTGAAGTTGGTTGAACGAGATACTTCCCCAAAACATACTGATAAGTTGTACTTGTCTCTCAGTGAGAGATAGAGACCAGTAAAAAGTGACAATTTATTAGTTCATTAACTTATTTTTAAAGACGGGTGTTTGTGTGAGTGATGGAGACAGAAAGCACACACTCAAATACTAGCAGAGCTCATTAGACTGATAACAATAGGACACATGGATGGAAGAAGAGAGCAAAAGTGTACACACAGGTATAAGTGACTGATTGCAGTGATTACACACTCTAAATACATTATCACAGAGTAGATGACAAATACAACCCTAATTTAAACATACTGAATGTTCATTATGGTGTAATGTAGTGTGCCGTTTTCTGATTGTAATTACAAACCCGATTCCAAAAAAGTTGGGACACTGTACAAATGTGAATAAAAAAAGGAATGCAACTTTTTACAAATCTCATGAACTTATATTTTATTCACAATGGAATATACAGTAGATAACATATCAGATGTTGAAACTGAGACATTTTGAAATGTCATGCCAAATATTGGCTCGTTTTGGATTTCATGAAAACTACACATTCCAAAAAAGTTGGGACAGGTAGCAATAAGAGGCCGTAAATGTTAAATGTACAAATAAGGAACCGGTGGAGGACCAATTTGCAACTTATTAGGTCAATTGGCAACATGATTGGGTATAAAAAGAGCCTCTCAGAGTGGCAGTGTCTCTCAGAAGTCAAGATGGCACATGATCACCAATTCCCCCAATGCTGCGGCGAAAAATAGTGGAGCAATATCAGAAAGGAGTTTCTCAGAGAAAAATTACAAAGAGTTGGAAGTTATCATCATCTACAGTGCATAATATCATCCAAAGATTCAGAGAATATGGAGCAATCTTTGTATCCCGTGATCTTCGGGCCCTTAGACGGTACTGCATCACATACAGGAATGCTACTATAATGGAAATCACAACATGGGCGCAGGAATGCCTCCAGAAAACATTGTCAGTGAACACAATCCACCGTGTCATTTGCCATTGCTGGCTAAAACTCCAGAGGTCAAAAAAGAAGCCATATCTAAACATGATTCAGAAGTTTTCTCCTGGACCAAGGCTCATTTAAAATGGACAGTGGCAAAGTGGAAAACCATTCTGTGGTCAGACGAATCAAAATTTCAAGTTCTTTTTGGAAAACTGGGACGCCATGTCATCCGAACTAAAGAGGACAAGGACAACCCAAGCTGTTATCAGCTCTCCGTTCAGAAGCCTGCATCTCTGATGGTCTGGGGTTGCATGAATGTGTGTGGCATGGGCAGCTTACACATCTGGAAAGGCACCATCAATGCTGAAGGTATATCCAAGTTCTAGAACAGCATATGCTCCCATCCAGACATCGTCTCTTTCAGGGAAGACCTTGTATTTTCCAACATGACAATGCCAGACCACATACTGCATCAAGTACAACATCATGGCTGCGTAAAAGGATCCGGGTACTGAAATGGCCAGCCTGCAGTCCAGATCTTTCACCCAGAGAAAACATGTGGCGCATCATAAAGAGGAAGATGCGACAAAGAAGACCTAAGACAGTTGAGCAACTAGAAGCCTGTATTAGACAAGTAGGGGGCAACATTCCTTTTCCTAAACTTGAGCAACTTGTCTCCTCAGTCCCCAGACGTTTGCAGACTTTTGTTATAAAAAGAAGAGAGGGGATGCCAGACAGTGGTAAACATGGCCTTGTCCCTTTTTTTTTTGAGATGAACTTATTTTCCCCTTAAAATGATACATTTTCTCAGTTTAAACATTTGATGTGTCATCTATGTTGTTTTCTGAATAAAATATTGAAATTTGAAACTTCCACATCATTGCATTCTGTTTTTATTCACAATTTGTCCCATCTTTTTGGAATAGGGTTTGTATTTGTGCTCCCTTTTTGAATGAACTATTTTTGATCGTGTATGGCTCTCCAGCAGAGTTTGTGAATCCCCGGGCAATCCTGACAGGTCATGATTGTGAGGTGACGTGTGCGAGTGTGTGTGCAGAGCTGGGACTGGTCATCAGTGGCTGCAGAGGTAAAGCAAACACAAATACAAAAATTCATTAACACTGATCAGACACCGTGCTGCTTTTTCAATTTATGTGTTGTTGTTTTTTAATTGCTATGAAATTTTATAAATTGATTCATATCATGTATTTACTAATTAAATTTGTTTTTAGTTATTTTACCATGATTGATTTTGCTCTCCGGGCCAAAGTTGTCTTTTTCCATGGGAAAGTGCGCATATAAATCTACATCAAATTGGCCTACATAGTCAACATTGTCAGATGAGTTCCTCAAAATTGGCTTAAAATAATGGTTAATATAATCTCAATTCAATAATGGTGAGGGAGTTGGGCTTGTAACGTGAAGGTTGCTGGTTCGATTCCCACGCCGGCAGGAATTGAAGGTGGGGATTGTGAATGAACAGCACTCTCTCCACCTTCGATACCACGACTAAAGTGCCCTTGAGCAAGACACCTAACCCCTAATTGCCCCCCGGGCGCTGTCGCAATAGCTGCCCACTGCTCCGGGTGTGTGTGTGTGTTCACTACTCACAGCTGTGTGTGTGCACGTGGGATGGGTTAAATGCAGAGCACCAATTTCGACTATGGGTCACCATACTTGACAAGACGTCACGTCACGACTTTACTTTTTATTTTTTATGACAGTGTTACAAAATTGACAGTGTTATTTAAAATCTATGTTTTAACTAAACATATTTATTAGAATTTACCTTTGGTGTTTTTATGATAATTATGGCCCCTGTACCACCATCTCTAGATCTCTTTAAATTCCTTCAAACTTTTGGGGCCAATTATTAAAATATTTGTGCCCTTAGTAGTAAAAAGACCATCTATGTTTATCTATCTAGCCATTCCTTTGAGGCTAGCAATCATAATTCTTGAGATATCTATCCCTAAACATGGCTTCCCATATATAAATAACAAATATGTTAGGGGGCTGAAGAAATTCTGAAAATGTCTGAGTCAACAGACCTTTTTAGACCCTAAATAAAACAAGAACACACTGTAATTTTGTTTGATTAGATTTTTTGACCCTCATGTGTCTGTATGTGTGTGACAACAGAGGGTCCATGTCTTGTCCACTCTATGAACGGTGACCTTTTGAGGACGTTGGAGGGTCCAGACGGCTGTGTGCGGCCACGTTTGGTTATGTCCTCCACTGAGGGTCACTGTGTCATTTATTATGACAAGGGCCACTTCTGCGTGTTCAGCATCAACGGTAAACTACTGGGACACATGGAGGTGGAAGACAACATTAAGGTAAATATGATCATGAACTTGCCTCTGTACAATTATGCTGAATAGGAAGCCAGGCCAATAAGTCGGGCAGCTCTCACATGTCCGTTTGTCCCTCCTTTTTCTTTCTCTCTTTCCATTTCTGTTGCTGAGCCTGTGTTTTATCATGTCAGCTGTCTGGGGTGTGATTAAATGCTGGCATGGCCTGCCTACAGGCTTCGCTCTTTCCTCTCTCCATCTCTATTTCTCTTGGCTTCTGAACCCTAAGGGTCCAAATCTGTGCTTTTGATCTGCAGGGCTACGAAACGCCACTCAACTTGCATGTGTGTATGAGAGTGTGCAAGAGAGAGGAATGGCCAACGGCGAGGCCTCCTGCATTAAAGGACACATTTGTCATTGGAGGCCAGAGCTCCTGAAATCGGCCAGCTCTCTTTCCCTCATTCCCGCTCCATCACTTTCTCTTTCCTCTGGGCCTGGGAAAATTCACAGAGCTCTGTGTCGTCCCCCCCTCTGTCCTGCACACACATACCCACACCTGCATCCCATTTAACAGGCCAGCTCTGTTACGTGCTCCTCTGCTCTCTGCTGCTCCGAGCTTGATTAGTTTCCTCATTGTGTCCAGGTTCCATTTGTTTTCAATAAACAGAGTCTGCAGTGACGTCAAAAAGGGGTTGCTCCGCTCTTTAACACACTTCTTTATTATTCAACTAATATGACATAATGAATGATTAGTCATTTTAGTCATTAGTCATTGTCGTTTTATAGAATCGTGTTCCTGGATTTATTTTGGACAGTTTTGTACTAAAAAATTTTTATTGTGAATAAAGACAAATTTGCAGTGATAGTTGTACACTACTTTTCATAAGTTTGGGCTTTTTAAAGAAATTATTTTTATTCCTTTGAGCAAAAGTGGCAGCAAATACATTTGTAATGTTTTGAATTTTCTGCTCATCAAAGAACCCTGAAAAAACAAAAAAGAAGAACACAATGTTTTCAACATTGACATTAAGAAATGTTTGCATCAAATCAACATGTGACTCTGAAGACTGGAGATTTGCCATCACAGAAATGAATTACATTAGTAGTATTAAAATAGAATCTAAAATAGAATAGAATACATTTATAACAAAATAGAAACCGGCTAATAGTATTTCACAACATTACTATTTTACTTTGTGTTTGATCAAATAAATGCAGCCTTAGTGAGCATAAGAGACTTTCAAAAACATAAATAAAATCTAACAGTAGTGTAGGTCTACTAAACAAATGAATTCATTAGTGTTCTTGTTCAAAGCTAAAACATGTTGATATAATTGATCTAAATCAGACTAATTCATTTTTAAATGTTTCATATGTGGTCACTATTTTTGTACTAAAGAAATAAGGACAAAGTCACGCTTTCCTTTGACTTCTATTCATATTCACTCACAGTAGACTGGAAACACAAGCTCATGCAAATGTTGCATTCCACTGTGTACAAAATGTCACATTTACTCTGACAACTCTGACCTACAACTTTTTGTATTATGAGAAGATGTGGGACCAATAGGGGATTTAAACATCACACATTGACCTCTTGGCTGAATTTAAAATAGGCAAACTTCAAAGCTCCATGTTGACACATTTTGTCATTCCCTGAAATATACTCTCAATTCAAATGCTGTCCCCTTCCAACCAATCTTACTAAATGTCACTAATCAAAAACGAGGCTGATTTTGGCACATCTTAGTTTTTACTTATATGATCTGCATGAAAAATGTATTTTGTAAATAAATAAATAAGCATGCAGTTACAGAAATATTGTTTCCCTAATCAATTATTGCCGTCATGTTCAAGTACTCCACTTCACTTGCCCATCTTTAAATCATCACACACACACACACACACACACTGTGACACACTACAGTAAGCTCCTCTCATGCCAGATGGAGTGTCATCGTTGCGACAGTGTGTGTTTGTGGAGAAGAGGGTGTATGCGGTTTTGTGTTTGAGTGAGTGGGTTGTGACAGTTTGTTGCTGTGGTTAAAGTAAGTCTTCATGCTGATGGTCTGACAGAACATTAATTTGGACAAGTAGAAATAATACATGAATGACTCTCTGGAGCCCACAACTGAGCGTCTGTGTTTGTAACCATTTTAGCAGACATTTCCCGAGCCGTCGGCACATACGCAATGGACTACATTAAAGTCTTCATAAATCCAGTCTTTACTCTTGCCAGACATATCCTGACCTAACACAGACAGATCAGCAGATCAGGAGAAAAAAAACAGTGGGGCATCATCCAACACAACCCTGTTGTTTAAAATCACAGCTTGACTTTAAGTCAGATATCTGACTCACGGCAGCCATCTTGGATTCTGGAATGGCGGCCCAGGAGGAGACCGCTGATTTATGATTCTGACCCAGCCCGCTATGCAACCTGGACATCTCTGCTTTTCACAGACCCTTTTCCAGGCATGGTCCAGAGGGACCACCGTGGATGCTGGATTATGTGCTGATACATTTTCTCAGACATCTTTGAAGTAACAAGGCACAATAGAACAGAAGACAGATTCATGTTGCAGCAGTGACCAAACAACATTGTCATCAAATCTCAGAGTGAGTCACAGGGTGGAGTTTGAATCAGATCAAATCGCTGGATTTTTGGATGATTCATATTAAGGACTTTTGGACAATAAAGGAAAACGAAACACGTGCATAGCTTTGAACAATCACTTTGTTCTCTAGCTGTCATTAATTGGGACATAGTTGAGACAGTCTCTGGTGATGTACAATTCAGATGCCATATGTCTCTCCCGAGCCTCTGCTTCATACCACGACTGAAATAAAATGCTTAAGGGTTTGCCACAGTGTAACCTGAGCCTTAATTACACACATCTCAGATACATCCAAAACAAATCAAAAGAGATCACATGCACGCAAATGCACTCAGATCCCAGCTGCTGTAACGTCTGAAGTCTGCTGGACGGCGATCTAGGAAAACAGTCCATGTGATTGATACTGGGTATTTCACTCATGACTGTGGTAGTGGGGAATGAGGTGTGTGTGTGTGCGTGTGTCTTTCTGTTCTAATTGTAACTCCCAGTAACTTTTGCTAAGGGTAGTTTTGGAAGGCTACCAAGCAGGGTAGTTTCTCAGGGTTATCTTTGAAAGTCAATGTCTTTATAGACACATCTTGAAATCTGCATTTCAAAAATACTTATTACTACAAATCATGTAAAAGAACCCTTATAACTTGGTGTGGTTTTATTATGTTCACTTATTTAACAGTCAGCCATTACAAATAAAGATCATTTTGATCATTTTATTTTGGAGAACAGAATTGACCAAAAAAAATAATAATTTAAAATGGTTTCAACCCAGGCCATTGAAATCAATATTCAAAATTGTTCATGGAGAAAACAAATATTTTAGTAAATGGACTTTTAAGTGAAAACCTAATACTTTTTTAATTACCGTACTAAAATATAGCCCATGTGACAACCAGGTCTCCACTACATTCTGGCTTCTGTTGTGAGCGTCACGCATCCGCTGTTTTAGAATCCGGATTATAAATAATATATAAACCCCATAAATGAAAAAAACTTGTTAATGCAATTATTCAAGCTTATTAATTTAGTTTAATTAGACTTAATAGCCACTACATTGTCATTACAGTATCCTCTCCCACAGGTGTGTGTGTGTGTGTGTGTGTATGTGTGTATGAAAGAGCCCAGTGTGTTTGCTGTTCTATATTATCTGTGTTTCTCTTGGGACCTCTAAAGTGTTACATAGCCCATGTGCACACAGGAAAACCAGATGAACAGAATAAATCTCATACTCTGTCTGCCCTTCGCCGCAGGATACCACCGCTACAGCGGTTTAAGAAACAAACTGTTCGCCAGGTTGGCCCCGTGCATGCTGGGAAAGAAAGGGGGTTGTGTGGTTTTTGATTGGATGAGGCAGGGCACACTCACTCTAAGGTCCACAGGGGTGTCAGTAAACCCCTGTAATCACCGGCCAGCCGGATGCTCCAGACGTTCATCATCGGCTACAAAGACCTTATTCACTGAGCCGGACAAAAAAAGCACATATAAACCGCCCATCAAATGCTTATCAGTGTTATTTATCATCAAGAAATATGAAGGGCCGCTAAAAGGTCAGGGGTCCTTTTGATAGTTAATTGCCTTTAATATATTTTGAAGTGAAGCTATTGTGACTGGTAGATTTGTTTATATACAAGCTGTGAAGCTATAATATCTGTGAAACTTCTGTTTCATCTGGAATTTAACAAAGCGATTCGTGAACCCCCCGCTTTGACTTGGAAAATGAAAAGCAGAAAATCCTGACTGTGTGTGTGACAAACAGACTGTCTTCATAAAACATACTGACTGTCCTGTATGTTTTTTCCTCCAGGCGATGCTGCTCAGTAAAGATGGACAGTATCTGCTGTCTGGAGGAGATGCAGGAGTTCTCAGCGTGTGGCAGATTCATGATCTCAAGCAGCTCTTCACTTACCCTGGATGTGATGCTGGAATACGTTCTATGGCTATGTCACATGACCAAAGGTAGCAAACATAAAGACACCAACTTGGTTCCTGTTCCTTTACCAGACTAATGAAGAATTACAATATCATATGACGTTTTGGAGAGCAGGTATAATCGTAACACTCAATATATACTGAATTATATCTGGAAATGCACTAGTCAATCTTCTGATTCCTTTCTAAAATAATGCACACTTTTACTAATGGTAGACGCAGATATATATATATATATATGTGTGTATATATATACACTACCGGTCAAAAGTTTTAGAACGCCTCCATTTTTCCGGTTTTTATTGAAATTTATGCAGTTTAATGTCTCAATGTACTCTGAAATTAAAGCATAGAACAAATAAACAATTGGAGGTAAAAAAGAAATCATGGAAATCAAATATTGTTCGGTAAGTTCTTCCCAACACTGTTGCAGAAGTTCCCACAAATGTGTTGCACTTGTAGGTTGCTTTGCTTTCACCCTTCTGTCCAGTTCATCCCAAACCAGCTCGATGGGGTTTAAGTCTGGAGACTCTTTTCTTCTAAGGTAGTTCTGACATAACCTGGAGGTATGTTTTGGGTCATTATCTTGCTGTAGGATGAACCCCTGACCAACTAGGCGTATACCAGAGGGTATTGCATGGCGCTGCAAAATGCTGTGGTAGCAGTTTTGGTTCAGGGTGCCACTCACTCTGTGCAAGTCACCGACTCTGGATCCAGCAAAAGAGCCTCAGACCATCACGCTTCCTCCTCCATGTTTGACCATCCTTTCACCTACTCGACGGTGAACAAAAACCCTGCGTGATGAACCGAAGATTTCAAATTTCGATTCATCAGTCCATAACACCTTCTTCCAGTCTTCAGTTGTCCACTGGCGGTGCTTCATGGCCCTGGCAAGCCTCTTTTTCTTATTTTGCCATCTTAGCAATGGCTTTCTTACTGCCTCTCGACCTGTCAAACCTGCAGCTCTAAGTCTTCTCTTCACAGTTGAAACTGAGACTTGCTTACTTCGACCAGTGTTAAGCTGTGCTTGAAGCTGTTGTCCTGTGAGCCGCCTATCACGCACGCTGTTGACTCTCAGAAACTTGTCTTCTGATTCTGTTGTGGCTTTGGGTCTGCCAGACCTCTTCCTGTCAGAGTTTCCTCCAGTTTCCAAATGCCTTTTGATGGTATAGGAAACTGTACTCATTGACACCTTGGCTTTCTTTGCAATTTCTCTAAAGGAAAGACCTACACTTTTAAGGGTTATATTGGTCTGTCTGTCTTCCTTTGTTAATTGCCTTTGTCTCGCCATTATGAGAGCAATACTACTTCCTGCGGTACAATACTGTCCAAATAATGCTTAAGAGGGTGTAGTAACACAGTCTGTTCCAACACTGCTTTTATACAGACAGAGGGTTTGTAAGTAATCAACAAAAGTTGGGACACCTGTAGGAATTGTTAGCATCAACTTTCAAGGCTTAATTTACTTCCATTGCTGCAGAACAGCTGTAAATTGTTAACCCATTACTTGTTCCCTGAAAAAGGCCTTTTTGTATAATTCTGAAATGTACATTATTTTTCAGTTTTTGGTAACCTAAACGTTTTTTTTTTAACCTCTGGCAGTTTACCGCTTACCTTTGTACCATTTCATGTTATTCACTGGACTTGAACTGCTTAAATTTCAATAAAAACTGGAAAAATTGGGGTGTTCTAAAACTTTTGACCGGTAGTGTGTATATAAAAAAGCTAAGTGCAAGATAAATAAAAATGTCTTGTAATGTTTGGTTATGGTCATAAAATGTATTAAAGTGAATCCAATTCTACATCGATTAAAAAAATTTTTTTTTAGAACATGCATACATTAGCATTCAGAAGTTTGGTGTCTGCAAGTCTCTTATGCTCACCAAGGCTGCATTTATTTGATCAAAAAATACAATAAAATCAGAAGTATTGTGAAATACTATTACAATTTAACATTTTGTATTTTAAAATTTTTCGTAACGTTATTTATTCTTGTGATTTCAAAGCATAATTTTCAGCAGCATTACTCCAGTCTTCAGTGTCACATGATCCTTCAGAATCAATCTGATGTGATGATTTGGTGCTCAAATAACAACGTTTCTTCTCATGATCAATGCTGAAAACCGTTGCACTGCTTAATATTTGTGGAAACTGTGCTTTATTTTATTCCTGATTCTTTAATGAATAGAAAGATATAAAGAACAGCTTTTCTTAAATAATTTTTTGTAACAATTTTAATGTCTTTACTGTTTCTTCTGACCAATTGAATGCATCCTCGCTAAATAAAAGGATCAATTTCCTGCTTTCTGGCCCCAAATTTTTGAAAGGCAGTGTATGTTTTTGAGTTCTTTTCTGGTCTCGTTTGTCACAGCAGCAGATACATTACAAAGAATCGACAATGTTCCCATTTTTAAAAATGTAATGGCTTCCTCCAGTAATGAAGAAAATGGAACTTGAATAAAATTTGTAAAAATTATAATAATAATAATAATATCTGTCTGGATTGTAGGCCTTCAAGGATGTGTGATACTGATGCTGGATAGCTTGACATCTTAAAGATTTCATACCAGATCATGTTGTATAAGTGGGATTAGTAATGATCGCTGACATGTCAAAGTCCCAAAGATCTAAATGAAAACTAAATTCAAAACCAAAACTAAAATGTGTTACAATTATCTTTGCTCTCTGTAATCAAAATCTTTAACTGATATGATATATCTGTTATCTACTGACACGTCTCTTTCTTCCTGTATTGCTTTCACTTTCTTTCTTTGTCCTCATCACCTTTTGCAGATGCATCATCACCGGTATGGCGTCTGGTAGCATTGTTCTGTTCTACAACGATTTCAACAGATGGCACCACGAATACCAAACTAGATACTGACCCAATGACGACACCGAGGGAACAGAGCAACCGTGACCATGGAAGAGGCGAAGCCACCCTGCCGCCGTTCGTAAAGGCACTACCAATAGTCATGAATGTATTCAAAATATTTAAAGAAGCAAAACTATTTTTTAAAGATGGCATTGCTATATTTTGTAGATCTTATGAAATTTCTTACTATATAAATCCTAGGGGGAGGGCTTATATACCTAATATTTGGAGAGGAAAAAAAAAATCTATTTTTAGCTGTCAAAGTCAATTTTCACCTTTGCTCTAGTGAAAAAGACTGGTCTGAGTGGTCAAAAGGTAAATGACTAAATTTACTTCTACAGTCAATGGATAGATGATTCTGTGTGTGTGTAACTTTGGGTAGGTGAGGGTTTTTTTGTTTTGTTTGTTTTTTTAGTTGCGGTGATTATTTTGACAGGATGTCTCTAGGCTTCGTGTTTTGTAGTTTAAAAGCACAGTTCCTGAAGCTAAAAGGAAGCCGCCTCATTCTAAGCGGAGCTATAAAATTAGATAGCTGTCTGCAGACATATCACGGCATCCACTTTAAATGTTCACTTAATGAATAGAAAAGTGGCTTCTTCTCTAATGAGAGCATTGTGAGATTTTTGATTGTTGAACATGAGCTCATGTAACCTGAAGAGGCAGAATCTGCATATGAAGGGAGAGTAATTTAGAACTTATATTATCCTTATGGGTGGAAAGAAGTGATTTGGGGTGTGTTTGTATCGATCTTTTTATTTGTTTATTGTGAGCTCCATATCCATCAAGTGTACTAGAACTAAATACTTTTTTTTTCTTTTCTTCGAGGAGATGCAAGTGACAACAGTAGAAAGGAGAGAAACATATTAAAGCGTTGTTGAACCTTCACCATTGTGCTTTTACCCTTTACCCTTTTAGTGTGTGTAGGCTGAATGTGGGCAGAGTTATACTATTATGTTATACTAGGATCTGTTAAGCTGAGCTTAAAACTTAAATTGGGGGGGGGGGGGGGACAAAAACAAATCACTATATATGATTCATAACAGCCAGCTCAAAGTATAACCCCATAGATTACACTCAGGGCAAACAATGAAATTACAAAGAAAAGTTCTGTTCTTTTTTTTTCCTCCAGTGGTTTGAGTCAACTACTGTGTGATTCTGACACTCACAAATGCTGTTTGATTCATTTGTTTTGTTTTAATAGTTGAGGCTATCATTACTGTAATATGTTACATAAAATGGAACGAGTGTCATATGACGTGTGTGATGAACTCAAACAATAAAATGGCGTTTTGTACCAATAAAAAAGCTTTCAAATCATTTGTTTTTGATTCAGTGAAACGAGAAAACAGTATTTTAGTGTCAATGATATACTATTATATTTCTGATAATATTTTGAAATTGATTTATTTTTTTATTTTAGATTTACTTTTTTGTCATTTTTTAAACATGCCTTTTATGTTTATTTCAGTAACTCAATTTAAAATATATTACAAGGTTAATGTTTATTTAAAATTCATTTTTAAAAATGCTTTTGGCATCTATGATAAGCGCGCTTGAAAATGTCATGAAACTCCGAATTATGTCCAAATAATTTATTTGGCAGTAATAAAGCGATATCTTGTGTGTCCGCTAGAGGTCGTTATAACTCAGTTGGGATGACAAATAATCAAATACACCTGATTCAGTTTGGCAGTGTGCTGAGATACTGGGATACTTATTAAAAGCAGATCCTAAAAATGAGCAGTGCGGGCCAGAGCCACCGCGTTATTAAATTGAACAGTTCATTCTGTTTTATGCACTAAACATGAGATGAGCACCAGAGCCAACATTCATAAAGGGAGTTTTTATGTCAACATGTCCCTACATTTTGGGTATGTAAACCAACATTGCATACAATGATAAGTCGTTTTTCAGCGATTGACATTACCTGAAACCTGCACAGTGAAATATAACCTCATGATGAAAGACACATTACAGCGAGCGCAGAGGTTTGTTTGACCAGCAGACGGCGGTATTTAGTAGTATATAGCAGCGGTATATAGGTATATAGCAGATTCAAAGAATTCAATTGTGCGCAAAGAAAAAAAATTGTAGCTGTTCGAGTGGGAAAAAAAAAATCTACATATCTTTCGCTCACTTAAGTTGTTTTCAGAGGTGTAATGTAACGAAGTAATAATACTTCACTTGAGTGAATACTTGAGTATTTTTTGGGAAAATCTGTACTTACTTGAGTATTTATATTTCTGTCAACTTTTACTTTTACTCCACTACATTTCTTCAATAAAATGTATACTTTTACTCCGATACATTTCCCCAAAGCATTTTCGTTACTTACTACAAAATAAAAAAGGAAGAACACAGACTGTAAAGAAGCATGTGCAAACAAGTGCTCGCACAGCCGCGCTTGATTTCATTTTCCGGGTTGCGTCAGTTGCTGGAGCGGCTGAGGAGAGTGCGGTACGGGAGCGGCCTCTAGAGGCGCTCTCTGATAAAACTATCACTGAAGCCGCGTACAGTTTGTTTTAACACGTGACGCGAGACTGCGCGGGGACACTTCAAAAATGGATTTAAAACAGACAACAAAGCGGTATGTTATACAGTACACTACAGTATATGTTTTCATATCACTAAAGTCATGAGTGTGTTGACTAGACGCTGCATTAGTGTGTTTGCCGTCGAGGCTGAGCGGATGCTGACGTTAGTAGTAACGTTACCTCAATCGCTTCAATGCGACAAAAACACCAACTGTTTAATGTCACGATTGTTACCCTCTATTTGCATTAGTTTATATCCATTTGTTCGATTTTATGCATTCTTTATCCAGCGAAGATGCATATTTAAATTGTATCCTAATCCTGCAGTCGACAGAAACATAAATCAGAAATGTGTTCGATTTCAGTTTTTTTATCGCACTTTAACACATATTCCATCAAGTGTTCTGAAATAGAAGCCAATAACGAGTGAAAGTACACATATAATATGCCTTTGTATGTAAATATGGCCGTTTTTAAGCACGATTGTTTGGATTTAGTGAAATGGAAACACTTATAATAGAGTTCATTTGTGACATTAAAGGTTAATGAAAGCGTTGTTCATTGTTAATTTCAATATTTACATTTTAACATTTTAAAGTTGCCTCTTACATTAATTATAATGCACTATGAATTAACGTGAATGATCAAGGTATAATTAATGTATTAGTATTTTTTATATTTAAAACTTACAATAAACATTTTGCCATTTTTTAAAATTCAAAGCAAACAAAACAAGAAAGAGTTCAAACAATCTTGCTGCTCAAACTGTGTATAGAACAATTTTTACTAATATTTTCTGCTTCTTTTGTATTTTGCATTTACTTTTACTTTAAATACTTAAGTATGTTTAATCTCAAAAAAATACTTTGCATACTTAAGTACAAAAAATATCACTTACTTTAAAACTTTTACTCAAGTAATATTCTAAACCGTGACTTCTACTTCTACCAAAGTCATTTTCTGGTAAGATATCTGTACTTTTACTCAAGTATGGCTTTCAAGTACTTTATACACCACTGGTTGTTTTCACTAGAATTGTTTCAATTATTTTGTTTCTTGCTAAACCGTTCTATATTATTAATATTATTATTATTATTTTTTACATATTTTGTAAGGATTTAGATGTAACTAATAGCGCAATTAACAACTATAAAAGACTAATCCGAGAGACTAATTAATTAATAGTTGAATCTGGGAAGATCTCGAGAGATCGTAACGTGCCTTCTTTCCATCTTTCATTTGTTGTGCTTTTGTTCAGTTTATCCAAGATGTTTTGTTGGAAGATTACAGTAATGTTCATTCTCTAGTGTGGCTGAGGGAGAAACAAACTAATGAGTGAACTATGTCGCCATCTGCTGGCATCATTAAGATTTCTTTTTAATGTTTTAATGTTTTGTGTGTTTTAATGTTTTTTTTTTATGTTTATTGAAAATCACTCCCACAGTGGCATTCGCATCACTTACCTTACAAGTGTGGCAAACACATTTATTCGATTAATTTTTAGATATAAAAGCTTTGTGTCCTTCAGGAGCAGGACTGGCCCCTGATGTAAGTGTTGTGCGCGTGTGGGCTTTGAGGCCAGTTTAGCATTACATACAGAGGAAGAAGCTTGTAGAGGGAGGGGACATCTTTATTCATTGATCAGTAAAACAATTTGCTCAATGAATGAGCAACGTCCTCTACAATAAACATCATCATCATCATCATCATCATCCAAAGTCTACAATACCAATTTAGCAGCAACATGTTAACATGGGGGAAACAGAGTGGTAACAAAGTAGTATCATTTAGAAAAAAAAGTCACAGTTTTTCTTTCTATCTGTATCATTACAAAGGATTCGCAAGGAGGATGTTTTAAAAAGAGGTTTATTGACGGCTATGTTATTTTTTGTTGAACTATGGCATGTGCTCTATACAGAATACATGGGGAGATTTTAACTATACATTTAAACTCTAATATAAAGCACGTCTGTGTCACCATACAAATTTTTAGGAGATTCGACAAAAATATACAATGTTTTCACTTCACATTTGAAGATTTATAACACCACTAGGTTTTTTTTTTTTTTTTTTTTTTCTCTTTTTTTATGGTAAATACAACAGTCCCATTGGTCAAACCAACCAAATGAAGGAGACACAACGTTAGTTATTCTACTCGGTAAGCTATGCGTGATTTAAATCGGTAAGAGGAATATAAATTAATATATATTAAGAAATTCCAACTGTAACTCCAGGGAAACAAAGGGCTATACCAAGTATAAGTAATGTGACGGTATTTTTGATACAATAAATACACGTGGTTTATAATGTGCTGTGTGTGTGTGTGTGTGTGTGTGTGCATGCTGGAAGAGATCATCTGTGTATACTTAGTGGGTAAGGGGTGTGTGTGTGTGAACAGGAGCAGCTATGATAGTGTGTGTTTGTGTGATACACTGTAAGGAAGTAGGAGGAGTGACCTCCACTCTCAGCGAATCCCCCTGCAGTCTCCATAGTGATACTTTATCTCACCTTCACAAAGTCCAGGTGAAATGAGTTACGGCAGTCCAGAAAACCATGTAAAAGAATGGCACAAAGAAAGACACAAAAAAGTTACATGTGTCGTCAGGGTGTGTTTGCTTTCCATTCTGGTTTGAGGTGATTTTGCCAAACAAAAAAAAAAAACAAAAAAACAAATGTAATCAAAAATGTCACAGTACCTAAAATGATGGCAAAAAAAAAAAACAACAACCTCTAAAATCTATTTTTTGTCTTTTTTTCTCCGCTTCATAATAAAAAATAGGTTTGTTCTTTATCTTACAGTAATCCATTATCTCCTTTGAAGGAAAAAACATTAGTCCAACACTGACAAAAAAAGGCAAAAACAGGGGACTTCAAACGAGGGGGGTGTGAGGATGTATTTCTTCTTTTCCGTTTTTAGGATGGACATTTTGTGCAGCCACACTTGACGACCTTCTCCACCTCCTGTACAAAAGAGGATCCGTCTGTGCATTGGAAGGTGTATTTCCTGCGTTTGCTGCGGAGAGGGGCGCAGCAGGAGGTCCCGTCCCCACAGCTGCCCCGACACTCTAAACGGGAGACCTTCTCTGTGCTTTGGCACGCGGCGTAGCCCTGCTGCGTCTGATAGTGATCTCGGACCCGTTCCCCCCGACACGCCATCTCTGCAGTGGGAAAAAAAAAAGAAAAAGGATTGAGCACCACACTGCACATGTAGCATATCAGTCGTGATCTTTTCATGAAATTTTTACGGTGCAATTGAAAAGTAACTCCTAAGAAAATACAGTGTGAAAGCTGAAAAAGTACGGAGAGAAGCTGCAGGAATATGGGGTTCTTAAAGCTCGAGAGGTTTATTAGTGACTCCAGGAAGGAGGAAATTTAAAGATCAACACTAGCATGCATCCCTCACCTGGCGGACCTGAGTGGGGTCCACACCGCTTTCAGTAGCAGCTTGAAGGTTACAGGAAGGTTAAAAAGGAACGTTAGTAAAACAATAACAACAATAAGAGCGCTGGATTAGCTCCTCACAGGGTTAGCATTTCAACAGCAAACATGAAAGCTCAACTTAACAACATACTGTGGAAGCATTAAAGACATCTTTGACACATGCAAGTAAATCAGTATCTCAAAGTTAAAATGAGACCACATCATAAAATGTGAAAAATGTGACCACAGGTACAAATATCAATAGTTTCCAGGTGACATGACAACTAGTGGTGATAAAAGTGATATGACTTTTGTTTCCCACTGAAAAAAATAAAGATTTGAGGCGAAGTTTATCAGTTAAAGCTATTGGCTTTACAAGACTCGGGATATAAAGCACAAGCTGTATGGAAATGAAATTGATGACAAAGACTTAGTTAGGGGTTTTTGTGGAGGTCACGGCATTGAATTGTGTGAGTAGCTTAAATGCACTGTAAGTGCCATAAATGATTTTGAAAAACGCTATAGTCTCTTAAGTACGGGATGGGAGGAATTAAAAAAAAAAAAATCTTTTGCGTTCGCTCGCAAAGATATTATCTTGCAAAACCTGTTGTGAGCTCGGACAACACTTCCTGTTTAATGTCCCTCTGGTTGGCAGTAGATATTAATACACACAAATCTAGGGTAGTCGTGGCGTAGTGGAGAGGGAGCTTGTAATCTGAAGGTTGCCGGTTCGATTCCCACTCCGGCAGGAATTGAAAGTGGGGATTGTGAATGAACAGCACTCTCTCCACCTTCAATACCATGACTAAAGTGCCCTTGAGCAAGACACCTGACCCCTAACTGCTCCCCTTGTAAGTCGCTTTGAACTTGGATTCAAATATAAAGAAATGCATTCAGTGCTTAAGGAGTTCAGTAAAGTTGGCAATATATTCACAGTTTCGAACTTCCCGGATCAATAACTCATGAACTAAACGTTGTTAAAACACAAATGACAGCTATTTCCAACGTAGAAAATGAGCTACAACAACCTATCCCATTTTTTCCACCACCATATCCCTTTAGAGGCTCCGTACTAAAGAGTTTTCTAATCAAAATGATAGTTTTACAATAGTTCCGGCCCTTGATTCTGATTGGTTGAGCCGCGTTCAAAGACATTGTAAACTTCCCTAAAAACATACAGCTGGCTGTATTACATGTATCGAAGATTGATTGTCAAAAATCTGTTTGAATGTCCTTTGCGATGTTGTCCTTTTAACGTTTAATGGGTTTTCCCGTGCCCTGCTGACACTGACAGACAGCGCTGATCAAAGCATTTGTCATTTGCGTCTTGTTCCGTGTTCATAAGTTCCAATATAAAAGTCTGCGACTGAGTGACTTGCTCATGAAGACAATTTTTGCTGCCATCTAATGGACATAATAAATGTAACTTCAGGGAGGAGGGCTTTTAATGATTTCACTTCATGAGATTCGTATTTTTTGGCTTTAATATTTGTATTGTGTGGTAACCGTTTTATACAAGCAATAAGCACCGTGAAGCCATGGTTTACCGTGAATTTATAACTCTGCTCCACGTCTGTTAGAAATTCACTGTAAACCACGGCCTCTTGGGGCTTATGGCTTTATTCAATTTGAAAATCAATTTTAGGGTAGGGAAGGCTAGGAATACACAATACTGGCCAAGACCAATAAGCTTATAATTATATAATAATAATATTCATAATTATATGAAATCACTTTTAATGTTACTCAGTGGACATTTCACTTGGAAACCGCAATGACTTATAGAGCTACGGCAATCATTTTAAAAAACATTTTTTTCATGATATCAGGTTTCGTTTAAAGCACTGAAACCACCCCGTCGTACCTCTATCACAGCTCTGCCCCGTGTAGCCGCTGTTGCACTCACAGTAGGCTTTCCCCAGCCCGGACACGCGACAGCGCCCGTGTTTACAGGCTATGAACTGACAGGGACTCAGCTGCTCCTCTTCATCACACAAAACACCTGCAAAGCCTGGATGACAGCGACAGCTGTACGAGTATGAGTTTATAGGCAAACAGGAGCCGTGGATACACCTGACACAGAGACACACACACACACACACAAAATTGCCAAAAAATGAGATGTCCACTCTAATAGAATGAAAGCAATATCTGTGTGCATTTTTCGGTCTCTTACTTGTTCCCGTCACATGGGTTGTTGACCTGCTGGTCACACAGTGGGCCGGTCCATCCCGCCTCGCACTCGCAGCTGAAGGAGGATTGTCCGGTGGCATGGCACTGCCCGTGAGCGCACGCACTCCGCTGGCAGGGCTGGCAGCCGGGCACCACCCCCTCCTGCAGCAGGAACTGAGTGAGGTCCTGGAGCTGGTCATTAATGTAGAGGTTTCGGATACAGCCGTGGAAACTAGAGCCGTTCCTCCCGGAGCTTTGACGCAACGAGGCCAGTCCAGACTGCTGAGGAATTCCTGAGAAACGAGGAGCTGATTATTTGATTTGAGATGTAATTGCTGCGAACTAGAGTTAGAAGCAGTTCTAGCCACATTTCAAAGTGACAGCTGTGTCGTACATACCACCGAGATAAAGCGGAGCGGGGCTGGGCACTGGGCTGGGACTGTTGGCCGTGTTGATGGATTTGGGGCTTCCTCCATCAATGGAGAGAGACAGAGACTGATCCTTTGCCACGAGCTCCACTACATGAAAACTGCCATCATTTATCGTCTCAACACTGGGGAGAGAGCAGAAGTGAACAGTGAGGGTAATACCTGCAGACCTTAAAGGGGTCCTTATTAGTCTAAAAACAGCTTTTACTGCAACCGAGCTCAGAAATGACTCCTTTTGGATTTTGTCAAATGATTACTTCATGGTGTCATGAAAGACAGCCTTGTCAGAAGAAGATCAACGCCTCATTGCCTCTTTAGTTCCGCCCACCGACAGACGCACGTCATGTAGTAGTAAACACAAGAGAGACACAAACACAGGAACAACACGACAGAGATGCCTCCGAGGATTACAGGACTTTTTGAAGTCTTTTCATTGCCTTCCTTGTGATGCTAAGCATGGATGAACTTTATTTTTAAAGAAGTTCCAGTCAGATCACATCGGTAAGACACTTCATTTTAGTGGGGATTCGTTTTTAAACGGCACTGTTCGGCGCAGGCTTTTCAGAAAGACTGAAAATAAGAGATGATGCAGATGTATTATATTGTATCTGACAGCAACACAAAATTGTGAGTAACAGTGTTTTTGCCATGTGAATAGTTTTGATAGTTGCAATTTGCTGTTCTTTCCTTTGCTTCGGCATTCATGGGGTTAATGTGGAGGATTAAACAGGAAGAAAGCACATGGAGAACACGGCTTTTGTTGCTGATTGGATCTAAGCCATTCACTAGGATGAACAATAATGAACTATGAACTGCCTATACTGTAAGAATGAAAGCGCGACCAACGATGGCACATTTATTTATGATTCTGTTGACACGAAACACCGTAAGTCATCCTTTTAATTACATACTTAAACTTTATTCGCCACAACCAAGACTTATAAATCATATGTAATATGGAAATGTTATGTACTATGTAACGGCATATTTATCAAAATCAGAAGTTTTCAAAACAATTCCACACGTGTAATGGCGAGGACGTTGAAAATGACTTTGAGATGTGAAAATCTTGGTTGTGGCACGCCCATCAAAATGGAGAGTTCAAAAGAGAGAGTCAAAAACTGAACAGCAAATAACCTATTCCTTTTAAATTAAGATGTTTTTTGATGTAATAATCAAAAAGATTTTCTTCAAAAGAAAGATTTTTTTCCTCATTACTGTTGAGAAAGAAAAAACAAGCTTTTTAGGTTTTGCTTATACCAGAGATCTTCAATAGGAGTCGGTGACCCTTTGGCAACTACTTTTTGATCTCAGTCTAATTTCTCCCTCACACACACACACACACGCACACACATAATTCAAAAGTTTGGGGTGAATACGTTTGGTTAATGTTTTTAAAATTTCTTAAGCTCACCAATGGTGGCATTTATTTGAAGAAAAACATATTAAAAACAGGAATAATGTGAATATTGTGAAATATAAATATCAGAGTTTTCTATTTTAATATGTTTTAAACTGTAATTTATTCTTGTGAAGGCAAAGCTAAATTTTTTGCAGCCATTACTCCACACGTGATCCTTCAGATATTCTAATATGCTGATTTGGTGCGCAGAAATATTTCTTTCTTCTTTACAATTTTTATTATCAATGGTGAAAATAGTTGCGCTGCTTAATAATTTTGTTTTTCAGGATTTGTTGGTGAATAGAAAGTTCAAAAGGTCAGCATTTATTTATTTTATATAATTATTTTGTGACATTATAAATGTCCATAACCTTTTTTCATAAATTGAATGCATCCTTGCTGAATAAAAGTAAAATGTCTTGAAAAAATGTGAGTGATCTCAAACTTGTGAACGGTATATGGAGTATAATGGTCTTGATTTAACACTGTTTCCAGGGCTGCTATCTAAAATGTGTGTGTACCTGTAAATGGCAGATGGAGGGTATGATCCAGAGTCATAACTGACTCTCAGTCTGCCTCTGTAGAGCTCCACGGCGATGTGTTCATTATCTCCTTTATACAGCAACACTCCATTATCCTCATCCGTTGCGATCTATTATACGCATACAGTATGTGAGTCTTTGATAAAGAATGAACAATCTCTCACTCACTTAAAAACACAAGCAGAATGATTATTTAATGATGACATGTACCTGTAGAGATATATTAGCCTGTTCTGTAATGAGGTTGGAGGGGATCTGCAGGAACGATTCTCTATTGATGAAGTTGACGCTGACCAGCCTCTCACAGCGCACGCCCTCGTAACCATGGAGACACTGACACACAGGATCCGTGTCCTTGACAACACACTGTGCACCGTTGGCACAGTCGTAGTGGTCACACGGACTTGTTCTCGGCAGGACCATCGGAGGAGAGAACTCACAGAACAATCCACTGTGTGCACACACACAAACGCATACGGTGAGACATGTAGGCCTATTCCACATGGGGATCTCTGATGATCCGTCGGATGTCTGGTGTATTCGTGCTCACCTGTATCCTTCTGGGCACACACATGTGTAGCCATTCACTGCATCAATACACTGAGCCCCGTTTTTACACTTATTATCTTCACAATCATCAAAATCCACCTCACAGTGCTCCCCGGTGTAACCTGGAGTACACTCACACCTACACACAAAACAACATCGCATTTAAAACTCGCATCTTGATCTTTAACTCCAATAATATCAAGGCTGCAGATTCACATTCAACAGAAATATACCATATTTCTGCCCAAATACCATGGATTTATTGTTAGAACAGTAAATTCATGGTAAATGTTTGTGATTTGTGGATCGGAAAGCCTTCTAGCTTGTTTGCTTATGGCAAAGCGTTTCTCCTGTTCTCCATATTAATGCCGTTGAGAATGTCAGCGCTGTTTTAAACTACTTCAAATCACTGATAAAAGAATTCTTTGCATCAATTTTGACTCTGCCTGAGTCACTACTGAATCAGCACTGTTTAGCTTCCAGTTTTTTACATTTTATAGTTTTAAAGAAACCAAATATAGTTCCTTTTTACTATGGTAGTGAGGAGCCACGCAGGGTTTTACC
This sequence comes from Opsariichthys bidens, assembly GCA_037194245.1. Taxonomy (NCBI): domain Eukaryota; kingdom Metazoa; phylum Chordata; class Actinopteri; order Cypriniformes; family Xenocyprididae; genus Opsariichthys; species Opsariichthys bidens. Next base: position 15,463,143 of record CM074293.1, on the reverse strand, counting down.
TGAGGTTAGCATGGTAAATTTGAATAAGTTTACCCAGCAAGCAATTGCCATCGTTTCACCATCTCGCTTAACTATAGACCCAATATAGTCCGGCTATGAGTAACCCACTTCTAGCCAAAATAACCTTGAATTTTTCCAAAATAACTTGTGAGATGTGTGATATTCCATCATGTGAGCAAAATCGACAGTGATTACATGGTGAGACGTCTATTAAATTTTCACTGACAGCCCAAATTTAGCCTTGTTTTAGCCTAGACATCAGGGCTATTAGACGTTTAAAGCAACATTTCTTGCTGGGTAGAGTCCTAACTCAGTCACACTGTCAGAATAATTACATTTTACCCTAACCCTTAATGAAAGTAAATTTACATCTGCATCCCAACTCAGGCTCTGCTTTACTGTCAGATATGCATTTCCAAGTAACTAAATACATATATAAATGAGGCATAAAAAAAATGAAAACCTCTTGCACTAGTTTATAGATGCTTAAAAGCGAATGGATGTGGACTAAAAGCCGCAAAACTTACTTTAAATGGGAGTAAGTCAAAATGCAGAAGCCATATTTCTGTCAGGACCACTATCGTCAAAGATAAAGATAATTTCTCAGCGTTTGAATTGGCGGTTTGGTTCTGTTCTGAGAAAGAACTCCCTGCGCATCCATACAGCATAGCATGGATAAGAGCAGGGAGAGAAGTGATAGGGTAACGGAACAGAACCAACATAAATGTATTGCAGATATCATTAGAATCAATATTTTAACATACAACATAATTTGAGAAATTAGCCTGATTCAAAGGGAAATCAGAAGGCCAAATCCTGACTGATGAGAGGATGAGCTGGGGATGGAGGAGGGTAATTAGCTCCTGAGAAATGCAATAGCTACTGATAATACTGAAGAGCTTTTATATTGATGCTGTGATAGGCGTCATATTCCGATGCGAGCTTGACTGACGTGACCTGCATTAATGCTACACTTGAAGTTTAAAAAAAACACACACAAAAAAAAAGTTGGACCTGAACATGTCAAAATCTGTTGTAGGTTCAGTGGTGTGATTGGGATCATATATGAACAGAGATTAGACTTCTCTAATTACAAAAGTTTTAGTTATTTAAACCGCTGAAATTCTTTTTCATGAATTTACACACACCCTAAAGCGCTACAAAAACACATTCATCATCCCTTCATATCGCATCATATCATATTTAAAACACCCCCCCTCCAACTCATTTTTATAGTAAACCCAACAGGAGAGCTGTAATGGAATATCAGAACACAAACATGGAGCAGAACCTCAGAGAGTCCAGCTGCATTCCACACAGCTCTGGTGTTGTGTTAACATCTGCACCAATGGGCATAAAAACACACAAATGAACTTATGTGGTCTGCACACATCTCAGCAGAGAAGAAAACACACACACACACACACCTGATGGTTTCTAACATGGCGATTGTTTTGGTCTGGTGGAGAGAGGGATGAAATAAAAGACGAGATGAGAGAGAGTGAGAGAAGGGGGCGTCTGGAGAGGAGAGAGGGATGAAACTGAATCCAAAAAGGATTAAGTGACTGCAGAGGGGCAGTTTTTATAGGCAAGAATTCATATAGGAATCGAAATGTCTGTACAGGACTAATGCACTGGAGTCAGAAGAGTATGCAGAGATATTGTTATAATATACAGCATATTATATGATAGAGCACAATTCAAAGGTTTGAGGCCAGCAAGACTTTTCATTGTTTTCTTTTATAGTCTTTATTTGATCAAAATACAGTAAAAAACTCTATTATTGTGAAATATTATTACAATTTAAAATACATTTAATACATTTTAAAATGTTATTTATTCCTGTGATGCTCAAAAACATTTCTTATAATTATCAATGTTGATTTTTGTGGAAGATGTGATCATAAACATTGATAATAATAATAATAATAATTAGAGTTTACTGAGCAAATCAGCATATTAGAATGATTTCTGAAGGATCATGTGACACTAAAGACTGAAGTAATGATGCTGAAAATTCAGGTTTGCCATTACAGGAATAAATTATATTCTAAAATATATTCACATAGGATTTTTTTTTTTTTAAATTGTCATAATATTTCTGAATATTATTGTTTTTATTGTATTGTTCATCAAACAATGAATGCAGCCCGGGTTAGAGACTTCTTTCAAAAACTTTGACCAGTAGTGTAAGTGTATTATTTACATAAGTTTATGTAAATATTTCAAAGACATAACTGTGAACTGTGAATTACATAGTTCTGCTTGTGGTTGGTAGTTTTAATTGGTATTAAGGAACCTCGAAATGAAAAAAAAATCCTTCGAAATGGAACCTTGAAATGAAGAATTTCTTTAAAAGGTTTGATGCTATAAACTTAGCATATTTAGCCAGTTCTAGTGGTAATTTCATCCCTAAAAGTGGCTCAGTATCGTCAAAAGTCAAACGGACCGATACTAACCTCAGGACCTGTTTTTGCCAGTATGTTTCAGATCATCAAGAATGTGGAAGTATTGTTGGAGGCTGAGTCAATAACACAGATAATGGAGATTTTAGTGACTTACATGAATCCCTTAGCCGTCAGAATACATTTCGAGTCATGCTGACACAGGTTCAGCTCTGAAGCGCAGAAATCCAGCTTATCTTCACACAGCTCCCCTGCACATACACATTTTCATCAGAAAGAGTGGGAAGAGTATAAATAATCAAAGAAAACACAAGTCGCATCCCATTAAACCAGTAGGACTGTGTTTGTGTGTCCAGTGTAGTCTCTGATTAATCATCTTACAGAGGGGAAGATGACAAAATACCAATACTCTGAAGAACAGCAATACAATACACCTCTATTGACAGTGAACCAACAAAGAAAACATCAATGTGTGTGTGTGTGTGTGTGTGTGTGCATTTCATACTTTAGCAAGCACTAGCCAGAAACAGCAAAGGAAAGAGACAGACAATGGAAGGATGAAGTGAATGAGAGTAAACTAACCTTTCTCCACCTCATTATTATTAGCAGCTAGTAGAAAAAGAGAAACAAGTAACGAGAGAAAGACAAAGAAATACAGAGGACGTGTTTGACGTGTTAGCATGTTAGCTCAAGCAGCACATTTGCATGTTAGCATCACAGAAAGCACAGAGAACACAGAGCATTTTGCATGTGACTGTGCGTGTGTATGTGTGCAAGTTACCTGTGTATTCAGGTGAGCAGAGACAGGTGTAGTTATTGATACCATCCACACACGTAGAGTTATTCTCACAGTCATTGTCTTCACAGTCATCGATATTTATCTCACATTCGTCGCCCTCAAATCCATCTGGACACACACACCTGAACATACACACATAAACACTTTTTAATCCTTATGAAAGTTTTAATGAACTCTATATTCTATATTAGTCTAGAATTGTTTGTTTCAATACTACTACATATCTCTAACAGTCAATTTCCGAACCAAATTTTATGGGCACCATCATAAAATCATCTCTGTTCAACAAGCTGCGCAATTTAAGGTATAATTCATGCCCAAAGCACAAACAGGAGGTGTTTAATATTTAATATTTAGGTGTTCATTCAAAAAAAAAAACCTGAGTATGAGTAATAAGTATTGTGGGCAAGGCATGGCAGTAAAATGAGGCATGAAAGGTTTGACTCAAACTTCACGCAAACATACATACATGTAACACTTGCCTACACATGTGAAGTAGTCACAGATATGTGTAATGCTCAAACACACACACACACTTATGTAATGCTTGTGCAAATGGGAAATTTTAATGCATCGTCTTTTATCAAGTGTTTGTATGTGAAGACTTTGTATGTATGCGTAAATATTTCATAGGTGTGGAAAAAAAATGGAAAGAAATTTTTATTTTTATTCAGCAAGGATACACTAAATAAGTAAAGACTTTTTATATTGTTCCAAAAAAAATCTATTTCATATAAATGCTGTTCTCATGCACTTTCCATTCATCAAATAATGCTGAAAGCTGAGTCTATAATACAGGTAGTGTGGGCAAACTGTGGTTTTCACAAAAAAATGAACCACTACAACATTGATTATAATAATAAATGCCACTTGAGCACCAAATCGGAATATTAGAATGATTTCTGAAGGGTCATGTGACACTGAAGATTGTAACGGCTGCTGACAAATTCAGCTTTGTCATCACAGGAATAAATACAATTTATATTAAAAAATATATTAAAACAACAAAAAAAAGTTATTTTAAATTTGTCTTTTTGATTAAATTACATGCAGCCTCGGTGACCCCAAACTTATGAACGCTAGTGAGGAACATTAGATGTATCTGCCTTCGTTTCACATGTTTAAGCATTCAGTGCTACGCACGCAAGTTTTTCATGCATGTATGCGTGAGTGAAGATGGATTTAAACCCTTTACAGCGTCTCTTTCAGTTAAGCTGGTTTGAATTCAGATAAGAAACAGTGATCCTTGCCTTAGCGAGAACCGGTAATGAAGGAGGTTAAATCGTACATTTATGATTTATGATGCTTCGCACTGAAGAGAATACATTTATCGGTTATTCATATACATTTTCATGTTCCAAATTCATGAATATTTGAAAGCACTTTTTCCACTCTTTGGGAAATTGACCTATGAATGGCTTACTTAGGTTGTCTGTGCACATTAAACAGGGATAGGAGAAAGTATTTTATGCAGCGGTCGTGTGTGTCTGTGGGTGTATTACATTACATTAGCTAATCAAAATGTAAAGCAGAAGTTCTCAAATTAAACTCTTCTTATTCAGCAATACAAAGGATTTATTAGCATTGATCAGTGTATGACTACAGCTGAACCTGAGCTCACACACACGTCTCTGCTGTGTGTGACCACAGAAAGGCCCTTGATTGGCTGATTAAGTGCATGAGAGAGCTCAGATCAGTTTCAGACACTTCAGTCTGATTAAGACAGATTAGAAACACTCTGTCCATAAAGCATATTCATTACCGGAGCAGCAGGGACACACACGCACGCACACACATCTGATGATTTGCTTAATGTACTAAATGAAAGCCACATTCAACAGGGCCTGAATACAATAAAGAATCTCTTTATCGGTCTCACACACATATCAGTTCAGCATTTTGAGGATGATAACGCTCAAGGTCTGTCTCACCAGTGAGTGTTCTCCTCTCCATCCTTCAGATGACAGGTGCCTCCATTCTGACAGGGGTTACTGATGCACGCATGAATCGGTTCCTCGCAGTCTTGACCCTATATGAACATGCGTGTTGCATTACATACAAATGATATGTCCATCCATGCCTTCCATAATTGCTTATTCTCACATACAAATGATATTCTATACGAATGTGTGAACATGCACACGCAAGCAGAGACATTTCAGAAGTTCTCTATGTTTAGCTGAACAATTTTGTATAGCAATCTTAATCACCCATAGAATGCAAGAGAATGCCTACGCAAAAGTGATATTTTGCTCCCTATATGACTGATCGCTCCTTCGAGGTTTTCGTATATATTCATTTTACTTCCTTCCAGGTGAAAAGTCTTCTGCCTTAGAAATGTAATAGCATCTTTTCTCAAACAAACCGTTCCATTGTGGCACGCAGCTGTTCGAAGTTTAATACCTTGGCAAGACCACTAATGAGATATTCTTGTGTGAATGTACCTTAAAGCCATATGGACAGGTGCATCGGTAAAAATCAACCGGATGGTTACTGCAAGTTCCATCATTCTTGCATGGATTGGATAAACAAGGATTACATTTAGCCAAAATGCTCACATCCACTGGACCTATGTAAAATACAGAGAGAAAAAGAAATGACACAGCATGTTATGAACACAAACAAAGGTAGGTAGAACAAAAATACAACCACAGACCTACAAACACAGATAGGATTGAGCAGGTAAAGTGTCACAAAATTGGCTCACAAACTAAAACAGGTCAAAGGTCACTTTAAACCTGAGGAAAGATAGGGTGGCAGATACAGGGGTCCGGGGTTTAAGAGCTCACACGGGGCTCTGATTGGCTTCCTTACCTGGCACAGGAAAACCACAAGTCCCCAGCACCTCTAAAAATGCACCAATCAAATCACATTACTTACAATATTAACACCCGAGCATATGAGCTAGAGTTAGTGATGCCCTCTCCGTGACAGGAGTGTCTCCAAAGTGCACGGGTGGGTTTACCTGAGCACGTGAATTTCTTGGAGGGTGTAGTCAGCAGGAGTTTGTCGGTCATCTCTCCAGGTCCGGCACAGCGCGCGATTCCAGGCTCCTTGTAGCCACTCTTTACCCAGTCAGAGAGCCACTGCATGTGACAATCACAGTACAGAGGGTTTGCTCCCAGAGCCCTGCAGGAAACACACACAACATATTACAAGTCTTCTCCAAAAAAAAATAAAAAATGGATGATAAAATAAACACGAAAATACGAAAATAAAACGAAACGTGATATGAAGTAGTGTGTATTAACTCCTTTTTCTAAAGCAACACATTAGCGGATAAAGTTTCAGAGGGAACTGTCATGTTCCCGATCATTGAGTTCTGACAGAGCGTGAGCTTGATGGGGGGGGGGGGGGGGGGGGGGGGGTAGTGCCTCCATCCTCCTCTGATTGGCTGACATTGCCATAATGGCCACCAATCACATTCATCAGTCTGCAAATAAGCCCAAACCTGTGTCAAACCTGTGAAAATTAATAGACCAACTATGAAGTTTGAAACTGAACCTGAACGTCACTACTTTTAGTTACTCCATGTCACACAAAAATGGGTGTCAATCTGTTTTATGAGCCCTCACAGCTAGTTTAAACAACAAAATATGCTAAATGTTACCGTCAATATATTATTACACTAACTATTTTTGAAGTAATTAAAAAAAAGACTTTCATGTGATTGGGTTTTAATAAATAGTATTTTGATATAAACACATACAAATATTTTGATATTAGCTGCTTGACGGTCTCCTGTGTAAGGTAATGTGTAGATTTGTTCTTCTAAGCTGTCAGTCATAATTATACTTGTGAAACTGATCCATGGGAATTGTAAAAATGGGTCATCGTGGGAGACCAAGAACTCAACCAATCTGTGGCTGCAGAGCCCCAAGTTCAGACAAAGAAACTGTTTCAGTGTGTCTGTGTGAGAGTAAAAGAAAGAACCAAAGTACATCCAGCTGTCAAAACCTATTTGGTGCACTCATAAGTGCATGTGTGTGTGCATTCTGAGCTACTTACAGGTGGGAGAGTGAGGACAGATCTTTGAAAGCTCCATCTGGGATCACAGCAATATCATTACCATGAAGAGACCTGCAGAGACAATAGAGAAATGAAGCCATCCAAGAGAGTCCAAAACACATAAATCAAAGTCTAATAGCAAACACACACACACACACACACACGGATCAGTAAGGTACTCACAACAGGCGCAGTGATTTGAGGCCATCGAAAGCTTTTACAGGAATACACCTCAGTCTGTTGTAGCTTAAAATTCTGGGATGAAACAAAAATGATCACAATACTTGCAAAAACGTATACACAGAAGCATTAGGCCATAAACGTACAAACAAACTAATTAAATAAACAAGCCAAGTTGATTTTGCAACTTCCAAAAGAAATTGCCAAAATAAAATAAAGAAAATCAAATTATTATCTTTAATAATAAGTTAACTAACAGTGTTTAAAATGGTATGGCAAAAATCACTCATTCAGCTTTTCGAATGAGCCAGGACTACCACTTTTGACCCCTCAAAAAAAAAAAAAAAAAAAAAAAAAAAAAAGACACAGCATAACTGCACAAATAAATTAAAGACCTATAAAATCATACACACACAATGCACAGCTACAAACATACACAACCACACTAGTGTTGGCATAAGAAACACACACAGAAACACAGTAACTGAAGCCATAAATCATGTTGACACTCACAGGGTGAGAAGCTCGGACATGTTACTGAAGCTGTGGTTGGACAATGTGCTGATCTGGTTATTACTCAAATCACTGCAAGAAAACACACACACACACACACGCACACACACACACAAACAAACAAAGGCAGAGTGTTATGAGTCACAAGAAAATTGGACACTTAAAGCCAACACATTTATGGTACATTGCAATAACAAAATGTTGCACAGCATTAAAAAGAAAATGATTCTTTATATTTAAGACAATTTCATTCATTCATTTACATTAGCTGTTTTTATACTGCATTACAGTAACTCAATCAAAGCCAAACTGACCAGAGCTGCATACAGCATTACTGCAACAAAAAATAAATAAAACTGGCGCAGGAATGCAAGATTTAAAAATTGACCCAAACTGCAATGCTTTACATATTACACGGTTCAATGCACGGCAAAAGACACACGTGAACTTCATGTTAGGACACTCAGATGGCTGAACTTATCAATGCAGTGAGCTTTAAAACTGCAAACAGCAAACACAAAGCATGTACAATTATTATGTGTTAGGATTCATGTCATAATACAATAAACAGCAGCATTCAACAGCCGTGATGCATCGCCTCACTCAAACGGACTTTTCTGTTCAGGTGTGATTTACAAGCCTATTTCATTTTCATTTATGAGAATAATAAAATATATTAAAATATAATAAACCTACAAAAACCATTTTCAGTCTTATAAATGATTTAAAACAATATTTCAAAGTCTTTGATCTTTTTATGTGCATGAAGTAACTCCACAAACTAATTTAGACCGAAGAAATGAGCAATCACTCACACTTAACTCACAGTCATATTTGATTGATGAATGCGCATACCGTAAGCGTGTGTATAATGACGGTTGTTCATTTGTTATGTTTGGTGGAGGAATATTGTGGATCACTCTAATAGTTCAGGAAATAAGTGCAAAAGCCAAAAAAAAAAAAAAATCAGCTACAAACATTTGGATTTCCTGGCATTGGCAGGATGAGAAAATGGATCAAACACCATATGCACAAGCTAACTCTCTCCGTTTAAAAGAGTGCAGGTCTGTAACGACTGGCTGGTTTCAAAGGGGCGGGGCCCCGATAACAGTAAACTATTTCTGATTGGGTGGCTCCAGAGAGGGCTGTACCTACATGAGAGTGAGGTGTTTATAATTGGATAGTTCCAGAGGGACTTGCGTGAACTGGTTGCCATCGAGATAGCTATCAGAAAAAGACAAACAAGTTATTACTCAAACACAGAGGAAATAGCACATTAGCAACAGTGTAATGGGAGAAACTTCAAAGACGTATATACAGCAGCCGTGTATTGTTTCAGACATAAAGTATGCGTTTTTGGAGGCAGCTGAGTTTATGAGAAGGTGTGCCTGGATCAGATAAGGGGATTTTTGAAAATGGCCATTTATTATGAAATTGCTGTGAGGTTTGAGGCCGTAGTGTGTTTGTGTACACTCACAGTTCTGTAACGTCTTTAGGAATGCCCTTGGGTAAAACCTTTAGTCCTTTATTACTGCAGCGCACCACCGTATCCAAACACGAACACTCGGCCGGACAGCGAGCCAGGGGCGAACAGCTATTCTCATCATTACCTGCACACGCACAAAGAGAAAATTAACCATCATGTTAATGTTCTCATTTTTCAGAAGTAGAGAAAAATGTCATTTGAAATGAGCTTTTTGATGTGAAGATATGCCGGGGTGCTTGTTATTGTGAGCTTGTTTGTGTAGAAGAAAGATAACACTGAGCTATGCTTAAGATAGCGTAACAGATCTTATCAGAGCCCTGTTAAGAGCTAGAAACAAGATCTTTTTACACACACACACACACACACACACACATTGTACTAAAAACCCCCACACACGCTCATAGCCGTACCGTCTTCACAGGCAAAGTCTTGTACGGCCACATCTTGAATAGGGATCTCCTTTAGAAAGTAGGGGCTCTGACAGCGGGGGTTGCCCGTGACAATCCGTTTCTTACGGAGCCATTCCCCCAGCCAAGCCAGATGACAGTTACAGTTAAATGGATTGGCCAGCAAGTTCCTGAGAGATTGCATCGAGAAAAATTATGTAGCAAATATTTCACAAATAACTCTACAAACAAATCTTGTGTACCAAAACCTAATAAGCTGCCTAAACTCTTCAAAATGTTTCCAAAAGGGGGTTTTCGCAGCGATAGAAGAACCCTTTTTAAGAACCTTTCATTGAGCAGTTCTTAACAGAATCCTTTTTCTAAAGATCATTAACTTGTTTCATTTACTTTCTCCACAATAAAGAAACTTTTGTACCGTGAAAATGTACCCTACAAGTTAAAGGTTTATTTTAAGAGTGTGTGTATACAGCATTTTAAGGCTTCATAGGCACACTGTCATCTTGAAGCTTAGGCAACTTCAAAGATGGTGGACAAGGCAAGAGAAATGTTCACTGTTCTTATATATATATATATATATATATATATATATGAAAGTTATTTATTAATAAGTTTAATGAGTGTTTTTTTTATTTTTATACTTTATATAGAGTATCATTGCATTAGCTTAGCAACATGCTAATGTGAAATTCTAGTTAAATCGCTTCTGATCCGAGTCTCAAGTTTCTGTGTGAAAGGCTACGTTCACTCTGTCAGTCCAAATCCAGTTATTTGTGTATCAGTCCACATGTGTATATTGACGTCCACATTGTGGATCGCAACTGTTCAGATCCGATTTGTCTCCCATGCAGCTCTTTCTTTTTCTAGAATATCTGCATTGGTTTCAATGGCAATGACTTTGCATTGGTAGGTATGCGTGGCTTTATTCCGTGCCGTCGTCTCCAGTGGTTTCGAAACTTTTATAGTGTTTCGTCTCACTTATATTGTCATTTTCTGCTCGTCCAGCGCTTTGCAACAACACAACCTCCTTTCTGCAGCAACTTTCAGCATGTTTCCTATAACAACATCTGACATTTACATTTTACGTGGCGTGAGAAAGTCGCATAAACCATGCGAAATCAGATCAGAGCAGTCAGACTGAAACAGATTTACAGAAACATGATTTGAATAGGATTTCAAAACATTTCATGTAATTTCTTTCCATTCACATTTGATAAATCTGATCTGATTTCAATCGGATATGCACAATAATCAGATTTGGACTGACAGTCTATGTGGAATGATTCATATTGGTCACTTCTTTAAAGGGCTATTCACACCAAGGATGATAGAGAGGTTAACACCACATTTATATAACTACAGGATGTAATAGTGTATTGATGAGGCCGTTCACATATCTTTTCACATATCTCATGCATCTTTTGCACACACATATTTGTTATTTCCAATGTTATTTCCAATGCGGCTAGATGAAAACATCTCAACTTCTCAGAAAGCCGCAAGCGCACCATAGGTCATGTGACAACAACCATCCAATCAGCTTCACCCTTTCCCTTTCCCTAACGGTAGCCTAGTTACCTCAGACGAACGCAGAGCCGTTGTGCAGGAGAGATGGTTTCACGGCAGAAGCTCTGTTTGGTGATGCTTGGGCCAATTGTTCTTAAAAGATTATCAAACTGGTCCTCATCAACTCTGAAATAGACTTTGAATCTCTCATCGTTCAGACGGAGCTCTTGGATGAGTTTGTGGGTTTTACGTATTTGAAGGATGGGGTGCACCCAAACTTTTTTTTTGTCTTCTCCATAAATAAATCTTGTAGAGCTTCTGCAAGGGCTTTTGGTGATAGTAATCCATTGGCACTTCAGTGTAGTTCTGGAGAGCGCTGTTCATGGTTTTCATGGATAGCAACGACAGACGCCACAAGAGAGCAAGCTCCTAAGCGCTTTCAAAAGAAGGAGGAAGCGGCGCGGCCACGCTTTCCACATTTTTAGGCGCAATATGTGAATGGCCCCTAATACAGTTATCTTTATAGTTAACATTCTTGGTGTAAATGGGCCTTAAAGGCTAGGATGCTCTCTAAAAGTCAGTCAACTGTTTAGGTAGCAAGGTAGTTAACTTAGTTTTGGAACAGCACTGAAATAAAACACTTTGTTGACGCTATGGGTTTATACTCACAGTGTGGAGAGGGAATGTAGTGTGTCGAAGGCTCCCGGGGACATGGAGGTGATCAGGTTATCATAGAGAGAGAGCAGCCTCACCGAGCTCAGACCAGTAAAGCTACTGTTATTGACACAGCTTATCTTGTTACTCCTCAACATCCTACACATGACAAACACACAAACACAGTCATTTAAAACAGCCAAAGAAGATCTGGTTTGGAACACACAAACCAATGTGCCCACACCTGAGAATAAAACCATACCGAGACAGTCTCTGCATTCACTACCCTGATGTTTGTCAATGTTCCTCCAAAAAATGATTCTTATTTGTCATTCAGTAATGAGCTAAAATGTATGTAGTATGTAGTTCTTCAACTAGATGAAACTGGATTAAATATTTTGACTGTTGCAACTCCAATTGGACTGCCTGAGTGTTCACTGTTGGCCAGAGGAGAACTGGCCCCCCGACTAAGCCTGGTTTCTCCCGAGGTTTTTTTCTCCATCTTGTTGGAGTTTTGGTTCCTTTGGCTTGCTTAAGTTGGGGACACTTGCTTGATATTCAGCAGTGTTTTTGATATGCCTGCATTGGCGCCGTTGTTTGCGAACTGAGCTGAGCCGCACGATTACGTCACTGTTTTCGGCAGTGCTGCTATACCTAAATTGACTAATAACTATTGATCTTTGCAACGGAATGAAACAATAAAATATAGAATAAGTTGCAGCCAAAAATGATTTCCCAATTATTAATGTAGAGCTGCTTTGCCACAATTTGCAAAGTAAAAAGCGCTATATAAGTAAAGGTGACTTGACTTGACTTGACTACATGTTCAATCGAGTGTGGATACTCACAGTGTGCGGAGACCGCTGAGGCCTTTCAGCATGCTGTAGTGGACGCCCTCTAAGCGGTTGCTGGTCAGTATGAGTTCATTCACTCCACTGGCACCCTCGAATGTGCCCTCCTCAATATCTGTGATCTTATTGTTACTAAGGTTTCTGTAAAACAGAGCAAGTTATCATGGTAATTCAAGTGCTACAATGATGGTCATTTACACTGTATAATGACAGATGACAAAAAGAGACAGAAAGAGACTTACATTTTGCGCAGTTGAGGAAGCTTCTTAAAGATTCCTGTCGCCTCTAGCACTGTAAATTCATTATTGTTCAAGCGGCTGTGTAGAAAACAAATCAAACACACAATAGACAACTAAATTAATGATGTCTTTATATACAGCAGGGTTGTCTTTAGTTAGAGTGTTTGAATAGATTTCACAAGTGGATGTAGATGAAGTTTTAAAGAGATGAATGAAAATTCCGTCATCAATTACTCAGCATTTTGCCTAAAAGACTACAAAACGTTCATTCATCTTTTAAACACAGATAAAAATATTTTTAATAAATCAATAAGTCCTGTCCCTTCACTTAAGGTCCATTCCACCGAAAAATTCATAAAGACAATGTAAAAGCAATCCATATCATTTGAGTGGTTTAATCCGAGCCTTTCCAAGAATCTTGATTGCTTTATACGGTGAACAGATTTAAAGGCTTTTATTCACATACAGACATCGATCAATACATACGTATAGAGCACATCAAATATGGTAAACAGAAGCTCAACTGTACACATGACAAAACAGGGAAAGAATTTTCATTTTCGGGGTGAACTATCCCTTTAAAACGAGAGAGAGAGACACTCACAGTTCTGCGGTATATTGAGGTATGTGGTCTGGGATCTTGGTGAGCTTTTGTCCAGAGCAGTCCACTGTGGTTCCCTCACAGCGACATTTCTCTGGGCAGGCCAGGTCAGCGAAGCAATCCCCACCTAGTTTCGATCGGTAGTCTTCCACACCTACATACATAACCATACACACACCATTACACACCACACAATCACAAAAAAAGAGTGTATGAGAGAAACAGCAGATGGATAGAAAGAGAGAAGACGATAAGTAAGATTAAAGACGTTTGGGTGGAAAGGTAGAGAGGTAAAAGTAAAGGATCACTGGTAGGGAAGACATTAAATGTTAATTGTGCTAGACGAGAGGAAACTCAGTTATCACCATGGCAACATGCTATCGGTACGATCACTCTTGACAACACATAAAGCCATGCCGACATAGTAGCCATGACTTTGGAGTGTTTTGCACACACGCATACACACACACACACACACACACACACACAACTTAAAAGGGGGATAAACACACACACATTCTTAACTGCACATCCATTCAAACAATGACAAAAACCATTCACTCACACACAGGTTGTCTCTTGTTGCTTGCCATGCTGTAGATGCTGCAAGACCTTCCATGGTGCTTGACAGAACCATGTATTAGTCCGAGTGTGCAACCACATGGTTAGATCAAGCACAAAGGAAAACCCCGCTGAATTTCCTCCACAAGACACAGACAGAGAGAAAGAGAGAGAAAGAAACAAAGGATCGAGAGATAAAGAATGAGGTACTACTTTGTTTAGCTGGGAAAAACTACTAGGAATGATGGAGAGAACAGAGAGAGGAGAGATGCAGGGGAGAAAAAGAGAAGAGAGAAAGAGAAGAGTGTGGCAGGAATATTGCAGCTTTTGTACAGTAAATAAATACATGAACCAGCAGTTATACGCACAGTCAAACGCACACATACGCACTCAATTCACATTGTGTGCTTTATAAACCTCTGAGCACATTTTCACATATATTTGGGTTCCTGGTCTGTGATTGGCTGGGGTTGAGGTTGAGGGGGAGGGGCTTGTTGGGTGACCTCTTACTCGTTTTGTGTCAGTTACTTACACTTATTGATATGATGAATCCCTGAGTGTGTGTGCGAGAAAGGAAGAGAGAGAATATGTAATACACAAACACTCAAACCCCTCACGCTGACAAATGCTGGAAAAGCCGTGTTTTAGATCCATGCCACCATGTGCAATTTGTGAGCATGCACACAGCAACAGTGACACTGATCAGGCTGAAGGTTTGAAAACAAATGAACATTAGACTTAAGCGCTGTTTGTCTGTTTGCTCATCAAACTTACTGTAAAAATCACCATTCTGTATTAGTACTTTAGTTTAAAACACAAGTGCCAAGTACTTCAATTT
The DNA here is from genome assembly GCA_037194245.1 of Opsariichthys bidens. Taxonomy (NCBI): domain Eukaryota; kingdom Metazoa; phylum Chordata; class Actinopteri; order Cypriniformes; family Xenocyprididae; genus Opsariichthys; species Opsariichthys bidens. The sequence goes on along the minus strand of CM074293.1, from coordinate 15,448,098 downwards.
TTTTGTATTAATGTTGGTTCATTGTTTTAAACACTTTTGTATCATTTTCTTTTAAATAGCTTGAATTTAATTACTCCAGAAATGTCATTTCATACACACCTTGAATACAATGACATTTTAATTTGCAAAACCACAAAAATGAATTTTAATCAACAAAATAAAAACAGATTCATAATAGAAGAGTTAATTCTAGTCATTGTATGTGTGAATGGCATTTTTTTTAAATGTATTTTTAAATAAATGATTAGTTTTTGACAAAAAATAACATTGTGATTGACCATGTGCTACACACAACCATTGTAAGCAGCTCTTCTATGCAAATCCAGCAGAAATCTCCTTAGTGTTTTTTTTTTCATCTGCATTATAATGAGTGTGTGATTTGCGTGCATTAGTGTGTTTGTCCAAAGGCTTTTGTGTAGTACACACACAGACAAAATGTTTAGCAGTTGAACATACCTGGTATAAAGTATTGCTCTTTAGCTATACAAAGAAAGATATACAGAGAACTGAGAGGAGAGCTGTGTGTGTAGAATAGATCAATAAATGAATATGAATATTGATCAAGAAATCCTGCTCATTTATAACCCCACAGCGATCAATACTCAACTGACAGGCAGCAAACTAATAATACCCACACACGCACACATTTGCATTCTGATTTACAATGTGCTTAAACAGGAGAAGATAACTCATGCTGGACCCTCGGAGCTGTGTTTATATCTGTATAAGTGAAAGCTGACTAAGACGTTTTTACCATTAACAACACACATTCTCACTGACAGCGAAGACCACTGTTGGGAACAGACGGCAAGAGCAGGGTCAACTGACTAAGTGTCCGCGAGCAAGTCTGGCAAATGACTAATAATAACACATACAATGCATATGCAAACATCCATGTGCTTGTGTGTATGTACCTGAACAGCGGAACTTTTTACTCTTGATCTGGCCGATGCGTTTGTTAGCAAGGCGGCGGGGACTGGTGCATCGAGCTCCACTGGTCTCGATCGGGTTGTCTTGCAGGTAGTCGGCTAACCACTTCAAATGGCAGTCACACATGAAAGGATTCTGGGCCAGATGACTGAAACGGAATGAAAAATATTTAAGAAACTTTGGTGATAGTTAAATGTGTGCAGGTTCTTGACAAACCAAAAAAAGTACACTCACATTTTTACTCCCAACTTACTGATCAGCCTGAAATATGACTGTATGAAATTTATCATGCATTGGCCTAGTATTCAATACCAGGGGTTTTTAAAGTTCCGTCAAATATAATGATACAAGGGACCTATTTTCCTAAAAATTATAAAGGCAGCGATGTATTTTCATGCTTACAGACATATCATTATTGTGTGAAAATAGTTCAAAAAGGAAAAAGTAAACATGACTTAGAGATGTTAGCAAAATCTTTGTTATTACACTAAAGCCAAAAGAATTGATTTGATATATAAAATTAAATTTATTTCTTACACTGTACAAATATGCCCGTAATATTTACTGTATAAAAACGGCAGCTGTGGTTGCTAGAACTTTACCGTAAAAAATATGGTAGCATAATTTCAGGTTTTCTGGAACAGCACTATTTTACAGTTTAAAACCGTAAAATTTAAAGGTTTATATTGTAATTACGGTTCAAATTTAAAAAACGTATTTCATTAACTGATATGTTATGATATATGATATCAAATTACGATTTTTCACCGTAGATTATACGACTTGTTATTTATCACTTCCAAAAATTGTAAATTGAATCATATTTTACCGTACAATTACATTAAATGTATCGTTATATCTATAACAGTTTTTCACCGTATATAGCGCAGAAACTTTCTGTAAACCAATTTTTCACCATATCACATTTTTCACAAAATCACGGTCATTTTTTACAGTGTGTGGTTTAAAATGAAAGCTTTCAATAATATAAAATAATGAAGATGAATCTCATGATTTGCAAACAGTCTTTAGAAAGCAGAAACACAAAAATCTGGTGCATTAATATATATTTTATAATTTTTTGCTGAAATTTTAACTACAGTCAATCACTTTACTAACGTTACTCACAGAGTTTGGATGGATCGTAGAGAAGAGAAGGTTCCCTTTGCAATGGTCTGGAGTTTGTTGTCATAAAGTGACAGAAGATTTAGATTCTGGAGGTCTTGGAAAGAATCTACGCGTAAACAATTGATCTTGTTCGCATTTAGCAACCTGTTGGGATAAACATTTGCATGTGGCATTTTACACAAATCTCTCAGGCAAACAGGAAAATCTATACATGCGTTGTAAATTGAGATATTATAAATGGCATTTACAAATAGATTAACATTTTTAGACAAACGAATGAGCGAGACTTTAAAAAAAAAGAAAATATTCCCTGTGGTCTCCAAACTCATTTACAGTGCCTTATGGGAGAACAAAGTTGCCATGAATAAAAAGAGGCTTTATTTTACAAAGCAGCTTTCATATAAGCAGAATGTATATTTTCAACATCTCCTGCACATCAATAAAAATGTGTGTGTGTGTGTGTGTATGTGTACTTGAGTTATTGACACCCAACTTTTATATTTGTGAGAAATGTGAGTTGAGTTTCTCATGATATTTATTTCGTATCTATATTCACTTTCAACATGGTCTGAGCACATGTTGTAATTTTATGTAGAGGCACCGAATGCTTATGGTCTTGTTAAACCCCTATAAATACTAAGATTAACAAGCATTTCCTAAACATACTCCTCACACCCACATGCACACACACAGCGGAAGTGTGTGGTGTGTGAATTTATGTCCAGTTGTGCTGTCTGTCATCAGGCGAATGTGTGAGGCTTACAATCTTGTCCTCACAGAGCAAACACACACATTCATTTGTTTTTTTCTATCATGGTGTGAACATCTATTGTTTTTATACTGAGCCAATATATGTTTTTATAGTGCCAAAAGTACAATAACTTCCAAGTTGATACAAATTCAGAAATAAAATAATTTTGGTGAAGTATAAGCCACTGTCTAGAATACCATTAATATTGATTTAAATGACAATCTTGACAATCCAAACAGACTGTTTACTTAAAGCAATGCTAACTTACAGAGAAGTTTGTTTTTCATGGTTTTAATTGGTTTATATATAAATGTTTCAATAACATTTAACAGTGTGTAGTATTTAAGCTGATATGGAGAATTACTGGTATTAATATCAACTACTGATATTTTGGTATTTTGAAAACTCTATACTGAGCTAATGATATTTCCCCGCACACCCACCTTTTTGCATTATTAGATTTTAATTAAGATGTAATTTAGTATGCTTATTAGGCCATTTTCCAATGGCTGGTCCTCAGAATTGGCAAAAACCTAACCCACCCACACACAGAGAGAGATAAACGCCCTGCCTTCATGGCATTTTCAAGCATATATTCACAAAATCTCCATTACTCACAGTAGCTGCAATGAGAGTAGTCCATCAAAAAGGCCTTTGGGAAGTTCAGTGATTTTATTCCCATATAAAACCCTGAAAGGCAGAAACACAAGGGAACATTAAATAAAAGCAAAGATTAAAGATGTTCATTACCCACCCACACACACACACACCCATTCATCAGAAATTGTTCCTCACACAGAGCACAAGATGCACCACCACAAGTCATCCCAGAGCAACTAGTGACGAATCACATTTAAATACACACGAAATCACGTGGACCCAGATTCATGAGGTAAAATCATGAAAAACATGTGCACGATAATCGTCTTATGATGAATATATCAATTACAGCTCATATTCATTACTTTGTCTTAATGGTCCATAACCCTGCACAAGCTGAGGTTGTTTTAAAAATGGGCGAGGTATATTGGGAAATTCAAGACTAATCTGTAAGAGCCATGCAGGGCTAAAAAAATTCTTGGCATTTTTATTTTAGAATGAATAATTGCATTGTGGCTTTGGCTATATGCTGATATCCAACATATGTGCCGGCCCACACAGAACGCTCTACAGATTTGGAACGTCTGTCATTCACAAAGTTGTGCTCTTGTATGTTTATTCATGAAATATTTGTACTTATTTAATAATGCTTTCAGCTACGAATCAGTGTGTGGCACACTCGATTTCTCTTTAACAAAATGCCACAGATTTTCCTCCAAAACCAGCATCTAAAAACCTCGGCAGATTCAGTCTGAGCCTGCATTTGAAATATTTCATTGCTGTGATGTCATATCAGGACTTGCATGTGTGTGTTCGCTTATGTTACACATTGGATCACTCTTCTGGCTTGAAGTTGTATTTTTTCAGGAGGACAGATTTTAAATGGCTGGCTGGTGTTCCTAAGAGGCTGGTCCAAAGGGAACGAGAGAGAGAGAGAGGGGGAGAGAGGGAGAACTGTTCCGCCCACTAAGTTCTGGCTCATTGGAACCCGGTCAGTAAAGAAAACCAAAGAAAATACAGAGACCAAGCAAGTAGGACATATACATCCCATCCCCTAAAAAAATGCATACACATTTGCACACTGAAAATACGAGGCCAAAACAAATAACTTAAGTGATTCGAGCAAGGGGTTATGTCAAGACTATATAGCCATATACCGTATACATTTTCTTTAAAGTATTTTTTTGTTTATGTCATTTGTTTTGAAATTTAGTTCAAAACAATGCTCTCTCGTCTTGAACATTGACTCATTTATTTAATTAAAATCTTTTGTTACTTTATTTAACACATGGAGGAAAAACACAAATATGTTGTCTCTCAGGCCTTCTTTAGTGTATCTTGGAATTGTCATACTTAAAAGAAGAAAAAAAAACGAATCACATTTCATCCAGAATCGCCACCTCGTAAAATGACTTGTTTTCTCAAGAGATGGGATTGAAAGTACTATTGCATGCTGTATGTAAAGAGAGAACAATTCCTGAGGTTGCCTTTAAAAGTTGTTATCTATTGAAATGACAGGTGTCCTGTTGGGCTGACTCAGACACTGAAGGGATTTATCTGCTCTGTCCTCTAAAAGCTTGAATGAGTCAGATCATCAATAATTGAAAGAATGATGGAAGCTTAATATAACTCTTACATTCCCTTCTCACGCACACACACACAGACATATACATATATACTCACAGAGAATTCAAAGATCGGAGACCTTGAAAGGAGTCTGAAGCCAATTCGGTTATTTGATTATTGCTCAAATCTCTAAAAAGAAGAGGAAAATTAGATATGCATGAGGAATGAATGTGTTTTTGTGTGATTGTGTATGGATGTGTGCTCACACGGACACACACTCACATTCTCCGCAGCCGTTTGTAAGGTGAGAAAGCTCCTGGCGGAATAATCTTGATGGAGTTCTGCTCCAGTCGACTGTGAACAGAGAGAATAAACCAGATCAACAAATGGAGGGAACATTGCAGAGGGAATAATTCAAATCCAAAAAGGTAAGGGTAACTGGAAAATGAAGGGCACTGAAAGCCCTACCGAGGAGTTATTGGAAGAGAATGAGAATGGAAAATGGAAAGGAATGTGCAGATTTTCAATGCTTAATTTTTTTGTGATCTTGGACAATATTTTTTAGTTAAAATCTGTTTTTAAAATTCAGAAATTGAACACAATAAGAGGGAAACTAAGAGAAAGAGAAGAGGAAAATCAATGCGACAGGCACAAATGTAAGATTAATGTCAATATCTCTGGGACGCCTTTAATCACAGTGTAGCATCTGTGTCTGTTTGCTGTAGTTCCGGTTTGAGGCAGTGCCCATGTCTGCTGAGAACAAATCCAACATCTCTGTTCCATGAAAACTGAATTACAAACTGACATTTTAATATTGCCTTAAGTGCGCTCAGTACATATATTATATATAAAAAAACATTTACCCAAATAGAACAGTACTTATGGAAAACATGTTTAAAATGGGAATATTATTCTGTTGTATTTTACATGATAGCAACTTTACATCTTGCAATAACTTTATTCCTTATTTCAAACTTGGTCCTCACAATCGACTGTTTTATTTTTTACTTATGTTATTTGTTCCATACATGGCTGATGTCTAACTGTTGTATAACTATAAATTGTTTCTTTTACTTGAGTGCACTTTTGAACAAAGACACGTGCACACACAAATCAAAATAAAAACCTGAAAAGAAAACATTTTAAGATAAAAATTACACACTTTGGCTAAGTAAGATTTCATTAAATACAATAATGTGATAAAAGGTTTATGTCAGTGCAATAAAAGACAAATCAACATCAGCCAAGATGCCAAGTCAAAGCAGCAATAATTAATTAAGAAGCATAAATATATTATTCATTCAACACTCTAGCAATCAATTTACTGCAACGCTCATAACATCTCTCCTTCTCGCAGTCTCTATCTTTCTCTCTCTACATATCTGTTCATCTCTTTAACAGCAAATATGTCATAAATCAGATAAGCTCTCCAAAGTTGACAGAGCATGAAAATCAGGTGGACGAATACACACATATGCACACATACACACACACACACGCACACATACACACACATTTCATTCAACCGAAGCCAAATGAGATAATCCGAATCATCTGCCAAGGCCCTGCAAGCGGCTTTCAGAGGAAGAAAAATTAAGGGATGACAGACAGAGAGAGATGGGAAGAAAAAAGATAGACAATGATCCTGGCAGTGAGAGGCACAACAGTTAAAAAAAAGATGTGGCGTCTCAATCCAGACCCCATTGGCAGAGCGTTGGCCCTCAGAAGAGATGCCATTGATAAAATAAATCCATTTCCACACTGAATTAATGTGCATGACTTCAGCATGGCGTCCGTAGTTAAAATATTTGATACAGATACAACCCTGACTGTGTGTATGTGTGTGTGAAATGTAGAAATTACATCTGTCAAAAAAGGAAGCAGACATCAGACTAGTGCCAACTTTATTAAACAAATCCACCATTGCACTGAACAGAAGACTGGGGAAGACATATAAATATAGTCTTATCTGTGATAGCTTTATATACTGTGTGTGAACCTACTTATTTTAGAAGCAAGGGTTAGGTTATAGTATTATAAATCATTTTGGTCACAATTTAGTTTAGGGTCCAATTCTCACTATTAACTAACTATTAACTATGGCTTTTGGCTCAAAAAAACCCTAGTAGTTTAAGTATCAGGTAGAATTAAGAGATGTATGGCCATGCAGAATAAAGTATTGATATGTGCTTTTTACGTTCTAATAGAAAGCCAATATCTTAGTAATCTGCATGCTAATAAGCATAGTGAGAACTGGACGCGAAACTATAGTCTAATTTTATATAAAAACAATAGAAGTCTATGCAGTGTCCCATTTATACAGATGGTGTGTGTGTGTGTGTGTGTGTGTGTGTGTGTGTTTCTGTCCAAGCTATTCCTTGTGGATACCCTCAAAAGGAAAATGGTCTATAAAGTGATTAAATAATCTCATAAAAGTAATAATCTCATATGTGTGTGTGTGTGTGTGAGAGTCTGATCCTCACTCACATCTCAGTGATGGTTTCTGGCAGGTTGGTAGGTATTTCAGTCAGTCCTTTCCCTCGGCAGTCCACTACGTTATTACTGCAAGTGCACAGCTCAGGACACTGCAGGACACTACAGGACGAGTGTGACTGGGGCCCTAAGACACACACACAGAGAGATGACGAGCATGAAGGGGTGTGTGCTGCACAAAGGAAGCTTGAATTCAATTAAAAAAGCTTATCGAATCAAAAAGTTGTCGACTGCATATTGCAACCAAATGCAATTTGATGTAAAGAAACTTTTTTGTCCGTGTATTTTCAGCACGAATAACTTGCCTTCACTGAAGTCTTGAAAGCATGAGCAAAGAAAGAGAACAGCCGGAAAATGGACAGAATATGAAAGCTTTGACAAAACAAAACAGCAAATACATGTATTTATTCTCACAAGCCCTTCTCTCCAATAAACAAGCCACACAAATAAAGCAACACAAACTCACCTGTACACATAAACTCTTTCTTCTGAACTTCAGCGATGTTGTGGCCCCTAAGGGACGGTGGGGCCATACACTGTGTGTAGAGGCCAAGGCGGGGCCTCTGTCTCAGCCAATCAGAGAGCCAGGCCACATGGCAATCACATAGCAGATTGTTAGAGTGAAGACGACTAGAGAGATGGAGAGTGCAAGAGAAAGAGTCATTTGAAGGTCCACTGGAAGTCTAAGTTGATATATCGATAAAACCTGTGTGCATGTGTGTGAGAAAGTGTGTGTTATCGACTTTGCATCAAACAGTTTCGTGTTCATTAATTACAGTCTTGTACAAACAACGTGCAAACCCTGGTGTTTCTGTGCGGTCAGCAACTTTAGGAGCCCTTCCCTTTACAAGATTAATGTTACAAACCACCAATCTCAAACCATATTTAGTTGTAAATGACTGTATAAACCTGATGCAGTGAGCCAATTACCTGTTTTAACATGGCATGATGGCAGTAGACGATGTGTTGGGACAGAAGAGGATGGTGTTTGTGTTGTGGAACATTTTTTCATGGCAGAAATCATAACTTATCAGAGACATAGGACCTGAACTGAGCCAGAGAAGCACTAAAATTGTTATATCTCTCACCAGAATTCTTTCCTTCCCAACGGGCCTTGAAAATGCTTTGAATAGTTTGGGTCGAGATTGAGAATGAGGAAAATCGCTTTGTACCACTGAAATGCAGCAGAACACTGGATTCTGTCCATTTGAAGTGTATTGTGCTCCGATGTTACGTTATCAACATGATACATTTTTATTATTTTTTATTAATACATTTATTATCCCTGCGGAAAATATATGAAGGTATTATTAATATAATAATAAGGTCAACTTGACACTCAGAATTGCTTCGTGATTTTCAGTTACTGTATACTTACCACTGAATTAGGGACAAAAATACAATTTGAGAATTTTACTTGAATAGGGATTTTTTTTTTACACACATTTGCCATTTAAAAAAAAAAACTTGAACCCCTATTATCTATTGAACATTTATTTTTTCCATGGAATGTGTAACTAACAGTGTTTATTTTATTATTATTTATATACTATTAAAATATTTTGAATTAACTGTAATGTGCTTTTGTAATTTTCATGAGTTTATATATATATATATATATATAGCTTTAATACGTTTTTATTTCAGTTTTAGTTTAATAAGTTTGATCTATTTTATTTTAGTTAGTCACAAATGCAATATGTTTCATTCAGGTTTTTCATCTAACATTTATATTTTATTTCATTTCAGATTTACAATAACAAACAACACTGTATATTAAGACAATTTAATAACTGCTATCTATCATTTGATGGGGGAAAAAAAAACAGTCACAATGACTGACATTTCACATTAGCCAAGTATGTTTCATGGCCTTCATTGGCCTTCCCATCTTGTCATTCACAGGCTTTCTTTCCATCATCTATTGCTGATGTTTAGCTAACAAGGAGCAGAATACTGATATAGCAATTAGCTACTTTAGCCCATCACGTAAATGGGATTAAATCATGATCACACACAAAGGACTCCAATCTTCAAAATGTATGCTAATGAAACATACATATTAATGAGGTTATTACACCTTATTACCCCATAATCACACTTATTAAGGGCCAGCCTGATAAGTGCTGGATAACATGCTAACGACAGTCCGAAGAACTGGTTTAAAGCAGTTTGAGTGTGTGTGTGTGTGTGTGTGTGTGTGTCTGTGTCTCACATACTCACAATGTTCTGAGCTTGGGCATGTGGTTAAAACTAGCCACTGACAAACGAGAGATATTGTTGTTGTTCAGTGTGCTGTGAAACAGAGACAGAGAAAGATAATAATCATTGTATGAACCTATTTAGATAACAAACATATTCAAACCCATGTGACCTTTAAGCGTGTGTAGAAGCAGAATTTCCAAGCAGCTCTGAACAATGAAAGTGAATGGTGACCAGAGCTGTCCCAAGTCCTCATCTACTTTCACCGTATTAAAAAAGAGCATCTTAGACATTCTGCTAAATAACTCCATTTGTGTTCCACACAAGAAAGAAAATTCTTTGGATGAGAGTGAGTAAATGATAACAGGATTTTGGGTGAACTATCCTTTTAATTTGTTTTCTTTTAATGTTAATTTAAAATTTCTTTGCAGTATGTCTGTATGCATCCATGCATGAGTGTGGTTATGCGTATAGATTCATGTCTGTTATTTAATATTTGACTTTCCTGCTCCTAATACCTCATCTGTCGCATTAAAATAATCCTAATAAAATAATCTGACACAATCCTGTTTATCTGTCTTGATTCCATTTTCTCTAACAGGATTATTCCACTAATCCCACTTTAAAAAGCATATGCGCGTTTTATACTATTATTCAACACCCCACAGGCATGATCTGGCAGCAGGACACACAGCATGCAGTCTAAATACAGAGAAATCCATGCGAACATATACACTTTTCTGATCTCAATTTTAAAAATGTCAAAAGTTTTCGAAACCGGTTTTGCCCAGCTTTGACCCAAGTCTAATGAGAAAGTCCTCGACATCTGAAAAGATCTCTGCCGTGGCTTTAATTCAACAGAACACAATCACACAAGTTCACACACATGCAGAGCACTTACAGTACTTCTAGGTCCCGCAGAGCTCTGAACGCTCCATCTTCAATGCAGGCAATTTGATTATAGTCCAGCTGCCTGAGAGAGGAAAAAGACAGAGAGCAAATGTTTGGAGATGATGTTGTTGATTCTTCTTGTTGGTGTTCAATCATTATGGTAATAGAGTAATACACTCTCAGAAACACTAATGTTCCTTATTAATAAATCACATTCATCTTTCACTCTCCTGTTCCTCAATCTGTCTTTCTTTCTGTCACTTATTTTGTTGTCACAGTCTTTCTCTCTTTCTTCCCCCATTACTGTTCTTGACTTTCCAGCCTCCTCATTCTGTCTGCTGTGCTCTCCTCTACTATTGTCTACCTGCACTGCCCACTCCTCCCATCTCTCTCTCTCTCTCTCTCACTCTCTCTCTCTGTGTGTGTGTGTGTGTGTGTGATGGTCAGTTTGCCTGGGCATCTCATTAAAGCACACAATCATTAATTCAAAGAGCTCTCTCTCTATTTCACACATAGATCCAGAGGACTCACAGGTTTTTGATCTCAGTAGCTCCTCTGAATGCTTTTCTGGGAATCCCCTGGATTTGATTTTCACTCAGGTCACTGTAAAACAGAGAAAAGGAACATTAACAATCACTGGCACACAAAAGAAGGAATGCATGCCATTACAGTATAGTAAATGGGAACTGGAGCTTTCAATTATCAGATAAGACCATTAGAGTATCATAAAAGTGGTCCATATGACTTGTGTGCTGCTACACTCAAAGTCTTCTGAAGCCATATGAAATTAAAGTTGATGATCTTCTCCAGCGAGGCGGTTAGCAAGAACAAGATCACTTTGAGTTATGATTCAGAGTTCATTCAGAGTTTTGTAAATACGTTCAACAGACAGTATTCAAAGGCCTATCTTGCTATCTCAGCTAATATGTACACCTGGTACCTCTGTTGTAATACAAATAAATTATAAATACATAACTCAAAATGTTGATGTCAGTTTAATGATGTACATTTCTGTTTTTAGGATTTTAATGAAGATCATGTTAATATATAACAAAACGTAAACATTTGTGAGAATTATGTGGCCCCCTGAAAATGCCAGGACCCCTATAGTGCATAATTTGAAAAGATTAAAATAATGCTGTTTTTTTTTAATCATAAAGACATTGCTACAACATTGCCAATTCATCGCTGAGAGCTGAGACAGATGTCAAGAGTTCCAGTGAATAATGATTACTCATTTCGTATGGTTTCTGACGACTTTCTGACGACTTTCTGACGAAGCATCCAAATTGTATGGGTCACTACTTTCATAATGTTTTTGAAGCTAAGAGGCTCCAATCCGCTCCAATTCATATAACTACATGGAAAAGAGCCACCGGGACATTTTTTCAAAATTATGTTCTATTTTGAGTTCCACAGAGGAAAGAAAATCATACAGGTTTTTCATACATGTTTTCATTATACAACAAAATAAACATTTTATGATTAATAAAATTTGTCCCAAATGGCAGCTTTGGATAAATATGGTAAATATGAACAAAAGGACAAAGACAGAGTAGTAGAAAAAAATGAAGAAATATATAATTGATCACTTTAGCAAAATCCTCCAGTGTGAACCAAACACATAACTAATAGCCTTGAGTTCATATACGACACAAAGTACTGAACATTCACAGACATATGCAGGAACTGTCAGCGGGAGAAAACAAACAACACAAGAAAAAGAAAGCAGGAAGGAAAGCAAAAGCAGAATGAGAACAGAATTAAAAACTCCTCTTCTCAAATTTAACATCTGCAAGAAGAAACGCACCAAACTCTCACGCAAACAGTTATGATGAGACTTAACAAACATTTCTAACTGAAGTCCCAGGTTCTTCAGGTATCACAGCAGACATTTAAACAACCTGGTTAAGTCTTCAGTGCTCTTTAAAAATGTCACCCTGACGTGACCTGAGCGTGAACTGAATGGGAATCGTCTTTAATCAGGTTCATATGCATCTTTACAGGACACAGACACCGGTCTGTGTGTGCATTTATGAGATCAAAAGTACTTCTGGATTACAGCACAAACATTCCAGCTGTCAGCCAGATGAGAGCGAGATGAATTCAGGCCCAGACAATCAAACCATTGAAACCAAACAATTAAAAAACCTGTTCCCAGTTTAACAGGGCGACTAACATCGAAATAAAGCACCACACACACACACACAAAGACATGGTGGGAGGTGGGCTAGACAACTAGTGAGGACACACACACACACACACACACACACACATATAGCTTCAGTGGCAGCATAGAGTGGAACACCCAGGAGGGAATCGAGAGCTAAGAAAGAAACAGAGGATAAAAGAGAGAGTAAGAGGGTTGAATGATGACCCCTGAACACCTTCAGAGGAAGTGCTTCACTCGCTCTCTTCCTCTTTTCAATAAATGAACAAAAACTAACAGAAGCTTAATCCTCGCTTTATTCCTGCTCTCTGTCCTTCATTTTCTGTCACTTGCTGAGGGGAAAAAATATCTCATATAACACAAAGCACTGAGAGAAGTTAAACTAATTTAATCAATGACTTAAGCACTCTCTCTGTCTGTTCTCATATAGTGAGAATGAGTCATGAAGAGCCCACCTGTGCTAATGATGACCATTCGTTTCAATGAATAACCATTATCATAATAGCCGCAACTGAAACACTTGATTTTTTTCAAGTCCGGTCACATGATCGGATTTTAAGCCCTGGTCACATGATTCAACATTCAAGGGGGTTCTCAAAGGTTGACCTTTGCACCCATGCATGCGTGCGGGTTCCTGTGTGTGCGTTTCCGTAGGGGGTGACTTTAATGAAGTGTCTTCCCTCACGCAAAGCAGACCCTCAAAGACAACCCTCTCATTTATGGACGAACACCCGCACACACACACACACACACACACACACAGCATGGGACCCTTACAGACTGTGAATAGCTAGTTCAGCTAGCCAGACCTGTCAGTCAAATTCCTCAGTCGTCAATCATAACGGCAGACAGACACTCAGTCTCCAAAAACTAGACACTGACCATAAGAGATCAACGCTGTGTGTGTGTGTGTGTGTGCCGAGGTCAGGCCAGTCTGTGTGTTGAGGGCTCTATTCATTTAGATGCCTGTCATTTCCATGACTGGCACATGACAGCACCAATCACAGAGCAGCAGGATTTAAATGAAAAATGCCAGCGAGACAGACAGGTATTTATAATATCAAAAATAACTCACTCAAACGCACACATTTGTCTGGATGTACCCGCAGTCATGGATTACATCTTCATCCACTAGGGGGCAGTGCAATCTTAGCAGCATGGACACCCGTACACAGACACAAACATAAACTGCACTAAGTGTTTTTGTTTAGGTTTACTTATGTCCTTTAACCTTGTAAAGATATTGCAGATCTAAATGATTCCGAAACATACTCATATTTAATTAAATATTAATAAAAAGTTGATGATAGAAGGGTAACTGACTCGTTGAAAGGCCAGTAAGTGGACTCAAGCCATAATAGGACAACTATTAAGTTCCGTCCAATGCCGACCAGTGCCGTGGTTGGGGGATGGGCTACCGAGAATGTTGTCCCGAGCCCTGTGATGAAGGGGGCCCACTAAAGTGCACTATGCTATACCCTTCTCATTGGAAGAGGGGGCCCACCGATTAACATTTTGTCCTGGGCCCCGAGACTTTAAGTAACCAATTGGCAAAGAACTCTGCTTGGTCTTTTGTTGCTGCTTTATATGGACACTTGCATTTTTTTTCTCTTTGCACTGTGGATGAGCAAAACAACACTTTAAAAAAAAATGATGAATTTTGTTTATATTCTAGTATGTACTGGAATAAACCTAGAAATTCTACAAAAATGAATCTACCTTGCCACATAGTGCTTGGCAGGAAGGGAAAAGAAGGAAGGAAAAGGAGGGAAGAGTGAACTGATAGGGAGGAATGAGTGGAAGTGAGAGAGAAACAGACAGACGGAGATGCCATCACATGCATGAGCCTTTGATAGCCAATATAACATTACCGTCAGTTCGACAAACAAGAAACAACGCTCACCAAATGACACGATAAGCACACAAACATCAGAGCTGGAAATGCTTGTATTTGCTTGGAAAGCATCAGAAACATTTATTTCACTCAGGCGGCATGTGAAAAGATTTCTAGTTTAAGCCAGGGTGAAACTGTCCCAGATATGAGTCTCTCGATCGATTGCCGGTACGACCCCAAGTTGAAGAACTCTGCGTTTGTATAAAGTCTTTTATTTTCCTTTCTTTCACATTCTTGTTTTTTCATTCCTTATTAATCGGCTGATTTTGAAATTATTGGCTTTTTATTATTGGCTTCCAGTGTGGCATTTTCCTTGCGTTAAGTTACAAATCTACCAACATCCATGCAAATACATACTGAATATTTTCTGTTTTTAAGTGTTTCTAATAAAATTTTAAATTGAATTTTGAGTAAATATTATGACATTTGAAGTTAAAATGAAATTATGTTGTTTATAGATGTTATGTATGTTTCATTTTTATTTATGTATGTATTCGTTATTTCACATCTCAAAATCCAATTAACAACTGATGATGAACTAGAAATAGAAATTTTTCTTTTTTAAAAAACCCGTTACACTCATTCATCACAATATGGAAGGAAAGATCTTCCGTTTAATCTCGACTTTAATAGAATTTGTCACTTGTGAGTTTGTTCCTCTTACTCGATAGAATTAGGCTCCACCAACAGCTGAGACGCATCGATAAAAACACTGAAAATGGATTGGTACTCTGCAAGCATGAACGTGTGGTTCACACTTTCTCTCTCTCTTTACATCCAGTGGTGTTGGGGAGACCACCTGTCACCCATGAAAATGTCATGCGCACACACACATTAGCAGATGTTAGAGGGATCTGTGAAGAAATGAGCGCTGATCATTTGCTTTCCCCTGAGAGGCTCATTAGTGAGGTGTTTATGAACTGGAGGCATTCAGCACTCGTCTTGTAAGCCTGGCTCTGAGGGCACAGACTGCCCTCCTTTTCTTTAACACACACACACACACACACAAATGCAGACTGAAATATTGGTGAGGGCAATTTTTCTATTAGATACGAAGACTAAAACCCATTTAAATTCCTAGAGGATCGTCAAAAAAAGCCACTCACAATAGAAAACGTTCATTCTGAAATGCCAGTCATCATCAAAACGATTGGCCACTCCTACTTGCCAGAACTTTCTCACACACTTGCACCCAAACATAAAGCATCTGCCACTGATGGCTAAATACAATAACTCACAGCATTTTGTCTGTATGCTCTAAAACTCTAAGTAATGTATTACGTTCCTTAAAAGAGCCACAGGCACTTTCCCAGTGGCAATAACTTAATTTAATGAACCGAAAGTGACGATTTTAGGCTCTTCAACAACCGGAATGGAAACGCTGCTTTATTGGTTTACTGTTTTCTGTGAGTCATATTGTGCGTGAATTAAATTTGAATATAGGATGGCTTGAACAACTATTGAGATAATCAAGGCATGTGTTCTATGCTGATTGTTTAAGAATGACATTTAACAATGGATTGTTTTGTATTAGTTATCATATAAATCATTATTATTAGAATTGATGTCTTATGCTCTCAACTAACACACTCTTTAAGGCAAATGTAAACTGCTTTAAAATCATAACAGTATTATTGCTGAAATACTGTGCATCCAGCACGACACTGAGTTCAGGGTCAGAAAGTCAGTGAGACTTTAGTGTGTGTGTGTGTTTATGTGAGTGAGCAGAATTTGATTGTGCCAGTGTGGGTGCACACAGACAACCACCAACTTTCCCACAACCACTTGTTTTCTCTCCGTCTGTGTCTCCCCGTGTACCATTCTCTCTGACTCGTTCTCTTTCTCTCTCTGTCGGTCTGTCTGTTGCTCTTTCTCTCTCTTTAACACACACACAGATCGAAACAATTGAGACAAAGAAACACTTGAAGATGAAAGACGGGAGATAGTAACTCTATTTCCCCTTTCTTTCCCCTCTTTCACTCTCTCTCTCTCTCTCTCTCTCTAAATCTTTTCAAGATGTTTTGAGTCTCGTAGCTATTTGCCGTCGATTCCAGCAGACAGTATATATGTGTGTGGGGGTGAGTCAAACTGAAATATTCCTGTTCAAATACAGACGAGGCCTCAATGTTGTCTTTCACACACCCGCAAACTTCAGTCACGACCAATGGCTACACACACAGCTGCTTGAGTCCATCTGTCCTTTCCACACTCACTCAAACACACACACGCACACAGAGTTAAGCCCACATTTCTTCAGCGGGTCACTTTAAGGATGTGTCTGTCAGAGCTGTTGATCTTGGAGCTTTAAGGTTCGCTTTCTCAAACACACATGCTGAGCAAGTAGACGAGACCGACTTCGGATTCTCTGTAATCCACAATTACAAAATACAGATTGAAAATCTCATAGAGAACAGCAAGTGAGGAGGGAGACGGTGTGGTTTTCCAGTCACACTCAATCTGCCAGTGGGAATTACATACAGCCGTCGAGGATTTCCTTCTATAATTTACTGCTTAACGATCACCGCAGTTTGTGTGTGTGTGTGTGTGTGTGTGTGTGTGTTTGCACGGGTGCGTGTGCGCCTCGCATTCGTAATAGCAGGTTGCGAGTCAGCCTTACCAGAAGTTTCCCTCGATCTAAACCACCATGAACCAATCAATAAAACTCAGCCCGGAGCAGCTGTTAAGATGTCAGCTTTACATATCTGATTACATTACATATGAAACACAGTCAACATTATCATCTCCCTCTCTCTGTGTGACCTTTCCCATAATTCCACTCTCATACAAGTTCAGGAACAAATAATCATGGTTGAAGGGAGATTTTGTTTGAAGGCTAATGGAAGGTTCTGTTAACGCCTGACCAAGCCATAAAGCATCACAGAAGAGTTCTGCCGTCCCGCGCAGTGTTCCTCATGTCTAAACCGCATATAGACACTTGGGGGGATCGTAAAGACACTGATTTACTGCCTCATTTGAATGCATTCAATGACTTTAGTACAGTTCGCAGTGCTTTATATTTTTGAAAAACGCTTTCTTTCACTGATGCTCATTTTTCCTGCCTGCTTTGTGGTTGAAATTCTTGTCATGGGATTTTCTTATTGCAATTTCAGATGCTCGTACACACACGCAGGAGGTTACGTATGTAAGTATTAGGGCCAAAGTAAACGTACATATAAAATGCGGAGATGCAAACTGCATCAGAGACTCTTGCCGTAAGTATCAAATGCACATATTACAATGGAACATTTATGTGATAAACATGCTAATTTGACTACCCTATTCATGTATCATATGATTCATGCCAAAGAACACTATACTTTAAAGAATGTAATGGTATTGCCATAGTAAAAAATGTTATTTCGATGCTACATATCCCGAAAGATCGAAAGATGGAAAACGCTGGCATTGTTATGAGAAATCACAACTGAATATGAGATTCAGAAAGTCAAAAACTCTTGCAGCAAAGTCAACTCAAATGCATTTCGGTAAATGTATCACAATGTAGTAATGTACGCACAGGCCAATTTGCTATATATCATGGTACAGAAGGATAAGCATATTTAGGTGACATGGTATTTATGCCAAAGAATATCATACATTAAAAAAAATACCATGGGACTATTAAAAAACCTGGCATTTCTGTGGTACACATCCCTAAAAAACATGGTAAATGCTGGCACTGTAATGGTAAAACACATCTGAGCATGTACAGACAAACATTAAAGATGCATGTGAGACATTTTAAATTATAATAACAAACTCCAACTGAGAAACCTGTAGACTGTGGTATCAAATTAGCATGAACTACACAAGCGTGTCTGTTTGATTGTCTTTGAATGATGTTCCACTCCATAATTCATACAATTTCAAAAGAGGAATGTAAATGCCAGTGCAAACAAATATGCATAAAATACACGTTCCCTCAAACACACAAACTCGCATCAATGGAAAATCCCCTGACTTCACTACAGTTAAATTCAACCATTAAAACTCACACGTAAGTGTTTTTACTTTCAGCAGTGCCACATGTAGGAACACACACACACACACACACACACACACACACTTCAGTCATGGCAGGAGGTTTATTAGCGTCAATGCTATTGATGTGAATGAAGTCATTAAGAGATAAATTATTCACGCCTCATTTGATTCCTATGGACCACCGTACTCCCCGAAAACAAGTTTCCATGACAGCAAGAAAGCACAAATACAGGAATTCAATATACACTCCAACCAAAACACACAAACATTCACACATACTTGCATGTGGCCTATAATGCATATAAGCAAACACACACACAGATGTAAACAGTGTTTTTTTTCTCCGTGTGATTCTGTACAGATAGCCAAAACATTTTTCTTTTTGTTGAAACAAATATTAAAACAAAAATATGTTTGTTTAATGTATGCATGGTCATTGGAAGTAATAAAACAATACAGAGCGTCCCAGTGTGTGTGTGTGTCCGTCTGGAGAGCAGTTTGATGTCATTATTCACCCGTGTGATAACAAGTGACTCTACACCCTCAAAAATCCTTATACATCCACCCGCTTGCACACAGGCACACACACATTTTGAATGCAATAAAATCTCACTGGATGTCTCAATGTATCAATGTCATACTGGCATAATCTGCTCACTCCAAGTAATTCATCACAGAGCAGTGTGTAAGTCTCATGATCACACACACACACACACACACACACACACACACAGTCCACCCGCAGGCCATACACAATGATCGTACTGTATGGTGAGGTTGCCACCACAATAGAACTGCAGAAGCCTTTGTGTATCTGTCAACCCCTGTCTGACTATCTTAATAGATCACACACTCAGAGACACAGAGAGAGAGAGAGAGAGAGAGAGAGAGAGAGAGAGAGAGAGAGAGAGAGAGAGAAAGTATAGCAATCTTGTCCATCCGCCCATTCATAGTTTATATTTTGCATTAGAAGAGTAAAAGAGAGAAATAAAGGTCTATTAAATGTTTTGAGATAACTTGACTGTTTATTCGGACAGCTGCAATTCAATACATCTCTGTTAACACATTTGCTCTCTTACATTCACACACTCAAACATCTTTTTAAAGCTCACACATGTGAGTTCTTATATGAACTGAGCAAAGCTGAAACACAAAACAGTGAGGTAATGTTGGTTCTTGCAGACATACAGACAGAATTTTGTAATGGCATGGATGGAAAAAGGTGAGAATATAGATGGGTAATTGAGCCCCCCTACAGAAAACCAGAAAATAAACTAAATACTTACTTATGTCATTACAGTAATTATTGTCTGTGTGAGTCTGCTTTTAAATTTTCAAGGTCATTTGCATACCTATTGTTTTTGAATTGTTCTTTTTTAATTCAAAATTCTTTTTCATATATTTACAGTATTTTCTATCATCTTTTAATTTGATCATTATCTTTCTTGAACTAAATTTTCAATAGGCCTACAATTTGTATTTCTTTGTCTTCTGTTTTGCTGTAGTATATCATAGTGGTACAAGTTATTTTCATTTTCAGCAGCTGAATTGTGCCCTGTGGTAAACATATTCAAGCATGTTTACGTGAAAATAAGCAAAAATAACTTGCAGGAAGATTTTTCATTTTGTTAGTGTGTGATATGGGTGACGATGTCAGCACTGGAATTTGAATATTTAATGAATTGAATTGAAAATGCTTTACCCGATCTAATTTGTAAATGCGTGTTACACTTATTGTGACTGATTCATCCATGCGTGATTCATTTTTAAAAATATTTTTGACCTGTTAATGATTCATTCAAATCAAAATTAAAATCAACACTCAATCTTCTAATTAAAATGACAGACTTCTCTTTTGGTTTACATGTGCCGGACTTTGACACGTCAGACTGCTGTTCCTCCACAATCGACTCATGTTCATTTTTGAGTGCAACGTCCACATCCAAATATCCAATCAGCAACCTCGAACAACAATTTTTTTTCTTTTCTATAGTTCTTTACACTCGGATGCATGTCACAATATGGAAGAAAAAAAAAATCTGTTGCCACTTGTATTTCACTGGGATTTCAATGTTATACATGTTTGCTGTGGTTTATCAGTGGCGGATCTTGTTATATAGCATTGTTCTGTCCTGGGTAGCTTTCATCAGCAGGTCTACTCTTCATTCTAGTGATATTGCAAAATCCAGATACACATCCACTGATGGCTGCATTTTTGTTTTATTAATGCGCATTCAAAGGAAAAAACTACTCATAATTTCACACTAATTTTTCAAACTCAAGTATTTGAGTGAATTTAAAATGGCATTCTATTGAGTTGTCCACGTCACATATCACAATGCCCAACCTAGGGTGACATTCTAGTAACACCACTGGGGTTGAACAGACATTCAAGGTTTTTGTGTTTCTTAGTGGTTTAAGAGGTCATTCCTTTATCTCTTATATGGACTGAAAGCTGAGCATCTTAAAAACCCTTCAAAAGCTAGAAGGCAAATTGGTGCTCACTTCAGCTGCTCTTTTGCTTTTCTCCACTCTCTCCATCTCCCTTTTAAAACATGGCCCTAAGTCATGCGTTTGTAGAGCGAGAGAGAAAGACCTGGCGTGAGTGTGTGCATTTGTGTGCTCGGGTCACACTGATAAAGGCTGTGACTGTGAAAGCGTGCTAGCTTTAGTGTGTGTAAAAACATATTGACTGGTGAAGGAAAACATCTGCAATCAAAGAAAGCCGATAATGCACATGACACAAATATAGTACATACCGCTGTAGTCTGTACACTTGCTCCAAAAGATTATTCATAGTTGGCGTGTTGCTCTTTTTCCAGTTCTGTCCATCAGACATAAACTTCAATAAATAGTCAGTCACCGCTGTCTGTCAAACACAAATATTTGCCTAACCACACCCATATCTCCAGAGCAGCTAGACACCATGGTGGAGAGTTTTATTACACCAAATCAAAGAAAGATCAAATCCATGCATGCTTTTAGACACAACATTCAGTAAAATATAAATGACTCATCAATAACTCTCCCTACATGTCTGCCAACTGACACATGTTTACTTAGCTATTTAAATGGGGACTTTCCGAAGACTTCCATTGTGTTTTATAAACTGCTAGTTATAAATACTATCACCACACCCCAAGAAAACCATTTTTACAAATGAGGGTGTCCCCAAAAGGAGGGTTTGTTAGATTCAGCTCACTTCTTATTGCCAAAATATGATTAAGTAGTCCACACACACACACACACACACACAGGTTTGTTTTGCTATGTTAGTGAGGACATTCCATAGGCGTAATGGTTTTTATACTGTACAAACTGTACATTCTGGCCCCTTACACTAACCCTACTCCTAAACCTACCCATCACAGAAAACATTCAGGATTTTTACAGTTTTAATAAAACATTGTTTAGTATGTTTTTAAAGCTATTTGAAACATGAGGACTCATTAAATGTCCCCATAAAATATGTTCACGTCGCAATAGTGTTACGATCTTCAACTAGATGGAACTGGATTAAATATTTTGACTGTTGCGATCCCAAATCGGACTTATGACCTGTAACTCTGCCTGAATCGATCAAGCCCTGTTCGCTGCTGGCCAGAAGAAAACCGCCCCCTGACTAAGTCTGGTTTCTCCCAAGGTTTTTTTTTCTCATTTTTTGTCACCTGTTGGTTACCTGATGTCACCTGTTGGAGTTCTGGTTCCTTGCCGCTGTTGCCTTTGGCTTGCTTAGTTGGGGACACTTGACCTGATATTCAACAATGTGTTTAATCTGCCTGCATTGACACCATTGTATGCAAACTGAACTGAGCTGGACGATTATATACAGATAAATTAACTAAATGACTATTGATTTTTTACAACGGAATGAATCAATACTGAATTTATTTAAGTTGGACAATGACACTATTTTCTTTAAGATCTGCTGTGCAGCCAAAAATTATTTGCCAATTGCTACTGTAGAGCTGCTTTGACACAATTTGCATTGTAAAAAGTGCTATATAAATAAATGTGACTTGACTAATACCCATGTCATTATACAAATTTGTGTCCTCATATATCATGAAAACAAGCATGCACGGACACACACACATTTTGTTTTCATGTTTTATGGGGACATTCCATAGGAGTAATAGTTATTATACTGTACAAACTGTACATTCTGTCCCCCTACACTACCCCTACCCCTAAACCTACCCATCACAGAAAATGTTCTGCTATTTTACATTTTCAAAAAAGATAATTCTGTATGATTTATAAGCTTGTTTCCTTAAGGGGACCAAAAAAATGTCTACACAAGATCAAAATTTACAAGTATACCTGTGGGGACATTTGGTCCCCATAAAGTAGGCAATACCTGCCCACTCACTCACGCACACGCACACACACAAACACACACACACACACACACACACACACATCAAACAGTCACAATTCTAGGGCCACACATTCATGTCACTTGATAGAAGCAGCCAAATTAGACCGATTCCAACAAGTACAGGCCCTCACCCTCAAAAACTCTAAAAAAAAAAACTATGCAAGGTAAAGAAAAATACTACAGAAACTCCATTACAAATATGGGATCAATTGTAGCAATGAGAAGACACGGTTTTGAGGTGCCACCCATGGTGTTTTATTAGCCATGGAAAGCACCAACATTCATGATATTTGACATCAATAGAAAACAATCACATAACACTTTAACATCTTAATAAATTACAATGTTTCATTTTAAAGGCATTTTTGCTTTTTCATAATAAAAAACAATTTTGATGTCTGACATAAAAAGAAAAACCTGTTAAAGGCACAGTGAACCCAAAAATAAATTTTCTGTCATCAATTACCATACCCTTGTAACATTGAAACACAAATGATGCAATTTTTAATGATTCCTGAGTGATTTCTGTACCTCCGTTGAGAGTCCTTTCCACCAATGTTTCATAGTTAATAAAGACATTCTAAAAATAATCCATATGAATGAAGCAATAAACATGGATCAATGCACATAAATATGGTAAGCAGAAGCTCAACCGTTCTTAATGTGCAGGAACAAACCTCACTGGTTCTTGTGAATTTCTTTTACAATGTCTTTCTGAATGTTCGACTTTTGGTGGAAAAGACTTTCAACCGAGGAACAGATCTCTCAGGTTGCATTAAATATATATCTTCATCTGTGTTCCAAAGACAAAAGCCTTATAGGTTTGGAACAACATGATGTTGAGTAAATGATGACAATTTTCAAATTTTTGGTGAACTGACCCTTTAAAATCAACTGATCTACTATATGAGAAGAGCATCTCTAATGTTTTGCGCATTAGGTGAGATCTGATAAGCATTTCGTTTTGAAATCACTGACGCCTCACGCATTCATCTGACACTTACAGTGACAAATTCCTACTCAGACGCCGACGCGACACAAGAGAGACTTCTGAGCTGAAAGAGACGTCTAAAATTAACTGGCCCACATGAGCAGATAGACATTACCACCCAGACTGAAAGCACACACACACACAGACACATACCAACACAAACATGCAAACAACACACTCTGCAGATGTACATATCAGTGGACAACTTTATTGTGTTTGATACTTCTTTGTACAGTTTAACTTCACTGCAGTGCACACTGTTTGCGCATTTGGGCTTGTCTTTAGGCTTTTGTGAGTGTGTCTAACTATCACAGCAGTTGTCGACAGGTTTAGGTTTATTGAGAGAGAGTGTTTTTATAGGGTGTGTAAGTGTGTGTGTTTGTCTGTGTGGTGTTGATCCATGTTAAGCCCTTGCAGTCGTTATATCTGTGTGTCACATTCCCGACAGTTCCTGCATTATTTTTAGAGGCCGGGGATTTACACAGACACACACATCCAGCAAACCTAATCTCGATGAGAAACACTGTTTTGCAATGACACAAGTTCAATTCCAGTCTCCACAAGATCAAGTTCAACTCACAGCTCATTTTAAGCGTATTAAACTAATGAGGTGTCAAATCATCTTCTAGAAAAGATGCTTGAAAATTTCTCTTCGCTTTGAGGTTGTTGTTTTTTTTTTGGACATATTGTTATTTCTTTCTTCACATTTGTACCCAACACCTTCTGAAAAATTCCCTTGTATTTTCCCATAATCACTCTGTGTGCATGGAAAGTGTTGGTTTGAAAAGTTCAGTGGTTCGATACACCGGGGGTCTTAAAACTAGGCCAAATTCATTCACAACCCAAACGATTTCTAGTCAGAATGAGAAACGCATCAGAAGAGGAAGAGACCTCACAGAGAAAGAGGTGATGAGGAGGATGTTTTTTTTTTTTTTAAAGGGCACCGCAATGCTCGACGCTTTGAGGCTCTTAGGAAGGAGCTGGCAAACAGAGCATAACGTACGTGAGAGAAATCATCAATGGAAATGAAGTACGTTTTCTGGAGAGTGGGCTTAGTGGTGGGAGAGGGGGATTATCCGAAAAATTCCTTTCAAGAACTTAGGTTTAAAAGTCCATTTTGTCTCTCCGGCAAATCTCTTTTTCTCTTTCTCTTGCTTTTCCTTCTTTTCTTTCTTACAAACACACTTCCGAATGGAGGTATTATGTTGCATGTCTTCATCATAATAGTGAACTGGAGAAGTGAGATTACAGTGACCTAACATGGGAGGAATTCCTGGGAGAGAGACTCAGAGTGAGCGAGACAAAGGGGAAAAATAAAATTAACACCTGCTAGACCCACATTCCCAAGTGAAAACATTTCTATCCCAAAGGAAAACATATAGTAGAGGGAAGGACACCAGAGGAAGAGAGATAGAAAGAGTGAGAGAGAGAGAGAGAGAGAGAGAGAGAGAGAGAGAAGCACCAATTGAAATGATCAGAGCCAATTAGTCCCCATCTGTCAGTTCAGCACTACAAACACTGACAGACAGGACGAGTTGAGCGATTAAGGCGCTAAAGTAATGACATACACATGCCCTCAGATACACACTATACACACATATAAACACAGGAAGCCAAGCTTGTTTTTATCAGAACAGGTGGCATTAACTGTCAATGTGACCATGATATGAAAGTTACTGAGAAAAGAAATATTTATCACACAGGAATATTCTAAAAATTCTGAGCTAAACTAAAGAGTTTCTCACCCTCATGTTGTTCCAAAGCTGTATGGCTTTCTTTCTTCTGTGGACAACGAAAGGAGTCATTTTTAAAAGTATACTGGTTACTCTTTCACGAATATAATGAATAGAGAGTGTAGTTTTGAATCTTCAAAAAACAACATAAAAGTCTCCTAAAAATGGTCCATTTCACTTTATAGACAATTGATACTTTCACATTCTTTTGATTTTTGAATAGTTTATTCATGTACGCTTTCACGTATATTATTCCAAATTTCTCCTTCAAAAGTCATACAAATCTAGAACGACATGAGGCTAAGGAATTGTGGTTTTGTGGTGTGTGTGGGTGTGGGGGGGGGGGGGGGGACTATTCTTTTAACTCCCTCTCTTTCACTTTCTCTCTTACACACACAAGCTTATCTAAACTACTGATTTCTATGTCTGATAGAGCATTGCAGACTTGCATAAATACACATTCCAAAAACACATGTTCAACTACCATGTCAAGACAATCGTAGCAATTTCCACCTCACTGGAAAAAACAATACAGGTACAGCTGCGGGTGACTGTGCCTTATGTATGTGAGTGTGTATGAACAATTACAACACAAAAGACTATAATGGCATACACACACATATATATATATTTATTACATTATTTTATTATAATATTATTTTCAATATTATTGAAAATAATATTGACCAATAAAATGATTTCTTACTTCTTGAGACATACTTTTATGAAACATTGACTACATTCACACTGCAGGTAAATGTGGCCCAAATATGACTTTTTTTTTTTTTTTTTTGCCCACGAGTCTCATATCTGTTTTCCCCATGACAGTGTGAACAGTACAAACCACATGGAATCCGATCTTTTCAGTTCCGATTTGTGCCACTTCCATACGTGGTACTAAATCCGATACAGGTCAGGTGTTTTGTAATGCGACCTCAATGTGAACAGTCAAATCTGAATTCATGTGATTTTTACGTCACTCGAGAGCAACATTCGTAATGATTCTGTGCACATGGGAGTCTATTAAAAGATTTCACACACCCAACATCGTCAAGACAGCTGCGAAAGGTACTTAGTAGAAGGGCAGTGATGTGTCAGAACTCGTAAGTAGGCCTATTACAGAGACAGCTCTATAATACAAGCAAAACATAAGGGCCCGTTTCATATCAAGTTTAAAACTCTGCTCTCTTCTATCACATCATTGTCTTCATTTTTCATATTGCCAGTGCATAATTTATGACAGCGTGCCATGTGTGTTGCCAAGTCCGTCATTTTCCGGCAGATTTGGGTTAATTTTTCATTGTTGCTGCAGGTTGTTTTGCAACTCCATGGCTTGAAGCGACCGCACTAACGCGATACGTGACCCCCGCAATGCGATCGGGTTAGTTTTGGACTAGCTTTGAGAAGCAAATGAGTGGATTTTGTTGTAAAAACCTGGCAACCCTGTTTGTTTCATTGTATCACTGACTGCATGCAGGTCAGTTCAGAACCATGATCTTTTCACACTGGAAATCTGTTATTGGCCACATTGGTATTGAGCATCAAGGCTCGCAGTGTGAACTGTGTGCTTGTGATTTTTGGTGTGTGTGTGTGTGTGTTTTTCTTCGCTTTTGAAAACTTGATAGCCCCTGGTTATTATGGACAGTTCAATGAGAGACATGAGGGTGAATAAATGATGACAGAATTTTGTGAATACTGTCCATGTCGTCTTTAATCATTAACTCCATATGGAAAACACTGAAGCACAAACCAGCACCAAAAGCAGGTATTCTTATTCATAACTTTTACAGTTGAGTTTAATCAGCTCATCACCTCCTTGCAGCTGACACCTGTCCTTCTGTCAAAGCTTTTCCCCTCTAAAAGTTCATTAGTTCATTTCTCTCTCCCCTGCTGAGTAACGGCTTTTGGGGAGCTCACAGACTCTCTGACACACACATACATGCATGCACAAACACACTTTCATCTCCCTGTGCACACTGACCCAGCGCGGGGAGCCTCGGGCTTTTAATTGCTGCCATGGTGATTCCCTTCATTCTGAAAAGACAAGCGTCTCCACCCCTCTGTTTAGCACGTCACTCTCACTGCAGTCACACTCGTTTACCGCTGCCGCCCCGTCAAACTCATTGCCCCTCACCCCCACAACCTCCACGAAGAGATGGAAAAAAACATAACATAAAATGAACATCAGACATCATTTTTGTATAATATTATACCGACCAAACATCATTTACTTTTCACAGTCATTCGAAGATGTTTGGGTCATTTGAAATTGTGTTTATTATGTGGGAATGTGTGTGTGGATGTGTGTTTGTCTGCAAAAGCCGCAGAGGCGTAACAATGCAATGAATCATAAAAACATGCAGTAACCTATTATAAGTGAACTTTTGAACCTTTCTTGTTAAACCCCTCCACACACACACACACACACACCCACCCACCCACACACACACAAGACAAAAGTCAGGAGAGCCCTTATTACATTTGTGTTTTGTTTCAACAGGTAGAGTGGTGTCATTCTCCACCTCTCTCCTCCTCCCCTTCCTTTCAAATGCACATTCCTGCCAAAACACACACACACACACACAGATACTTGGATCTCAAAATGAGGACATACCATAGACTGCTGTTTTTATATCAAGCTAATTATAATGACTCAAATCTAATTATAATCAACTCATAGCATTTGCATTTTTAGATTTTTTTTTTTTTCAATTAAATATTCATTTCGTTCTAACTGAATGTCCCCAAAGGAAGATTAATCAGACAACACTCTCTTTTGAGGACAATTTCAGGGAAAAACTATAAGAAACTACACGCAAGAAGATACATTCTTTTCAGGTTTTTTATATTCTATATTCCAATAAGAGATAAATGAAAATAAAGGTATAAAAATAAAAAATGAAACTACTCATTTGTTGTTCATTTTTGTTTTAAATTATTTTAATGTGCCAACAAAATGCCGTTTTTATTATAAAACAGTAACCTATCTGTGTGACCACACACTGTCGAAAGAATTAAACAAATTTATAAGAGTGAAAGTGAGCGATTGCCAGATATATCACTTTTCCCTAAAGCTAAGCCTTTAATGCACCCGGCAGCTTGAGTAAAAGTAAAAGAAAAAAAAAAAAAGTCAAATTTTCCTAAAACTCTAATTACAAACTTGTATCCTCAGAGCCCAAATGAAAAAAGGTCAACGTAAATCTCCCTTGTTCTCGTTTGACTTGTTAAAATCAGGCATCTCTTTTTCATCAGGTGTAGCGGCAGCTCTGCAGCAGTTTTTTAAGGATTGAAAGGATGTGAAAGTGCGAAAAAAGCCAACATTTATCTGGTATCCAAGCAAACACTTCCAGAAAGACATAGCAAAGAGTCTTTATATCGTTCTGTTACCTGAGGACACGCACAAATCTAGCGCTCCCCGAGGCAGTGAGATCTGACACACCCTTGTATCACCCTGCAATTAGGAAACCCGCTTACATCATCCCTTAAGCTACTGTTACAGACACACACACACACACACACACCCAGGAAGCCAGCAACAGAGCTGAGAGACACATAATCAAGTGTCACTGTACATGTCTGCCTCCCACCACGCCTGATCATAAATGGGCAGGTTTAGAGCCCTAGAGACTAAAAAGAGGATCAGTTTTTCAGGCTATGGGTGGTCTTCAGGAAATATTTGGTAATATACCCTCTTTCAAAACAATCTTTCTCCTCCTCCTCGCTCTCTCTTTAGGTGGCCATTATGATGCTGTTTTATGATGATATAATGCCTCACCGTACTTGGACAGGGCCCTGAGCAGGGGGCCGTGAGACATGACTTAGTAAACGACTCATTTTGCATTTGATTTAAAAGCTCTGAGAAAAAATTCAGGAGTGAGCAGCTCGATTGTTCCAAGGGACGTAAAAATAAGCCTTTCTCGTGAAGCACCTTTATGAGAATGCGATGAGATGATAAGCTTTTCTGAGACGCCAAATGAACTTGAAATTGTTAAAGCTTTATGATTTGTCTGCAACAGCTTATTGTGTGCACTCAGTAAGTTTTTGCTTATGTTTCAATTATTTCGTTCCAACTATCTATCTATCTAGCTATTCATTCTACACACATCAACAACACCGACAATGTTGGATTAAATTCCTTTCGAATTGTTCGTGCATTGTTTGAACTGAACTCATTACAATCCTGCAATAATTAAGCAATATTGTCCTAATTAAACAGCTTTCCCCAGCACCTTATGACTTAATCGTACATATTTACCAATGATGTTGGCAAAAACAGCAAATGACTTCTCAACTCATTAGTTTCATTACATAAATTAATTAAAAACAGGATAAAAACACTCAAAATCATACAAGTAAATTAAACAGCTGGCTTGCAAATTAGCTAAATGAAATGACAATGTCAAACATACAGCATTTAATTAAAAAAATTGTGTTAATGTCGTACTGCATGATGTACTAGTGTAAACTTGATCAGTGCTAGCCGTTTTACAAGAATGAACTTATCGTAGATTATCATTTAACGCTACGAACATTTGTTTGAATAGTCTTTGTCAGTGATTCATTTTGCATTTTTGTTTCACACTTGATGTGTATATGCAATTAGCCTACATGGAAACACTCAGTGGTCTGGTTGCTCATTACTATAAGTAACGTGAGAGAAATGGACTTTTTAACAACAAGTTGAATTGCAAGACCCAGTTGACAGCTGGTGACGCGATTTCAAAATGACAGCCACTCAGGAGGTGGGACCTGCTACAAGTGGAATAAAAAAGCTTCTTCTCATTTAAATCGACACAATATGGATGTACGTGGTGACGGTCTCCTGGGTCCGTTCCGCTCTAATCATCATGTCAAACACCTGCAGAGTATGATATAAGTGTTTTTGGCGCTCTGATTTGCCCTGCTGTTGTCCTCTTGGTTTTGGTTTAGTTTGCTTTGCTTTGTTATGATTATTTGTTTGCTCCACGTATTAGTTTAGTTCGGGGCTTATGTTTGGCAGGCCTGTTCGTTACGTTAGAATGTTTATTTTTTTTGCGTGAATTTCCTAGTCTTTATTTACTTTCTGTAGTGTTGCTTTAATTATGAGATGTACTCTTTATTTTTGTTAACAAATATTTGTTGATTTACATTGCATTCTCGACGCCTCCCTCATTTGTCACGGCTCTGAGCGGGCCGCGACAACATGACTTCAAAAATTTGTCATTTATCCTTTAATAACATTTTAATGACACACGCACACATGCGCATTCACGTGGTGTGGTCCTTATCAGTCAGGGCTAAGCCCAGGTGCTCGGTGTTAAGCCACCATACAACTTTCACCAGTGACCCTAAGGACATCTCACCTTTGCTCATTTAACCTCTGGACACTTTACACACACTGGCTAAACGCAGGAATTTACAACTTAACACACACTAACATACCCTCCCGAGTACAAAGGAAAATCCCTTTAAAGGAACATATGGAGGTCTCGAGTTTGTGACTAAAGACAAGCTAGTAAAACAATATACAGACACAGAGAGAGTGAGACAACTTCCACACCCCGCTAGCCTTATGTCAGCAGTTAATTGGCTAAAACAACGGAGTGATTAACCAAGTAAAAGAAAAGATGTGATGGTTGTTAGTGGTTGAAAGAGAAGGGTTAAGACACAGAGAGAGAAAGGAGAAAGAGAGTGAGGGTGATTGTTAGAGAATTCACATTAGCAAAAGCCGATTAGAGAGCATACACTGAACAGGATCAACTGTGTAAGCCAGAGAACAACACTAAGCTTTCATTCAAAGACTCAGCCCTTTCAAACAGATCCTGATTTGTGCAACATCCAAGACACACACACACACACACACACATACATATATATATATATATATATATAAATATACAGGGTGGAAGGCATTCCTCTGGGAATAAAACTCTGTGAGAACTCAGATCTTTGTGCATCAGAATGGGTGGTGATTATGGGTACTGTAGAAGGACTAAAACCTCAGCACCATTCCATGTTTCTCACACAATGCCACTTAGACATGACCTATTCAAATTGGGCAAGTCTGACCCACAAACATGACATACTCTCTAACGAAAGAGTCCTTTCTGATCCTCCTTTTTCATTCAGCTCTTCGTATCTTGCCTTCAAGTCATGCTGGAATGATAACATGGATAATATATGTAAATCAATTTAAGAACTGTAGCAGAAGCTAACTGAAATTCAGTTGTCATTGTGAATGTTGGCCCTAAAATTTAATTTGTATACTTTTTGCTGTAGATGAAGGTCAGATGTAAAGCTTGCGAGGCAATACTCATTCAGCCGGGTTATGAGAAGGCTTGTGCAATCACACTGCATTCCTCATCAAAATGATAAAACACATGTGGTCTCCAAGTGCATGTGGGAAACCCAAGTCGGCTGTTCGTTATTACGTCACACATTCATGTCGGAAGCATAAAATGGATAGCCAAAATAAAACAAAAGAATTATATTGTGAATAATAATAATAATAATTTGAATTCAAAATGGTATATAGATCATAATCGTATATAGGATTATAGATCAGTGTTTCCACCATGTTTCAAATAGACATGCCCCTTCCAACGTTTCTCACTTTGCTTGGTCATTCATGTGCTCAGAACTCGATATTTGGGTTCTGCTCCTCCACTAGAAGGGTGAAATCAGTTACACATTTGATTATTTCATTTGGTTCTACAGGCTCTAAAAGTGTTCTATCTTTATCAAAACATAAAAAAAGAGATAGAAAGAAATATGAAACTGTCCATTGTTGATTTTATTCTGACCAAAGTCACTTGAACGCACACCACATTGTAATTATGACTACGCAAGTAGGAATTTCCCAGGACGACATAAAGGTGGCGCTACACAATGTAACATCCTTATAAGTAACAGTACAAGAAAAGCAAAACAGTACCTGAATGTTAATGTATGTTCTATTTGATCATTTATTATCTTACATATGATTATCAGGCTTGAGTGTTTTCATATGGCTTCGTATTACATAGTTTAAAATGATAAATGAGCCACATTTACAAGAACATACTGAGAAAAAGGTTTGATCTATTTAAACAACATTTTCTCTGGTCAAGAAAAAGGCCAAACCAGCAAAACACATACTGTACAGTACACACACACACACACACACACACACACACTTCCACAAACACCCACACACAAGTTCTCACACACCAGCGAAACTACTCACTGCTGTGTTTGACAAAGTTGAAAAGCTGACAAACTAAACACCACAGAGGGCGTGAGTGTGTGTTTGCATCCAGTCTTGGTTGACCATAGGAAGTGTGTGATTCAGTCATCCCGATGTCTCCTCTTTCTCCGGCTTTGTCTCAATACTTAGCACAACCTTCCGAGAAAACATTTATAAGTGTCTACGTTGTACAAAAAGGCTGTCTAGGTAGGCAGCTCGCTATGTTTGGAGATGCAGCCACTGCCTCACCTCACTCTTCTAAGGTCAGGGAGCGAGGAAGTGACTCGGCAACCATACACCGATCAGGGAAACATTACGTTGCCACGGAGATGGAAGGAAGCGGTAATTAAATAATGACAGAGCTGTGGCTGAAGCCTGTTATTACTGAATTACACACACGTATACACGTGCACACACATACACTTTTACTTTTGTGTCTCCCTGTCAATCCCGTACACAGTCTCCATATATAATTTTCGAGCAATGTTTGCTTGTTACACCTCTTGTGTCTGCTGTGTGTCAGTCCTTCTTTGTGTATGCTCACTTGTTTGTGTTTGTGTGACTGTGAGTGTGAGAACTCAAAGTGAAGAGGCTCTGTTAGGAGGTTAAAGATGACAGCAGTGCTGAAGAATGCTGACAATTCCACTCCAGCGCTGCTGAACTCACTCCTATTCCCTCAGAATGGCCTACTGTGCCACTGTGTGACCAGAGCCAAAATGGAGTCCACTTCAGAGCAATTACACTCCCACGCTTTCACTCAGAATAGACGAATGTGCGACTGAGCGAGTGGAGCCAAGATGGAGTCCACCTTCCAGGGTTCACACCCCATGCAGCTGTATAATAAACCCCGAATGAACTCACAGCAATCCCATCAACCAAATTTGGAGGAGGTTTGAAGCTTTTAATTCATGGTTGGAAAGGAAAGTCAAAACAAAAGGTTGGTGGGACATTAAATCTGTATTTGCTTCAACAGGATTTTCAATACACTGACCGCAGTGACAACAAAAGTTAGATCACAAGTTAAGGCCAAACTTGGGTTTTTAAACATACCCAAAATTTTTTATAGTGGTGTACCCCCTGAGGCATTTAACATCCTTCAGCATACCCACTTAAGCCTTGTTTGTACTTTCGCCTGACTCCGCACAGACGAGGCGTTTAAACTTGGCGCGCTTGCCGTTGAACTATTCTTTGAAACGACGAGAGGCGAAGCAGAGTAATTGTCCTCTAAACCATCAGGAAGCAGAGGTGAGAGGAAGGTGCACGCCACGTGTTTGCTTTTATTACGCTTCACCGAACCCACACGTCCAAAAGATCGAGTAAAACCCAGTCAACCTTGAGATTACTGCTTGTGATATTAGAACAACATATATGGATATAAGAACGTGTGTATAAAATTAAACTAAACAACAGTCTCTTAAAGGTGCAATGTGTTAACTATAGGAGGATCGATTGACAGAAATGCAATATAATATATACATATATAGATATGCAATATATAATAATATGAGGTACTTGGATTGGATGTCATGTTTGTCCTTTTATGGTATTATAACCTGTTAGAAACACGTGCTCGGTTTTGATGTTATTTTAAGGTGGGGTAGAATTAAATGAATGGCAAAACTCAGCATTTTGTTCTCCTACCCTGTGTGTCACCTCACGTACCCCCAGTTTGGGAATCACAGTGTGCGTAACTTAAACATAGTCATCAGCCATTTCTTCCCCCATCCATGTGTGGGGGAGCACACATGCAACTAGTGTCTTAACTCTTTCTCCACCAGCGTTTTTGATAACAACAAAAAATCATTGCCCACACAGTAAACAACAGAGCCTCTGCTGTTAAACAAAAGCAAAAAAAAAAAAAAAAAAAAAAAAAATATTATTAACACTTGAATGTGGGTAACCCCCCCCCCCCCCCCCCAAAAAAAAAAAACATTTTCAACATAAAACTGATAAAATCATGTTTTTTGGGGGTTTTTTTCCCCAAAGACTACATCGTGCATAAGCAATGCTTTTATCACTTATTTATGCTCCTTTTTCGTCTGTGTTTTAATCCGGAGATTCAGTACTCTTTAAGAAGCTTCTTAATGTGTACACTGTGTACAACCAAAATGTTTTTTTTTTTTGTTGGTTGGGGGTCATACTCTTAATAACAAAGTATACAGAAACAATTCTCCATCGGACCACTTTCCACATTTCAACGGAAATGTAACTGATTCCTTACACTGATTTTCTTGTAAAGGAAGTCGATATCTGACACCCTAAATGTAACAGATTAGCTGATATAACACTAATCAAGGGTCTTAATTATTTAATTCAAGTGCTTCCAGCGATGCGGTGCCCGGTAGCCGTAGTGATATTGTGTTCTCGTTGCCGTGGTGTTGTGAAGGTGAAACTAAAGACCATGGAGTGGCC
Source organism: Opsariichthys bidens (assembly GCA_037194245.1). Lineage (NCBI taxonomy): Eukaryota > Metazoa > Chordata > Actinopteri > Cypriniformes > Xenocyprididae > Opsariichthys > Opsariichthys bidens. The sequence goes on along the minus strand of CM074293.1, from coordinate 15,412,768 downwards.
AGTATGGTTGCTAGGATACGAGCAGAGTTTCAGTTACATGCTAACGAGAAATTGCCCACTTCTTGTTACCCGTCACTAAGACACTCGCTCAAACGTAAACAATCTCAGGCACAAACACACGACCGCACATTTGGCTTCATACGACAATTAAAAAGTGTCTTGCTTGCTCAATCTAAAAAGGACATCTTTAAAACCCAGCTGTGTGCGTGCTCACGTGTGCATGTGGGTGCATGTTTGGACAGGAATATAAGCCCCGCGTGGTGCAGTCTGACAGGTCAAATAAGCAATAGAGATTGATGATGCTGTTTGTGTGGTGTGATTTCCAAATCTAGTCCACTTCAAATTTCGTGAAATCCATAAAATGCTACGTTTCACATAAATGTGGAAAAAGATTAGAGATGAGCCCAGATATCACACCCAGCTCATGAAGCAAAACACACACATTTTTGCACACCAATGAGGCTCTCAAACATTTTCATAAGTTCAAAATCTCAGATTTCAGAGGGGGAAAAAACAGCCTGAAAACAGCCTGTCCTAAAGAATCCACAAATACTGAAAACTTATCAAAACAACATATTGAATTGGTCAGACAAACAAATCACTTATCAAGTGCTTCTAAACACTAAGAGTTTAATGGTCAAAGGCCATAACTACGCGGTCAACTGATAAACGACAGTCTTGCGAGTCCCACACACATTCACACACACGCAGGTGTTTTTTCTAATAATTGTGGATGGCTCAGTGCCTGGCCTGGAGACTGCCTGTCTGAGACTCTCTCCTGAGTACCGCTCAGGTGTGCGTGTGTGTGTTTGCCAACAACCCTCTTTCAATCTCTCACCTACCAAATAAACCATCACGCACAGCAAAAATTTAAAACTGAATTTATGAGTGAATGGGTGAAATTAATTACTGCTATTCATAGCCATTCATGTTGTTTTATCTACCACCGCGAACATGAATAACACTGTGTTCTGTATTACCAGAATGCCATTACATTCTGAATGTTATATACCATAAACAAAAATACTGCTACATTACTAAATGCCTCTGGACCCAAAAAATACAAACCAATCACTGTGTGTGTGTGTGTGTGTGTGTGTGTGCATGTATGAATGTGAACGGGCTTATTCAAACAGCCTGCAGGCAAAAATAATAACATCTAACTATCTAACAATAATATCTAACTGAATTTCCTGAAATGTTTGAGTTATATTTGCATGACAGAAAACAGAGGAATGTGGATAAAAACGATTTTGGTATCACTTAGCTTAGTTTTATTTCATGGCAATGCATACAATGTTGATATTAAGGTTGTCAATCAATTATAATTAGATCATATGTCAATTAATATTCACTACATATATTAATATTTGTTTAAAAAAAAAAAAGCCAACTGAAGATGCACAGATAAAATTGAGTCCTAATTAAAATATTTGACATTTTATACTAAAACAACCAATATTTATAGCAAGATATATATCATACCTGCTGCTAGCTGCATTAATACTCGCATCTAATTGCTCAAAATTTTGACTGCTTGCCATGGTATGATCAAAAAAATTATGCAGAAATTTAGTGAATGGTCTGAAACAGATTAAGCCTGTCATTACTTGTTGCTTCTTGCTTAAATATTCTCATTTGCATATTTTAGACAGCATTGTAATGGCAGCTTCAACAGATATCTTACTTATTCTATTCAAAGCATGTTTTTTAACTCAAGTCCTTTGTGAAATATATTCGTTCTGATCTTCTGATGACTGGTGAGAGAAGACACAAAAATGCCTGAAATGCACGGCATGTATATAAACATGCAACAAGACAAAAAAAGCACACAGAATCTGATATACATGTACACGCATGTCTACAAGCTTGAGGTTCTTCCATTATGAGTCATTGTCACTATGGCAACAGGCTATAAACTCTTTTCCTGTCTTCATTAAAATCTGATTATGAATGAAATTAACCCCAACCCACCCAACACACAAACATATACACTCGCACCTAATAACGGCATACTTTAACAGACAGGCAACACTTCATTCCATTGTATCGGTCTTTAATTTCAAAACTGTTCCCACCAACTCGTGTGAACAGACAAGGCTTAGCAAGTGTGTGTGTGTGTGTGTGTGTGTCTTGTGAGCTGAGAGGACTGGGGTTAAGCGTCCACTCCGCAGACAAAAGCCAAACTCTCTACAGCACTGTGACCTAGGAAACGCCGAGCTCAGTAAACACACACACGCAGACACACACTCTGAGATGGCAAACCGTTTGGCTTGTCTAGGGTTTGGTGTGCGGATTAAGCAAGAAAACCACTATGATTTTTCACCCCAAAAACTCGTGGCACATTTCTCAAGAAAACCACACAGTCAAAGCCGTATTTAAAATCAGCTAAGCGTGTGTGAACCCCAAGCCACTGCTAACAGACATGACAGGAATATGAAGACGTCTGCTGGCATATTCACATATTCAACCTCTCGATTTTTCTAATCTTCTCACAAAGCTGTTCTCATAACATAACGTCAGTGTTCCCAGAGACTTCATAATGTTTTGCTTTGGCTTGCGAGCGCTGTAACACGAGACGACCCGAAAATTTTAATTTATGATCTGAGGTTAAAGCTGTAATTTCTGCGCTACTATAACAAAATCAATTGCAAAACATAACAGAATTACAAATAAGATGTTTCTTTTCAAACAAGCTTCCCAAACTCACACGATTGGTGGAGTTGTTTGGTCGGGCTGGTTAGGATGATACAACAAATGTGTTGATAGTTCCACAGTGCCGTCCTCAGAATACGTTCTTTTAGAAATAAAGTCATACATGTTTGGAATTACATGCGTATGAGTTCATTGTTTAATTTTTGAGTAAAAAACAAAAACAAAATCATATATTCAATCTTTTCATCCACACATAGAACACCGATCAATATATGTTCTTATGATTCAAACGTATGCGCGAAGAATGAACACAGACAATTACCATTGTAAGTCATTTGATTTGACTTAATAACCAATGACAGGCTCAATAAAAGCCACACACAGACGTCACAACAGGAGAAATTCCTTCGGTGTTCAGAAACACTCACAAACACACTCAGAAAGTTTGCACAGTGTGAAATGGCACTAATGGTTACTGGATGAGGGATGATGGCTACATGACATGACAACAGTAACCGTAGCAACTATGAGCGGCTTTTCGCACTAACAGATATGTTCACGCCAGCTTGAGTCTGAACATAAAAAAACAAGTAACGACCCAAACCCCCACCCCGGCATCTACAAAATTACAATTAAGACAAGACACTACAGGCACAACCATTATTTGTTCATGCACTGGTCAATTGTAAGATTTTGGGCTATATTGCTTTTGTAACGTCTTCTTTCAGAATAGTGGAAAGAAAGCTTTACAAAAAAAAAAAAAAAAATACACATTTAAGTGTTTATTTTATCACTCTATCTATTTGTGTCTGTAGATTTCAATTACATTATATGTCAAAATGCTTTCTGCTTTCTCAAATTTAGAAGAAATTTAGTGAATGGTGTGCAACAGATTTAGCTTGTTGCATCTTGCTTAAATATTCTCATTTGCATATTTTAGACAACTGTTATGGCAGCATCAACAGATAGTTTACTTATCCTACTCAAAGCTGTGAAATCATGTTTCTAACAACTTCTTCTTCTTCAACTGAAGGTGAATAGATGTTTCAGAGAGGGGTTTGTTCATGTATAATTTGCCTGAATTACATCACATTTTATTCCTAAAAACATGGTGAAAATGTATTTCAGAAAACTTGTAATACAAAACAACTGTCTATGATTAGTCATCTGGGGAAGTATGGTAATATCTGTTAGTTATCATTTTTACCTTATTCACCTGTTTCTTGCCTTACATTTTTGTCTAATCTACACTCTTGTCTAATCTGTTTTTTATTAGTGTGCCACTCTCATTTTCAATCTACTGTTGGGTTTTTACAGAGTTCTTAATGGACTCAAAAATCTGACCACTCTCTCTCTCTCTCTCTCTCTCTCTCTCTCTCTCTCTCTCTCTCTCTCTCCTTCATGCTTCTCATTTCTCATTCACAGACTCTCCCCTTCAAATCTCTTTCTTCTTCCTTTCCCACTTTCTCTCTATCCAAACAGACACAGCTGTGACCGACCTGCTGTCCATGAGAAATGTTATCTGAACGTTCTCTCCAACATAACCAATGTTATTCAAAGGTTTTCAAACAGGCCCGGCCTCTGAGGAGACAAAAGGCAGAAATACTTCAGCCGCTACTGTGGCAGCGGCCGTATGTGTGTAACCATAACTCATATTCACACAGACACACACACAAACATATACGCACACACACGTACAGCAGAAGCCGGGGTCAGTAGGGCACCCGGCAAGATGAACAAAACAAGCTCTAGAAGGTTCTGTCACCCGCTACCAGACCATCCCCCTCAAAAAAAAAAAAAAAAAAAAAAAATCACACACACTCCATCCAGACACATTAACGTCAAACCTGATCAGAGGGGCAGAGGGAAAGGACACACAGAGACGAGACCCAAGGAAAGAAAGAAAGAAAGAAAGAAAGAAAGAAAGAAAGAAAGAAAGAAAGAAAGAAAGAAAGATTAAAGCAGCATAAAAGAAATAAGGGATGAGAGAAGAGAAAAAGACCAAAATAAAGCAAAACGAGATAGACAGAGTGATGAAAGAGGCAGGCAGATAAAAGCTGCACATGTTAGCCACAGATGTAGACGAGCAGAGATAATCTAATGAGGAGTGAACACTGTGTGTGTGTGTGTGTGTATGAGAGAGGCAACAAATCAAATAATACTATCGGAAAGTATTATACACTAGCAGTGCTTCCTCTTTTCCCTCATTGTCTTTTTCCCCACACACACCTGCTACCATCTTGTTGAAATTGAATTGACAGACGAAACAGAAAAATCCTCCTTAAGAATCATAAAACCCCATATGTGCCTGCACATACACACACTCTTCAATGACTTATACTGAGCTACTGATATTCCTATCCCTAACCTATCAAACATTTTTTCAAACTACATTTTTATATTTTTAATAAATATTATTTAAGATGTTTATTCTGCCATTTTCCATTGGCTGCCCCGCGAAGTAGCCGTTTTCAGGTTTTATAATCCCTGAGGGTACATTTGGTCCCCATAATATAGGCAAAACTTGACCCCTACAGACACACACACACACACACACACACACACACACACACACACACACCTGATGAAAACAAGTAAAAGGGTGCCTTGGTAAATGCATTGATCTTTTTCTTTAAGATATGATTTTAAGCCCAGCATTTTACTTTAAGTCTTACAAACACACACACACCTGATAGTTGAGCCTTAAGTTCCCAGAGTATTTTTAGGAGACCACACACACAACCATACCATGTCTAGAACATGAACAGTGGCTGTATGCTGGCAGAAACATGAGCGATATATGCAGCAGCAAACGCACGCACACACACACACACACACACACACACACACACACACACACAGACATTTCCTCCATCAACCTCCTGCAAAGTCCGTTAGAATGTTGTTTTTCCTGGTAAAGCTGTTAGCGCTCGCTATCCTTCCTCTCGCTCTCTCTGAGCAGCAGATGTTTAAGCGTGTATCTCCTTTTAACTCAATTTAGTCTGTTCATGGTCTGAACCCCCCTTACTGCTGATCCCGAGATGTCCTGCATAACTCAATTATAAGCACACACATGTACACACACACACACACACACACACACACACACACACACACTCTGGTCTGGGAGTAATGAGCAAGATTAAGAATACAGATTCCAAGATTTTGCTATGTTTGTGCTGTAATTTACCACTAAATTGAATGACACTATCTTTTGGTATTAATAAAAATTAATTAAACCCGAATCTACAAATTAAGTAGAACATTAGGAAACCAAATAGGAGCATTTAAATGTATTAAAAATTCATCTTGGCAGGAAAGATCTCAAATCCAACTACACACAGCAAAAGAAATGAATGAAAAAGCAATATAATGTACCTAAAATAAGTAGATACATTTGTAAAAGCTACATTAATTAATAAACTTTTGAAAAGAGACAAAAGTCCCATTTTTAAAAAAAAAAGGCAACAATGAAGAATGAAGAGAGGAACTGTGAAGAGGAGAGAAAGAGAAAGAAAGGGGGTGAGGAAAAAAAACAGGGAGAGGAAAGAGAGGGACTAAAAGATAAAGGACTCACAGTCTGAAGAGTTTAGTCGTGCCCAGAAACAGCAACTCCGGAAGAACCTGAAGATTATTCCTGTTGAGACGCCTGCAAACACAGACACACGCAGCAACATGAAATCACACAAAACACACAGCGGTGCAGTTTATATACATTCACCAGAGCAAAATTCAATGAGTGTGAGGCATCAGAAACAGTATATGATGTGTATCAGACCTTAAACTGTTTGCAGAAAGTCTGAAATAACAGGGGTTGATTTCAGCTTGCAAAAACTACTGGATTTAACAAGCTCTAAAACGACTAGAATAATGCACCCCAATGACATATTATAGAAAACATTAGAAAAATATTAACACCATAAATATAAAAATACTTTAATGCTACAAAATATTTCAATTCGTGCCTGCAAGCCGTCAACTTGAGCCTTGATTGTGTGATTGTGTGTGTGTGTGTGTGTGTGTGTGTGTCTGAGGCTGGCAGACACTGTCAGTGTGTGGGGGCATCTAGCAAACACACGCAGACAAAGAACAGCCCGGAAAAACAGATGTGGGAAAAACAAACAGAACGTCTCACACAAAGTGAAGCGAAAGAACTTACAGTGCAAATACACACACTCACACACAAACACATATGCACACACGTCATGAAAGCAAATTATGCATATTTGCTTTTTTTCAGCAACAATTCAGTCTCACTCTCTTTTACTCTAAATTTTCTGACATATTAATAAATTGATTAATATTCCCGACTAGAGCATGTATAACAGACATTATGCATGACAATCAGCACATGTATAATACCCACTACGCATATTAATGAAGAGCGGCGCCACTGCTGTCTGTGCGTTAGATTAATGAGGCTTGAGATTAATCAATAATGTTTTTATTACCAGAATACAGATTGTTCAGAGCAGCCTATTAAGCATCAGAGTTTTGAGAACTACTACAATGACATTATGAAGCCTGCTGATAATGGGACAGCGTTAAAAAAAAAATCTATCACACAAGCCGAAGTTCTAAAGTGAACTCAGCCTGCACAAAGTACGGAACCATCAAGCTCTCACTCTCCCTCTGTTTTATGCCCTCACTTTCTCTGACACACTCTCGCAAACACTCACACACTCAAACATCGCAGCCAATGACATCATCGTTGAGCTTCTGGGGTTACATCATTCCATTTGAATATTTAATGAATGATGAAATAATAACGAGGCACACAGTGCTGCACACTCCAGAAATGCCCACGTGTTTCACTCAGGCACAGAGGACAGCCTTCCCTGAGGACCCCGCTGCAAAAACACACAAAGACACACGGTGCTTAAAGCGAATAAGATCGACCCCTAAAATAGATGAGTACACACAGACACACACACTTACAGATAATGCACATAGCCAGACTCTCTCTTTCACACACACACACACACACACATGCACTCAGTCATTTCTAAGGAGGGCTATAAAGTGAGATGACTTGTCAAAAAACAGGCAATAAGATGCAACAGAAGAAAGAATGAATTGAAAGTTAGTGTGAAGATACACTCAGCTACTCTAGCGCAAAGCAGACATGATCCGCAATCGATCACGTATACCACATGACATAAGTTTATGGCTTAGTTTATAAATCAGTAGTCTCAAATGGGCCGCCTACAGTCTGTACACTGACAGCCTGATGCATAGTGCACAAAACTGGAAAGCACTGTCTTCATTTGGCAAGCACTAATCTGATTGGCTGAATCTGTGCGACTTACTTATAGGTACACGGCCTTTATCGGTCCAGAAGGAAACAAAGTCTGGTACAATGAGCTCTTATGATGCTGAAATAATCTGTTACTTTACCGAAGTTTTCAAATTAGTTGTATTAAATCTTCGAAAGATATTAAGGGTTTAATCACAAGTCAAATCTTGATATCCAGAAGCTGAACTATATATTCATCTTCGATTTCTGAAAAATGTCTCAATTGTGGATAGGCAGATTCTGATTTTGAGTCTAGATACCATTTTGCGCTATTTCTACAGCGTTTCCTGAACAACTGTTTATGGAGACCAAACATCATTATTTAATTTACGTTTTTTTTTTTTTATTAAACAAAACAAAATGCATCAATTACACTGCTATTCCTGTCTAAGTGGGCAGTTCTACCTGCCATCAGCTCACAACCAGCAACTACCACAAAACTATGTGATTGTAAAATAAGAAAGAAAAAAAAAACAATGGCGGAAAGAGAAAGAACTCCAAAAACAAGCAGGAAAAAAGGATCTCGCTCATTTGCTCAAGTCCTTCTCCATAGGCTTACTTTACCTGACTGCATTGCTCATGACTAGCAAGCCGTGACGAAGGGTGTTTGTGCGTATGTGTGTGTGTGTGTGTCAAGAAAGGGGGGTCATATGTGGAACAGAGTCTCCACTTTTCCTCCCTACAGGAGGTCGTCACACCCAATACCTATATGCATCCCCAATACGCATACACACACACACACACTCTCACACATATTTATGAAGGGCCTTTGGTAAGGCCATTATAATGCCTGTGCGTTCTAATCCTCTCAGCTATGCAGTCACCCTCCAGCATTAGACTCCTGCTTTTGTACCGGCACAGTGGGACTGATCTTACACACTGACTTTAGCTGTGCTATTCAGCACTACCGCTAGCTCCTCTATCCCTACACTTATCACTATAAAGAGCTATTCATCGCCACCATTGGTCCGCCTAACCCTACAGTTATGCCAACGCTGCACAATTTATGCCGAAAGCAAGTTTGCTATTATTACAAGATATTACCAGTTAGCCGTAGTCGGCTTTATGAGCTATACGTTACCGCACAACGCTACATTCACGGTTAATGCCGTTGACCCTTTCGCTAGTTAGCATTCAGAGCCACACGCAGCTGACACAAACCCTTTATAAAACTAAACTTATCATACTTGTGAGTGAATTATATGCCTCTCACAAAGCCGAGTTGGCATAAGCCTTTTGTGGTTCAGCTGGGTTGGTTGCAGTCATTAAACATCTCCCCACCAAATTAAAAGGTAATGACTAGCAGAAAAATAGGATAGCATTGGGCAGGTGATTGACTGAGCCTCACAGGGCGACACTCTAAATGCCATCTATAATGTGATTGTGCATGTAAACTGAACATCTGCCAGTCACCATTAAGAGACAGTCAATCATCTTAAATGAAATACTGATTCTACAATCAGAATCGAGACAGTAATTGTGATCCTACAATAGCATAGATAAGTGTTTAAGCTCCTCTCAAGAGAGAACTGTGGTTTTGTGAGGAGTTTGAGATCTGCATAGCCTTCATTCATTGTATTATACATTACTTTTCTGCACAGTAATCTTAATTAATTGCAATCTATTATTAATTGCTAATTCGCCCTGGGTTCCTTGGGGAACTTCAAATGGGTTTTTAGAATTTATGAGTAAAATAAGTGCAGTGTGCAGCTACTGCGTAATTCACAATTTATGAATAAAAAGAAATCAGTAATGGACATTATTTGAAGATGATATGGTCCCACTTCATATTAAGTGTCTAACTATCTATATACATTCAAAACAGTTAGGTACGGTGTACTCATTTTGTGCACGCTGTATTGTAAAACACATTTGCTGCTACTTACGTGGGATATGGTCAGAAAGGTTTGTGGTATGGTTAGGTTTAAGGAGTAGGGTCAAAACATACACACCCTAAGTAAATTGTATCAAATGATTCATTTAAATGTTAGTACATAGGAATAGACACTTCATATAAAGGGGGTCCAAGAATTTCTGCCTCAAAAATGAATTTCAAAACCACAAAGTTGCTAACAAGTTGCTACACCGACAGAAATCTTATCCTAAATAGAAAGCTGCTTGGTTAAAACAAAACAAAAAACAAAAAAAAATTCCTGAGGGAACCCGTGGCACGAAAATGCTGATTCTATTCCGCGTCTGCTCATTATTAATTTGTCATACTGGTTACTGGTTCATGTTTTATAACGTACATATAGCATTAAGAGAGATCTGCCGTACACCAAGTGCACCACTTTAAGACACTGACGAAACCTAAACTTTTGTCTGAGTCAGTGACAAAGAGATAAAGGCCATCAGAATGAATATGGTTTGAAAATGGAGAATAGCTGGGGGGTAAAAGCTTGAAAGAAAAGATGGGGGGGGGGGGGGGGGTTCCTTAAGAGCGTAATTCCCGTTTCCATTCCAGCTTCCAGTGTCATTCTCTTAAAGGGCTGTGTGTGCCAGAGTTAGTTGCGCATGTGTGTGTTCCCCTGAGGCTGGGTTGGCTGTCAGACAAAAATGTTGCTCCATCAAATCCTAACCACAATGTGCGCGCACACACACACACACACACATGCCCACAACATACAATATCCACCATTAATGTATGAAAACACACACTTGATTGTATAATGCCATTTTACAATTAAATTGTACTCAGTAGGTCACACTGTTAATGTTAACTCACAAATACACTGCTGACTTTTAGCCCTACTGGCCAGTGCAGCATATCTTGTGTGTGTGTGTGTGTGTGTGTGTGTGAGCGTGTGTATGTATGTTAGTCACTCACAGTCTTTCCAGCTCTTTCAGCTCCTGAAATGCCCCTCTCTCAATAGAACTGATCTTGTTCTCCATTAGCTGCCTAAGAAAGGAAATGAAAGAGAGAGAGAGAAAGAGAGAGAGAGAGAGAGACAGAAATAAAGATAAGTCACTCATTGCATGAATTTCAATGATTAAAACTGTTATGTATGTGCATACTTGGCTCTTTTGTAGAGAGCACTTTATATTTCATTGTCCACGAATAGTTTTCACAAACACCATTTCACAGTATATCTCACAATCTGAGACCCTCCTCTCATTATAAAACCACCATAAATAAGAGCTTTCAACCCCAGTTTAAATACAACATCTATACTTAGACTATGATTTGAAAAACAACATAACTGCACCATTTCCTTCAGCTATGCTGGCCTACAAAAGTAAAACGCTTGTCAAAAATGAGTGAATTGGCTGAAATTTGGTCTCTTAGACGATGATCTGCTCTTTGACAGACAGGTTTGGCTCAAATACGCTCAGATTTAGAGAGAAAAAAGTGTGACGATTCATATCAAATCATTCAATCAAACCACACTGTAATTTTTTCTCAGTTACTGCATTTTGCCTTTTTTAAAGAACATTACAGCATCACAGTTACCCAGGTATACTTTCATTGGTATACCCTTGCAGTATGGAAATTTATAACATCATTCAAAGCTTTACTGATGCATTATTTAACCCTTCTGTGTGTTATAAGCTTCAACATAGCTAGAAATTAACCCTACATGAAAAATCACAGCTCAAGTCACAATTTTCTGTTTGACTTAACGTGTGTGCGAGACATGGTGAAAGTAAGAGTGTTTTGCGTCTATGTGGGATGTCTTGACGTGTGGGTTAACATAAGTTGATGTTAAGCTGAAGTATATGTGTCAAAAATCTAAAGAAAAACCCTATAAATCAATAAATCAGAAAATGTTTTGGAAGTATTCCAAGAGGTTTGATAGTTAAGGTAATTTCGGTCTTGTGTACCAGCAAGAGAGCAAGGAAAATTAAAGGGTTAGTTCACCCAAAAATGAAATTTCTGTCATTCCACATCCGCAAGACCTTCAATCATCTTCAGAACACAAATTAAGATATTTTTGATGAAATCCGAGACTTTTTTTATCACCCATAGAAAGCAACGAAATTACCACATTCAAGGTCCACAGAAGTAGTAAAGACATTGTTAAAATAGTCAAGGTGACTACATTGGTTCGAACTTAATGTTATGAAGCGACGAGAATACTTTTTGTGTGTGAATACAAAACAATAATAACAACTTAATTCAACATTTTTTCCTCATTTCCCTGTCAGTCGTCTACGCAGCTCACATAGTGAACGCAGCACGGAGCTTCCGTGTTTACATCCGAGCGCCGGCTCAGTATTGGCCGATGCTGTTCACTTGAGCAGACGTGCATGAGTGTGATGCTGATGCAGAACCCAGCCAATACAGAGTCGGCATTCTGATGTAGAACACGGAAGCTCTGTGCCGCGTTCCCCGTGTCAACTGCGTAGGAGACTGACAGGGAAGAGGAAAAATTGTTGAATAAAGAAGTTATTTTTGTTTTGTTTTTGCGAACAAAAAGTATTCTTGTTGCTTCATAACATTAAGGTTGAACCACTGTAGTCACGCTAACTATTTTAAGGATATCTTTACTACTTCTCTGGACCTTTAATGTGGTGATATTGTTGCTCTCTATGGGAGATTAAAAAAAGCTCTCGGATTTCATCAGAAATATCTTAATTTGTGTTCCGAAGATGAGCGAAGGTCTTGCGGATTTGGAACGACGTGAGAGTGAGTGATTAATGATAGAAAATTCATTTTTGGGTGAACTAACCCTTTAAGAGTAAGAGAGAGGCAAAATGATAGAGTTAAATAAAAAAGAAAAACAAGAATGCATCTAAGAGGGACAGGAAAGACAGGCACTGAGAGAAAGTCAGCTGAAATACTATCCTCCAAGTGGGAGGGCAAACCTGTTCTTACATGAGCCCTCTATATGTCTCTCTCTAACACATACATTCACACCCACACATTCCATCTTACTCACACTTACATTCACAAAATCTCCCGCTCTATCACAACCTCACACAGAGACAGAGAGGAAGACAGAAACAAAGATAGCCAGACACTTCACATTCCGATAACGCAATCATTTTTCAGAATAAATACAGTCTTTGTGTGTTTTTGACAATCATGGGCTCACTGCCTCGTTAAGCTTCACCGTTCAAACTTGTTCTTTCTATGGGTGCGTGTACTACAAGTGTTTAACCACCAATGAAATCCAGAACAATACATTTTGTGACAAGTCATGGCATTTGCTATAACGATGCTTTCACTGGCATTAATCTAATAATGGGACCATTGTGAGCCGAAGAGTTGTTGGACAGTGGGAATAAATCTGAAATATACTTTTAATTTTAAGTTTAATTTAATGAGATATTTACATCAATATTAAAACAGTGGTATTTAAAACAAACCTGATGATGAAAAGAAATATTTTACATACACCTTTATTTGTTCGGTTTTTTTGTTTTTTTTTAGATAAAATCTACATTATGCATGCGAAATACAAAACAAAACCAAGAAAACAAAAAACTAGCTCCTCAATACTTACAGAACTCTGAGGTGCCTCAGGCCCGTGAAATCTGCTTTAGTGATTTTAGTCAGATTGTTTGCATTCAGGTCACTGTGGAAAGAAGAGAGGGGGTAAAACTGTGAATAATGACTTAAGTATGGAGCCCTAATTAAGAAGTCTAATTTAGGTCATTAAGCGGTAAATGAGGCTATGAACAATTTTTTTCTGGTCACTTCATTACATTGGCCTTGGCTTCAATGAATTCCACATGTTCAGCAGCATGCTGGATTTTTTGAATTGTCTCCATCATCATTATGCACCATCCTTGGATGTGTTTTATCATTGGTGAAATATGTGCTGAGTTCTTAGCCGGTTTCTAATTGAATTCATTGGTGTCATGAATTGAATTCTGGTCAGGGTTCAGCAATTCTAACATTGGCGTTATGTAGCCTTTCAAATCTACTTTTCTATATGACAGGTACTTAAGATACCCAGCCAAGTAAATCAATATGAATAGGTCAGGAATGATTGAAATTCTAATAATTAAGTAAAAAGTCAGGATTTTAACTGTCTTTTGGTGGTTCAACAGCTCTTGCAGTCTCAAAGCAGAGCAGGTTGTGTTTAAACTTCATGCCAGTTTAATTAATGAATCCCACTTCAGAAAGACAGTCAATGACAGATAGAGACATGCGTGAGTGGAATAGAAAAGGACACTCTGGTTTTGTCCTGATAGCAGCACTTCAAAAAGCATGTAAAAGAATAATATTAATATATAATTTGTGTGGCTTATTATAAAGAATTAACATGTGTGACAGACACGAATAAATAATGTGTTACATATTATTGATAAATATAATAAATAGTATCCTATATATTAATGACATTTGGGCGTGCATTACTGCTCTATGCATGCTGAATTAATTTACAAGAGATAATTATCATTCGTATAGACAATAATAAAAATCGTTAATTATTTTGTGGACCAAATGTATAAGAAATGCACAGTGTTATTTCCATAGTAAACTACTTCTCATTGTAACTGCATTAATATGTAGCGTGTTTCGGCGCACTCACAGTCGCTCAGCGTTGCGGGGAATGTTCCGCGGCACGCTCCGCAGACTCTGCCCATGGCAGTCCACCGCTGTCCCGCTGCAGGAGCACTGAGACGGGCACGACTGAGCCCCAGCCCCGCCGAGAAATGCACAGAGCACCACTGCTTTCAACACAAACATCACTGCTGTTTCTCCAAGTTCTGATAAAACAAACGAAATTCCTGGTGCGAAACAGTTGCAGCAAAGCAGGCGCAGGAGTTTTAAATCCAAAAAGGAGCTCGTAAAAAAGCACTTGTAATCTCCTCCGACTGGAATGTTTTCCACTTCTTCTTTACAAAGGGAAATAAATAGCAATTCAATCCAGATCAGCTCCCATCTGGGATCTACGTAGTCTCTTCTGTGTAGGGACGCGAGTTTAGAGTCTAGATCCTGACGATTACGCCGCAAACCAAAGTTTAAACTAATCCCGCACGCGCATTGCCGCTCTGCGCTTGTTTTGTGGCTCCAAAAACACCTTATGCGCACATTTACGCCGGACACGCGCTTGGAAACACGCACTTGAAAAGCCACCTGGTGATAGAGATGCGGTCATACACATCCAGCGGAGCTGATCTTCACGTGCGCTTGGAGGGTATTGATTAATTAGGTGTATTGATCTCGCGCGCCCTCATGCATCCATCATCTTGTCACACAGGGACAAATCTGCTTTATAAATCCAACTCGGTGCCGGGTGAGTGTCCTGGGTGATCTTCGCTGATCTGCCTTTACTCGAATACTCAATCGGAAGTATGTGTGTCTCTCTGGCACCTGATGGCGCGCGCGCGTGTGTGTGTGTGTGTTCAGAGCAAAGGCGGCGCCTCTAGTGTGGAAATAAGCCCCGCACACCGATAATATTCGGTAACGGAGTCACACACAGTTTCTAGATCCAACACGGGTACCGAGTCTAGAGAGGAGACGGTCAAACCCGTCCTTCAAGTTTACTGCACTGAGACACCTCGGGACATTTCAGAATCATTTAAAACATATCATCAGACAGGTAGGAATAGGCTATAGTGGTTTTTAGAAGAATCCCGACTTTGAAATAATGAAGTTGCAGTCTAAATGGGCATTTCCTGTAGTTAGTGAGTCAAATAATTCCCATGCATGCACCAATGCAGTGAATGAATTCCCGTGTTTTGATTTCCTCCGTTCTCACGATCGGATTAAAGTTGTTTTAGGTAACGTGCGGCTCTCGGACAGGGGATTCTCTCTCACAGACTAACATGGAATTGCTCTATATACACCGGGAGCGGCTCCACCCCTCGATCCGCCCCGCTGGCCGCATGAGCCCGAGTCCAAGCCGTCTGCCTTCTACGGCACTGGCGCTCTAGGGACATGAACAGCTATCACGAGCAGTCTAAAGACGGTAGCCGATGCGCAAGTGACGCACAGAGAGCTAACAAGTGAGGCAGCATCTGTTTCTCTGTCACACATACTCTCTCTTTTGCTTGTGAATGAGGCAAATGAATGGTTAGCTGTTTAGTAATTGCAAGGAAAGTTTTGAAACCATCTGATACACTCAAAGCTGCTCAAGGAGATTACAGATGAATATCTACAGATCCGAATCCAGATTCCAGTTAACAACAACAAGAACTAAAACCAGAGAGAGGTGGAGAGTTTTGCCTGGGAGACAGAAGCCAAAGAAGGTAGCAGGAATGACCTCAATCACCTTCTCAGTATGCACCTGCAGGGTAGGGAGAGGTCAAGGGTCAATTGCAGCTCCTCTGAAGCTTAAACACACACACACACACACACGAGTTATCGGAAATATGTTTTTTGACCATTTATTTGTTAATTACTTCCCTATGTACACAGCATGTTTTACGTGTATAAATGTTCTGTAATGCATTTCTTACTATTTATTAAAATTTACACTGTGACCCACAAGGCTTCATTTGTCAAGCTGTAAAGTAGCAATGTGTGTACTTGAGGAAGATTACTGAGCTTTATTATGTAATGTTAGGTACTGTGGTAGACTGATGGTTATGTAAAGGTTATTGAGTTGTAGATTGAGTGAGACATACTAAGTAATGTGAGGAAGGATAGATTTATAGTTGTAGTAAGGTTATTGAGATAGTTTGGTAAGTTGAGTAAGGTGCTGAAATATAATAAGAAATGTGAGATATTGAGGTAGATTGGTAGGCTGAGTCAAGGACATGGGTCATTGCTTAAATTCACAGAGCCCAGGACAAAATGATTATGGTTGAGTTCCCTTCCCCCAGAGCCAATGAGTATAGCATGGGCCTCACTAAGTCCAGGTTCTCTGTCTATACTGACAAGCATCAATTCACTGAAAGTCAATGTATTGGAAGTTCAGATGACATCTAATTTGTCATTTGTCAATTTGTCTCAATTTCAATTAAATTAGGTGTAGAACAACAGAAGAAAGGCAAAACTGCAGTTAAACTTAATCATCAGCCAATTTAAAAATAAAAGCTTTTTTGAGTCTCTGTCAGTATTTCTGTCTTCTGGTTTAAGACCTTTCTGTTTCTTTAGCTGTTCTGTTTTTCATAATTAAAGCACTTTTTATCAAAAACACAATTTATTAATAATGTTTAAAACTTTTTTAAATTAGCATCAAATTACCGAATACACCTTTAAAGGTTTATATGGCAATTAGTTCTGGTATTCGAATTTGATTGGTAGAGTGGCATTCTGTGAGTGCTCATATTTAGAGCAACAGCACTGGGACTTTTCACTATTTGTATTAGTTCACTAGTGTTCTTCTTCTACTACTACTTCTTCTTTTTCTCTCTCACTCTTTCTCTCTTTCTGCATGTTTCAAACAGACTGTTGGTGCATTAGCAGTGCGGATTTTTCAAAAAGTGACTGTTAATGAGTATGTCATTGAGCATGCCACACTGATAACTATCAAAAATCAGTTTATTCAAATAACCTGATTTACCGGTTTACATGCAAATCAATTACCTGGCAATGCAAGTACGGTAAACTGCATTTGCAAGGTTATTCCCAAGTGGTGACATCAAAATGTAAGCACCATTGTATTTCACTCAGAACTTGTACAGGCTCATTCTCCTCTCATATTTGAAGTTTCTACAACTGTACCACTTGTGCTTTGGCAACACGAGATGAGAACACATTTTTTTAGATTTCCTGGGTCAAGGAAAAGTCAGAGTTTGCAATATATTTCTCCCAATCGTGAAACACTTGCTACGGCTGGATGCGCTTAAATCTGCCGTATAAGGACGCTTTCCCGTTATTTATCACATATGGTCACTTCAATGAGTTGACAGAATGCAAGTTAAGGTGTTTACATGCCAGCTAAATTGGGGTAAAAATCTAATTCTGTCAATCAGTTTATTCTTAAGCCATTTATGATCTTATGCCAATAAAGGAAAATGCTTTTACATTATCACACGCGTTTTTGGCTTTAATAAACATAATCATTTTAAGAACGTGTACAGTGGGTACAGAAAGTATTCAGACCCTTTTAAATTTTTCACTCTTTGTTATATTGCAGCCATTTTCTAAAATCATTTAAGTTCATTTTTTTCAGTCTGAGGTCCTGAGCATTCTGGAGAAGGTTTTCATCCAGGATATCCCTGTACTTGGCCGCATTCATCTTTCCCTCGATTGCAACCAGTCGTCCTGTCCTGCAGCTGAAAACACCCCACAGCATGATGCTGCCACCACCATACTTCACTGCTGAGACTGTATTGGACAGGTGATGAGCAGTGCCTGGTTTTCTCCACACAGACCGCTTAGAATTAAGGCCAAAAAGTTCAATGTTGTCTCATCAGACCAGAGAATCTTATTTCTCACCATCTTGGAGTCCTTCAGGTGTTTTTTTAGCAAACTCCATGCGGGCTTTCATGTGTCTTACACTGAAGAGAGGCTTCATTCGGGCCACTCTGCCATAAAGTCCCGACTGGTGGAGGGCAATTTGTTTAAAAACAATATATTCAGGAATGAAACTCCGCTACTGATTCTGCTTTGTTTTTTGTGGAGCAAAAATTGACAAATTAACTCGAAATGTTTTGTTATTAAATAATTAATAATCAGTCTTTTTGTTTGTGTTATATTCTTGGTTGGCTTTGCACTGTTTCCTGTATTCGTATTTGTTATCATGGCTATTCATTGTTTGATTAAAGCACTGCACCTGTTTCCTTTCATTGGTTTACATTTGTATATATAGCCCTGAGTTTGAAGTGTTCTGTGTCCGATCTTGACTTTATTTTGATTTCGTTTTCAGTGAAATCAACTGTATTGATTAGATCCAGCCTTTAATTCATCTTTTCTGCAACCTACAACAAAACTCTATCTGAAAGAGTAAAAAAATGACACAAATCCATGCTATTTTCTGCAGGTCAGGTAAAGTATCACAAAGCAGGTGCAATGATATTTTAGCTGGTTTAAATACAATGACAGGTATGATGACAGGTGACAACTGATCGCTTTCATCTGATCTGCTATAACTACCACTGAACACCAGAAATGTAGTGGGTACTTACGTGTGTGCTATAGGGATGGAAGAGGAAGTGTAAGCAACTAAGAAACCATAAGTGAGTTTACAACCTCTGTTTGTTGAAATTTGCAGTTGTTTAGACTGCAGTAAACACATTTCCAGATGGACTTTAGTCTGCACACCGTCCTTCTTTGTGAGTGTGTATCTGTGTGTGTGAGTCTATAAACCAGACCACATGGTAAAGTACTAAACGTTCCTTATGAACATCTACCATGTACCCCGAGTCTTAGCTATATGACCAAGCCTATTGAATAAGATATATTTAATTTGGCCTGAAATGGCATTTATAAGGGTTTTAGGCTGATCAATGTTAATAAATTTGCACCTTTTATTGTGTTCTAAAGGACATCTATTAACAATTCAAAATTCAGTAAAAAAAAAAAATGTTTACATATCATGTTTAGATGATAAGTGAAGAAAGTATGACCTAAATTGTATTCCAGTTAATGTTCTATACCAGCATCAATTTTTGAAATTTTATTACCAATGACAAATAAAACAATGAAACAAATAAAATAAAGAAAAAATCTTTTAAATGGAAAATGCATGCATTCCATGTTCTCAAAAATGTGATATTTGTATTCATGTTGGTTATAAGATTCTGAAAACATTTATACCATTTACAGCACATGTTTTAATTGAATAATTCTAAAATTACATGTGGTGTAACTAAGTAAAAAGTAATAATACATTTCCTTACACCTTGAATGTGAATCTTGATATTTGTTTATATTCCAAAATGTTTTGAACTTTATTTTCAAGCTAGCAAGTAATATCACAAATTATTCATATATATATATATATATAAGTATATACTATACTTTGGATGCAAAAGTTTTAAAATATAAATATTTAAATTGTTTTCATGTTATCAAAAGCATAAAACAGCCATTTGTCTGCAGTTTAAATACAGTAGGACAGTTTAAATCACTGAATTGCAAATGATTATAAACATAAAGTCTTATCATTCTAAAATAAAATAACTGTTCTTGTTAAAATATTACTACTTGCATTACATGTAAATTTCAGTGTCATAATTTTTACACATTCTTTCTTTGAAAAAAGTTGTCATACATACGCATAATACGGTTGTCCTGCAGCTCCTAAAGTTCAGATACCGGTGGTATCAGTCAGGAGTTAGTAAACAATGAAAAACACGAGACAAGAGTAACGAACTTCATCCATCTTGTTTATTCATTCTGTTCTCACCCATATTACATCACTTCAGTTAGCGATATCAGCCAATCACTGTGGCCATAGTTAGTAAGCTTGTTGACATCATCCATAGCAACGAGGTCAACCCTGCCCTTTCTCTTAACTTATCTCCCCATTCCTAAATAAAAGTTGGTCTCAGCAGCTTTGTGTATAGGTTTTAGGGGGAAAGTCTTACTGAGAAACTTTTACCACTATTAAGGAGAACTCTTAGTGGTAAGATAAAATATTTTGTGAATATGGCCCAAGGGTGGTATACCACATCATAATTAAATGACTTGACGTGCAGACCACCTTGTTACACGAAGTCCAGCATGGCCAACTGACACCCTTAGTGAAGGATCCCTCGTTTAAGTTGAAGGTAAGAAGCAGTCATGACAAGAAGGATGGGTCAGTACCCAGTTTATTTGGACCAGCTTCTTCCTCCTCCGAATCACAACCTGTAAGTATGATTAATAATTGTTGTTACACTCTCTGTAGGGTGGACAAAACACATTTTTTGTGTTGTGTGTGTTGTGTATGCTCCATACTCCATGCAGCTTGTAATTCTCTGGCTAACTAGCTAACAGCAATATGTATTTGCTCACAATTGTCTATGTAACCCCTCTAACTGGGTCCTACTCGGCCCACTCTGCGCAGGCCTCAAGCCTGGGTCCTCCGGCATGGGAGTTAGACGCTTTAACAAGGAGGCTAAAGGCTAAAACCTCTAGTCTCTGTCGCTAGAGTGTCTCTTGAGGTCAGAGGAGTGAGGTTTACTCGCACAGCAACTACTAGCTGGCCTCCGTTACATCTAGAAATGTGTCAAAAGTTTGTTGTTGTTATTACTTGGACTTATGATAAAGAATAGAGCAATACATGGTGTACAACTGCAGTGGTTTATCAATACATTCTGCGTTGGGCTAACTGCAGAAATGTATAAGAAAATTATAAGATAATGAATGTGTTTTGTGAACTTGCATGCATGTAAACCAGTTGTTGGGGACTCACAAAACAAAAATAGGAACCGTTCTCAAATGCCATAATAGGAGCACTTTATGTTAATGCTATATAAAGATGCATGAATTCTATTTGCTTGGAAAGTACCTGCAATACTTAAAAGTATATTGTACTTGACTTCCTTTGTGTCCTTGGTTATGTGTGTTTATAGTTTGTTTTATATCAGTTTTCTTTTCCTATCTGTCAGTTTCAGTTTCTTAGTTCCCTTTTAAGGGAACTCGCGCTGCGTCAAACGCTGTGGGAATGCCTCTGCATGATTGCGTCGTGAAGCACATAGGAAATCGGTCCAGTGACGTGACGTCACTGACCAGTAAACTATAAAGCACCCCGAGATTAAACACAGTCAGCTTCTGATCTGAAGCAAGTCCATTACAGGCAAGCCGGGAGTATGGCAGGACGACGCAGCATCTCGTTCCCTATTCAGGGAGCTAAGGTTACATATGTAACCAAGACGTTTCAGCCTAGCTTTAACCCTTTCACGGCTGAGAGAATTGAAGTGATACGAGCAGGAGACAAGTATGCTTTCATCATGATTGAATCCCAAATTACGTCTAGAAAAGTGGTACTCTGGGATGGAGACAACACACTTTTTTAGCGTTTTGCCTCAACCCTAATATTCTCATGTGGGTGAGAACAACATCTCGATGTTGAACCACGTGTTGCTCTGACTGAGCTAGAATCAACCAAGCGTCGAAATAAATGAGTATTCGGATGCCCTGGAGTTGCAGTGGAGCCAGTACTGTGTCCACACAATTTGTGTAAGTTCAGGGAGCTAGACCGAACGGAAGAACACGATATTGGTACGCTTTGCCCCTGAAAGCGAACCTCAGGAACTTCCTGTGTTGTGGAAGGATGGATACGTGGAAGTATGCGTCCATGATTTTGACAAACCAGTCCTCGGACCTGATTTGTGACATGATCTGCTTGAAGGTAAGCATTTTGAATTTGAGCTTTCCTACTGTTTGATTTAATTATCGTAGATCTAAAATCGGACACAGCCCTCTATCCTTCTTTGCTACAATGAAGTATTGGCTGTAAAAGCCTGACTTCTTTTTAGACAAAGCCTTCCTTGCGACAATGACAGTCCTCAGATCCTTCTTACCCTCGTAGGACTTCACCTGAGTGCTTCTGCTGCGCTCGGTATGTGTGCAGAGCTGGTACTCCGCTGGGGCTGCTGGGCGGGAGACTTGTGTTCGGCGGGGCAGGAATGTCTGGAATGCAGCCGCTTGCTTTTTCGCTTCCTGAAACCTCTCGGTGACAGATGTAACTGCATCATCGAAGAGGCCAGCAGGAGAAAGTGGGGCGTCCATGAGAAGGTTTGTTTCCTTCTCTTTCATTCCTGCCAGGTTCAGCCAGAGATGCCTCTCCGTGGTGTCAAGGCCTGCCATAGGACAGCTGGTTTACTTTGCCGTCTCCTTAGTCACCCGAAGAGACAAATCTACAGTCTGATCAGCACTGACCTCAACACTGTCACTCATGTCTTTGAGCAGATCAGTCTGGTATGCCTGCAGGATGGACAAAGCGTTCATCCAGCTTGCTTTTCTGCCTTGTCTCTAGCTCATCAGCGGGCCAATCAATATTTAATTTATATTAGCTCCTCCACCAGCTCCTCACATGCAGGTGAATGAAGTGGCGAATCTTCTCTCTCTCCTGCATTGATGTTCACAACATCCAGGTCCTCAGAACTGGATATGTGAAACACCGGTGCCTCTCCTGTGGAGGAAGTAACCGCAGAGCGTGATTCCAAACCCTAAGAAGAGGCACTAGATCTGGCAGGTGAGGGACGAGATAGGGCGGTGCCCGACTCCCCTCTGCCAATCCCCTCTGCCAAATCAATCTGCTAACCCCACGACCTGAGAGGAACGAGAGCCGAGGCACCCTCCTCGAAGAGTGCCCGGCGGGACTGCAGTGTTCTTAGTGGAAGTCGCTCGCAATGCTCACAGTCAGCCCCCCCGAGAGCTGACTGGGCATGCTACACTCCCGGGCAAACAACACACATAGAATGTGTATCCCCACTCATGATGTAACAAGGGCAGGGATGAACACACTTTCTGAAATGCTGTTCACTCGGACACATTTTGACATAGAGCACTTGCTGAAGACACAGAAGCTGACTGTGTTTGATCGCGGGGTGCTTTATAGTGTCCCCGTCAGTGACGTCACCTGCCTATGACGTTCCGTCACGCCATTGGACTGATTTTATACGTGCTTCACAACACAATCACTCAGAGGCGTTCCCACAGCGTTTGACGCAGCACGAGTTCCCTATTCAGGGAACTAAGGTTATATACGTAACCAAGACGATTTCTTGACGGTTATTTAGTTGAGTTCACCTCATTTGCTTGTCTGTATCCTTGGTTACTAATTTCAGTTTCAGTTCACGTGTGTCTTGTATCTCCTTTAGCTCCCTTTGTTTGCACAGGGTATATATACCCTGTGTTTGCCCTCAGTCCCTGTCGCTTCCTGTTCATGTTTATTAGGTGTTTTCTCAACTACGGACAACAGACTACTTTTTGATCTCCTTGTAAGTCTCCAATGATCTGTAATCTCCTGCAAGTTACTTTTTGGAATATTACAAGCACCTGTCTATTCACCATTCTTCTGCAAAGAGGTGTGTGCTCTCATTACACTCCCACTTCTGTCATCATTGCTCTGCTATCGCTCTGGTAATGTTACTTACACAGAAGAAGGCTGCAAAGGTAATATCAAATAATAGATTCTTTATTTGCAGGATTTTCAGGACATAAGAAAGTAAAACATGTAAGGAACAGTGTTCATTAAAAAGATGATCAAACTTAGTCTCTCTTTTGCAGGTGGTTTAAGTGGTGCAGGCTAGCTGAAGGAGATGATTGATGGCAGAAGATGGATGATGATAACAGACAGGATTGTAACTATTAAGTTTCTACAGGAAAATATACAGGTAAGGAGTCCGGAGGTGACAACACACATTGGGGAAAGCAGTCTTATACAAATAAGATAGTCCTAGGTATTGACAGGCAGGTAAATGGGTAGATACATGAAGGTGAAGGTAGCTCAGGGGACCATGCTATAGAAGATGACCACCACAGCCAGGCAGACAAGGCTGAAGATCCCCATGGCGGAGTTGAAAACCAATACAGCAGTTTAGATAGATAGTACTGAAGACCTCCATGGCAGAGCACATGACCACTACAGCTTAGCAGATGGGACTGATGACCACCACGGTGGAGCTGAGGACCCCCAGGGCAGATCTGGTGGAACTGGAACATGAAGCACAGAGGTTAGCAATGGCCTCAGGGGTCATGTAGAGGAAAGCTGGGTGATCAAATGTGTATCTCATAGTCATAATGGGGCTGGCAGGGTGTCTCGGATTGACCTCTGTCATGACAGGGCTTACAGAAAGGTCATAAATGACCTCTGCGGTCATGTTATGTTTGACAGGCAGTTCAGGAACAACCTCTACGGTCTTGTTGGTGCAGACAGAAAACTTGAGTTCAACCTGCATGGTCACATCATAGTAAACAGGAAACACAAGGATGATCTCAGTTAACTCAGTGCTAATTGGAAGTTTATAAGCGACCTCTGTGGCTATGATGAAAAGTTCTTGATCAGCCTCCGTGGCTACATCAGGGCAAAAAAGTAATTCAGGTACAACCTTCTTAGCTGTCTTAGGGCAGACAGAAAATTTTGTGACGACCCTCTAGTTAGTATTTGGGAAAACAGCGAATTCGGGAACAACCTCAGTGGTCTCAGATAAACAGTCTGGTAACTCTGGACCTCCATGTTCATCTCTGCACAACTGGAAATTTAGGAACAACCTCTGTGGTCGGATCTAGACAGACAGAAGACTGGGAAATGACCTTCATGGTCGTTTCTGAACAGATTGGAAACCCGGGAACGACCTCCCTGGTCGTCTCTGGGCAAAAAGGAAACTTATGCACAACCTCTATGGTCATTTCTAAACAGATAGAAGAATTGGTTCAATAAGAGCATGAGCTCCCCAATCATACATCATGGTCACCGCTATAATAGCGAGAGCAGTCTCAATGAGAGGGTTCTCTGTTCAGATCTCTGAGACAATAGCAGACACTGGGCTGAGGGACTGGAGCCATCACTAGACTGAGGTCAGGGGTGGGAGCCATCATTAGATGAATATCAGTGTATATGTGAAATGAAATATTGAGGTTTAAATAATTTCCAGAGTTATCCATGGGAACAGTCAGATGAATTTCTCTCACAGGAACAGACTGGGAAACTTCTCTCACTGGAACGGACAGGTGAATTTCTCTCACAGGAACGGACAGGTGAATTTCTCTCACATGAACAGACAGGTGAATTTCTCTCGCAGGAACATACAGGTGAATTTCTCTCAAAGGAACAAATTGGTGAATTTCTCTCACAGGAACAGGTTTTGTGACTGGATCCTGAGACTGGTGTGAGCTTGAGACTGAAATCTGGAGCTGAATTGGTAGAGACAGCAGGAGTGGGGCTTGCGGTTTCCTCCACGGGGGAAGACAGACACCTCACCAACAGTGATGGACAATCCATTTAGACACAGTACATACGGTAAATCTCTACAGGCAAGTATACAGGTAAGGAGTCTGGAGGTGACAACACACATTGAGGAAAGCAGTCTTATCCAAAGACAATAGTAATAGGTATTGACGAGATCAGACAATGCATGTGTGTTTGGTGATAGCCTATAAAAAGCGGTACTGATGAGTGTGATAGCTGACAGGAGTATTGATTGGGCAGTGTGTGCAGGTGGTAAACAGAGGATGATGAGAAATTGTGAACTGAGATTGTGATCGTGACAGGCAAAGGGAAAATGGACTCAGTTAATTCATATTAATCTGCTTATTATTATTCTGACTGCTCCATTACTCACCTGCTTGCTGTTAAATTCATTACTGTCAATAAATACCCTGTTTGGGTTTAACCTTTTCTCTGTCTGGTGTTCCCTGTCAGTGTGGCTCTGCAATTGGATAATATTGGGTGTGCTCATTGCATTGTATTTTTATGTAAATTAATAGCTCTGGACAAAAATGTAAAAATGCAAAAATGAGGTTTTCAGAGAGTTTATAGAAAGAATCAATGTAAAATGTATCAGAAATGTTTATATTTATTCTGGGTTGGGCTCATGCTTTAGAAATGGCCAAAAACAACTGAATATTTTGTCAGAGAGATTGTGAATCAGAACAATTTTCCTGCAAGGTGGGGTTCCCTTTGAGAGATGTCTGTATTTAAAAAAACAAACAAACAAAGAAAAAAAAAAAAACCTCCCACACGTTGAATTGACAGTGTCAAAACTGCAGCTGGCAAACTAATGAAAACAAATGAAACTCATGGCATGCTGAAAGCCCATCCCACTGAATGTCTGATATTTCAATCTTCAAAAGTTGTCTGGAAATAATGTCAACTGTACACAGAGAAGGATGGCAAAGAAAATAAAGGTAGAGCAGAGTATTTGACATTCCGAATTCAGGTGTTTTCCTGTTAATTGTTTTGTTGGGTATTGTGTAGTTAAAAAAGGCATGTTTGTTCTCTGGTTATGACTATGTTTGTTTGAACGGCATGTAGATGTTTTCCACTTAAACAAAACTTTTTCATTTCCCCCAAAGTATGAACAACAATAGAAGAATTAAACTTAAATTCCTTCTCAGACAAAAGCTGTCAGGTATGTGCATTTGTTCAGAGACTGCTAAACAGTTAAATATGTCATCTGTTTCAACTGCTAAAGACAGGAGATACAATCAGGTTGATACAATCTCTATTCCAGTAGAATGACATCACTAACTTACACCTGATCTTAGAAGTGGCCAAAACAATGAGCAACAGTCACTTCATTAAAAATGCCCTTATTCATTTGAGGTTGACTTGTTTTACTCAAGTTTTGAAGCTGCTTTTATGTCAATGTCAAAATCAAACCTGCACCCTTGGCTCAGCAACTTGGCAGCATAATAATAATACAATGAGCTACCCTGTCCCCATGCAAAATGGAATAATTTGTTGTGTACAGTCCGCCATTTTCTCCATGGCTGGAGCAGCTGTACTGACAACAATGTCGCATAAGCAATGGAGGTGTTTTGTTGTTGGATATCAGAATGAATATAACAGTCTCCAGGTACTCTTGACATCAGAGACACAGTGGATTAGTTTCATTTTTGAAGGGAATGCACCCCCATATACCTAAATTCATTTGTGCCTGCGTATATCATTTTACTCCAGACTGCTTTGTGAACAAATGTCAATAAAAAGGGACAATACAAAACACAGGTTTTGCTAAAAAGTTTTCAAGGATGGATCATTAACAACTGTTCATGAACCAGCTTACAGTTTTCAGAGCAATACTGGATATGGCAGCAATGAAGAGAGCACAGCAATGAGAGCACGCACTTCATTATAGTTAATCTGAATTTATTTAAGAATATAAAGTTTTCCAGTTTATTAAACACCCCCTGAAAAGGCATTAGGTCTGTATATATTAGTTTACTGTTGTACAGAGTGTTTCTCTATATTTTGTATATCTACATTATAGTGCATCCTGACTTCTGTGCAAGTAGTGCTCGCTGCCGAGCTCTCTGGAGCTCAAGGGTGGAGCTTAACCTTTTTAATGGGTGGAGAGATAGGGTTAGGGTGTGGTTGGAGGATGCAGCTCCACCCATCATGCCCACAGTAGGTCAAGAGAGGGGGGAGCTGGAGCAGGTTATCGCTCTTCAGTGAGTAGCCTCTCCTTCTGTGGGGTTTTTTGAGCTAAAACTTCACATACACACTCTGGGGGCATCAGAGACTTATTGTAAATCGTGTAAAAAGGGGCATAATAGGTTCAATCTCATATGTAAATGTGGCTCCATGAGTAAATTGTTAAATTCTACATTTTCAGAGGTCAAAAACCAAATGTGGGCTGTTTTACAAGCACCTGACTTTATTCTTTTAAGAGCAATTCCTGAAGAACAAATAATTTTAAACTAGAAATGTATCTCCTTCTATTAGAACATACCTGTCTGAGTTCTAAAAATATTATTTTTCCAAAGTTTGCATGCCCCTAACTCAAGAAGCATTGAATATATCTAAATATCCTTTTTGTTTCTGGTTCTTAACAAACCTTTCTTTTAGTATATTTATTTAAGGTCCAATATGGTTTATTCCCAGAGATATAGGGATCTCAATGCGGATCCATGTGGAAATTGTTACACTTTACCCATTTTCAATGGTTAAAAACCAGATGAGGGTGACTTTTCAAACAGCTGATACTTATTGTATTTAAAGAGGAGTGTCTGGGGAATATTGTTACATACCAATTTTAACAATATTCTCAATACCAAAAGTACACTGAAATGAGAGAGATGTGAAGAAGTAACATTTTCTGAAAAACAAATGTGAAATAAAGGATTGCACCAATTAAATAGCCATGTTTGCCTTATTCTTATTATATTTTTGGACTCAATCAAGATATTCATCATAATCAAGACATTGTTGTTAGTATGTTAATAAATATGGGGACATTTTTTTTTATTTGATCTTCTAAAATACTTCTTGAGTTACAGTCTCACAAACATTGGAAAAGGAATGTTTTTTGTACTCATATTTTCTATACAATTATTTTGATTAAGGGAAACAAGATTTCTATCTATACATTTTTGACCACTGAAAATGTATTTCGCACAATTTAACAATTTACTCATGAAGGCACATTGAGATCCCCATATCTCTGGGATTGATCCATATAGAGCCTTAAAATTAATATATCAAAAGAAAAGTTTGTTAAGAACCAGAACCTAAAAACATATTGAGATATTTTTATTACTTTTTGAGTTACAGGCATGCCAACTTTGGAAAATACATGAAAAATGCTTCTCCCTGTTTTAGCCAGAATTGGTATACAAGGCAACAAGGATCAACAAAGACTTTACTAATAGGCCAATCTCTATATGTGTAAAAAAAAAAAAAAATTATGATGGTGCCATCTTTCCAAACTAATTTTGGCTTTAAATTTTAGGAAAACTGACATTTTGACCCCACTCTACAAATTATTGGATTAAATATTTATCTACGGGATTTAATATTTTGTCTTTCAACAGTATTTATGTCTGTCTTTCTTCAGAAAAAATATCAACAGAAATTCTGCTCAATGAAAAGTTATAAAATTGCATCCATGACAATACAACAATGCAACTAAGAACTTAAGAAATTTTTATAAAATCATAATCTTGACCTTTCAGCATTTAAATACTCCACAACTGGCCCCATTCACTTCCATTGTAAGGGCCTAAATGCAAACCAACCTCTAAAAAAAAAAAAAAGAAATTAAGAAAACGTTATGCTAGTTGTTCAACATTATTCATCATTATGCTAGAAGTTCTTTTGACTGAGCTTATTTTGTAGTGAACTGAGAATATTCCATTAAGAATGCGAAATTACACTAAATCCTGCTTTTGGAACGTTTCTACCTCGACTGCATTTAGAGTTTCCGTGACAACATAAGTATTTTAAAGTGGAAGGCTGAGTTTAGATCCTGACAAAATTAATGAAACATTCTCATTTGCAGACAGAGGGATATATCCTAACATTATAACTTATTACAATGTTTTATTGGCATAATGGCAGATTTTCAGGTGCTCTCATTAATTAAGGTAAAGGGAGAGAAGGAGAAAAAAGAAGAGGAAAAAGTTGGAGGATAGTGTGAGTGTGTGGAAAGAAAAGCGGAGTGAGAAAAAAGAAGGAAAAGGAGAAAGAGAAGAGTGTGGGAAAAATCAATAAGACTCCCACTCCAAATCCGTCTGCAAAAGAAACAATCAACCACCTCCTCTCTCCTTCTTATATTCTCTCTCTCTCTCTCTCTCTCTCTGTGGGGTGGATAAACAGAAAGACCTACTTGGTACCTCTCTACCATCAGAGCACATCCACACACAGACTGTCCCAGACACACACACACACACACACACACACACACACAAAGTGCAGAAGTGAAGTGGGCACCCCAGACTGTTATATTCAGCCCATTGAAAGCTGCCTGGAGTATTACACAACCAAAAGCAGGGATCACGGAGAAAGACCAAAAAAGGAAACAGAAAGAAAGAAAGAAAGAAAGAAAACGTAATAAGTAAAGGCCACTTGTCTTTGCTTGCATGTGTTTATGAGTGTAAGAATGTGTGTGTGTGTGTGTGTCTGTGTGCATATATGTGTGTGTGTGTGTGTGTCTGTGTGCATATATGTGTGTGTGCATTTATGTGTGTATCCGTCTGTGAGCAGTAAGAATGAATGGTATTGCTGATTGTTCAGGGAGGCCTGGAGCAATAGCCAATAATAATCCTGCATTTGAATGGACAGCTTTTTCCCTCCCTGGAATTTCTCTGTCTCTTCCGCCCTCCCCATTCACACGCCTTTACTGTACATAAAAGAAACAACAGAATAACATCGAGAGAAGAAGAAAAGGGAGGAAGAAAGGCGCTCCAAAGTGGCTTAGGTCTATCTGCGTTATTTGTCAAGTGAAACTGAAGCAAGCTGAATGCATGTGTGTGTGTGTTTGTGTGTGTGTACATGCTTGTACAAGACCGCGTGAACCATGTCTGTGTAGCAGCATGGCAGATGGGGGCATGAATGTGAGTGTGTTTGTTTCTCCCTGCGTGTGTTTTCTGCATGTGTAACAGATGGTTAGTCTTGGTATGCGTGTTACACTTGATGTACTCAACAGCTTGCTGGACGGTGTCCAGTGAATTTATACTGTATGACTCCAATGAAAGACACACCTGCTTCAATGCATACTGAACATTTAAATACTGAAAGTATTGTGAGCATGAACACATATATCTGAACTTTAACAAATTGTTTATAATGTTTATTCACTAAATTGTGCTTTTGGTATTTCATGTGAAAACAACAGCAATGTTTATAGCAAAAGTCTTAGATTTTGGCACACAGGACATTTTCAGCCACAGGTCATATTGAAGGGTTAGTTCACCCAGAAATGAAAATTTTGTCATTAATTATTAACTCTCATTTTTTTCTGAATCCGTAAGCCTAAACTCAATCTGTACATCATATGATCGTGTCTCTTTATAAAATTTGGACTAAACTGCTCAATTCAAATGGATTAGTTTCATGTGATTCCCTTGCCCCTCATGCGATCGTGTCATGTGCTTCTTTTACCTTGTGTTTAGTTGTTATTAGTTCATTGTGTTTATTGCTTTCTGGTTATTTTATGTCATTAATCCTTAATGAGCCTCATGTTTCATTGTTCCTTGTGTTTTTCTGTATACCTGCTGTTAGTTTGGTCCATGGTCCAAGTTTGGTTTATGGTTCTTAGTCAAGTAATGTTTACATTTATGTTATGTTTTAGTTCTGTTTGTTTTGTATTCGGTTTACTTTTGTTCAATAAACACTGCACCTGGGTTCTAGACCTCGACTTTCTTCAGTGGATTCTCGTTACATATGTCTGTTCCACTGCATGTTTCTGGGGGAAGAGGGGCACTGTGTTCATTTACACGTGTGCAGCTTATTTTTAACCATGTTTTCAAAGCGGCTAAGTTCACAGTTAAAGCTGCTTCTCATGAAATCCATCTCTACAATCACTATGAGTTTGTGCCTTTTGAGGGAACCCGCGCTGCGTCAAGGACGCTTTGGGAATGCCTCAGCATTGATGCCTGAATGTTAACTAGCCAATGGCGAGAATCACGGGCGGGTGACGTCATGACCAGGAAAGGATAAAAGCACATCTGCAGCAATTGCTCACTAGCTTTTCTGCCTCAGTAAAGCGCTCTGTGTGTGAACTGTTTTTCATATTTATTGATGTCTGTCACAAAATTGTGTCAGTGCGAAATTGCTCTATGCCACAGTTATTATGACATCACAAGCATTCAAGAAGTTTGTTCCTCCCTGCCCTCAGTTTTTTGATGGGTGGGGATACACACAACTTGTGTTGGGGAGCGGAGCTTCGAGGGGGGTGACTGCGAGCATTGTGAGAGGCTGCCGCTTCGCTCCTGCCTGTCACTCTTAGAGAAGTGTGATCAGGAAAGCATTCCTCACAGCTCTGAAACAGTTTCTGGGTTTCAGTGGAGGAGGAGATTATGGGGTTCGCAAATGGATCTTTCAGAGGGGTTTGAGATTGGTGTGAACGCTCTTTCACTGCCTTCACCTGGTAGATCCAGCGCTCAATCTCTGGGATCGGAAGCCCATGCTGTGGCTTCTTCTGCCCTCTGAAGAGGTGGATGGGTTGAGTGGCGGAGTGGGGGAAATAGACTTAGAAGGCTTCGAGCCAAAAGAGCTCGAAGCAGGGGTGGATCTGTTCGCGTCTCAGGATACAACACACTGACAACCCTGCGCGGGGTGGAACGGTGTACACTTCAGTATACGGTGTTCGCGCCATCTCGTGGCCCTCAGGGGGCCGTTCTGCCAACCCTGCCTTCCTGGGTGCCTCAGGTGCAGCGGTCTCCAACAAAACTGTGATTCGGTTTTCCCTCTACGCTGCGTCACAGTTTCATCCTCTGAGGAGGTTAAAAATACAGTCAAATCGGTTGATTCCTACCAGTACGCTTCATGTCACCGAGATGGCTGTATCAGTTACACCAGAAGCCATCCTTGAGAGGTTAGTTCCCTTAGTAGAATTTTTGGCAGAGTGGAAACGTGGGTCCTGCAGACAATAGAAAAAGGGTACAAAATCTAGTTTGGGTTTCATTCACCTCTATTCAACTGCTAACATTAGTGCATTCCGAGCAGATTAAGAAGAAGAAGAAGAAGAAAAGACCCTGTCAGCAAAAGAGGCTAGATAATGGGTCCCTTTAGCTGACAGGAAGTTGGATTTTTACAGCCAACTTTTACAGCCACGTTGTTACTTCATTGTCGTCATCTGAATCGTGCAACAAAGAAGCTAAAATTCAAGATGCTGATACTAAGTCAAATCGTGACTCAAATCAGGTCCAAGGACTGGTTTGTCACAGTAGATCTAAAGGACGCGTACTTCCATGTCTCCATCCTTTCACAACACAGGAAGTTTCCTGAGGTTCTGTTTTGGGGGCGAAGCTTACCAATATCAGGTTCTTCCATTCGGCCAAGCTCTTTCACTCCGCGCTATCACAAAATGCATAGATGCCAGGCTGCAGGGCATACGCATTCTGAACTATATAGACAACTGGCTAATATTAGTGCAGTCGGAGCAGATGGGGGTTCGGCATCGAGATGTTGTTCTCGCTCACATGTAGAAATTTCGGTTGAGACTGAACACCAAAAAGAGTGTGCTTTCTCCAGTATAGTGGACCACCTTTCTTGGCATTGTATGGGATGCAGCGACGATGCGGGCTACTTTTTTCGCCCACTCACATTGCTGTTATTCTCTCAGTCATGAAAGAAATAAAGCTAGGCCAGTCACTCAGTGTGAAACAGTTTCAGAGACTGTTGGGTCTGATGGCAGCTGTGTTCAACGTGATACTTTTTAGCCTGCTGTACATAAGATCCTTACAGTGGTGGCTCAGGACCAGAAGGTTTTCCCTGAGGGGCAACCCCTTCCGTACGTTCAAGATCACGCGGCGTGCGCTTTGCGCCTTGGTTATAATGAAGAAAAATTGGTTCCTGTGACAGGGTCCTGTGTTAGGAGCTCAGTGTCGTCGAGTCAAACTGAGAACGGATGTTTCTCTCACAGGCTGGGGAGCAGTAATGGAAGGTCGCTCAGCTCAAGGTCATTGGAGGGGTCATCATCTCTCATGATGGCTGTCTTCAATGCCTTGAAGTTCTTTCTCCCAGACATGAGAGGCCATCATGTGATTGTTCGCACAGACAACACATCGGTGGTCTCTTATATAAATCGACAGGGAGATCTGTGTTTGCATCCACTTTGCAAACTGGTGCACTAGATCCTCCTGTGGTCCCTGGGAAAGATGCTCTCCTTGAGCGCGATCTTTATTCCAGGGGCCCAGAATATAGGAGAAGACGTCCTGTCGAGACAGGGGCTGAGGCCAGGGGAATGGGGACTTCACCGCAAGGTGGTGAAGGTCATATGGGAGATGGGAGTCAGATGTGGTTTTTGAACCTTGTGTCTCTCATTGATGGGTCTCCCTTGAAGATCCCGGTCAGGAGGGACCTTCTATCCCAGGCAGGGGGCACAATATATTACCCCCATCCAGAAATGTGCTCACACATCCGTGGTTAATCTCATTTTCTGGGTTGTGTCCGTCGCTGGAGCGGCTGAGAAGTGAGCGGCACGAGAGCGTCCTCTAGACTCGACATAAAACTATCACTGAAGCCTTGTAGAGATGGTTTTGACACATGACGTGAGTCTGTGCGCTGCACAGAATTGGACACTTCAAAGACAGATTTAAAACAGACTCATAAGCAATAGTAATAGCCTCAACTACCCACTTGTTCGATGTTTGTTTGGATGCTGGGCGACCCCTATTGCACGGTCACAGTAGGGGTCACACTGGATGCACTAAATTCAGCTTCTCCCGGTCTGAATCCACAAACGGAGGAGGAAAGAAAGCCTGCAACACTATAGGCCAAGGTAAATTGCTTAGAACCTTCGGAACATAGCCCATCTTAGGGTAAAGGAACGCCTTAACCATCCCAGGTGCAAATTCAAGACACGTGGGAGATACCGAAAGGGCCTGCAGGTCTCCTAATCTCTTTAGGGATGAAATGGCAAGAAGGAAAATAGTCTTAAATGTCAGAAACTTCTCTGAGACAGACTCATTCTCAGCTCAAATGGAGCTATAGATAAGCCCTCTATAACAATGGCCAAATCCCAAGCAGGAACTCTTGTGCATGATACAGGCTTCAGCCTCAAAGTACCACGAAGGAAACAAGTTATCAAAGACTCTCTCCCCACACTTGTACCATCCAAAGGAACATGGTATGCCGAAATAGCTGACACATAGACTTTTAGAGTGGACGTGGCAAGCCCTAAAGAGAAATGATCTTGCAAGAACTCTTGTACTGTACCGACCGGGCAGTTAACTGGATCTTGCTATCAAACATCACGTCAAGAAGTGAATAACCTCCACTTCTGTGCATATAGTTTCCTTGTGGAAGGAGCTCTGGAACGAGGTTACAGAGACCAGTAGTGGTGTATAAAGTACTTGAAAGCCATACTTGAGTAAAATTATAGATATCTTAACAGAAAATGACTTTGGTAGAAGTAAAAGTCACTGTTCAGAATATTACTGAGTAAAAGTTTTAAAGTATGTGATATTTTTTGTACTTAAGTATGAAAAGTATTTTTTTCTATTAAACATAATTAAGTATTGAAAGTAAAAGTACAAGTAAATACAAATACAAAAGAAGCATAAAATATTATAAAAAAAATTGTTCTATACACAGTTTGAGCAGCAAGATAGTTTTAACTCTATTTCTTATATTTAAAGTGGATATGGAAAGTATTCAGACCCCCTTAAATTTTTCACTCTTTGTTATATTGCAGCCATTTGCTAAAATCATTTAAATTCATTTTTCCCTCATTAATGTACACGCAGCACCCCATATTGACAGAAAAACACAGAATTCTTGACATTTTTGCAAACTTATTAAAAAAGAAAAACTGAAATATCACATGGTCCTAAGTATTAAGACCCTTTGCTCAGTATTTATTAGAAGCACCCTGTTGATCTAATACAGCTTTGAGGTTTTTTCGGAAAAATGCAACAAGTTTTTTACACCTGGATTTGGGGATCCTCGGCCATTCATCCAGCGATGCTCAATTGGGTTTAAGTCCGGACTCTGGCTGGGCCATTCAGGAGTTGAACAGTCACGGAGTTGTGAAGTTGCGAAGCCACTCCTTCATTATTTTAGCTGTGTGCTTAGGGTCATTGTCTTGTTGGAAGGTAAACCTTCAGCCCTGTCTGAGGTCCTGAGCACTCTGGAGAAGGTTTTCGTCCAGGATATCCCTGTACTTGGCCGCATTCATCTTTCCCTCGATTGCAACCAGTCGTCTTGTCCCTGCAGCTGAAAAACACCCCACAGCATGATGCTGCCACCACCAGTGTTGGGACTGTATTAGACAGGTGATGAGCAGTGCCTGGTTTTCTCCACACATACCACTTATAATTAAGGGCAAAAAGTTCTATCTTGGTCTCATCAGACCAGAGAATCTTATTTCTCACCATCTTGGAGTCCTTCAGGAGTTTTTTTAGCAAACTCCATGCGGGCTTTCATGTGTCTTGCACTAAGGAGAGGTTTCCGTCGGGCCACTCTGCCATAAAGCCCCGACTGTTGGAGGGCTGCAGTGATTGTTGACTTTCTACAACTTTCTCCCAGGTCCCGACTACATCTCTGGAGCTCAGCTACAGTGATCTTTGGGTTCTTCTTTACCTCTTTCACCAAGGCTCTTCTCCCCCGATAGCGGAGTTTGGCCGAACAGCCAGTTCTAGGAAGGGTTCTGGTCACCCCAAACGTCTTCCATTTAAGGACTATGGAGGCAACTGTGCTCTTAGGAACCATAAGTGCAGCAGAATTTTTTTTTGTAACCTTGGCCAGATCTGTGCCTTGGGACAATTCTGTCTCTGAGCTCTTCAGGCAGCTCCTTTGACCTCATGATTCTCATTTGCTCTGACATGCACTGTGAGCTGTAAGGTCTTATATAGGCAGGTGTGTGGCTTTCTTAATCAAATCAGTATAATCAAACACAGCTGGACTCAAATGAAGGTGTAGAACCATCTCAAGGATCAGAAGAAATGTACAGCACCTGAGTTAAATATATGAGTGTCACAGCAAAGGGGCTGAATACTTAAGACCATGTGAAATTTCAGTTTTTCTTTTCTAATAAATCTGCAAAAATGTCAAGAATTCTGTGTTTTTCTGTCAATATGGGGTGCTGTGTGTACATTAATGAGGGAAAATATGAACTTAAATGATTTTAGCAAATGGTTGCAATATAACAAAGAGTGAAACATCTAAGGGGGTCTGAACACTTTCCGTACCCAGTGTATGCTTGAACGGAAGAAGCAGAAGTGGCGACCCTTCTCTGCTTCATACTACAGTAACGTTAATAATCTCTTCCATGAACATGATTCCTGCCCGAGTCCTGTCACATTTTTTTCCACTGGCTGTGAGGTGAACACGACATCTCCAATGAGTCCACGCTAGTGGTATAAAAGTACATATTGGGCCTTTAAGTCCATGCATCAATAACTGTGCAAACCTAACCGCATATATTTTGAATTTGTGGTTTTAAAAACCCTTGTGCTTGTTGTAAATGGTCAGCTGCCTCTGATGGAGAACACCACCAGGCCCCATGTCATTTTAATTTGAAACCTCTGGTTCAGGATAGAACTAAATGTGAAAACTCACTGCTGCTTAATCTTACAATATTCTTGCAGCATTATTATAACGAAAGACACTGATTCACTGGTGGCATTATCTTATGACATCTTATATGCATTTCCGATTAATGCATTTTGCAATGCAAGCATCAAAACAATCCAGAATTGGCAACACAAGCCTTAATTTGTAATCTAGATGACATGCCAATCGATTAGACTCAAAATTATTAGTACGCCAAGCATGGCCCATAAAACTGTGGGTGTGTATGGCAGAGAGCACCTGTCCTCTCTGTAAAAGGTACTAGACAGATTTAATGAGACCAGCGATTCAGTGAATGAATCAATTCATCTTCATTAGTGAGCTCAGACACTCGCTCCTTCCTCTCATTCACATACACACATTTTCCAGACATCTTCATGCAGATATAGTACACAGAGATTCATTGTGTCATGAGAGTTTATTCACTCAATAATAATAATACCACATGTCCATATTCATAACAGGACGTATAGTATAAATGTCGCAATATATGGCCATTAAAATGAGATATGTTTAACAAGTTAAACATGATTGTTACAGTTGTTATACCTTTTCCATTTTTCCAGAGCATTAAATGTTAAAATGTCTAAAACAGACGTCTCAATGGATGAGAAAATGATTTTTTTGATCTATCATAAAACCTCCTGAAAACCTCCTGGTCCCTGAGAGTGGTTTAACTAGGCTACAGACTCTGGTGTGTATGTGTGTGTGTGTATGCAAGCACGTAAATATTGATTAAACCTGACGTTTTTCAGCAGGAGGAAGTAGACACTTCAAAGCTGACTTTTACCACACACACTAACACACACATGCGCACACACACTGCTGATTTTCTACTTCAAACACTCCTGATGTTTGCTCTGAAAATAAGACCACTGTGATGCCAAAAGATTCATTTCCTATGCGGAAGGGAGAAGAAGGGAAAAAGTGAGAGCAACAATGATGCCAGATACTTGTCCAGCTAGTGAACAGACTTACAATTCATAGCCATAACAATAATGATAATGGCTGTGACCTCTCTGATATATTACATTGTATTTTATTCAGAATGACCTAAAATCATCTTTAAAAAAGTTACAGTTACATCACCACAGCTAACAAATTGAATGTCACTGCCACAATAAGTATCAAAATGGACTTTTTAAAAGAACAGTTAATCTAAATTAAATATAACTTAACATAAATTGCCTCAGTGTTTTTTTGTTTGTTTGTAAGTGATTGGATCCCAGTGTTGTTTGGGACCTCACTGACTCATTGTAGGGACAAAAACAGTCAAAACATTTAAAAGAAATATCTATGCCTCAATTTCATTTATCTATGCCTCAGTTTCTTTCACAGAAGAAAGTCGTACAGGTTTGGAAGTAAATGATGACAGATTTGTCATTTATGTGTGAACTATTGTTTTAAGGCTGTGACCATCTTGGTAACATCTTGTTAATCAGCTATAAAATCTGACAAAGTAGTATCACATTTTCATTAATATCATACGGATGAATAACTAAAATCAAACTCAAAACCTTTAATGTGCATATTACGTTTTAGAGTAAATAGCCTCTATTAAAATTCTGATTGGCTGGGACTTTCATTCCTCTGTTTCTCCCATTCATTTTTTTTTTTTTTTATCAGTGGTCCCTCTCTTCCCTGTCTCTGGTCAAAACAGCAGGAAGATGCTAAATATTAGTGTGAACTCAAACCATGTGGTATTACTAATCAAAACATACACACACAGAATGCACCTACTATTAATACACACATGAACACACACATGGTCAACCTGTGGAGGGAGAGAGAGAGAAATTAAGGCTGGCTTATGGCCGGTGAGAGCGTTATCTGCCAGTGTGGCATCTCTCTATCACTTCAACACACTCTCACTGAGGCCTCATGCCAGACTCACACTGTGCTGGCCCACTGAACCACTCACCGAGCTTAGGCTGTGCCAAATGCACACACACACATGCACACACACACACACACACACACACGCGCACGCATGCACACACACACACACACACACACAGAGAGAGTGACTGCTGGCAGCAGTGGGTTGTCAGGCAACAGATGGTTTCACTGAATGAGCCTCTCATGAGAGATAACTGATCTGGAAATGCTCAAACCATTAACCAACCAAACACTAACCATTCACAAACCAAAGAGTAACCACAAATGAACAGCCAAACTAAATAAAAACCATTAAATAAACACATTCAAACCATTATATCAACCAAAATTTCAACCACTCAGGGTGCTCTCCTTTAAAAAGATAGCATAGTGCAGAACTTTCAACAGCTCTTGAGAAACCTATCACCACTGTGGTCAAAGTCAGTGCTAAAATCAATACCGCATTATGTGCAGTCAGTATATTTGCACCCAGGGTCCAAAATGAACTATTTCCCATACCTGCCAATGTTGGGTGAATTGAAAAAAATGTGCCATGAAACTATTTTATTGAGTTGACAGTTTTGGTCTTAGGGCTGAAATACACTAAATGACTAATGCCCAGATTTTTGCCCTGATTTTCAGTCTGGAGGAGTTGACCCAAGTTGGTGAAAGTAATAACCAGTTTACAGACTTCAGATTTCATATTAAATCATGTAATGTCTTATGGCCACAGACTTTGATTTTTTAGCTTCAGACTATGATTCCATCAAGTTGGAAGACATCAAACAAGCTTGATATTTTGAGCCAGTTTTAATACATATTGTTTTCAATTGTCACGGATCTCGTGGTGCATGTTTTTGCAAGATTTTTTTACGTTCAGAAGTCTGGTAGTATATGATCTTCAAGGGTTAATTCACCCCAAAATGAAACTTCTGTCATTAATTATCTGTCATTAACTTCTACACCCGTAAGACCGTCGTTCATCTTCGGAACACAAATTAAGATATTTTTGATCTAGATTTAGATACATTGATCACCGATGGCTCAGTGCAAGACAAATAACACTTTCAATGCCCAGAAAGCTAATAAAAACAGTGATTCAACCTTAATATTATAAACAGACAAAAATAAATTTTGTGTGCCAAAAAATAAAGTAACGACTTTTCAACAATATTTAGTGATGGCTGATTTCAAGACACTGCTTCGAAGCTTTATGAATCTTTTGTTTCAAATCAGGGGTTCAGAACGCGTATCAATCTGCCAAAGTCACATGAGCTATTGAAATTTTGAATACTTATGATGTAACGAAACCTCGTTCACTGAAATCACATGACTTTGCCGCTCCGAACCACTGGTTCCAAACAAAAGATTTGTAAAGCTTCAAAGCAGTGTTTTGAAATCAGCCATCACTAGATATTGTTGAAAAGTTGTTACTT
Organism: Opsariichthys bidens; assembly: GCA_037194245.1. NCBI lineage: Eukaryota > Metazoa > Chordata > Actinopteri > Cypriniformes > Xenocyprididae > Opsariichthys > Opsariichthys bidens. The sequence continues at coordinate 15,372,047 of CM074293.1, read as the reverse complement.
TGATTTTTTTCGAGCACAAAAAGTATTCTTGTTGCTTTATATTAAGGTTGAACCACTGTACTCACCTGAACCGTTTTAAAACGTTTTATATAAAGTAATAAGGGTGAGTAATAAATGACACAATTTAAATTTTTGGGTGAACTAACACTTCCAGTTTATTTTGAATGAATCATCTCCTGAATTGTGATGCTTGCTGGAAAGGAATCATAAATCTCAGCATGTTCAGTCATTTGACCATTTTACTTTACTTTATTGTCATTTTAGAGCTGCTTTACTGCAGAATTTGACTCATATTTGAAGTTTGCATCATTGATTCTGTTATTTTCCTGTTTATTACTATTGTGTCACATTGCTGCAAACAAAAGACAAATGCGGTATCTATGTGCAGCAGAATAAAGTTTCTTAACGATAACCAGAAACAAAAACACTTCACTATAAAACAATAACAGAACGACCAACATAAGACATCGGAAAACTGACAACTGAACAGAACAAATCACATGCCTTAAATAGATAAATCAAAAGAACTAATTGGATGATTAACAAGACATACCTGAACTCAAACTCTAATCAGATGAACCAACCTAGAAAAAAAAAACAATGAACAGAAACACAGATCAAAAACAAACTCTAAACATGACCACAACTCAAAATGTGACAACTGTGTGTCACATGTATATCTTGTTTAGTTTAGTTCTGTCTTGTCGTTATTAGTTTGAGTTAATCACCATGCTTATAATTAGTTACGTTTTGTCATCTGTCCCCGTTTAGTCATCGTCATATGTGTATTTAAGTTCCTGCCTGTTATATGTTTGTTGTCTGTGCATGTGCACACTGTGGTGAGAATTTACATGTTACTTTGAGTTCTACATTAAATCTGTCTGTAATATATTTCTGTCTTAGTCATCTTTGGAGACCTCGCTGTTACAGAACAACAGACCCTCAAAACGAGAAAAAAAAATGAAAAGAATAATGGACTCACCCGCTCTGCTTCGCCCAGAGGCCGGGCCGTAACTGTATTACCTGGTCGGGATGGTCCAGAAGGACAGCTGCTCTGCCTCAGCCTGAAAGCCCGGGGCATGCACGGAAAAAAAGACTTCGGAGCCCTGGAGTTGATGCGAGCAGGTCAGTCCATCGCAGAGCCAGGAGCAGACCACAACCTCATGGACCTCTGGGCCGCGGATCCTTTTCCCACCCAAGTCCCCGCCCTTGTTTGTTCATCTTCGCTTCCGGTCCCGTCCGGAAGCCATCCGTCTGTACCCTTGTCTGTCTTCCCGATCCCGTTGCTGGTTACAGCCAGCGCCCTGGATCCGTGGCCACTACTGCTGTCATCAAGCTCCTCTGCCCTGCCCCCACCACTCACTCTGTGCGGCTCTGCTTCAGCGTCTTTAAAAGCACGGCTTGAGGCGGAGTTCCCGGCTCCACTTCGGGCCTCCAGGCCCTACAGTCAGGACTCCTCCCTGGCTCCTCCCACCATCAGCTCCACCATGGTGTCCGTGGCTAACGTCTCCAATCTGCTACCTATCACCAGCACCACGCCCTCCTCGGAAGCCTCCGCCCTCTTTGCTTCTTCATAGACTCTGTCACAGCGCGAGGACATACCTTTCCGAAAGTGAATGTGTTAGCCGACTTCAAAAGATTGTATGGAAACTGTTCTAACGTTGTATGGGATCGTTCATGCTATATTCATGTCCTTTTTAAATTTTGAAAGATTTGAATCTCGTTGACTTAACAAAAACATCTGAAACATTCTTCAATATATCTTTTTGTGTATGTTTGTGTGTTCCACATAATTTTAATTTTAGGGACAACTGTCTCTTGAAATATGTAATGTTGCAGTTCCTTATTTCATCAGCCACCATTGAACTCCATTTTATTTACTCTCCAGAGCCAATTTTTACTCGAATTTGGCACTTGGGGAGTGTTAACTTTGGATCCTATACAGTATGTTCCTATTTTATTAGAAAGACTAACAAACACACACAGGCTGGAACCGAATTAGCTACACAGAAAAGAGAGCCAGATAACACTTATTGCAAATATATCTTTTCATTTAGAGCAAGAATGCCAAGCACAACACACAGTGGTACACCCCAAGCACATGCATATGTATAAATATACATATATATATATATACACATATATATACACACACACACACGCACACACACACACACACCCTCATTGTGTCCATCAACACACCCAACATAAGGCCTGTTGTCTATCCCTGCAGTAACAAAGTGTGGCTTGGTATGGTTGGACTGCAACTTTTTATTTCAATCTCTCTTTCATAAACACACTTAAATCTTGCATCTAGGCCTAAAATTAATGTATGTAATTTAAAGAAAAATTGGTAAGTAATCAAATGAATTTTCCTTTCTATTCAGTTCAGATAGGAAATAAGCACACAGTATTCACATTCTCTGATAAGTACTACAATATATCATTGCAGATGGTACAATACAGGAAATACAGGAAACTAAGGAAATGGAGGGAAAGTTCTAAGGCCAGTTCAGTAATAAGAATCCTGATTAGGTTTGCCAGGTTGTGTTAATATTACAATATAAATGTGTAAGCACCATTACCATAATACGCTAAATACGCTAGGAACCATTTCTCAATACTTAGGTCGCATTTCAAAACTCTTCACAATATGAACAAAGTCCTTGTGGGGTGTCACGTTGATCATGGTATTATATAATATGTAATATGTAATCATATAATATGCATAACACAGGAAGTCCAAAGAGATATTTTTAAAAATAATCACAGAGAATGCTCGCAAGGAAAATTCCACATGTCGTATTAACTGTGATGAGAACCTATAAAAGACTGAACAAAACAGGGAGCACTTATACAAAGAGAACTAAACATACAGGTGGGATTAATTAGTATCCAAGGTTACAAACAACGAGAACGTGGTAACTATGGAAAGAGGAAAAAAACACGGAACAAAAAAACACAATGAAGCATTACACAACCCTGACAATAGTCCCCCCTCGCACAAGGCACACCCCTCGCCATAAGGTACAGTACGATGGTGAAGAAGGGAGAGGCTTTGGTGAAGGACGAGGATGACATGGAGCAGGCGAAGGGTAGGGAACTGCAAGAGCTTGCTGCACGGAATGCCACAGTGGACATAAGGGAGGGAGGAGCCAAGTTGGAGCCTTGACTGACCTCTTGAGCGGAACCTTAGGGCAAACCGATAGAGACCTCTGTGGAATCAAAGGGCCAATGGTCCAGCACAACATCGCAGGACAGCAAGTCCTAAGTGATGCCGCCGACTTCAGTGGTCCGACAGAAAGGAGTGACACCGGAAGGAAGTGAGAACCGTGGTAGAAATGGAAATAAGGAAAAGCCTGGGTTAGGCAAAAGGGTTGTAGGGCTGAGGCGCAGCCGGAGGACCAGAAGTCCATGGCGAAATCAGGGTATCGAGAGTCCGATGTGGAGCTGAGGGAGCGTGGAACTGAGGCAGAGCCAAAGAAATCAGCCTGGAAGCTTGAGGTGAAGCCTGGGGATCCACTTCACAGCATCACAGAGCCAGTGCTCCACTACTGGCTCATTGGTGGTGTCTCACCGGTGCTAACTTGTTGCTGGAGCTGTTGATCATTGCAGGATTATCTCAATATCACGCTAAAGCTCAATTTACCAGCAGGATATATAAAACAAAGTGCATTTGTTGGATGACAACCTTTGCAAGTGAAATGGAACTTGATTTGTGATATGTACGATGTGTTTTGCTAGTTTAGTGCATTTTTAAATTATATTTTGGGCATTTTACCTTTATTGGAGAGGAGTCAAGGTCAAGGAGGGACAGGAAACTATAGGGGAGGAGTGATGGGCAGAGGATCAGAAAAGGACTATAAACTGGGACTCAAACTCAGGTCCCCCAAAAGCTGTTGTGCTATGTGTCAGACCACTGCCTACAAGGCTATGGCCATTTTAGTGCATTTTTTATGTGATATTAACTGAAGTGTAAAGCTGAATATTGGTGAGGGGAACTGTGTGAAGAGTTTTGAAAAAGTGACACAAGTACTGAGAAATGTGTCCTAGAGACCATAAATAAATAAATAAATAAATAAACTGTTAAATGAAATAATGCTCTTCAAATATAAGAATTTCAAACTCACAACATTAAAAATATTCACAAATAATTTTTATAAAACGTTAAGTGAAGTGACTTGCTAGCCCATACTCTGAATTTGTGCTCAGCATTTCATCCAGTGCACACACACAGCAGAGAGTATTGAACACACACACACCCGAGCAGTGGGCAGCCCATTTTGCTGTGGCACCCGGGGAGCAATTGGGGGATGGCGAAGGGCACCTCAGTTGTGGGTAATGAGTGGAAGAAAAAACTGTTCATTCACTCCCCTCACCTACATTTCCTGCCAGTACTGAGACTTGAATCTGCCACCTTAGGGTTACAAGTGTGACTCTCTAACCATTAGATTAACATGATAACATTAACATGATGTATATATTGTTATAATCCCATATATATCAGCATTGCTCTTTTTCTTGGTAAAACATGACATCAGAAATGACAAATGGCTGAAGGAGTCGTGATGGATTACATGTTTTAGTCATGGCATGTTGAATAGTTTAGACAAAGATTTTGAATCGATAAGACCATAAACAAGTTTCAGAATAGGCTACACTTGTCACATTTCATTCTAAAACTGTTTAAATACACTAGGGGCTTTTGAAAAATAGATGCATCTGCTAGAAATTCATGCAGGAGAATACATGAAAATGTTATTTCATGAGAAGGGACTCTATACATACTTTTAAACAAATGCCGTGCATGTTTTTGAGATAACTACTGTGACCAAGTAAAGGAATTACAAAAAATAAATGCTAAAAAATGTAATGTTCTGTATCAGAGTAGCTGTCTTATGTTCACAGGAAGAGTAAAGCCACAGTCACATTTACCGCTGTTCAGTGAAATCCTGTCATTTCAATAGAAATTCTTGCAATCAAGAATTCCACATGTGGGCGAAAGATTTCACCACGCAGATTTCACATTGGGTTCAAGCTGGTCAAGCAAAATCGCTGCATTGACCAACAAACAGCAGTGTAGTTTGAAAGTAACTTCTGTGGGAGATGTGCTTCATACATGGCTACTCTCCATTATTGATAATGCTCAATGGACCTTTTTTGCTAATGTGACCAAGCATTAGGACAACACATTCTTTGGTGGAACCACATAAGTTTATAATTTGCATTGATCAGTGCAGTATAAAGTGGTAGACGCTGCAGTTTGGCTCAAATGTTTACAAGCAAGACCCAAGCAGGAAGTGAGCTACAGTACCCATCTTATCAAAAGCTAAACACACTATAAGGCAATGGATATTCAAAGTGGAACTAACAACTTTAAGCAAGGGCAAAATGAGAACACAAGGAAAGATTTTTTTTCCAACCATAGAAAGCTTCAGTTGCCTGCCAGCATGGAACTTCTGGCTGAAAATATTTCAGCAAACACGCAAATGTCACAACAACAGAATGTCCCAAAACAGATCTGGAGTGGATCACTGACTGCTCTCTACATAGTATTGGACAATGATATTACAACAAATATAAAGCACTATAAAACAGGCCCAGTTTGCAGAAAGAACGGAAGTAGGCAAGGTAATGCACTGGAACTAGATTTTGCTGAGTGTGTTACAGTATGTTGTGAGGATTATAGACTTCAGTGACCTATTAATAAGCAGGGATTACTCATACATACTGTACCCTGATGGCGTAAAGAAATAGTAGCCCATTCAAGTGGTTCTCAACCGGTGAGTCACAAACCAAAAATAAGTCACAGGTCTGTTCTAAAAGGGTCACGGTTAGCATGGAAAACACAATGCTAAATGCATAAAAATAGAACTAACCATACCATATTGGAAGGAAAGCAAAATAAATAGGCATATTGCAAATAGGAATCTTTTAAAATACATGAGGAAAAACCCTACATTTTATTAGTAATGACAAAAAAAATATCTAGTCAAACTATATTATTTTGTTACAAATGTATCTCTGTCACTTTGTAGAAGCTATAGCCAAATTAAACTATGCATGGCAAAAGAAAAGGTAACACTTAGGTAACGTAGGTTAATGTAAAGGTAATGTTCATTCGTTAACATTAGTTAACATGAACTAAAAACGAACTGCACTTATACAGCATTTATTAGTCTTTGTTAATATTAATTTCAACATTTACTAATACATTATTAAAATATTGTTAATGTACAGTGAACTAACATGAACAAACAATGAACAGCTGTATTTTCATTAACTAACATTAATGAAGATTAGTAAATACAGTAACAAATTTATTGCTCATGGTTAGTTTATGTTAGTTAATACAATAACTAACGTTTAACTAATGAACCTTATTGTAAAGTGTTACCAAAGAAAATGGCCCAGACTGCATTAAATATGCTACCGTAAACAACTTTAGACCAAATCCTGCCACAAACTAGTTGAGAATTCTCCTATAAGATATGTGATTTTCAACAGAGTAAAAAAAGAATCTTAAAAACATCATCTCTTTAGTGCATTTTCATTTTACATACACAAACTAACACAGCAACATTAACAACAGTAAATATAGCAACAACCTTTATTGGTTCTCAACAACAATTATTTACATTTCCCACAAGTCCCCTAATGAGGACTGAGGATAATGAGGATTTTAAATCACATTAAATAGTACTTGCCCAAATTAGGTAGTACCAAATAAGACAACTTATAAAACAAATAACTAATACTTTATAATACAAATTATTATAAGTATGCAGCTAATTTTAAACACTGTTAATGTATTGAGTGGCGAGTCAACGGAATGGGATCCGATTGCAAGCTTTATTAACAAACAGGGTAGTCGTACAGGCAGGGCCAAACACCAGCGAACAGGAATGTCAGAGGATAATTAGAGTCGTAATCGTTTAACAGGCAGGTAGATCGAGACAGGCGGCAGGCAAACAACAGTCCATAAATCCAAAGCAGTAAATCCAATGGGCAGGCAGAGAACAATCAGGAACACGGATGAGACAGGCAGAAAGGCAACAGGAAAACAAGACAGGGAATAACGTTCAGAAATGGTAACAAAAGTAGATCAAGACTTAGCGACGTCTGTGTGTGTGTGTGTGCGTGGAGCTTAAATAGTGTGGGTGATGAGGTGCAGCTGGTGCGGTAATCAATGACTGGTGAATGAGGTGCAAATGGTGCAGTGATCAGTGAATGGGTACGGGGCTTATGGGAAATGTAGTGAAGTGTGATTGCAGTGAAAGTGTATGTGTCTGTGTGTGAGTCCAAAGTGAAGTGCCCTCTAGTGGTCCTCATGGGCACTTCACCTGACAATCATAACAGTTAACACCACCTCTCATGTTGACTGACACAAATCTACAGATATGTAATTCATATCAGTCATTATCACTTGTATCATAATAGGGGTTTAGTTTTTCTGTATCCCACTCACTGCTACTGTAAAGAACACATAATATTGCTTTGAGCTGAAACTATAATGTGAAAAGAAAGAGAACCTGGAGTGATAAGAGAGCCCTTAAACTAGAATAGACAACATTATACACATTTTTATGGTCATTATTCACAAACATTTCACTGCAGAATGCTGCAACTGATCAAGCAGATTCCAGAATTCCACATAGTCGAGTATTAAGTACTTTTAAAACTACTCTTGAGTATATATTGAAGTTGTTTGTGCATGTCTGGGTGACAGATGCTTGTTTTATTGGATTCTTTCATGCTTGTTTATGGGAGTGGTGCATGTGTGTCAGTGTGAGTGGTGCTCTTTTGCAAATAAGAACTGGATGAGTCTCTATCCCACTCCCTCCTGTCAGATTAAGAGCAGATGAGAGTATGATAGTGTTGAAAGTTGGAAGGAATTAACCTGATTAGACTATCAGACCTTCTGAGTTGCCGAAGACTACTGAGCAAGTCTACTCCACAGTTTGTGATACGCAAAATTTGTCAGTTTGGACACTGTGACGTGAAATGTAAAAGTAGAGTTTAGCAGAGAATTAATGCATGATTTTAAAAATGTGATAATTTAATGTGTTGAATAATAACAATGAATACTAATAATTTCATAACAGTATTGTTATACTGCAAAGTATGAAATAATAATAATATATCTTGAGGTACCAAGCAGCGAGTGGTATCATACTGAATCCAAAATCGTGGCATCAAGCCAAGTCTTCTTGCAACACACACACACACACACACACACAGTTGTGTTTTCATGTTTTATGGGGACATTCCATAGGAGTAATAGTTTTTATACTGTACAAACTGTATATTCTGTCCTCCTACTCTACCCCTACCCCTAAACCTACCCATCACAGAAAATGTTCTGCTTTTTTACATTTTCAAAAAAAGATAATTCTGTATGATTTATAAGCTTGTTTCCTCATGGGGACCAAAAAAATGTCCCCACAAGATCAAAATTTACTAGTATTACTATGTCTGTGGGGATATTTGGTCCCCATAACGTAGGGAATGCAGTTGTGTTTTTGTGTTTTGTGGGGACTTTCCATAGGCGTAATAGTTTTTATACTGTACAAACTGTACATTCTGTCCCCCTACACTAGCCCTACCCATCACAGAAAACATTCTGCTATTTTAGATTTTCAAAAAAGATAATTCTGTATGATTTATAAGCTTGTTTCCTCAAGGGGACCAACAAAAGGTCTTCACAATGTCAAGATTTACTGGTTTTACTTACAAGGAATACAAGTACACACACACACACACACACACACTTTCTGCACTTTTTCACATTTTCAAAAAAACAAAAAACACTTAGCATTATTTATAAGCTGTTTTTCTAATGTGGACAAAAATGTCCCCACAAGGACAAGGATTTTGCCAACTTTCTGAGGAAATTTTGTCTAACGTTGTTTACACCTGAACCGCACACACACATATACATATTTCAACACACTCTCAGTTAGTATTACTGATGTGATAACTTCTGAAGAACTGGAGGACTGCAGGGGATAAGAAACACATGTCTTCAAACTAATATGTATCTTAATATCTCTCTTATAACGTACTGAATTATTTAAATAATTTAGATAAGCCATAAAACATTTGAGAAGCTTTTACGGAGAGTGATTTATTTTGTTTCCCCTCTCTCTCTCTCCTTGTTTCACTTTCCCCATTTCTTTCTCTGTCTCACTCCATCTTTCTATTTCTAGGCCTTATTTCCACTTGGAATGAGGTATGACTTCATGATTCCACTGACATAACTTGGGCGATATGAGTACTAAATAATTTCCACATTTCTTAGGAGTGGCATAATAGAAGTAATTCACTCCATCAATCCATCTCCCAGAAGCGTGTGTGAGAAAAAGAAATATAGTGTGAATACGGGGAGAGAGAGTGTGTGTGTCACATTTTATACAGTTAATAAAATACAATAATGAAATATAATCCCTTCTTTGAATCAGATAATAAAAAATATAAGAATTTGATTCCAAGAACACACACACACACACTATAGAGAGAGATCATTAGATAAAACAAAATGCTGCATGATATAGTCTACATAAGCGTTAAGTATTTTTAAATGCACACACACACACACACGCAACACATAATTTTGGCACATTATTGGGATCAGGGTGGCCTGTGTGTGTATTTGAAAGCTTGAGACGCCACTAAACTCAAACCACATGTTTGGGAGAGTGTGTGAGAGAGGCAGACAGCGGGAGGAAAAAACACCTTACTCTGCTGTTGATGTTGCCAAATCCAATGCTCTCTCTGTACAATCTCCTGAAGCTGTCCACAGCTCATAAAGTCAGAAAAACTGCAATTCCCATAAGGCTCAGCTACAGCCTGGGCAAGCTGCTTACAATCACCAGAAGTACAGAAGACATCTATCAAGCTGAGCATCAAAAACATGTATCCACCCAACCATTGAGCTCATATTATTAATAATAATAGTAAATGACAAGTAAATAGCTGAATTTGTTTTTACAACACTTTAGGCATTTTTTTACTCTGATAAACTATCAATAAGTATGATTAAAAAACAATTACAAAAGCAGCTTCTCATTGATAATAGGAAAATGGATGGACAGAGTAATGTTTTGGCTTTACAGCAGCTCTAAGAAAATATTATTATCGAGCTAAAGTAGGTTTTTGATATGATAAGATGTAAACAGCAATCATATTTCTTTACCCCCTCAATAACTATTGTTTTAATTGAACATACAACTCTTCTGGAATCATATAATGAATCATGGTTAATATACAATTTATTTTAATAATAAAAAAAAAAGCAGCTTTATCTTAAATACAGCAGAAATACCATAAATATCATAGCCAGTATTGATATGCACTTTAAACAATATCGAGGCAAAAGGGCTGTCCTGAAAACATGACAATGTGCAATTTACCCAAAAACAAGACGTAAAGGAGCAAGCTGCAATGGTCTGGGAATACTGATGTCATTGAGATGACATCACGGGTGTGGTTAAGATTTGAAGCTCGTTTTGAGTTCGTTTTGGTTTATCCCTCAATTACATTCAATTACACATTCCCTTTCTCTTCCACACACATGTAACAAGTGTGCCTGGAACACGTTCACACTGAAATCTACACCGCAGGTACACAGTGAGAATTACAATGATGCTTTCATCATGGGTTTTGCTGAGTGGAACAACAGCTGGGTTGAGTCTGATCAGTCAAGCTTTTATGACAACCGTGTACATACATACATGTGTCCTTTTAATCTTATTCGTTGCTTGTTCTCATCTAGTAACAGAGATATATTTGGAGGGAGAAAAAAGAAGAACTGACAAGGAAGAGGTAAAGAGTGAAGAGAGAACTGCAGAACTGCATGTTTTGAAAAGATATAGTGAAAAATTTTCTGATTGATTCATTCATTTACTGAGAGATAAAGAGACAGACATACTTATATATCATTTTTTTTAAAGAAATTAATAACCTACTTTTATTGCGCAAGGATGAATTAAATTGATAAAAAAAAGTGACAATAACGTTACAAAAATATATTATCTTTTAAATAAATGCTATTCTTTTGAACTTTCCATTCATCAAAGAATCCTAAAAAAAAAAATACAATTTCCGCAAATATAATAGAAAAAACAACATTGATATTAATAAGAAATATTGCACCAAATCAGCATGTTATAATTATTTTTAAAGGATCGTGTGACACTGAGGACTGGAGTGATGGCTGCTGAAAATTCAGCTTTATTACAATATTAACTGCATTTTTGATTAAATAAATGCAGCCAGGGTTTGCATAAGAGACTTACAAAACATGTCAGTCATGACAAGTACAGCACATAGACAATGTCAGATAGCAAAAATAAAGTTTCAAAGGGAGGCAATATCTCTTTTGTCTGTGGCCTGTGATGTTTTTATTTTACTAAACAAAAATGTTTGCAGTTGGTTTGCAAATGGGCCTGAATGGAGCTGGACTGGTGAAAATGGACAGAATATAGAATCCACTGGGACATCAACACATCACATCGGCTCATCCCTCATGACGCCTGTGGAGTTATTGGCTAATGGTCTAAAAAAATATACATAATTCATAAACCTTTAAGATGTGATTTGGTTGTAATAAATGTATGTATAATATAAACTTATGTATTAATATAAACTCACACAGTATTGCCCTGCATAAGTTTAGAACCACCCTAAGTTGGGTTTTTGACAATATCAGCATAAATCAATATATATGACAGACACAGTCAGACCTTTGGGAACAATGATGCCTGATTACTGGATTAAACTAGGCCCAGGTTTCTTTTTTGAAGATTATTGGGTCAGCACACATTTATGTCTCTACTCATTAAGGTTAGTAAACAGCCATGTTTAGGGATTTTTTATTAATATCTCCTCTGAATCCATTCTTCTTCTTTCTTTTTTTTTTCCGAAAATATGTTTTCATAGCTTGTGTTGTACCTTACCAATGTAAAGTCATCATAAAAATTGTCATAAAAAGTGTTATGCTGATATTTTGCTTATAGCATTTCCAAACTTTGTGAATGATATATCATTTAGTTTTGATTGTTTGTTAATAGTGTAAGGTAAACGGTGTTCCACACATTTTAACCCAGAAACTGTATGAACATCAAATAGAAATGGAAATGTACATTTTTAAAAAATATACATTCTCATTTCAGAAGTCCACCACATACCACTAATACATATGCAGTACATACTGTGTGCACACAAAATATGAATAGCAAACCAGGAACAAAACAAAACCACACACACTGAAAGCTGAAATACACTTCCAAACATTCCCTTGAGTTGATATTTTCTCAAGGTCCACAAAGTGTGGCAACACACACATTTGGCGGTCCAAATGCATGTATAGACGAAATCTCCTCAATGAGACACTTGCAAATATTTGAAAACCATTGTGTTTTGGGCAGCCAGCAAACTATAGGAGTCTCATTTAAAGGCTCTTGTGCTCTCGCGCACACACACACACATACTGTGAGTTTGAGGGAAAGAGAGAGTGCAAGACATCATGAGACTAACTAACATCAAAAAATGACAAAGAATAACAAACTCATAGCGTTCAGCACTTGCGTGCATTTGCTAAACACAACACAAACTCTTCTGATTTATGTTGCAGGAAGGTATTTTTAATTAACTGCTGAAAACTAGTTTCATGTCAATGTTGTTTTGAATTGTTATTATTGATGTAAATACCTCTTTAAAATAACAAGAAGAGGAAATACTGTGCCAAGAAATGGCCTACTTATTTAACTAAGGGTTACGCAAATTAATCAATAAGAATATTACACACACACACACACACACTCACCTACCTCTCTCCAGTTGAGGTCCTTGTGTGATGGTGAGGCTATGCGTGTGTGTGTTTGTATATCTGTCTAAACTGTCTGCTTGAAATAAACTGCCGGTCATAAGTACACACGCTCTCTCTCTCTCCATCAAAATATCAGGAGGAGCTCGTGCCGCCTCCAAAGCTGCTTTTGTAACTTCAGAATGCTAATAATGTGGTTGCTAATGATTAAATAGGCTTACTCTTGGGAGCAGTTTGTGGAATGTGAGCCTGAGAGATGTTTAGGCCTGTCAGCAATGGCCGTAAATGATTAGGCATAAACTAAACACCATCTGAATTAAGCACCAATCAAATCTGTCCATAGCCTGTAATCATCAGGGCTATTATTGCACTCCAGAGAGTTCAAATCAAAACAATGAATATATTCATTTACTAAAAGAACCATATAGAAAATCATTGCAAAGTCAAAGAGGGGTGAAATTCAAGGTCATATTGACCATATAAGGGCTAATATTTGCATTCCTTTAAAGAACAGTTCACCCAAAAATAAAGAATCCTGTAATTTACTCACCTTCATGTCATACCATATCTGTATGGTATTACTGGTGTTAAGTGGGACAAAAGGTCCTTACAAATATAGTTAATTGTGACCCAAGTTTGTCAAATTCAAATTAAAATGAACAGCAATCCAACAAAAACACAATAAAAGCAGCCCATATGAATTTTACTCTGTATCCTTTTGGAGAGCCAAAATCAGTGACTGAAACCGTGCTGTTACATTAGTGCTTCTCAAATGACAGGTTTTGACTATGTCAGTGTCTATTTCATGCACACAAGATGCATAACCAACAAAAAGATAAGCTACTTCAAAATTATGTTAGAGGAGCAATTTTTACATTTGCATTTTTACATAAAATATTGAGAGCTGAAAAATGTATTACCTGAGAACACAACACCCTTATTAACAGCATAATGAGTTAAATTAGCCAAATTTTGTCACTGAAACTTTACTTTGAGTTTGGGTTTTTTGGGAAACTTTAATTTCACTTTCAGAGGTTTCAGTACAAAGTTAATTTTGCTGCATCACTAGAACAGACCAAAATTTGAGTATTAGGGATGGTAATGATTAATCGATGATCAAGTAATTGTCAATAATAATTTAATGCATAAAATTTATCGATCATCATTAAAGTGCGCAGTTTTAAGGGTGCGTGAAGCTCATGCGGAAAACACATGCACCAGACACAAGGAAAAATGACGCGCGTGCAGTTGTTACGCATTCTAATTATATTAACTATAATAAGTGTTTGACTTTGAAAAGCTACTTAAATGTCCTAATGTAACTAAGGACTTTCCCACGCTTAATATAAGCCCTTATACACGATCGGTCTGCACAGAGGAGGTTAAATTAGTTAAATTAGGACATTTAAGTAACTTTTATAAAGAATATAGAAAAAAAAAACATTACTGGTGTGCATCTTGAGAAAAACAATCGAACTGACATATTTTTAAGATATGCGTGTTACTTTCAGTTAAGACAGCTCAAACATGCATTTTAGTCTGGGACCAGGCATAAGCTTTGTCTGTGAAGCCAGGCACTAATGTCTTCAAGCCATGCATACCCACCATACCAGAGATCCCGTTTCCATTGGTTGAACTGTTAAATGCCATTGAAGAGCACTGCGTCATGATCGCAATGCCATCAGATCCCAGAAGTCCTAAAGCTTTAGTCAAGTAGCATGTAATGCCATTCCCTGATCTATATGTTGTCTCATGCTTGGACCACCAGCTCTAAATAAAGATACGTGATCTACTATGATTTACTAATAATTCACAAAGTTACAAATGAAAACTGTGGTGCAAAAGCGCTTTTTCGTAACGCTTGGTCTCTAATTGAAACAAATATGCTTGTTTTATTCTGCTAGTTGAGATGTTTCAATAATATATGACAGAAGTCTATCCGTTATGATGATTTTACTGATCACATTTTTATGTAAAGCAGTTATTTGTTTAATGTTATAAAAATAGAGCCCTTCTAATACATCAGCAAATTTAAAAGCATTTTAAGTGATGGTAAAATGAACTATATTCACTCTAAAGCCAAGATTCTAAGCTTTAAAATGACGCCTTTTCTGTGTAAGCGACGTGATAACTTAGAAGTGCCCCCTGCTTTAGATTTAAGAGGTTAAGGTTACGATTAACAAATTAATTAATTGACAATGATCAATTATGGGAAATTTATATAAATTGACAAAACCTTGTTTGGATTCAGAGGTGTTGGAATATAGAGTCATATGTGTCAGAGATTGGTCAGGGTCTGTGAGTAGCCAATCAGAACGAGCACCGTCGCCGAAGTACTAATCACGTTCACTTGATTCGCATCACCTCATCACCAGCACAGTATAAGAGTACACAATTCACCATGACACTTTGTCTGGTCTCAACTTTGAGTAAGGACTCACTTAACTGTTCCACTTACCTGATCGATGTCTCCTGCTCCTCTGTGTCTCCATTGTCTCCCTGTTCGTCTGTGTCTCCTGTGAGCTCCATTTTCTGGATCCATCCAGCTCTCCACCTCCATCACCGAAGCGTGTGCTCCTTAGCACTCGTCCACGATCTCCTTCCTTCTCCTGCAAACCCAAAAGACTGTCAGTATTATCATTCTTCCATATTCAACTATGTGAACTGTTCATTACCTGTGTGTTCCGATCCTGATCCATAACAATATAGATGACTTTTATGGTGCTTTTAATGTTTTGGGTTTTTTTTTTTCCTTTGTGGAACAGCACCTGGTCACAATGAACTGCCGTTATTTGGCAAGAATTGCTTAATGATTCTTCAAAAATTCCTATGGGTTTGGAAAAACATGAGGGTGGGTAAATAATGACAATATTTTCATTTCAGGGTGAATTATTTACTTTACAAGCTTTAAAAGTCACTTGCATTAGGATGAAATACATAAATACACACAATGCGAGAGACAGAGATGGAGAAAGGAATTTAATGGAAGCAACAATGTACTATATTATGTAAATGTTTTGTACATCATTAAGGCGTAGCTCACTAGACCTATCAAACAAAACAGTTATACATGATCTGTGGCCTACAGAGACGGGGACAAAGAAAGAGAGTGAGAAAGAAAGAGTGAAACAGAGCCAGAACGTCTGAACTTTAGGGGGGTGGACAGTTAAAATGCTCCAAAATCAAAAGTCTCTTTGAAACACAAGCCACACAACAACAATCATTTCCAGACCTTCTTCTGATCAAATGCACCAGCCCACAGTACATGTGGGAGAGTCTCTAATTGACTCTTATGGCAAAGTCAATCTGAACCACACCATGCTGATGTCATACTGGGGTTTTCCAAAAGAACAATACAAAAGAGGTCCAAAAGACTCAGTGAAAAACTTGTACCAATACAGCCCCACCAAATTAAAACTCATGACAAGTTTCAAAGCTTGTGGGTGTTTTACAAATTGAGGTGTTAGACTCACTGCACGCAACAAAACAAGCAAGAATCCAATGGGTTCAAAGCGAACAGAGAGTGTATTTTATTGTACATTAAATCACGGAACTTAATTGGACTGATGGTAACTAATTGAAAACATTTAAAACATTAGGCCAAATTTTCTTAACCATTATTGTTTTCTTTTCACATTGTATTTCAGTAGGCTATGGAAATATGCAGTTATTCAGTAACAATTCTGATTATTCTGAGCAGATTTGAAAACACTAGGCAGCATATTTGCTGACTTTGTAAATGGTTACAGAGAATAACCGGGCATCATAAACGACTGAGGATCATACACTACCAGATTTTCAAATCATTCCAAACACAAGGAGATTCAGAAGTCTTGCGGTACAGGCTATTTATTCACTTATCGAGCCCTGGATAATGATGAATGTTTACTTTAAAATGAATGAATCAAGATTAACCTCAGAATGTGGTCACCTAACTATCTCGAGACAAAGCTAAAAGTGCAATACTTAAGTGGTTAGTTTAGCTCTGATGCGATTGCTGCTTGTCTTTGCGACCTTGATTTCCACTGGCTGGTCAGCTTATATGACTGTATCGTAATGTACTTTATTCAGCGTCATACACAATGTGCTCTAAAATTGGCTCAAAATATCAAACATTTTTTGATATCCTCAAGAGTGGATGTAATCATAATCTGAAGCTAAAAAAAAAAAAAGAGTCTGTGCCTTTCATAGACTACACGATTTTCTGTGAATTTTGCCAATTTCCACTACCCAAAATCTGCAGTGGCGTAGACTTTTGGCCACTATTGTCAACTCGTCCATACTGTAAATAGGGGCTCTAGTTACTTATACCTCATTCTGAGAAGAACTTTTGTTTGATTATTCCTGCAAAGACCTTTTGTTTCCATAAATCTACGTTGCCTGAAAGATTGGCTTGAGTGTTATCGTTTGGGTCTTACCTCACCACTCCTGTGGCTCTGTGGTTGAGTTCTCAGCCTTCACCCCAGAGACCCGAGTCTCCAAGGACTCATCTCCAAGGGCCTGTTGGCAGTGATTGCCCAACATGAGTCATCATATCAACACCATGAAGCTGTGCTTAGCCATCAGGAGGAGCTAATGGCCAAACATTCTCAACAAACTCCACCAGCTTTTAGAACGCCTCTCGGGTCCTTCACCTTCCCCTGCTTCATCCCTGGGTGGCAACAGGCCCACTCCAGAGCCTCGATTGCCACCTCCCAAGCCCTTTGCTGGGGATCCCAATTCCTGCCAGGGTTTTCTCATCCAATGCTCCCTGACCTTCGAGCTCCAGCCCTCAAATTTTCCTACAGACCGTTCCAAGATCACATACATAATCACTCTTCTCTCAGACAAGGCGCTCTCCTGGGCCTCTGTGGTGTGGCAATCAAAGGATGCCTTTTGTGAGTCCTATGCGACCTTTGAGGAGGAGTTCAAGAGAGTGTTTGACCATCCAGTTAGAGGACGGGAAGCTTCCAAGTGCCTGCTTAGGCTGTCTCAATGCCTCCGTAGCGCCGCAGACTTTGCCATTGAATTTCGGACCCTCGCAGCAGGATGTGGATGGAACAATGAGGCATTGATGCTCTGCTTTCAGGCAGGGCTGTCCGAGCCCCTTCAAGATGAGTTAGCCACCCATGAACCAGCTGCTGATCTCGAGTCCCTCATTGAGATGGCCATCCGCCTGGACAATCGTCTGAGGGAGCGGAGAGTGGCTCGCCGCAAGGCGTCCCCGTCCCAAGTTCTTGTGAGCAGGTCTGTTTCCCCTGTTTGTGTTCCTGGATCTAAGGCTTCCCCAGTCCCTGAACAGTACAATGATCCCCCGGAGGACATGCAGTTGGGTCGTTCTAGGCTCTCTCCCAGCGAGAGGGAACGTCGCATGAGGGAGAGACGTTGCCTCTACTGTGGTGCTTCCGGCCACTTTCGCTCCACTTGTCCCGAGCTCTCGGGAAACGACTATCCCCGCCCAGCTACAGGAGGGCTGTGATGGGGAAAATCAGAGCTCCTCCTACTAATGCTGTTCTGGCTGTTCCAGCCACTCTGTCCTGGGAGGGTCACCAGCATCCGGTCCAGGCCATGATCGATTCAGGCGCAGCAGGCGATTTCCTGGACCTGTCCTTGGCTAAGGAACTAGGGATCCCTACCCATCTTCTTCCACATCCCCAGGCAGTTACGGCCTTGGATGGCAGACCCCTGGAACCGGGCCGAGTAACAGAGGCCACTCAGTCCCTACGGCTTACCATTCATCAACACCAGCAGGAGGAGACCTTTTATCTTATTGACTCTCCCGAGTATCCAGTTATCCTGGGCCACCCCTGGTTGCGCAAACATAAACTCGTCTGCTGGCACCATTCTGAGTTGGAGCTCCACTTGCCATCTCAATTGCCTGAAGTCCTCAGTCCCTAGTTCCGAGATCCAAGAGTCTATCGACCTGTCTCAAGTCCCTAGCTCCTATCATCAGTTCAAGGCAGTATTCAGCAAGTCCCGGGCCATCTCCTTACCTCCTCACCGCCCCTATTACTGCTCCATCGAGCTTCTCCCTGGCTCCTGTCCTCCCAAGAGTCTGATCTTCTCCTTGTCTGCTCCCGAACGCATAGCTATGGATACCTACATAAAGGAGTCCTTAGCAGCCGGCATCATCCATGCCTCTACTTCCTAGGCTGGGGCGGACTTCTTTTTTGTGGGGAAGAAGAACGGGGGTCTTAGACCTTGTATCGATTACCGGGGCCTTAACAAGATCACAGTTCGGAATTGTTATCCCCTGCCTCTCATGGCTACTGCTTTCGAGCTACTTCGAAGAGCTTCCATCTTTACCAAACTGGATCTACGCAATGCTTACCATCTTGTGCGAATCCGACAGGGGGATGAATGGAAGACGGCCTTCAACACCCCCACAGGTCACTATGAGTATCTTGTGATGCCATTCGGGCTTACCAATGCCCCCACCGTATTCCAGGCACTGATTAAGGAGGTGCTCCGGGACATGCTCAATCAGTTCGTCTTTGTATACCTTGATGACATCCTCATCTTTTCACGGTCAGTGGAGGAGCATGAGAGACATGTCAGCAGGGTCCTCCAGAGACTCCTTGACAACCATCTCTACGTGAAGCCAGAGAAATGTGAGTTTCATGTTGCTCAGGTTCAGTTTCTCGGGTTCATCATTACTCCTGGCCACGTGGAGATGGACCCTAAGAAGGTTGAGGCTGTTCTCAACTGGCCTGTTCCTGCCACAGTTAAAGAGGTTCAACATTTAATTGGCTTCGCAAACTTCTATAGGAGGTTCATTACGAACTTCAGTTCTGTGGTGAGCCCCTTGACTGCACTGACCAAGGGAGGTGGAATCAAGGTTCACTGGGGTCCGAAGGCAGCAGGGGCCTTTAAGGAGCTCAAGCGCCACTTCACTTCTGCTCCTATTCTCTCGATCCCTGATCCAGAAAGACCTTTTGTGGTGGAGGTAGATGCCTCTGAAGTAGGCGTAGGAGCCATCTTGTCTCAAAGGGGGGAGGATGGAAAAATACACCCTTGCGCCTTCATGTCTCGCCGACTTTCAGGTGCGGAACGCAACTACTACGTGGGGGATCGAGAGCTACTGGCCATGAAACTCGCCTTGGAGGAGTGGCGCCATTGGCTTGAGGGAGCTTAGCACCCTTTCCAGGTTCTCACGGACCATAAGAACCTGGAATATCTCCAGCAGGCTAAGCGGCTGAATCCTCGGCAGGCCCGATGGTCCTTGTTTTTTAACCAGTTCCAATTTCTCCTGGGACCCGGGACCAAGAATGTCAAGCTGGATGCCCTGTCCCGAGCCTACTCTCCGGAGACACAAGAGAAGCTGGTGGCACCGGTTATTCCCCAGTCTAGAATTATTGCACCCCTCCAGTGGGAACTGGAGAGGAGGGTAAGAGAGGCCCAAGCCCAAGAGCCAGACCCAGGAGGTGGTCTCACGGGAAGCATGTACGTCCCTCAATCTGCCAACTGCAATCTTGGTTGGGGCCACAGCCAGTCTGTAATCTGGGTTCCATCCAGATTCTAATGGCCAGACGGAACGGATTAACCTGGATCTGGAGACTACTCTGCGGTGTATGGCGGCTAATAATCCCACCTCCTGGGCTACCTACATCATGTGGGCAGAATATGCCCACAACACCCTCAAGTCCTCTGCCACTGGACTATCCCCTTTTGAGTGCCAGTTCGGGTAAACCCCCCATTGTTCCCTGAGGAAGAGTCACAGGTTGGCGTTCCTTCAGCCCGGCGTTTTGTCCAACGCTGTCCAACGCTGTCCAACATCAGGCCAATCGCCGCCGTCGGATGGCCCCTAACTTCCGGGCTGGTCAAAGAGTCTGGTTAGCCACTAAGAACCTGCCTATCCGGGTCGAATCAAGGAAACTTTCCCAGAAGTACATTGGTCCTTTTCGGATAGCAAAGAAAGTTAACCCTGTTTCCTATCGTTTGTTTCTTCCCCGTTCTCTAAGAATTAACCCCACGTTTCATGTCTCTTCACTAAAACCTGTCTTGTCTTCTCCATTTAGAACTTTTGTTTCAATAAATCTACGTTCCCTGAAAGACTGGCTTGAGTGTTATCATTTGGGTCTAACCTCACCACTCCTGTGGCTCTGTGGTTGAGTTCTCAGCCTTCACCCAGAGTAAAAAGACCCGAGTTCGAGCCCTGCTCGTGACAGTAGATTATGTCGCTGGACTTGAACTTGAAAAATGGTGTACTGACAATGTTCCTTCTGATGTTCATTCATGTTTATTTGAGGCTATAAATTAACTAGTATGAAGAGATGATTGCTTCACGAGCCGCTTTAACTGAGGCCCTACAGCGATCTGTCACAACACATTAAAGAGACACAAAATGGTATTTGTTTAAATTTATTTAAAAATTACAAAATCTGAATTTTGAAACTTTGTTTAATTTCAAAAGTAACCAGCTCTGTCTTGTCTGTCGACACATTGTCAGTGTCCTCTTCTGCTCTGCGACTGAATTTCTCACAGCATGAGAACATGATTTGTGGCATGAAAGCAGCATGGCTTGTCAGACGTAGCAACAGTAACTAAAGTGGGTGGGTCTTTGCAATTGGTCAATTGCCTCCACATACTGGCAGTTTAGATCATTTTTCCCCCAAAATTTCTTACTTACTATAACAGCCCCTACCTTTTGCAACTACGTCTCCACCCTCATACCATGTTTGTTGTTGTAGAAATGACAAAACAAAACTTTATATATGTGTATATATATATATATATATATATATATATATAAAATCAGTGATGAACATCTTTGGTTTAATGAGAAATAAATAAATAAAAATAAACTATATGAGGGTGGATCAGAAACCAAACCCACTGGCACACTTATCAAAAATTCTACCGACAGTCCATTAGGACAAGCGATTCTTAAATGCAGACCAATATATTCATTGACAATAAATATTCTCGAGACTAACAATATATTGTACTATAATAGATGTAAGGATGAACATGAGTTCCAGTTTAATTCCAATAAAGTAACCCCAAATCACAATATGGATGAAAAGACTGTTGCAGTTTCATGCTGATATTAATTACTATGTCTTTAGATCGCCATCTACTGGGATGTAGTGCAATTTGTTAACCCTTAAATGAATGAATCATTCTTACATATTCGGGTCTTGTCACAATAATATAAAATTTCCCTGATATTAGAGTAACAATGACAGTAGAATAAAATAAAGCATATTACCTTTTGGAGGGTCAAGTTTGAGCAGATGTTTTATGCCATCATCACTGTCCCCATAAGAGCTTGTTTTGCAGTATTTTTTACAAAAAATTCATGAGAAAACATGCATTCTTTATAATTTTATGATTTTTTTTAATAGATTGTTCATAATGAATTGATTGGGAAATACTAAGAAGGTTGATGTCTAACTTAAAAAAAATGAATGAGGAGGAGTGCAGTGAATGATGTCCTGGGTCGATAAAGACCCGAGGTATGTATTTAAGAGTTAATCATTTTTGTCTGCTTCTTTATCAGAACTTGGTGTTTTAATGATTGTTAGACTTTTAAAAAATGTGCCTTGCTGAACAGAACAGAATATAAAGAGCAAGCTAAATATGAAAATCATTGACCTGTATTCACCAGTAGATCTCTGATTACATTCTGAAGTAAAAGTCACCATTGACCATGTGATATTTCAATATATCACAGGAAATAAAAATGATGAGGGTAATTATTCCACACAATAGAAACAGGAAACCTCTCAGACTTGCTCCTCCTGACATATGTTTTAATGGTTTATTTGCTGACATTTGAGAGCATTTATGTTGTGATTTGAAGTTTATAACTGCAGGGGAAGGTAAATTAATAACTCAATTGGAGTCTGACTCGCTGAGCCAAATCTTGACTGGAGTGACATTTCAAAAGCATTTTCAGTCATAAGCGATCAAAGGAGGTTAGGATAGAGGGAGAACTACACACAGAAAATGCGAGAGTAAGATAACAATTAGAGAATTTCCAAGCTCCAGAGTAAGTTTTGTCAATTGTCATTTTTAAATACAATTGCAGGATGAATAATATGATTCCTGCAGTGTGAGAAAATGTTGAGAAATACAAATTTAGAGTCACAAAATGTAAAGTAACAAAGCATGAAAACTGACCCCTGACCATAAATAACAACCGAGGTAATAACTTAAAGTAATATTACTGGTCAATACAAGTAAATTTGTCAGTAATTGACAGAATTTGTGACGTAATATTGATTACCACAAAAAAAAAAAATCCCACATTTTCATTAAAACAAACAAAACTATAGCAAGAATTGAGGTTATGATGAGCCACTTACAATGGAAGTGAATGGGGCCTCTCTTTTTTCCTTTTTTTTTTGAGAATACATATATATATATATAATGTTTTGTATAATAACTGTCACAGATTTCCTTGCGGAGGGGGAGGGGCTATCAGTCAAAATAACCTTAGTACACGTTTGAATACATAATACATGGTGCATAGTGTAGTGTGTCATTTGGGACACAACTATTGTTTAAATCTTGTGGCTATAGGCTATTACTTATATATTATATACTTTACATATTGCCCACATTCACTTCTATTGTTTATGCTTCACTGTAAGAAAGATTTTTGACTTTTCAACGAAAAGGATGTGGAAAATAATTTGTGGTAATTAACCTTACCCTATAAATGCTGTCAATTCAGCTTAACTTGTACTGAACACGGAATATTTCTTCAATAGCTAAGGCGACATAAGTGCAAGGAATCTCAAGGCATTGAATTGGCCAAAAAGGCAGTGAGCTTATAGAGCTGTAATAAATCTGAGGACACGTACACTTGTTGCACACATTGCTATACCGTATTGTGTCACTACTGGTATAGTTGTCTGACAGAAATCCAACTGCTTATTCACAAACACATGGGCCTTCTTATTAGAGCGCTGATTAGTGGAGCAGGTTTGTTTGTATGGAAAACAGTCATGTTCCTCAATGAACCATAACAAAGATAATGCATTAATTTAGCATGCCTGGGTGGATGAGAAAGTTGAAAGGAAACAAGAAGAGGATGCAGCGTGGGGGGATGGGCATCATTTATGAACGTATATTAGGACAGACATAGCAATGGTTATAGAAACACATGCAATCTACAATGCAACTGACAAGAACAAGCGACTAATATGTAGCACATATAGCTGTATATGTGGCTCAGGTCTGTGAGTAAATCTTAAGTCACAGTCTGGTATATATATTATTTTGTTAGTCTTATGTCATTTACTCTTAATGATTGTAACTGAACAGTTTAAAAGCGGAGATTAAGCATAAAGCTCAAAGTTATGTTTTATGTTCTATGGTGTGTGTGTGTGTGTGCGCGTGTGTGTGTGTGTGAATATAGCAGGGCAGCTGGATTTAGTTTCTGAGATTTAATGAGCTTCACAGTGTGATACTAAGTCTGCAGGCTTTATTAAGTATTTCTAATGAGGTCCACCCATTCCACAGACCAGTACAAAAAAAAAACATTACATATTTACACTAACAGTGACACAAAAAATGTGTAATGTTACGGTAAAATGGCATTAAAATGATGGATTTTTGAAGGTTTAAAGGAAGTTATTTTAACTTTTTAATTATCAACAAGAATGGAAAAACAAGAATCTTCAATGCAAAAGGTACACTGGGTAATATATCAAAAAACAGAAAACATACAAAATTCTAGGGTTACGCATATAGCATCATTTCACAGTGGAAGAACAAAATTACAGCTTTACTGAGGAAATAAGTGAAATGTAAATAAACACTTACCGACATTGTCAACAGGGTCAGCAAGCAGGTCATGGGGACATTCCTCTGAAATGGCACACAAAAACCAAAGGACAGTTAGCCAAAACTGCTGACACGTGTTGATTTGGGAATAGTGAAAGTCACTTTAGTGACAGAAAACTATGAAATTACAATTCGAATTTGCTTTTCTATGCAAGTTACTGAGGGCTTTGAATTTGAATCTCAGAGCGAAATGTTATGTTGTGACCCCAATTTAAAGGGATCACCAAAATCATGAAACTACAGTCACCATTTACATTGGTCATGTAAACTTGATTACCTTTTTGGTTGTGCTACAACAAATAGCCTCTTAGTCAATTAATGCCAATGAATAGTGGCTGGTGCTTTCTAGCTTAAAAAGGCATATAAAACCACAATAAAAGTATCATACAAATTCATACGAACTTTCCAATTTTAAGTAAATATCTCCTGAGATTGTTTCTCTCCCGTTGTATTCTATAACTGCAGTGTCAGGGAATTGATTCGAGCTGAGTCATTGAATTGAACTTGAAACTGGATCAGTGCGATTCAAGAATGAATTATTCAGAATGGTTTTGTGAACACGATCAAACATTTCAGTGAAAAGAACTGAACACAACAACTTGTTGATGAATAAGGCATGACAAATGTGGCTGTCAAGATTTTGAGCACACAGACTTGTATGGTGCTTTTGAAGATTAAAAGCCAGTAAATGTTTTTTTTTTTATTTCTCTTTTTCTTTCTTTTTTTCACTGAAGGAAAGTTAAAGACATTTAGAACAAAATGAGTGTGAGTAAATTATGACATTTATTATTTTAATTTTTGGATGAAGTATTTCTGTAACATTCTGTAAACAGTTAAGAAGCACACACACACACACACACACAACCAAATGTGGTATATTATTAAGACTGATTTATAGCAGAGGAAGACACTTTTGAGTATATGTGTAAAAATATGAACCAAGAAAACCACATCACTGAGAAATCATTATCTATCTCAGTTTGTTCAGTTTTCTGAAACCCCAAATAGCCCCAAAAACATCTAAAGACTACAACATCTAGGGAAGAAGAAAAAAGATTTGAAGGTATTTTTGTTTTGTCACACACTCGCTCAAGGTATTTGTAGCTCCTGGCAATGAGACTAAAAGTGTCAAAGCAACGTTTGCATCTTTTACAGAGAAAAAAGGAGGAAGGAAATCAGTCTGTTTTCATTTGAATGTGCTGTCCATCTCATCAGATATTTGAGGCTAAAACCTCCGGAATTTTTTGCAGTTTCCCTTCCCACAGGAATGTTAAATAGATACACAGCTCACCGTCTGACCTCTCCAAAGGACAAAGATTGTTATCAGAATGTGAGTGGAGAAGAAAGATGGAGTGACTCAAAATAATCTACAACAGCCATCTGATCACAAATACACATCAGCTTCAAATCAACGAAGACGAAAAGTAAGAGAACAACAATTAAGGTAGAAAACACCAGTCATGAAATGTATGAACAGGTTTGACTCTGCTTTTTTATACTTTTTTTTTTTTTCACAAAAGGTCCTCACAAATAACGTGGAAAATATTGACAAAAGACAGCAGTGAGGCTAATAAATCAAGTAAATCATGCCAAATCTAATCATTTTAACAGCTTCCTCTGAGGGCTGTTTAGAGGTAGGGTATAGTCATCATTATATTTGAATGAAATCCAGAGAAGGGTCTATCTGCATCCTGCAGTACTACAACGTACTTCAAGTTACGCCCCTTCAAGCAAAGAAACAAGTGTGGACATCATTGACTAAACATGGTTAAGTATGAAACAACAGCTAGCAGTAGCCTAAAAAAATAAATTATACCATCAAATTAATACAAACTCGTGCAATTACAGCTAAAAACCAACCCCCCACACCCAGACCTTACCCTAAGCCTACCTCTTCCATAAAAATAAAAATTTACTGTAGAGTTTTCATAGTTAAAATACTTTAAAAATGACGAAAACAAACAGGATGATTATGGCGTTGCAGTTGTTATACGATCTGATGCCTTATCACTAGGTGGCGATAATGAAGCTTAAAAAGCACGGAAAGTGAAGTAGAAGAAGAGTGAAGTAGTAGTAGAAGAGTAGTGACGACTCAGCGATTGTATCTCGAAGGGAGACAAAATCTTTGAGGCAAAATCTTGATAAATAACAGTAAATTAAATGTGCTACTTATCGATCTGTGTTTCATCTACACTTTAACCTCTACACCTACCGCAACCCTAAACCTACCCTTACAATACTGAAAATATAGTTATTAAATTAAATAAATAACTATTAAATGACGCAATATTGATGTGCGCATGTCCAGCGGCCATAGCTGTATCCCTTCTAGTCTTTACCTAGTTAGGGGCTCTGATCTTCTCCAATCATCTCTTTTTAACGTCTTGTGAGGTTCTGTGTGGTATGGACAACTTCAAGTTACGCCCCCTGCAACAAGTTACGCCCCCTCTTGCGGCCCGCAGACAGATTCAATTGGAGATCCATGACGTCTGAGAAAGGTAATAAAAAAAATCTCTCTCTCTGCGTTTGCGAATGCTTGAGCTTCTGTAGAGTTACTGGAGGGTGATTTAGAGCCTGGTTAAAATTTTTCTTTTAAACTTTTACAGGTTGTTTTGCTTGGTTTTGCTGATATATCTTCCTGAATTGTTATTGTAGATGTTTGCAAGGGGGAAAGTGGGTTTAAACTGGTGGCTATGGATAGTTCAGGAGGAGCAGATTTTTTCCGGCGATATGGAATTAAAGTGCCGGTGTTGTGCCGAAATCGGTGACCTATCGAAAACTGTGACCAGGGGTCGCCGTTGAGCAAATCTTCGCGCGAAAGCGCGTTCACATGCAGAGAGCAAACACTGAAGCGGAATGATACTGCAAAAGATGTTTTATGTATAAAAAAAGAAACGTCCAACGCTTATACAGTATACAGAAGAAATTAAACATTAATGCTGCGCTGTTATTGCTGGACGTTATACAAAGAATGGATTCGTTTTGTATTCTCATTGTCTGATACACGTAGACTTTATTCTTATTATATCAATTACAATTACTCAAACTAAAATTACAGTTTGTTAGTTTGATTGATATATATATATATATATATATATATATATATATATGTATGTATGTATATATATATATATATATATATATATATATATATATATATATATATATATATATATATTTATAATATATGTATTTATAAAATGTGGTGTATTTATAAAATGTGGTGTATATATAAATATATATATATATATATATATATATATATATATATATATATATATATATATATCTAGATATATACGACGAGTCAAACATGAAACAAATACTATTTTAATTTTTAATAAATACCATAGTGTTTTTGAGCCATACTATAGTAAAGTACTTGAATTACTTTATTGTGGTAATTGTATAGTTGCTGTGGTAATTTAACAACTATAGTAATATAAACTTACTTGATCCAATACTGTACTAAGTTTTCTACTATTATAGGGTATATTATATAGCAACAAACTATATACAGCATACTACAATTTACTATATGACTCAAAAACACTATAATATTTACTATAAATTACTATATAAAGTACTATAGTATACCGAAATATGTGACCGCTCTTTATTTCACCACAACTGACTGCAATGTTCTATAAAGTGACTCATGTGATGTGTGAACACCTCCCCTTTCTGTTTTATTAAGCTTATTGATCAGATATCGATCAATCTATAGGTACAGTAGGGTCACGGAATCTGACAGGTCAAATTCATAGCTACCGAAATATGTGACCGCTCTTTATTTCACCACAACTGACTGCAATGTTCTATAAAGTGACTCATGTGATGTGTGACCACCTCCCCTTTCTGTTTTATTAGAGTTTAAGTTTAAGATTGACGGTTTTGACTGTTATCTTTGCGACAACTGAAATCTTAAAGTGTTTCAGATGTGGTAAGGAAGGCCATTTAATACGTTCATACCTTGAAAGAGAAATTCAATACAATGGCACTGTGGAAAGTGGCTTCGAAGAAGGGAATCAGGAGAGCAATAAAATGGAACAGGTGATTGTAGTTGGCAGAAAGGAAGAAAGAAATGTGGAGGAGGGAGGAGGTGAAAGGGAAATGTAGAAGGGTATAAGAAGGAAATGCAATGAATGAGCTAGTAGAAAATTTTCGAGATGATGGAACTATTTTCAAATTCCAATGATTAAGTGAAAAACAAATCAAAAGGAAGTTGTGCCTAAATCTAAGAAAAAAATGCATAATGAGGGTACTCTTCTACTATTCTTCAATATTGGGGCTGAAAGAGCATGGTTACGGGCTGATGCTGAAAGAGGAAGAGACGCTCGCAAGCTATCTCTCTCCGAAGCTGGTATCGGCCCTAATGGCCCCCAACACTGCCCACCGAGCCCACAAGAACTATATCTACCTTGGTGGGCAGAGCATATCAAGCCTCTGCTCAAGCTGCAGCATGCCTCCACACTATGGATATGCTGCAAGCTTACTAAGCTGAACTGCTAGGAGATCTTGATGAAGGCCAGGGGAATCAGCCAGAAGCTGTGAATGAATTGCGTCAGGCCACAGAGCTGTCTCTCTATGCAACCAAGGAAACGACCAGATCTGTCGTCCGTGCAATGGCAGCTCTGCTGGCTACGGAGAGGCATCTATGCTTAAATCTAAATGCCATCAAAGAGAAAGATAAAAGTTTCTTGATGGATACGCTGCTGTCACCTCCTGGCCTCTTCGGCGATGCAGTAATTACTGTTGTCGAGAGGTTTCAGGAGGCAAGCAAACAGGCAGCGGCCCCGCCGCTCTCACCGGGGCTGCTGAGCTGGAGCAACCCCAAACTTCGAAAGCCAGCACCTCTTATTGTGCTTCCCAGAAGCAGAGCACCACCTCCCTAGAGAGAAGGGGGGCAGGGGAGGAGCTCTCAACCACAGCCTTCAAGGGGTAAGATGGATCTGAGGGCCATCATTATCACCAAGAAGGCTGCCGGGAATAGGCCCTGACATCAGTGGTGTCAGTATACGATGCCCAGTCCTCTTCGGAGCCTTCAGGAAGCCGTTCTGCTAACCCTGCCACTTCGTGTTTTTCAGGATACAGCAGTCTCCAGCGAGCACATATCTCAGTGTCCGCCCGGCAATGTAGTGGGGCTGGGATGCTCGCTCCCACTCGGGGGGTCCCAGAGCAGTTGGTCCGGGTGCTTCCTGCCGGTTCGTCATTACAGGACACTAAAATGATCTTTCAGGGAACACCAGAGGCCAGCCTCGAGAGGCTGGTTCCCTTAGTAGAATTTTTGGCAGCATGGAAGCTACTGCCAGGTATTTCTGGTTGGGTCCTGCGTACAATCGAGTGGGTATGCCATTCAGTTTGGGTCACACCCGCCAAGATTTATGGGGGTTCTGTGGTGGGACCCGAGCAGGCTCTAGTAATGGAGCAGGAGGTAAAAAATTTGTTGAGGAAAGAAGCCATAGAGCATGTACTTCCTCCCGACAGAGAGTCTGGGTTCTACTGCCGATATTTTATCATTCCGAAGAAGAATGGGGGGTTGTGTCCCATTTTGGATCTGTGTCTTCAGAACCTGTCAGTTATGAAGCTCAGGTTCAAAATGTTAACCTTGAGACAGATCGTGTCACAGATCAGGTCTGAGGACTGATTTGTCACGATAGATCTCAAGGACGCATACTTCCACGTTTCCATCCTCCTGCAACACAGGAAGTACTTGAGGTTTGCTTTCAGGGGCGAAGCATACCAATATCGGGTTCTTCCGTTCGGTCTAGCTTTATCACCCCGCACTTTCACCAAATGAATGGACGCAGCGCTGGCTCCACTGCGTCTGCAGGGCATTCGTGTTCTCAATTACATCGACAACTGGCTAATTCTAGCTCAGTCACGTCAGTTGGTGGTTCATCATCGAGATATTGTTCTCGCTCACATAAGAAAGTTGGAGTTGAGATGGAACGCCAAGAAAATGTGCTTCCTCCAGTACAGAGAACCACTTTTCTAGGCGTGGTTTGGGACTCTGTTGCGATGCTAGCACAGCTTTCGCCTGCTTGCATAGAATCAATCCTTTCTACCATCAAACCGAACAAGGCTAGGTTAGTCACTCACTGTTTCAAAGACTGTCGGGTCTGATGACAGCAGCGTCCGATGTGATACCTTTTGGCCTGTTGTACATGAGACGCCTGCAGTAGTGGCTCAGGACCAGGGGGTTTTCTCTGAGGGGAAATACATTTCGCATGATCAAGGTCATGAGACGGTGCCTATGTACCTTGGTTATGTGGAAGAAGCCCTGGTTTCTATCCCAAGGTCGCATTCTGTGAGCGCCATGCTGTCACAGAATGCTAACGACGAATGCTTCCCTCACAGTCTGGGGGGCAATCCTGGAGGGTCTTACGACTCCGGGTCTGTTGAGGGAACACCATCTTTCCTGGCATATCAATTGCCTGGATATGTTGGCTGTCTTTCTTACTCTAAAGAATTTCCTCCCTGACCTCAGGGGCCACCATGTGCTTGTCTGGTCAGACAACACATCGGTGGTCGCCTACATAAATCACCAGGGGGGTTTGCATTCGCGTCCACTCTGCAAGCTGGCGCACCAAATCCTCCTGTGGTCCCAGGGAAAGCTGCTTTCACTCAGGGCATCTTATATCCCTGGGGCCCAGCATGTGGGAGCAGACATCCTGTCGAGGCTGGGGCTGAAACCTGGGAAATGGAGGGTGTTTAGCCAGGTGCAGGTGGATCTGTTTGCGTCTCAAGAGATGTCTCACTGTCCACTCTGGTTCTCTCCCTCACCCATGGTGCATACGTGGCAGAGGCTGCGTTTGTACACATTTCCCCCGATCGCTCTGCTCCTGGGAGTTCTAGAGAGAGTTCGCTGAGACCAGGTCTGGCTCACCTTGGTTGCCCCGCAATGGCTGGGCTGAGTGTGGTTTCCGGATCTAATATCTCTCCTAGAGGGCTCTCCTTGGGAGATTCAGTACTTCACCCCTGCCCAGAACTGTGGAAGCTTTGAGCTTGGCCTCTGAGGGGGCCCAGCTCATAGACTCTGATCTTTTGGCCGAGGTCGTTAGTACCATCCTTTACTCTAGAACTCCCTCCATGAGATAGTTGTATGCCCTGAAGTGGAGGGTTTTCAGTTCTTAGTGTAGGGTTCGCCAGTCAGACCCAGTTAGCTGCCCAGTTGGTTCAGTTCTGGAGTTTCTACAAAAACGGTTCACGGCAGGGTTATCTCCTTCCACTCTGAAGGTATGTATGGCGGCTATAGCAGCTTACCACATCCCTCTGGATGGTATGTCTTTGGGGAGAGACCCGCTTGTAATGGGCTTCCTCCGTGGTACCTTAAGGCTTAGGCCAGCAGTATGGGATAGGGTACTGGCATGGGATTTGGCCTTGGTACTCCAGGGTCTTTCGCTGGCCCCGTTTGAGTCTGTTGAGGAGGTCCCAGTTAAGTTCCTGACTCTGAAAACTTTGTTCCTCCTCATGATTACTTCTTTTAAAAGAATAGGAGATCTGCAAGTCGTCTCCATTTCAGGATTCTGACCAGGAAAGAAGGAATCTGCTGTGCCCAGTGCACACTCTACCCGAAGTATGGCTGCCTCTAAAGCTCTGCTCTCAGGAGTATATTTGCAGGATGTTTGTGATACGGTGGGCTGGTCCTTGCCATGCAAATTTGAAAGGTTTTATGACCTGGATTTGAGCTCCACTCCTGGGGCTCGGGTATTTTCGTCCTAGTGCCACTCTTATTACACTAGACAGATATTGGTCAGTATGGCTGCGTGGGTATAGATATTCCCACAACGTCAATTCTCGACGCAGCGCGAGTTCCCTTGGGGAAAGAGAAAGGGAAAGAGACGCTGCGTCGCCTTCCACACTTCCGGCATGCCTGTCAGCGACAACTTCAGACTTTTTTGAAGCTAGTGTTGCACTGTTTGAGCTTACTTTATGGTTTCCTGGTCTTGATGTCACCCGCCTCTGATGTCCAGCGACACCATTGGACTTCTTTCACATGTGCTTCATGACGCACTCACGCGGAGCGTTCCCACAGCCTTAATTCTCGACGGAGCATCTTGTTCCCTTTTCAGGGAACTAAGGTTACAGTCGTAACTGAGACGTTTTCTACAATCTACTAAGGGGAAGTGAAATGTTTAAGTTACTAATTATTTTCTGATATGATTGAGTCAGCCAGATTTTTGATGTGGCAAAGAGGAGAAATCTCTAATTCAGATAGAGTTAATCCAGATGTCTATATAGGCTGAAGAAAAATAACAAAGATTGAGTTCTCAAATAATGCAAAATAAAGTGATCAAATGGGGGAATAATAGTAATGTGTATGTTCTGTGCCTTTTGTTTTGCTCTCTCCTAATGAGTAGTTTTAAAATCTCATCCTTTAATTTAAATGGAGCGAGAGATGCTGCTAAAAGAGCACAATCATATGACGTTTAGAATATTAAAGGAAACTCATAGCACACAATAAAAAATTGTCAGATTTGTCTTAGTCATAAGTGTTTTTAGTGCAGGAATTATTTTTCTTTCCAAAAATTTCTTGCCATATTCTTGTAGAAGATATAGTAAAAGGAAGATTATTAAAAGTTACAGTGAAATATGGAAATTATATAAATATGAGATTATTTTGGAATTAATCAATGTATTTTTAGAAACACTTGCTAATACAATTCAGCAGTGTGAAGATCATTATTTGATACTTGATGTAGATTTTTAATTGTACCCCCAATGATATTACTAGAAATCATTTAGGCCTCACAGTCCCTCAAGACACCGAATGTTACAACTTATTAAATCAAATGAACTTTGTGATGTTTAGAGGAACTTGCATGAGAATACAAGACAATACACAGAGAAAATCACATTGCTTTAGCAAGGTTGGACAGATTTTATTGTTTATAAGTTTCAGTCATGTCCAGTAGGTTTTTCAGATAATTCTATGGTGATTATTTCTGTTTATATTAACTTTGTAAAAATTAGGAGTGCATATTAGCATTTCAATTGTGCTTTTGCTGAAGATTTTAATTTTAAGAAATGTTTTTTAGTTTTTTGCAAAACGGATATTGCAATATGCGGATGCTGGAAGGCTTTAAATTGAACAGTTTTGTAATCAATATACTTTCAATGTAACTAAGGATATCGAAAGATCTATAAAATATTTAGAAATTGAAATTGTGGAGCTTCAGGATGTTTGTGGGTCCATAAGAAATCATTCATTTTCAAATGAATTTTCAAATCACATCATTTTAAGGCACTGAAAAAAAGCAATTTTGACTCATCTATTAGGAGTCAAGATTTCAAAATATATATGAAATGGATGCCCATCCAGCTTCTTATTTAGCCAAGAAAGATAAAAATATCCAAAGATCTGATGATGGAAATGAACTTAGAAAAACTTCTCATATACGCAGAAGAGCAAACTCTATGCCAGTGAGCACAAAGAAGATCATTTATTGGCACAACAATTTTATAAAGATCTTCCTCAGGTGGCTAAAAAGCTTTTGAAGAATTAATGGAACCTTTGTCAAAGGAGGAGTTGCACGTTTCCTTTCAAAGCTTGAAAAATGGTAAGGCACCAGGAATTGATGGATTACCAATTGATTTTTATAAAGCCTATTGGGAGTTTTTGGGAGAAGATCAGCTTGAAGTTTTGAATGACAGCTTGAAAGGAGGAAAGCTGCCACAGAGCTGTAAAAGGGCAGTTTTAACCCTGCTCCCAAAAAAGGCGACTTAAAGGAAATTAGACCATTTTAGACCAATGCGCTGATTATAAAATCTTGTCTAAGACTTTGGCTAATCGCCTAAAAGAGGTGATAGAAACGGTAGTACATATTTAAATCAATCATATTGTATACCTTATAGATCAATTGTGGATAACCTCATTAGTTCGAGATCTTTTAGATGTTTCAAGGCTTTTTGGCCCAAAGTTCGGCCTGATTTCCCTGGATTAGGAAAAAGCTTTTGACTAGGTGGAACATTATTACATATGGGATACTTTTAATGCTTTTGGTTTTCCTCCTGGTTTTATAAACATGATAAAGGTCCTTTTATGAGGATATTGGAAGCATATTGAAGATCACTGGTGTCTTAAGCGCTCCGTTTAAGGTGGGAAAAGACAAGGGTGCTCAAGGCTTGGTATTTTATATTCAACTGCTTTGGAACCTTTTTTAAGTCAAATAAGGGAGAAAATTTGTAGTTTCAAAATTGATAGTGTGCTTACTGTAAAGATATAATAGTTTTAGTTAATGATCAACAATATGTTAACAGACTAACAGACATTGTCAAATTTCCTCTTATTTGGTGATTGAAATGCTGAAAAAAACAATTTTACCTGGTGGAATGTTATTGGAAAAGGCAGGTTTTAAATATTTGAGGGTGTTTTTAGGTGATGCGGCACCAATGCAAAAGAATTGGGAAAATGTTTTAGAAAAAGAGTAGAAGTGGCTTTTAATAAAAATGTCTTTTAGGGGGAGAATCCTTGTAATTAATAATTTTGTGGCATCTATGTTATGGCACCGCCTAGCAGTATTAGAACCCCCCAGTGGACTTGTTAGACAAGATTCAAACTTTTCTTGTTAATTTTTTCTGGGAAAAATTGCATTGGCTTCCAAACAGTGTGTTGTATCTTCCCTTTGGGGAAGAAGGACAAGGTTTAATACAATTTGCAAGCCGGAAAGCAGCTTTTAGATTACAGTTTGTTAAAAAAAAAAAAAAAAAAAAAAAAAAAAAAAGTTATCGTATCAAAAGTTGTCTTGGACAAATATAGCTTTTAAGATACTCAGTGTGGTTAAAAAGTTAGGATTAAAGAGAGAATTATTATGGACAGATTGTACAAAAATGGATTTGAAAAATCATGGAGTTTGATGAAAGTAACAAGGTCTACTGTTGGAAAATCTTTGTAGTGGTTAATGTGAACCACTGATTCATGGATCTCATTTGAATTTATATTTTGAAATGGTGCCATGGTTTGAACAAAAATGAAGAACACAAAGATTATAACAATGAAGGATTTGGTGGAAGTGACTGGATGTAATTTGAGTAATATGGTTGCATTGACTCAAAGACTTGGACTTCGGTCCGAAAGAGCATTTGGACAGCTTTTGGGAAAATGTTGAAGCTCTTTATCTGAAGAAGAATGGATGCTCCTTAATGACTTTTCAAAATTAAAAAGAAGGCCAAACGCTGAAGACTCATTTCCAGCAATGATGATTTCTCCTGATTTGCCAGATACAGATATTAACTGTACTTTAACTGTGTCAACAAATGGGAAGGACAGAAATATTAAGTTTATTGGTGGAAAATCTTTTCATAAAGTGTGTGTAAAAGTGTTAAATAAAAAAACAAGTTGATACATCGTTCTGATAATCCTTGGCGATGCCATTTACGTGTCATTTACCTGTGAATTTAAGTAAACCAGTGTGGAGTGCACTATACGAGCCACCATTGACAAAGTTTACTGGATATTTACAGTGGAGAATCTTGCATGGTATTGTTGCCGTGAACGCTTTCATTTCTATTCGTAATCGGTTAGTAAATGACAGTTGTATTTTTTGTGATCAGAGATAAACTATCTTTCATTGTTTTATATATTGTGGGAGGTTAAAACCTCTGTTTGAACTGGTGAAAGTGATTTTTGATGACTTTGGTGAAATGTTTAATATGTGTTTTC
Organism: Opsariichthys bidens; assembly: GCA_037194245.1. Taxonomy (NCBI): domain Eukaryota; kingdom Metazoa; phylum Chordata; class Actinopteri; order Cypriniformes; family Xenocyprididae; genus Opsariichthys; species Opsariichthys bidens. The sequence goes on along the minus strand of CM074293.1, from coordinate 15,335,781 downwards.
ATTTTATAGTTTTAAGGAATCTAAAACAAAGAGAAAAATAGACGTTTGCTAAATTTTATCATTGGTCAAGCAAAAATGTCTATTTATTTAAGTAGAAAACAGAAAATTCAATACGGAAACGACTGCAATATAATGATTGTGTTTAAGGTCTTGTAAAAGCGAGAATTAAACATGATTTTTCTTTTTATTCCTGTGTAAAAAATGTATTGGATTTTGAAAAGGTTTGGACTAATGGAGATGTACTTTGTAAAGTTGAAAATATTTTTTTTATTATTTGCTGATGAATTGAGATGAAGCAATATGTAAAAACCTTACTGTGTGTATGATTACCGTGTCATAAGGTTTTTCTAAATCTCTCTTTCTTTCTCTCTCTCTGTGTGTGTGTGTGTGTGTGTGTGTGTGTTTTTACTATGTTCATCACTCTGTGCCTGATTGTTGTTGACAGTGCCGATTGGGGCAGACATCAGTAGCCTGAAGTCAGGACCAGCTGTGAGTACCAGCACCTTCAGAGCTCGGAGAGGGAACAGCGAGAGCACTGACCCAGCCAGGAGGCTTTGATCTGGGCTAGCACTCCATTGCTAACCTCTACAGCCCTGGAGCAAGGTGACACCCAGAAAATCAGAGAAAACACTGTGAAATGAGAGAAAGACATGTCAGAATTGGCACATAGAGAAAGACAATCAAAGTTAAGACAAAACAGTGCCGATGGAAGAGTAACCAATGTCAAACATACACAAACACAGACCCTGGCCGCTCTCCTTTTGACCAGATGTGTGAGCATTTTTCTCTGTCTGTGAGCACTGGAGAAATAAACATAGCAATATATCTGCAATAGAAATATCCTGTTGTACTGTATGGGAGGAAGTATTTACTTAAATAAGTCTCTAGATTTTAGTACATCCTTGTTCGTGCCCAGAACACATTGATTATAATGTGCTCCAAATAAACAAATTAAATAAAAAATAAACAACTGTTTCAGGGGATGAAATCTAGATCATTTAGATATAATGTCTGGCAATTGACAAGATTATTAAGTTGCCATTAAAGATGCCACATTCACATCATCTAACCAGAAGACACAGTGTAACATGCACCAGATGACCTTTGACCACCTGTTGGCCAAACAGAATCACACACATTGGGCCATAAATCCATGTTACATTCACTTTAGGACCTTAATACATTATTTATGCCCTGATTCATTCCATATTTTGTATGGCAAAAGTAGCTCTAAGCACTATAAGACCAGGTCAGATCTGTACCACAAGATCAGAGAAGCCTGTTCACACAGTTGACGTAATAGAGGATGTCAGCTTTCATTAAAAATGACATTGTTGAGTTGTATGACAGTTGATGTCAGCTGAACAAATAACCCTGTAAGTTTTTCTCCTCTTCTTCAACTTTTTTCCTCAGGGTTCAGTCAGAACTTATGGAGGTGCTTATCTATCAATCACCTTATTCTGTCATTGATTCTTCCACAAAATCTGTTTCTGCACCCTGGAGTATAGTGTGTGTGTGTGTGTGTGTGTGTGTACTTGTATTCCTTACATTGTGGGGACGCAAGTAAAAACAGTAAATCTTGACATTGTGGGGACCTTTTGTTGGTCCCCTTGAGGAAACAAGCTAATAAATCTTACAGAATTATCTTTTTTGAAAATCTAAAATAGCAGAACATTTTCTGTGATGGGTAGGTTTAGGGGTAGGGGGACAGAATATACAGTTTGTACAGTATAAAAACTATTATGACTATGGAAAGTCCCCACAAAACACAAAAACACGACGTGTGTGTGTGTGTGTGTGTAACATGTAAGATCCAGAAAATACATCTCCAAACTGATGAATATAAATATATTGTTAAAAAATATTTATTTATATTTTTTGAAAAATGTTAAACATTTGTTTAACATTTGTTAACTGTGATGACCTTAAAGTTCCCTTTACTCCAAAATCCCAATGTTACTCCTATTTGTGTTTACTAGGATGGAAAGGGACAACGATTGCCATTTCCCTTGGTACAGTCTTGCATGTTGTTTTACTTTTTTATTCACTCAGTCTGTGTTGAAAAGAATCACAATAAATCTTGACTTGACCTAACTTGACTTGTGCACCATATGAACACAGACATAAACCTCAACACATACTGACATACAGCTCCAGTTCCTCATGTGGAAGCTGCTGGTCACACAGTCCTTCGCTATAAATGATAGAGCCTAAAGGTGTTCCACACATTTCTGTTCACCTCAAGACACATCCCGTCTGTGTGCATCATTTCTGCTCTGCTACAGTACACATACATACGTCTTCAAAGCTCTTCTTGTCAATTCAAATCTTTCATTTTTGTGGCAGGTGCTTACTAAAAAGAGGGGAAAACAAGAATAAGTAAGGGAATAATGTTGGAGGAATAAAAAAAGAATTATCACTTTGTGCTACATGGTAACCACTGGCAACCATTCCCACCCCTAGGTTGTTTGTTTTGAATGTAAGGATTCCAACCAGCTGTTAATGACAGCAATAATCAGCACTCACTCTGTGTGTGTGTGTTTGGTTTGTAAATGTCGACGTCTGACTGGTTTTCACACATTAACAGACAGACGTGCGGCCTGGTGAATCTGCTTGACAGAAATATCACAAACCATCAGCGTCTTCACAATGCACACACAAACATTAGCACACAGTCTCTCTCACATGCCCACACCAGACTGTAAATGTCAACAGAGCCTGTAAAAACTCAAAAATCAGAAAACAAACAATTATTGCATCTCTCAGGTGTCAGAAAATCATGACACACCACAAAAAAAAAAAAAAAAATCATATCTCCACTGCATATTAAAGCTGGGACAGAAAAAAAATATTGACAGAAACAGAGGGCTCTGGACTGCCATGTGGAAACCCAAACCGAATGATATGTTAGATAGAAATGTTGGATTCTATTTTAAAAGATTGACCATTGCAAATCCATTTGCACTTGAAGTATGTCAGAAATAGAATGGGGCATCAGTTTACTGTCATCCAGTGTAGACAGCATCATTGATTATAATGGGTTCTACTTGATTTTGTCGCATCAGTAAAACAAAAAACACCGCTTCTAATCCAGAGTGCGTCATAATCTATTTCAAGCAAGTTTCCACTTTACCGTATGGTCTAGGTTTCCTGAACAACTTTTATGAAAATGTAGTCACTGTGTAACTTAACCTCCATTAACATACATTTAATCAGATAAGAGAGTTCCAAACATAAATAATGTTTACATCTGTGCTACTGTAGTAATACACGCAGTGCAGGCACAGCAATTTCAGTTTCAGTTCATCTCAAAAAAGGACAAATGAGAGTACCGGAAGTTACAGTGAGCTGTACTGTACCTGCACAAACACCGGGAAGTGCAGTGTTTTTATTTTTAGACTGGCTATAGGCAGGTAAATAACACATAGTAGTGTTACAACATGCAACAGGGTTCGTTTTAACACACTGCACCCTGTGAAGTCATCGCACTGCGTCGTCCAATGGCTTAGTTTCACACGTGCCTCTGACATTGGGTTCCATGGGACATGTCCCCATAGCGTTATTCGACACAGTATGGATTTCACAAAGTGAATTATCACTTCCAATTTAAATCAAGAATCATAGGATTCATTCCAGCCATTTTAGGATAACACAATTTTCTTTCATTGTCTAAGGACCCCCTGAAAAAGCCAATTTTTAAAACACCACTGGTACAAAAATGTTTAATTGAGCGAAAAGGTCTGTCATCAACTGATTCCAAATGTTGTTACTCCGTTTAATATTTACCGTTGCTCAAAAAGTAGAGCATGGTGCTAGCAACACCAAGGTCATTAGTTCGATTCTTAGGAAAATCAAGAACTGATCAAATATAAATGTGTACCTTGAATGCAATGTAATTTGACTTAGATCAGAGCGTCTGCCAAATGTAGTGATATTTTGTTACGTGTGCAATTAAATTAAATTTTAAGTCTGTATTAAGTGTCCAGATATTTTTATGTATATTTTAGTTCTTTTCAACAATGTAATGTGCATCCGTTCTGGGTTTATTTGCATATTACTGCACAGTAGCTGTATTTAGCTGTACTGGTTACTCTTTCCTTTGTGTTTCTGTGTATTTTATTTTATCATTGTATCAAATTAAATAATATACTGTAGATAAGTATAGCATGGAAAACATGCATGTATATGAATAATAGAAACATAAACACACATGTGCAAAGAAACCTTTAATCTGCTTTGAATATCAATTCAGACTGTCACCGACAGCAACGCGCAAAGAATAAAAACGATAATCAAAGAGGAGAAAAGAAAAGGGGAATTAAAAATCAAAGGAAAGGAAAAGAGGCTCTCTCTCTTTCTCTCTCAACCCTTCATCACAAAGCTGAATCAATTACTGCCACTCCAGAAAGTGAGTGAGAGAGACAGGGAGAGTAGCAAAGGAGGAGAAGAGAGGGATTTGCAAGAGACTCAACCAAAAGGCAGGAATGTGTGGAGAATAGGAATCAGGTGCTTTTTCCAGATATCCGATAACGTCGTTCGCCTTTTGTTTTCGTCTCTTTCATAAACACACACACGTCAAAACTCCCTTAGTCATCAGAAGCACTTCGTCAATCTACACATGCGAGCACACATTCTGTCAGGGAACACCCATTGCGATCACAGACCATGTGTCCTATGATGTATGAATATATGGATGACTGTGAAACCACGACAAAACTCAGCGTACACAGACATACACACACATCATATTTGGTATTCCAACTTTGAAGAGCCAGCAGTGAACTGTTATTAAGTCCTTTCAACTTCAAATACTTACAGACAGGCAGACACACAAATGTGCACACACACACATTCATATACATTTACGCTAACAAATGCCATGTATGTTGTTTTCAGCATCTTGGGGTGATATGAGCCACAAAGGCAGAACAGATTCTGTTTATCATTGGTTTTGGTGCAGTTTGCTTTAAAGAGTGTTCTACAACCACATCATACACACACACAGTCACACATACCACATCACTGCTTCTAAACCTCAAACACAAATGACTCCAGACAATGTGGCAGACCACAGAGTTAGCAATCCAGTGACAGAAAAAGAGAGTGTGTGTTATGGTGCATTTTACCACTATCACCAACTTTTACATTAAACAGCACATTAACTGAAGTGGAGTGTTATAAAATTATTTTATCGTTGATTGTTGATCGAATGGTCTCTTATTCCAGCTGACTAGAAATTCATTTGGGAACAGCCCTGGTGTTGAGAGCATAATTGTTTAATTTATTTAACAATTTAGTTCCCTTTCGAAGTGGAAATTCGGCAGGGTGAGGAGTCTTCAATTAAGGGTCTGGCCTTGCCCTCGAAGCCTTACCAAACGATCTCACAGCTTCTATGAGGAACGCCCTCGGCGTGACCGGTGCCTAAACATGTACCCAACATGTCAATCTATTGGCTGATGGCAGTCCATGATGTCACAAGTGGGCTGCCCACTAATATAATAAGAGTTTTCGTCAGTGTGTTCTTCCTTGTAGGCGCTTCCTTATACCAGAGGACTCCCACAAGCTCTGTATTATCTGTCTCGGCCCGGAGCATGCACAAGCAGCTCTCAAGGGATCGGGATGTGTCCACTGTGACAAGTTCACGGTAAGGATGATCTGATAGGGTTTTCTCTTTTTCGAGGGGGAGGGACAATTGCCTGCACCTCAGTGGTCTGGCCCTGCTGCTGCTGAGACAGTGAAGCGGCTACAATCGTGGGGGTCACAAGTTGAGCTGGCTAAAATATTCTGTAAGTGATGACTGTTTCCCTATTTCCTCAGGTGAGGTCAAGCGATCAGCTTGATTTAGAAGCATGCTCAGAGGGTCCATCTGATTATGCAGAAAGCACGTTGCTAGTGTCTGCTGTTTCTGAGCAACTGGATGTGGTTGGAGGATTGTGTGATGATGTTTCGACTGAATCCGGTCCTCTCGCCAGCCCTGTATATGGGGAGTTACTGGATGTAATGGCCTGTTCAACGCACAGCCTACGTTTGGCCTGGTTGCATGAAAAATGGGAAGTTGCTCATGGCTGTTTGGACGAGCTCTTCCTAGTGGGCCATGAAAGACCTTCCCCCATGAGCCTACCGCTTCTCCCAGACCTTTGTACTGAGATAAAGAAGCATTGAAAAAATACATACTTAGCTCGTGAGCAAGGCGTATGCAACAACGGGCCAGGATGGTGGTCTCTGCACACCCTGGTGGTGTTGCAATCATACCAGGCTGACCTGCTCAAGCACAAAAGTTGTCTCCTGAGGTGGTGGTGGAACTGCACCGGACCACAGAGCCACTAAACAAACTGCTACGGCTATTGGCCATTCTATGGCAGCCATGGTGGTTATGGAGAGGCGCCTGCAGTTAAAACTCTGAGAAAGATTAGTTTTTCCTTCTTGATGCCCAATCTTACCTTCGGGTCTCTTTGGCACCTCCTTTGAGACTGTGCTAGAGATATTAAAGCAGGCAAGGGTGAAATCCGCTCCCTTTATGAGATTCATCCCCCTAAGGGTGAGTCTAGAACCTCTGCCACCCCTAAGCCAAAGGGAGACATTACATTCAGGCTCGTTTGTACTTGATAATAACATGACAACGTATATCATCCTGCTGTCACAGAGGCCAGCCATTGTGTCTTCTGAAGCATTTCATGGGCTGAGCATGCCTTGTATTAGGAAGCTCCCTTTTTTATATAAAGGGTGGCTACTATAATGCCCTGAATGGGACAAAGTGCTCCTGCAGTCTAGAATTGATGCAGGGTGAATAAGATTCGAGTAGTCATTATTTGTTCACCTTGGTTTACTCTCTTCCTGATGTCAGTTGGTTTAGGTTCCCTTAGCAAAGATGCATGTGTGCGCCTCTATTTCCGCCCAATTTTGTGGGCAAGGTTTTGGGGCTTCCCAGAAAGGGAAGAAGGCTGTAGCCTGTAATGCTGGTCCAGAAAACTAGCATTTTGCACACTTCCTTCAACATCTGCTCTTGTATTTTAATGTGTATTTTGCATTTGGAAGAAGCCATCCACTGACTGTGAAGAAGAGAAACCGATTTGTATTTGATTTATTTATAATCATATTCTTGTTTTATCACTTCTCTCTCTTGCAATGAGATTCCTTACAATCCTAAATTAAATCCGGATATGATTGTACAAATGCAGTGTAAACATTATGAGCTAAATTAATCCCAGACTGCAAATTGAAAGACATTGCTTTGTCCTTTGGACAATAACTGGTAATATGCTTCTAATTAAGACTTTATTTATTTATTTCTGTACTTTTTGAATGATCAAGGACACTGTGCTTCCAATAAAATGACAAATTCTTAACAAAAGCCCAGAGCAATACAATGATAGTATGTGACAGATGTGCCAGAGTTACACAAACAAGCACAATTTCAGTAAAAGACAAGTCAAAAACAATAATGTTGCATCCAAGAGTCAGTTTTTCAAAGACATGAAGGCCTGGGGCTTGTGCATACATAAGCTACAAAACACACACATACCTAGAAATGGGGCAATGAGTGTATGCATCTCCATGGTTCAATATAGTTTAATTCTAGTTTAATTAACTTAAATATTTTTAAGTTCAAATGTCACGTTTTCATACATTTTGAATGATGTATAGACTAAAATAATGGATGTAATGTTAGATTTAAATAAACAAAAATCTAAATTGAAAACATAAGAAAATCTATAGCTAAATATGTATCTAATATTTTATATTGTAACAGACGATAAAGATAAGTGAGGTGGTTCAAAACAATAGAGCAGTTATACAGATAATATGTATAAATAAGCTGAAACAGATAATCCAAGGTAACAAACACAATTTAACAGCATCCATAGCGCAAACAATAGGTGTGCTCTAATTTGGAATATAATGAAAAATCTTTCAATATTTCATTGCCAACATCGTCCATGCCAGTGAGTGTGCTCGTTGAATTCGGGGTGATAGAATAGAGCCCCACCCACACTCCTGTGAATGAGGGTGAGCTGCAGCTGGCCTCTAAAAACTATTATAAGCATTTAGAAGAGGATATTCCACTGAGTCTCCCATGTCCATTTGTCTCCTGAGTAAGCAAATTTGCTCAAATAAAATTATTAATTAATTTATTGGGAACTTTAAAAGAGTCACTTGTCTTACGACCGAGCAACTGAATCGTCCAGCATTCATTTGCAAGGGCCGTAACTATAAGCTTTGAATCTTGAAAACATATTTTTTTTAAGCAAGGTATCATAAATCAGCAGTTTAAGACATTAAATTAAAAGAACATAACACAAGACACTTCTCTTTAACGATATAAATGACACTTTATTGATTCCTGTGACGAGCAGGGCGGGCGAGAGCCGTGAGGGAACGGCGCGAGGCCGGTGACGCGAGAGTTAACGAGCTTCAGGTGCTCGGCGCACCGGTCTCGAGTTCCCCACGGAGGAGCTCCGGAAGCATAAAGGAGGAGCGACGACAGTGAAGGACGAGAGAGGACCAGGCCTGGATTTTATGTTGTGTTTTATTTGGTTTGTGTGGGCGGCAGTCGCCGTGAGGAACTGCCGCCCTTATACTTTCGTTTTATTGTTTGTTTATTTGAAAATTAAATACGTTGAATGTTCGCCGGTTCCCGCCTCCTTCTTCCCATATTTACGAACTTTGTTACACTGGTGCCGAAACCCGGGAGGAAGGAGGGACATGCTGTCGAAGAGCCCTCGCTGCTGAGGGGAATCGCGGTGCTGAGGAGATCGGGCAGCGCGGGAGTGAAGACCGCGAGTGGCTGCCCGAAGCGGTGGTGCTGGAGCGTCTGAGCAACGGGTGGGACGGAGAGCTCGCTGCCGCGCCCCTGGGACGAGGTGGGATGGCGGCCGTCCAAGAGGGAGCGGAGGAGCCGCCGTTCGCCGGGGGCCGAAGCCTGCTGCCTGCCGCCGTAACGGGGAGGAGCCGCCGTCCGCCGTGGGCCGAGGCCAGCTGCCTGCCGCCGGAGCGGGGAGGAGCAGGGAACGGCGGGCTCGCTGCCGGCTGCCCTCATGAGGAGGAGTCATCGCCGGCCGCCAGGGGGCGGAGGAGGATCGGGCCGTCCACCGAGCGTCCAGTGCCATCGCATGGCACCGCGAGGAAGAGCCTCTCGGCGGGCTGAGGACCGAGCGGCAGTGTGTCGGGGAGCCGGACCAAGAATTTTTTTTTTTTTTTCCTCTCTCCACTCTCTCGTCCTTGTCGCTCCTTGTGCTTCCGTCTCCTTTTCTCTCGTCTCGTCTGTCCTTACCCCCATGCGCTGCGGCCGCCGAGACTGGCCCCCGGGGGGGGGAGTAAGCGCAGTCTCGTGGGTACTCCCCGGCCTGCGAGGGGCAATGGGGGTATGTGACGAGCAGGGCGGGCGAGAGCCGTGAGGGAACGGCGCGAGGCCGGTGACGCGAGAGTTAACGAGCTTCAGGTGCTCGGCGCACCGGTCTCGAGTTCCCCACGGAGGAGCTCCGGAAGCATAAAGGAGGAGCGACGACAGTGAAGGACGAGAGAGGACCAGGCCTGGATTTTATGTTGTGTTTTATTTGGTTTGTGTGGGCGGCAGTCGCCGTGAGGAACTGCCGCCCTTATACTTTCGTTTTATTGTTTGTTTATTTGAAAATTAAATACGTTGAATGTTCGCCGGTTCCCGCCTCCTTCTTCCCATATTTACGAACTTTGTTACAATTCCTAACACAAAAACTAGTATCTATCAAACACACGCACGTATCCCTCTACGACTTTTCTCATCCCCGGGTCATAAATGAAATGTTATCTGTGATCCCTTGCCTTTCAGATAGTACAGAGACCGTAGTTTAGGCATGATTTCCCTAAAAATAATATAATACATTTTACGCAGATTTCATTCAAGCCATACTTTGAATTATGATGAGAGGATCGCAATCAATACAAACAATGGACACTTTCAATCAACCATTCAAAAGTTATAACAATTACATTAATTGTGAGTGATCTGAGCATAACTGGCCACATGTGTAATGTGTATTGACCCTTCGCAAAGACCCGCCCCCTTCAGTTACTGTTGCTTTGTCCAACAAGCCATATGCTCTCATGCCACACATCATGTTCCCACACAGTGAAAAATACATCCCGGCGCAAATAGGACACTGACAGTGCGTCGACAGACAAATGAAACAGTTCCATAATTAATATATTGTAATTTTTTTAAAGAAGTTTAAACAATAAATACCGTATTGTGGCTGTGACAGATCACTCTAGCTCCTTCGAGCGGCTGGTGAACCATCCATCTCTTCATACCAGTTCATTTATAGCATCAAATAAACATGAATGGACATCAGAAGAAATGTTGTTTCAAGCAGGGAAAGACGTGAGTTCAGTCTACTAACTCCCCTGACTGTTTAGTCAGGCAAAATGGCAGATTCAGGGTTGTGATTGGTCAGATCGCCTGTCAATCAATCTGTTTGCGAAGGGTCAGTTATGCAGTTGAACGAGGTTTGATTTCATGTCCACTCAGAATTGTTTTGGAACAATTTGATGCAGTTCATATATAAAAGAGTCTTTGTGGGGTTTCCTAGACTTCGATTCTGTATCACTCAGAGGTCATGCAGAAGAAAGTGGCCTGTTTTGTCTCTCTGACTTCGGGATCAAAAACTCTGGTGTTATCTTATTGTGACTAAAGTTCATTTCAAAATCATTTGGCCTTTTACAAATTGCTTAAGTTTGACACCTCTTGTCACGAAGCCTACCGACACGCCCACCACCGACCCTGCACTTCTCCCAGCCAGCCGCTCTGCCTCACCAGAATTCTAATCACCTCCACTTCCTATATAAACTCACCTCACCAGTCACTCGATGTCTGATCTCATCTTTACATGGACACACAGACTCTCCATTGCTAGATTCCTTACCTGTCTCCCATCAGCCCGTTCCGCCCGGCGATCTCCGTCCAATCCCAAGACATTAAACTCCAGGACTCTTCACAAGTATCCCTCTATGAAGATATTCCAAGGACTTAAGAACTCTGCTTGCTTATATCACTGACTGTGCTGATCCATTATACTAACCTGCTATCTCGTCTGTGTCTGACACCTCTCTCATCAGCTAGGCTCCAATTTTACAAGCTTGCTAGGCCATAAAGTACTTAGCTGGGTGGGTTTGGTAGACTTAGAGGAGCCGCAAATGCCAGTTTTTCTGATTTTGGCTCCTGCGTGTTGATTTGGTTTGAGATGAGATTTGCATGGAGTTATGTTTCAAAGGATCATCTGGAAGATTCATTTGTCTGGTTCATCCTCAATTCCTACACCTGCATCTTCTCTTGACCTGCCCAGTTCCATATCTCTGCTGGTTCCACCCAGTTCCAAGACTCCTGCATCTCCAGTGATCCCGCCCAACCTCCCTCTCCTATCAATGGTAATATTGATTCAACATTACGAAGTGATATTTTTCAACATCACTTTTGCACCCTCAGTTAATGCTGAAAGAATCTTGAGATTTCAACAAAATATTCATTAGAATATAATTGAATCAACATTATGAGATGATGAGCTGCATTTAATATTGAAACAATGGTGAACAAAAAAAAATCAATGGTAATGCTACTGAATCAACATTACACTATGATTGATTCTACATCACCAATTTTTTTTGTGATTGTCCGTCGTCTACCTTATTCCTTTTTAACTGTTGGCGTTCCACTGTACCACTCGTGGCACAAATACCATTCAAAAGAGACCTTAGTAATGCTAAGGGGTTGAAGGAAGGCAAGGGGCTCTGCAACCTTTGAGTGATAAATGCAATTCATGGGCTATGTGTAAAGTGTGGTTCACCATTGTTACAAACCTTGTAGGTGGTTCAACAAACAACATTAACGTACAGGATGCACCTGCGTTTTCTCTCAATGATAAGTTGATTAGACTACTAAGAAGTGCACATGCAAAACCAAAATGGGCATTTACCAATCAGTGGCCAGTTTCAAATTACAATGGATATTTTTTTAATCCATATGTGCTGTTGGCTTTCATAGATTTCAATGCTGATCCAACACACTCTAAACATTTAAATGTCAATCTTAACCAAAATGATGGTTTGGATCAACGTCATTGACAACTCAACATTGATAATGTCACCATGCTATCTGGACATCTCCCTTTTGAACCGTTAAATACCTCCCAAGGCCTCTCTCTTTGTGTGACCTAAAAAGCATCAATTTCTCTTTATAACAGTATCTTGGCAAGACTGTGAGGGTCAGGTTTCTGATCTTTTTTAAAAAAACAAAACAAATGTTTTTGCATCTTTCACAATTGTTACACACACTCACACATTGCTGACACCTCCAGAGATCTGCTGCTACTATGAACATCCAGACACACATTGCAACTGATATACAGAGCCTGCAGTGACTGAGTCAACATTTCACACATCAGGAGGTAAAGACATGAGTGTGCGTAGCTTATTCACAGACAGTTCTGCTAATTCAAGCTGTCATAATGGGCAATGATCTCATTACAGCCATTTAGCAGTGCATACTATGAAACTATTCATGTTCCTGTTTTTCTATCACTGCAGAACCTGTTTGAATACGAGCCACTGAATATCAGCCTAATTTACATTTTCCACCATTCCAGACCTCCATACTGTACCAAATTGTTCCACAGAGTCAGCAAACTCTTTTTTGACATCACAATAATGTTAAACACAGATGAAGCTCCACCGTAATATATTCTGACAACACCAGCTCTTCTGCTGCTTGTGTGCTAAGGGTTTTAACCTTTTATGCCTGTTAGCAGCAAACACATCCACACTCAGTGCCATCTCACAAACTTTATAGCCTTGTGACCTTCAGCAATGAGTCTCTGTTAAAGAACACTGAATTTAATTTACATGTGAACTCTCCATGTGGCGGCTGCATCACTAGTCAATTAGCCATAAAATGCTACGAGAAAATCTCAGCAAGATGGTGGGGACAGCGTATTCCGGATGAATAAAAACATCATTGGGCAAATGAAAAGCTCGCTATGCATGGACACACCATCCATCATGTTTAAGAGCTGACCCGTTAAACCTGTCTCAGTGCTTTTATTGTCTCAAGATAGAACAAAGTGACTCCTCATTTTCATTGTCCCTGTCCAATGTTAACCATGTCTCAGATGATGACAGAGAGCCCTTGATGAGATGTGGACTTTAAAATGGAACATCTGATTGAGGAGATTGAAGAGGTTGTCATTGTGATAAGTTTCAAGAGTGGGTCATTTTGACATTTTCAGACGTCCAGGGTGTATAAGAAAGCGTTTGTCCTCTAATAACGTACCTTTGAAGTCTACTCCAGTCTTATTTCATTCATTCTCAGTCAAAACATGAACACTGTATATGCTGCACCAGCATACAGGGAAATCTTTCGAAAAATCATACATTATTTCACATTTCCATTGTGGTGGTACCCATGGAGAACATCTGCTGAACAATGAGATGAGATTCACAGTCCATCCTTGGAGTTCACAGTTTTGTTTCCCCACAGAAATGCTCATGTTTCTCTAGGGAAGAACATTACAGTACAAAGGATTTTCCACATGAATCTGTGGAAGAGTTTTACTGTAATAAAACTTGAAGGATTCATCCTCTCTTTTAAGATTTTTTCCTTCTATATTTCTCAGTATGTAAGTGTGTGGCTCTGTGTATTCAGCAGTGTGATACCTGTGAGCAAACCTTCTTTGAAAAAACGACAGAAGCAGAAAACCATTTCAGCTCTATAACTAATTGGCTTGGCATACCTGTGTGAGTATATTTTTCTTCAACATCTGTTTTTGTTAATCACTCCAAAACCAAAATTGCTCTTTCTTCACTGCTGGAAAAGTCTCATTCACTCAGACATTAGTCCCCTGGATGCATGTGGTGAGTTCCACTGGTGAAGGTGAAATGTGAGTCGCTTAAATATTCATCTGAGTGTCTTAACCTTTGCTCCCATTATTAAAGCTGTTATTGTTGGAGAGAGACAATGGGTACAGGACAAAGGAGAGAAATAGAGTCAACATCAGTTAGGGGAAAATAGTTCCCTAACATGTTCTAACAACAGAACTTCAGTGGACTGCAACACATTAAGGGTGAGTGAGTGGGGAATTACTGTATGAATTAATATTTGCAGACACATTTCCATAAAGCTCATTTAATGATATATTTGAATTCTCTGGATCATTGTGATCCTGATCCTATCCAACATTATGGGTTAATTATGCAGTTATCAGATTTTAGTTATTATTCATTAACTGAACTCTACTACATCATTAGGACTATATTATTTTATATTATATTATAATTACGATGCGTGTCCGGGAAGATGAAGTGCACGACGAAGGGAAACTTTTTCATAGAACTTTAATAAGGAACAAGAGACTTTCACACAACACCATGGAACGAACATCAACGACGGACAACAACTGAATGGAAACACGGCTTAAATAACACAGGAACACACGGAGGTAATGAGACTAATGAACTACACACAGCTGACAGAAATGAACTGATAATGAACTCAAACGAGAAACCATAGAAACAGAACCTAAGACCCAGGGACATGACAAAAACAGTCCAAACAGAGATACATGTAGCAATTATTTTATAGAATAGAATAGTCAATGAAGGAGAAAGTGCTGAGCTGCAGTCACACTAGACTTTTAGCATGTCAAATTTCTGCAGACAGCAATAATCATAATATGATTTCATACTAAGTTTGCATATTTTAAAATTTTGGATGTATTATATCTTAATCTATTCCACTTTATTGCAACACTAGAATCCTGCAGATTTAAAGGTTGTGTTCTTTTAATTCAGCTAAGAGGTAATGCCATGATATATCAGTCTTTTATTGGGCATTCATGATAGGATTTCACATGGTAGAGTTCACCAAACCTGGAATTTCTTGGGATTGCTTGAGAATGCAATGAAATTCGCATGAGCTTGCATTTCCTGACATATGAATGGAAGTCAATGGAATGAAAGGTGTGTTGTGAACACCTAATGTGTTAGTACAGTAAATAAGTCAGAGAAAAAGTAAGTGAATGAATAAAGAAATATGTGAGTGAGTGAATAAATGAGTGTATGAGTGAGTGATGAATGCATATAAATATTATGCAACATAGGCTCATTGGAAAACTGTGCTTCTGCATTTTTGTAAAACTCAAAATTTTACCTATACATACAAATCACAGAAGTTTACAGCTGAAATTATATATACAGCTGAGTTAATTAACATATACTACAATATGACTGTGGGACATCAGATCTGGTGTATTAGTGTTTATGTGAAATAGATTTATAAGAAGTTTTCATTGGATGTAATTTGACATGACATGCTGATTATATCTGAAAGGCCTGAAATATAATCTTCAACTATGTTTATACTTTTGGGCCACAGTTATTCACTTCTCAAAACACACTCTGTGCATGTATGTATGCATACTGAATGTATGTATCTCTTTGTGTGTGTGTGTGTGTGTGTGTGTGTGTGTGTGTGTGTGTGTGTGTGTGTGTGTGTGAGAAAGAGAGAGAGAGAGAAGTTCTAAAACTAAGTTCAACAGGGAACTTCAATCTGGCTGTGAAAGAGCTGAGAGCAAAAGCAATGAGGATCCTCTACATGATTAAAAATACAATTCGACATGAAATTCCAATTCAAAACTGGTTTCAGAAATCTTACAAGCAATAACTGAACCATTTGCTCTGTAAGGCAGTGAGTATGAGGACCCATAAAAACCCAAGATTTTTCAAAATGGAAAAAAGAGGAAATCAAAACTCTGCAAATTTGTACAAGCATTTTAAAAGTAAACAAAGACACCAAACAACTCATGCAGAGCTGAAATAGGACAATACCCCTTATTAATAACCATCCAAAAAGAGCTCTGAAATTCTACCAGCACCTGAAATGCAGTGATCCGAGCTCATACCAGGGTGAAGACCTGCGGTGTTAGGAGCAGAACGTGCTGAAACCACAGCCATACCTGCACAGCATAATCCGGCCACACCAAATAATTCAATTACAAAAACAAAATTACATTACCTATTTTAATAATGCCACTAAATTACAAAAGAAGATGGAACTCACACCAGAAAAGAGACTACAATCCAGCAGAATATCTGAGCTGTGTGAAAGAGCATAAAGTGAGAAAGACCCTAACCCGATACAGGCTGAATGATCAATGCCTGGCTGTAGATAGAGGACAGCACAGACAGAGATGGCAGCTGTGAGAGCAGTGACTGTGTTCACTGTGCTCTCAGACAGAGTTGGAGACCCTAGATCAGACTATTTCACAAAATTTCAGATACTACAACCAAATTTTATGACATTATCAAATACAGAAAAATCAAGTCATTAATCTAGGAGAAAACTCCAGGTTGATCGCAACAGCATCAATATATGTAACAGCTTGCCACAATCTAAGAGAGTCAGCCAGTGGACAAAACTAAAGTCAGCAATATTCTTAAAGTCTAAATGTATGTACAGTTCCCTTTCAAGGGAACTTGCGCTGCATCGAGAGTTTGACGAATTGGGAACGCTCCGTGTGAGTGCACATGTGAAATCAGTCCAATGGTGTCACGAGACGTCAGAGGCGGGTGATGTCACGACCAGGAAACCATAAAGTACGCTCAAACAGTGCAATGCTAGCTTCTGTGTCTTCAGTAGCGCTTTGTGTGATCTCGTTCATTCTATTTGGTGTTGTCTGTCTGTTATACACAAGCACTTGTTATTATGGCGAGCAAGCAGCAGTTTAAACTGTGTTCCTCCCTGCCCTCGTTACATCACGGGTGGGGATGCATTGTTTGTTCGGAAGCGGAGCATGCACGGTCAGCACTCAAGGGTACTGTGCAAGCTACTTCCCTTGTGGACTCTCCGCTCCCGCTTGACGGTCTTTGAGACATGCCAATGAGGAACTGGTGGAAGTTTTCTCTCACGCTGTTGCCAAATTAAACAGATTGGCCAGCAGAGAGGCAGGACATTCATCCTAAAGCAAGCTAGACGAGCATTTCCTGCTCTCGCAAGCTCAACCTCCACGTCGGGACCTTCCGTTTTTTCCCGATCTCCACACTCAGTGGAAGAAACCAGCCTCATATTGTGTGCATAGTGCACTAACCATGCACTATTCATCAATTTTGGGGCTGAAAGAACATGGTTATGGGTCGATACCAAAAGTGGAAGCTCTCGCAAGCTATCTCTCTCCACAGCCAGCATCGGCCTTAAAGGCACCAGGCGCTGCCCACCAAACCCATGAGAACAACTTCTGCTTTGGTGGGCATAGCTTATCAAGCCTCTGGTCAGGCTACAGCATGCCTTCATACCATGGATGTGCTGCAAGCCTACCAGGCGAAATTATTAAGAGATCTTGATGAGGGCGGGGGAATTGGCCCAGACACAGCCGATGAACTGCGTCGGGCCACAGATCTGTCTCTCTGAGCCACCAAAGAAACGGCCAGGTCAGTCAGCCGTGTGATGGCAGCGCTGGTGGCCACAGAGAGGCATCTGTGGTTGAATTTGAGCGCCATTAAAGAAAAAGACGAGAGCTTTCTTATGGATGCGCCGCTGTCGCCTCCTGGCCTCTTCAGTGATGCAGTAAATACTGTTGTAGAGAAGTTTCAGGAGGCAAGCAAACAGGCAGTGGTGTTTCAAAACTTCTACCCCGCCACTCTCAGATCTCCGGGGCTGCTGAGCGGGAGCAGCCCCAAACATCTAAAACCAGCTCCTCATATCATGCTGTGCAAAAGCAGAGCGTCACCACCCAAGCCCCTCCACAGAGAGGGGGGGCAGGGGAGGCGCTCTCAACCGCAGCCTTCGAGTGGTAAGACGGATCTGAGGACCGTCCTTATCTCCAAGAAGGCTGCGGGGAAGAGACCCTGACATCAGTCGTGTCAGGTCTCTGAGGACAGTCCCCTCCAGTCTTCTTCAGTGCCCTCAGGGGGCTGTTCTGCCAACCCTGCCCCTTCGTGTGCTCCAGGGTGCAGCGGTCTCCAGTGCGCACATAACTCCATGTCTGCCTAGCAACGTAGCGGCGCTGGAAAACTACTGCCAGGTATTTCTCGTTGGGTCCTGCACACGATCGAAAGCGGGTATGCCATCCAGTTCGGGTCATGCCCTCCCATATTTATGGGTTGTCCTGCCAACAGTGGTGGGGCCTGAGCAGGCTCTGGTGATGGAACAGGTGGTAAAAACTTTGTTGGGGAAGGAAGCCATACAATATGTGCTTCCTCCCGACAGAGAGTCCGGCTTCTACCGTGGGTATTTTATCGTTCCGAAGAAGGATGGGGAACCAGTCTGTTATGAAGCTCAGGTTCAAAATGTTAACCTTAAGACAGATCATGTCACAGATCAGGTCCGAGAACTGGTTTGTTACGATAGATCTCAAGGACGCATATTTCCACATTTCCATCCTTCCACAACACAGGAAGTACCTGAGGTTTGCTTTCGGGGGTGAAGCTTACCAATATCGGTTTCTTTCGTTCGGTCTAGTTTTATCACCCTGCACTTAATTCTAAGTTGGTTAATTCTAGTTCAGCCGCGTCAGTTGGCGATTCATCATCGAGATGTCGTTCTCACTCGCATAAGAAAGTTGGGGTCAAGGTTGAAGTCCAAGAAGAATGTGCTTTCTCCAGTACAGAGGACCACTTTTCTAGGAGTGGTTTGGGATTCTGTTGCGATGCGAGCGCAGCTTTCACCTGCTCAATAAATTTTCTACCGTAAACCGAATAAAGCTAGGCGAGTCACTGACTGTGAAGCAGTTTCAAAGACTGTTGGGTCTAATAGCAGCAGCGTCCAACGTGATACCTTTTGGCCTGTTGTACATGAGACCCCTGCAGTGGTGGCTCAGGACCAAGGGGTTTTCTCCGGGCTGGGGGGTGATCCTGGAGGGTCGTTTGACACAGGGTCTGTGGAGGGAACTCCAGCTTTCCTGGCATATCAGTTTCCTGGAGATGTTGGCTGTGTTTCTTGTTCTCACGAATTTACTCCCAGACCTCAGGGGCCACCGTGTGCTCATCCAGTTAGGCAACACAATGGTGGTCGACTACATAAATCACCAGGGGGGTTTGCATTCGCGTCCATTCTGCAAACTGGTGCACCAAATCCTCCTGTGGTCCCAGGGAAAGCTGCTTTCTCTCAGGGCACCTTATATCCCTGAGGTCCAGAATGTGGTAGCAGACATCCTGTCAGACACCAGGTCCGACTCACCTTGGCGTAATATATATATATATATATCCCGAGAGAGAGATTTTGATTTCAAGAAACATTTTTACTATCAATATAACATTATTATTATTATCAATGTTGAAACAGAGAGAGAGAGAGAGAGTTAATTACAGATGTGATCATTTTTAGAAAAATTATTTTGACAATGTTGTATTTTTTTATCAAAAAATCATTTTAAACATCAAAAAAGTAAAAGTAAACTTTGTGAAAAAAGTTTAGTATGTATGCGTGTGTTTGCTGCTGGGCTAAAGGTTGCACTCTCTGGGCTCCTAAAGATCAAAGACACTGTTGCTGTGGCAATGGCTGCTGTGTGGGATGTTGCCGTGGTGATGAGAGTGTCTGGCCACCTGTATGAACATTCTTCCTGCAAGAACATACACAGACACACACCTTCAACCGTATGCTGTCATAGAAACCCAGAACATACATTAATGGGTCAACTTCACTAAAGACATTGCACATCTGGGCTGAGAAATCAGAAAATTATTTGGTCAATTTAGCTTGGAAGGCTTTTTCTTTTTGACAAAGATTCATATTTTTTTCCAACTTAGAAACAGTCAAGTCAAGTCAAGTCATCTTTATTTATATAGCGCTTTTTACAATGCAAATTGTGGCAAAGCAGCTTTACATTAATAAGAAAATGGTGTCATTGTGCAGCTTATTCTATATATTATTGATTCATTCCGTTGCAAATATCAGTAGTTATTAGTCTAGTTAATTTAGGTATATCAGCACTGCAGAAAACAGTGACGTAATCGTCCGGCTCAGCTCAGTTTGTATACAACGGCGCCAATGCAGGCATATCAAAAACACTGCTGAATATCAAGCAAGTGTCCCCAACTTAAGCAAGCCAAAGGCAACAGCCAATGTACAAGAGTTAAAAAAACTGGATCAAAGGCATCAGAGATCAAATTCAAGTTTTTCCCCCCATCAAATGTGAAAATACACACACACGCACAATCAAATCTGTGAGTAAAAGTTTTTAAAAATCCCATTGTGTGTTGTGTGCACGTTAACATGTGTGTTTGATTAATGAATAATATGCGATTCCTTTCTCTCCTCTCTGCATGGCAGAAGTTGTTTTAATAACAGCACTGGCCCATCTCTCAGAGCAATGAATGAAAGGACCTGAATGCTCCTGACACTCGGGCAGATAAAAGACTTTAACACCTGTGGATTGAGGGGGTGTGGGAAACACAGAGGAAGTGATTGATCTGAATTCACACACTTTCACACAAGGAGCAAACTTAGAAGGAAACCAGCGCACTGACTGAAAAGTAATGGTTTAAATCATATGAGTTGATACATTCCTAATCCTCATAGTTTTCTTTGAAACATAATGTGTCAACATCTAGGATTCACAAATTCATTTCTGTAATATGACTATTTCACTGCAAAACCGTTTTAATTGACTATAATATATAGTTTTAACAATAGACAATGAAAGTTCACTGAAGGCAAGTTCAAGTTTAGAACCCATGTGCAGTTTATTAACACTTAAACGCATACTTCGGATCTTTAGTAACTTGACTTAAACTTGAATTGTGCAGACTTGACAAAATCCTGACAACACTCACCAACAATGGGATACACGAACAAAGCTAGACAAGAGGCAATGGGAACATGAGGGCTTTCACATGAAAGAAGGTGGAGCCTCAGAGCCACACCTACCTGTTTGTAAGATTCGGAACATCTTGTGCTTTCTCTCTCTTTCTATCACGTGATGTCTCCTTTTGTGATTCTAGATATCATGTGATTGTAATCATGTCCTTATATGTATTTCCAGCTTTTGAAGATTGGTTTCACTTCTTGTTTTTCTACCTATATCTGTACCCCTGGACAAATGAATAAACTTTGTGTCAATGTTTGAACTGTGTTGGTCTCATCTTTTGGCACCCAGAATCGATTCTGCATTTCTTGCTGCATTGCTCAATCTCAAAGAGTCTTCTTGAAATACTCAATATCAAAATTATTTTTATTCTAACACTATTATATCATCGCCACGGACCAATGGTAGCACAAAGGTGTTCGCCAGCTGTAGCAAAATTTTCATGCATTCACGCAAATTCATGCATTACATGCATTGTGTCTACGCTCAAAAGGGACATGGCAACTAAAACATTAAGCTAGTTTTAATGTCAAAACTGTCTCAGGGTTTATTTACAGACAGTGGATCAATGATAATGATAAGTGTCATGGACCGCATTTCCCATTATCCTCCTTGGCACCTAATCACCCAGCAAACATTTGGACGTTTAATGACTGTTGAAAAGACGTCCCTCCGACACATCCCGTCATGGTTGAAAAAGTGTTCCAAAATTAAATTTAAACGGACATCTTAGACATTATCTAATTAACTAATTAATTAAGTATTATACATGTTGAACACCAGAGAATTGTAGACGAGTACAAACGTATCAATGCTTTTTTAGGAAATGCTGTATTTTTACAGATTTATGCCATCCTACAGTGCCTATTTTTGGAGCCCACACACTCCCTCAGTCATTGTCTGAGTCCGTGTGATGCTACAGACTACTTACCTGCTTGATGTTCCTGACTACGTTGCGAGCTGCTGATGTTATCTCATCCAAGTCATCTTCCAGCCATCCCTCATCTAAACGCTGTCCTCTCGCGTGCGTGCTCCAACGTTTCTGTAAGACAAAGACTCAAAATTAACAATACAAGTAGCCTATTTCTCATCTGCTAAAGTTCTCAAGGATCATCACTTATCTGTTTATTCAATGTGTTCCTGCCATATCTTCAAATAAACCTCCAGTAGCAGGATTAACTTTAAGTGGCATTGCATCACATTGGTATCAATTAAATGCATTTACAGATCGGTTATATTTATCAAACATGTAGTCACGCAATTTGTGGCGCATCTGTATTTGAGTGGCATGTGAATGTTGTGTATTACCAGTACTACTGTGTGTTGTCGATCACTCAAACTGCCCATTCTAGGAATCACACGGAATAAATCGATCATGGGTCACTAAGAATACTGCATTAACAGTCACATCCATTACTGTAAACTTTTATTTTTGCATAATGCTGCATGCATTTGGGTAGGTGGGTCTATAATTGTAACATTGGCCAGCACAACATAAACTAAAACTTACGACAGCTGTGAAAGACCCACGGGTGTTTTTTTTGTTTTTTTTGTTATTTGAGTTAGACAGTAACAAAAAGTAATCTGAGTCTGATATTGATCTAAATAAACATAGATATAATTTAATGTGTGGTTAGTGGTTCTCACCTATGGCTTAAATATTTCACAAATAATTTTATGGAATTATATAACTAGTAATATTATAATAAATATAAATACAAACGGACCACGAGGCAGATATTACATATGGAGAAGCTTAACGATTGTTGTAAAATTTAACTCTGGGATGTAATAAACCCTATCTGTCCAGAGGAGCCACAACATACAGTGACATGCTCCGCAACAATGTCAGTGGCACATAACGCAATCCGTCAGAACATGGCACAAGTTTTAGTGGCCACATGCCAATGACAACCGGATGAGCCACTAAACATGCGACTGAATGTTAATACTGACTCTCTGAACCTACCATTGAGCTCTCAGTTCTGATCATTGCATACAACCTTGAGCATGACAATATTATAATAACTCACTGTGAATATTATTTCCTGCAAAATAAACACCTGTAACATATAGTTATCTTCATACACTTCAAAAACACCTAAAATAAGTACAATAAACATTATTCTCATTGACAGAGCCCTAAATATTAGGCTTATATAAAGTGTCACTATTTTAAAATGTCTTGAGCTTGATATATATATAAAAGTTGTTTATGCCATTTTCTATGCACATAAATCAGAACAAAAAATAGCATAAATATCCATATACACTGTGGTTACAGACACGGTTTTCAATTAAATACTGATTGCATATTATAATACCCTACCCAAGATTTATTGATGACTGAAATTACACATTTATTTATCGATTTATTTTATGATGGGAGACAAAATCAAAATCAAGAGAGCAATCAAATAGCATTAATGACTGACAAAATCGCTAAATAGATCTAAATAGACCAGAATAATAGTGCATTACAATAATCTACCCTCGACATAATAAAGGCATTACGCATCAGGCAGAGATAGAGAAGGACATAGTCTAGCTGTATTTCTGAGATGGAAAAATGCAGATTTCGAGACCATTTCGATATGGGCATCGAATGACAGTTATGGATCAAAAATAACTTTTGTAGATGGAGGCACATGGTTAGAATCAGTTGTCAAATTTATATTATTGCATGAAAATATAAATATATGCTGCACCCATTCCCTCAATAACAAAATAAACAACAAAATTGAGAAAACCGCCAGCAATTTTTTTTTTTTTTTTTTTAATAGAGTAAAAGAAAAGCATCTGATCATTATAGCAATGTGACTATGTTTGTACGAGCTTGCAATTCGGCACTTTATACTTTTATATAGCACTTTATACAATATCAAGCAGCTTAACAGTATTAAACATGAAAACCAAAGCCAGTGTCTCATTTCATCAGAAGTACAACTTAATTTTCTACTATAAATCAGCTTTCCAGTGTGTTCATGTTTTCACTCTCTCCTCATGGGAGACAAAATCAAGAGAGCAATCCAATAGCATTAATGACAGACAAAATCGCTAAATAGATCTTGCCAGAATCTACATTTTGTGTCTTTGCTCTCTTCATTTCAGCCTCTCAATGATTCTTGCTCACAACTTTACGGCTACATTGTTCACAAGCTCAAGTTTCTTTCTGTTTGCAATTACAAAATCAAGACGGTAAAAAAAAATTATTAAAAATGGCCACATGAAGAAAAAACAAAACAAAACAGATGGACTCAGTTACTAGATATTTACAAAGCTAGAAAAACAGATAACGAAAGCATAAAAAGTAATAAAAAGGAGAACAACAATATGTACGTGCATTTGTATGTTCATTCACAAACAAGATTCAATCAGACACCAGCAAAGATTCGTTCAGCAGATTCACAAGCAATGAAATGTTCTTTCACAGGTCGCACTCGAATGCTACCGGCTTGTGCTATAGTCAGTCTGTGGAGGCAGGAAAAGCCACCAAACAGTTGAGCACTTCAAAAGGAAGAGACTTCAGTGAACAAAAGATTTGAGTCAGTGCAAGGATGATTCATTCACTTAAAAGATTCATTCGACACATGCATTAAGCACAAACATGGAGCAGTTCCTAACAGTGATGCTGGCTTTAACAGACACCACTGCGCACACACACACAGATGAGGAATATATAACTGTAAATGAAGATGATAATGGTGACAGAGAAGCATTTAGTACATGTAACATAGAGCTCATGCTGCTCTAATTCACTTACTGCTGAAATCAAGTCTTGTTTACATTTAAATCAGCATCAAGATTCTCTGTCAGTCCAGCAGCTTGAGTTTATATTTGAAATTTGAGTTTATATTTGAAATTTGAGTTTATATTTGAAATCGCCACAACTGTCCCTGAAGCCTTGAAACCTTGAAGCCTGATCACACACACTGCAAACTCTTTACAATTCAACAGTTTGATAAGTTTCTTCAGCTTGGGAAGTGTTTCTTCAGTCATCAGCATGGAACAGCGTCGCCTGAGAAGAACCAGGACTCTTTCCACACACCTGAGGGGATTCTGGGTGGCCGACTTCTCTTCCAGTCAAGAGCGTTGTGAGCTTTCATGGCTGGCAGCTGTAAGCAGGTTGGATCACCCGTACAGCTGCATCTCGGCCAAAGCTCGAAGACCCAAAAGATCGGAAGAGCAAGTGAACAAGCGCCACCTGAAGAACGCAGCTGTCCTTCCCGATGTCCGTCCAGCAGCCTCAGTCTCTTCGGTGGACGTGTGTCCGGCTCCTCTGTGTCAACAGGAAGAGTCTGTCTCCATCCACGGCTACAGCATGCAGGGCTACCAGGACATCTACCGCTCGGTGGCAGAGCCCATGATGAAGACACGCTATGGTCGGCACCGTCCCTACAGCCTTGAGCTGGGACTGAAGATTAAGCAGCGTCTGTGGGAGACTCTCAAGCGCCCTTCACTGCTGGAGACAGAGCAACCAGATGGACGTGTCCTCGTCACTGAGAGTTTCTCCACATCCAGAAGAAGCTTGGCTCCTCGTGTCCATGTGGACATCAGTGAAGAGCCGCTGCCGGAGGAACCGCCGAGAAAGAAGCCCAGGCACTGAGTCATCACAGTGGGCCAACGTATGTACATACTGTATATAGTCATAGAGTGCGTTTAAAGTTTAATGAGTAAGTTTCAGTTTTTAAAGTTTTAGTTTGAGTAAGTTTGTATTTTTAACACATTGCTGTGGGTTGCAGGATGTTTTGGTGACAATCAATGCACTGATATGTGGTTCCTCAGTTGTTTTAAACAGATTTTTGTCTTTTTCTTTGTGGTTGTCGGGATTTTTCGGACAGTTTTGTTGTTGACATGCGTTTGCCGAGGTTTTCTGAGCGATTGTTATTGTGTTGCTGTTCGGTCGCTGACTCTTCTGAGTGGTTTTTCGTGCTTTGCTACATGGTTGTTAGGATGTTAGAGCGGTTAGTGGATATGCGGTTGCTTTTAAAGAGTTAAGGTAGGGTAGGTTAGGGTCCCTCACACGGTTTGCAGCTTGACGTGCTGTGAGGGCTTGTGTGCATCAGTGATGCTGAGAGCGACGCCACTGCTACTTCACAACTACAGCTGGGGTCACCCATAGTGGACTGGTCTCAGCTGAGATGCCAGACCAAGACAAACCACCTGATTCTGGACAGCGGAAGATTGGCCAGAAGATCATAGTCTTGTGACAACGACAATGATATCAGAATTACCTGAATGGAAGAAACTTCATTCTGATTATAAATGTGGAAGTCGTAGATGGATCAATGGAAGCAACTGTTCAAACAAAACGAGGAAACAGAGATTGGTTTAGTATTGGTAAAGGTATACGACAAGTCTGCGTTCTTTCTTCAGCACTCAGCCAATCAAATATGAGGACTGGTAATTACGTCATGCATAACATAACATAACATAACATAAACACTTTATAATTAACTAACATGAACTGAAATTAGATAAACGTAGGGGGACGCGTCCCCTAAAAAGGTTGAAAACCCCCTACCATTAATGAAATAATATAATATAATAAATTATAATATAACATAATATAATATAATATAATATAACATGATATAATATAATACAACATAATATAATATATTATAATATAACATAAAATAATATAACATAACATAATATAACATAATATAATATAATATAATAAATTATAATATTACATAAATATAACATAATATAATATAATATAACATAACATAACATAACATAATATAACATAACATAACATAAACACTTTACAATTAACTAACATGAACTGAAATTAGATAAACATAGGGGGACGCGTCCCCTAAAAAGGTTGAAAACCCCCTACCATTAATGAAATAATATAATATAATAAATTATAATATAACATAATATAATATAATATAATATAACATGATATAATATAATACAACATAACAGTGTGTGCTGTTCAGCTGTTCATTATTAGTTCATATTTAACTAATGTAAAATAATGAACCTTTTTGTAAAGTGTTACCATTAATAAAATAAGATAATTAATATAATATAATATAATATAATTTCTTAAAATGCTTGTATGTGTGATTTGCACAATATCACGTAAATACTGGTGATTACAGTGAAAATGATTAATTTACTTAAAAACAACA
This sequence comes from Opsariichthys bidens, assembly GCA_037194245.1. Classification (NCBI taxonomy): domain Eukaryota; kingdom Metazoa; phylum Chordata; class Actinopteri; order Cypriniformes; family Xenocyprididae; genus Opsariichthys; species Opsariichthys bidens. The sequence continues at coordinate 15,308,807 of CM074293.1, read as the reverse complement.
ATTACTGTTTATAACAGTACACATCATCACAGTATTCTGAACTTAATCTGAACCTTAATAAAACAGAAGCTCTGTAATTCACTTATTTGTGCTTCAATAAACAAAATCTGCATGTTAAACTTAACTTTAATTCCAAATTTTGAAAGTGCTAAAATGACTTTTTATTGAATTGTGTTCCAATTAAAATGCATTTATTTCCTTCTAAAGAATCCAAAATATATGTTACAATGTTTTATTAACAGTTTTCTAATATACCGGAAAAACTATCAAACACTACTTAAGTTCTTTCAATCTGAACAACAATTGGATCTCAAATCTCTCAAAATTTTGCTGTGGTTGCAAAAGTGTGAAAATAATAAAAAATACATTTTATTCAAAGTTTTCATTTGTCTGCTTTTCATTTCCAATGTCTGATTATGTTTTATTTCTCTTTACGCATCATGACAAAAGACAATATATTTTTCTGATTGCCCTTAATCGGATCGTTCACCCAAAATGAAAGAAGATATTTTGAGAAAAAAAAATGTTTGTTTGTATTTTTTTAAGTCATTGTGGTCTAATCTTTTCTGGACCCCACTGATTTTCATTGTGTGGACAAAAACAGTTGAAACATTCTTCAAAATACCTTGAGTAAATGATGACAGAATATTGATTTTTTTGACTGAACTGTCGCTTTAATGTCTGTGATTTTAATTTCCTGAAGGCCGGTTTAAAGAGTGATTTGTTTTTGACTCTCAAACTGGATTCAGCACTCAGTTTTAAATGTGATATCAACATGCAGCCCATCTTCATGGGCTGATCTACCGGTTATGAACAGACTGTTCAATGAGAGGTTGTCAAAGAGTTATATCTGTAACAGCAGAGAGTATCACTTACCTGTCGTTACTGATGTCAACGGCTGCTACAGAATGACTGAAGAAAACAGAATCTAGAGGGACAGAGAAAGACACTTCAGACATGAGCAGACTGGACTTAAATATATATGCACATTTAAATGTATCTCTACACATTTATATATTTACTCATTTATTTTTTTACCAGAACAATAAAACCACTTGAATTAAATATATACACACTACACAAAATTATTTTAATTCTATCATTTGTATACTAATTAAAAACTAAATATATGACTATATAATAAATATATTTGTAAATATATATACACATACATACACCCACATATACATTATACAAAAAGGATTCTTACCAGCATGTAACTTTGCTCAAACATTTTGTTTGTATTTTCTTAATTGTCTTTGCAGTTGCAACATTACATTAACAGTATGCTGTCGTTACCCTGAATATATATTCAGAAAATATTTGGAAGCATCTGAAAGCATTATAGTGCTGTCAATCAAAAAAAAAAAAAAACAACAACAACTAATTAATCACACATTTTCTCTGCAACTGTGACTAATCACACCTGATATTAAAATTTGTATTTTTTTATTGTATTGACTTTCTTATTGTTTTTGACCCATACTATTTTGTATTTTAATAAACAAGGTTGACATCAACATTTTACACACTATTCACAAATTTCACAATTCTCGATTCCAATTTTTATACAACAAAATCTACCAGCCAATCTATTATAAAGTTTTTTTGTTCGTTTTTTTACAACGGTCAACGATAAAATAAGAATAGTGACAGCACAAATAAATGCAACGGATCACAAATACAAATGTATGGAGCCCCGAGAGGGACTGTAGGCATTTTCGGGAATAATTTTTAATCATCTTACTGACAAACCAGGGCTGCGCTCAGCCCCGACAAATACATGTTTAATACTGCAAAATACACTCGATGTTACAGACAAACATGTCTTCTTATATCTTGTTGCGTATACATGACGGACACATTTGTACACGATTTTACTTGGACCCATCTTGCTAGCTGTCTCTTTAATACCGCGTGGTTTATTTACATGTTGCTGCTGATTGGGCAGCTGATTGATTTTTGACACACTTACCAAACAAGAGAAAACGCATCTCAAACCCATAGACATATACAGTAGACGTCGCCGGCCTACAGCAGTTCACTGGAACGAATGCATCTTGGAACAGGGGACCCCTCCTCTTTAATGCATCAGAGTCAATGTAGAAAAAGGTCTAACAGAAATAAAATCACCATAAATAGTCATGTATGCGATTTTCTAGTTTTTTTTTTTTTTTGGTTCATTCCAACAGTCAGACATGTATTTATCTTTGAGAAAATTTAAGTTTTTGATATTAATATAATCTACTTTTTAAAAATATAACGCATAGTGCTAGAAGGCCTAAGTTTATTAGTCACATTCTTCCACTTGAGTAAACTTTGAATGAACTATGGCTACTTACCTAAGCCTACTGCATGCAAAATTGCTACAATGTTGTGACTATACATGTTAAACATTTAAATTGTATTGGATTATTAAATATGATAAACCAGTGCTTCCCAAACTGTGGGCTGCGTATTGCAGGGGGGGCGTAGCTAGTCCAAATCAATTTATTAAAATAATTAAAATATTAAAATTTTTCTAAAATGAGATTTTTTTGGAAGTATGTAAGGTTAGTGTTATGGATTTAAATATATTTGTAAAGAATGTTTACATCATAGTTCTCATAATTCACATTAATAAATGTATTTGTAGGTAAATGTCGGTATATGTTTTTAACGGCGGGGTCGTGGAGCTTTTGCAATGTTTTTGGGGGGCCTTATCCCTCTTAAGTTTGGGAAGCTCTGTGATACACAGAGCAATTTGCAGGTGGAAGCAAATCACAAATTTGAGAGGAACGTTTATCATTGACGTCTCTGTTTATCACTTGGGAATCTACAAACAGATTCAGATTATTTTATTTAATGCCATGTCAGCAATCAAAGCTAATTTCATGGCAAAAATTCAATTACAAAAACACAAATATTATATAAATACAATAAAAACAAAACAAATATAAACAGAAAGTCATATTAAACTTTTTTTTTAAATTAACATATGATAAAAAATCCAAAACCTTTCCAGGCATAATCTCATTAAATATGTCCTTAAGTGAAGTAACTTCATAAAAGAGCATTTTACTTGTGTTAAGTTCAGGACAATCTAATAAAATATGTTTGACAGATAAGGGAATCTTTTAAAACATACATAAAAAGTTGGATCTTCACCTTTAAGCAAAAAATCATGGGTCAGTTTTTAATGTCCTTATTAAGAGCTTCGGAATCTACAAACAAAACAAATCCACAAGTCCAGAGTTTTTAGTGTCTTCCAGGGATACAGCCAAGTGAGAGCAGAGTAGAGGCTGGCTGAAAGGGTTTGTTCCCGGGATTTTGTTGTTGTGAACAGTTTCTGTTTTTCCTGTCACGTCGCAGCTCATCAGAAACAATCGGGGTAAACAGCCAGAACCAGTATGTTTGGACAAACTTGTTAATTTGTTTTAACTTAAGATTCATCTCCCTTAGCCAAGAATGCTGACTGGAAATAGACGAAGACTGAACTCGGACACACAGCGCCAGTCGGAGAAACTATGGAATAGAGACCAAAGCAACTGTCCACATTTCCAACATCTTACAATGATATAAATACATTCTGTTTATTGTCGGTTTTCCTAACTGTCAAAAACTAATGGGTAACTAGCATGGATTAGCTGCGGCCGTTAACCAAAGACTGAAACAAACCAACGTAGAAATATAATCTCGTAACATTCAATATCATAAAACACATTCTCACTTGTGAAATGTAATCCCTTGCTGTCTTTCTTTCATTTGAACACTCATACGCTGCAAAAAAAGGTTTGCACACATCTCAGGAGGGATTTTGGACAACTACTTACAGATCCTCTCTAAATCCTTAAGATTTCTTAGCTGTCACTTGGTAACTCAAAGTTTTAGCTCCCTCCACAGATTTTCTATATGATTGAGGTCTGGAGACTGGCTAGGCCACTCCATGACCTTAATGTGCTTCTTAAGCCACTCCTTTGTTGCCTTGGCGGCATGTTTTGGGTCATTGTCATGCTGGAAGAACCATCTTCAGCCTTCTGGCTGAAGGAAGGAGGTTCTCGTCCAAGATTTTACGGTACATGGCCCCGTTCATCTGCCCCTCAATGTAATGAAGTCATCCTGTACCCATAGCAGAAAACGGCTCTAAAGCATAATGTTACCACCTCCATGCTTGACAGTAGAGATTGTGTTCTTGGGGTCATAGCCAGCATTTCTCTCCCCCTAAACATGGTGAGATGAGTTGATGCCAAAGAGCTCAATTTTGCTTTCATACAGGCTACAGTACTCTTTCCAAAGTCTTCTCTGTTCATTGGCAAACTTCACACGGGACTGTGTGTTGTATGCTGTATGGACCTTGCGGGCACTGCAAGATTTCAATCCGTAGTGTTTTGCAAATGGTTTTCTTGGTGACTGTGGTCCCAACTGCTTTTACATCATTTACAAGCTCCTTTCGTGTAGTTCTGGGTTGATCCCTCACCTTTCTAGTCATCATCCATACCCCATCCCCATCCATACTAATCTGTGTTCAAAATGGGCACATAAACAATCTGTAGGAGGCAGAATTCTTGCTGGTTGGTAAGGGATCAAATATTTATTTCACTTGATCAAATCCTAATCAATTTATATCCTTTACATAAACTGTTTTTTGTGGGGTTTTTGGTTGATATTCTGTCTCTATCCAATAAAACAAACCTACCATAAAAATTATAGACTCCTCTTTTCTTTGAAAGTGGGCAAACTTACAAAATCAGCAGGGGATCAATTAATTATTTTCTCCACTGTATGTATATATACACTTGTGCTAAAGGCTGATGCTTTGGCCAACTGAAAATTATAGAACTAAAATATCATAGAACGACAAGTATATCTGTGCTCAGCGTTTTGGCTAAAGAGCCCCGCTAATTCATTGAAGAGCGACATAAAATGGTTTGAATCCCACTATGACATCTACAGGCCTGCAGAAATGTTCAGTTGGCCAAAGCATCAGCCTTTGATGCTGGACAACCTTGGTTGCAGTAAATGGCTTGATATGAAGTGGTTGATAAAGCGAGAATCATACCCCTACACCAACGAGCCTGGCTTTTGGGTACTCAGGCTTCATTTGTACACCACTGACAGAATGGGCAGGCACTGTTTCTAATAGAAAGCGCTTGTGGCTAGGGAGCCGCACTCCCTGGCAGGCAACTGCTCAGAGTACGGTCTAAGTGAGGAAATGACGCTTGTCATCTGGCTGAATCAAGGCTTTGTCATAGTACAGGTGAACACAAGCCGCAGTAAGGATTTCAAAAACAGGACCGCTTGGCTAAGTGTGCCAAAGAAAGAAGCCAATTGGCTGTTCCTGATGCTTGCTGCGAAACTGCTGGGTTCGTCTGGGATTTGAACCCGGGACCTCTCGCACCCAAAGCGAGAATCATATGCCTAGACCAACGAGCCTTGCTCGTGTGCAGTGTTTCATGTGACAAATTCAGTGAAGATCACCTCAAATACAGACAGTGACCTGCCGTCAAGATACTAAAGTGTACTTGCTCACAAGCGTCAAAAACTCCTTGACGGCATGATACAGATCAAAGGCCCAGTGGCCTAATGGACAAGGGTTCAAGTCCCTCCTGGGTCGTCTTTGGAGGGGTATCTTTAAGTTGGCTGTGAGAGAAGTGATTTGTTCAAAGTAACACAATAGCCATGATCACTGCCAGTTCTGAATTATCGTAGAACTGACAAACTTCTGATAGCTGTGGCAGGTTTTGAGTGAATCATTCTGGCCTGCATGTGCCCTTTCAGGCTGAAGTAACTCAAGCACTGTGTGAAAGAGGCCTAATGAGTAAAGGCTGCTCCTTTTGGGCCAGACCTCCGACGAACGCTCTGCGTATGAAAGCAGAGAGGCTGATTACAAAAAAAAAAAAAAACAGGTGGATAAGAGTGAAATGGCCTATTCACTGGTCAATTAACATTTGTGCTAACAAAAGGTTGAATGTGATGATAAGTGAGTAAAATGTGATGCTTGAAACTATGTTTGGGGTGAGATTGAAATTTGGAAGTATAATTGGAAAAAGTGTGCTTCTTTTATAACTTTTTAGAGCTTTATCAACATGCACAGACACTGCTCTAGTGAGTCATGTATGTAATCACAAAATCAGAGACCCAATCAAAAGTGCTCGCAGAGGACAGCATTTGAAACGCCATGTCAGGTGTAAATGGCAATCCCTCTCGCTTGACCACTTGTGATCAGATCACCCAAGATGAATGTTAATACCAGGTGTAAACAGGGCCTAGGGCCCTCACAGTCCAATCAGATCAGTGGCAGGTTTAATCACTTGGCATTGTTCAAAGCTATTTGGCCACGTTGCTGTCCAGCTGTGTAATCAGGCACAGGTTATTCAATAAACATTCTGGGTTTCTTAATGAGAGTTCTGAATTGTTTGAAAGGCTCATCCAGAGAAATGAAATAGGTAGGTAAGAAAAGAGCTGAAAACCAAACAATATTTGATCAGGTTGAAGCACCTGCAATACAACATATTCAAATCAAGATGAAAAACAATACACTGCCTTGGGATAATTTTTCCATTGTGGAAAAACCTGTTTATAAACGAGTATAAATGTTAGTTTTAAATGACCATTAGCCTTGCAATGATAGATCTAAATGTGATTATCTGAAGAGTTGATGGTGCTAAGAAAAAGTCTAAATGAATAATGCTTTGTGTGTGCGTGTGTGTGTGTGTGTGTGTGCGTGTGTGTGCTTGTTTTCCTTACATTGTGGGGACCAAATCTTGACATTGTGGGAACATTTTGTTGGTCCCGATGAGGAAACAAGCTTATAAATCATACCGAATTATCTTTTTTGAACATCTAAAATAGCAGAACATTTTCTGTGATGGGTAGGTTTAGGGGTAGGGGTAGAGTAGGAGGACAGAATATACAGTTTGTACAGTATAAAAACTATTACGCCTATGGAATGTCCCCATAAAACATGAAAACACAACGTGTGTGTGTGTGGGCAAGGTGGGGATTTAGGGCCGTTATACACTACCCAAAATATATGTGCTGAAATGAAATCACCAGTGATCCAGCCAATCCGTACAATTCATTCAGAGACACTCACAATCAATAAATAAACAGCACAAAGAGGTACAAGAGAGGAGTACACAATAGATTACACGGGAAAAAAGACGACAGGGAGACACTGACATGATAAAGGAGGAAAAGACGGAGAGCTTGAGACAAGGGAGTTATCAGCGCTGTTTCATTTTTTCCAGGAAATGTCTTCTTGGATGCCAGAGAAGGTAAAGATGGAGAGGCATCTGGAGAGAGCTGATGCATGTAGGAGTGTATGTGTACATGTGTGTTGTGTATAGGGACTGGAGATGAATGGAGGAGATTTCAACACTGATTTGGAACTGCAAACAATCCCCACACACCGACAAAGAGGGAAAAATCACGCAACAGTGCGCACGCACACTTCCCTCCACTGATCGTCTCTCGATCTCTCTCTCTTTGCATCATCATCCATCACTATCCATCCGTCTGTCTCTCTATGTCTGTCTGTTTAGCTGTCTGTCTATACCACATGACACAAAGTATCTTTACGCATGCAAAAGAGTGCATTATGATGGTGGAAAACTCTTTTTCTTTCTGCTTTGGCTTTCCAATGGAAAAAGTAAAGGGTTTAACTAATGATATGATGATTGTGAAAATATTCTGTTCTCTGTTTCTGCCCCAGGTTTTTCCATGAATATCTATTCATCTTTTCATCCTCCTTAATTCTTCATTGCTCTGTAATGACAACAAATGTACACAATCACATGTAAAATAGATTGTAACATGTTTACCATGCCCTGTCGTCAGCTTCCTCAGGTCTATCGCACATTCTCCTGTGTGATCTTACGAGGCCGTAAAAATTAATTCAACACATCATGACAGCATGACAATCAAGACACTCAAACCAACAAAAAAAAAACAGCACAGAGTGTACAGCTTGTGTGTGATTATTCAAGTGCATGTCCATGCATCTGTTTACATGTGCTCTAATTTCGGGTCAATCAATCAAAGACAGTGTCATATAAATATGTGTTGTAGAGACACACAATAACCTTTCCATTATCATAAAACATGTATTCTTATCCTTGATGATAGATCCTTCTCTCACACACACAACTTCAACACACAGACACATTCAGCACAACTTACGATGTGCTGAAAGGATGTAAATCCTTTCAGATGACTGGCCAGTAGAGAATGGGTGGGTGTTTCAGGAAGTGTTAGAAATTTTTGAGTGCGCTCCTGTTGCCCAGTCTTCCTTTCCCACTGCCACACACACACACACACACCAATATAGACAAACCCACAAACACTTTCCAGGCAGAGGTAGGGTGTGATATGGAGGATATTAGTCATTCATGCATCTTGCTGAAAACCAAGTAAAGTTTGGAGATGAATTGTCCACAGAAGTTGTAACTACTGTATAAACATTCATAGATTAATTTCTTTTTTTAGGCAAAGGTTAGTCCGCAGTAATTAGAATTGCCTTTACATAAAAACAGTACACATTTAGATGGCTAAAAAATGTGTGTCAGATTCCTCACATAATATGTACACCTGCACATAGTCTCAGCCTCAGACGTCACGCCCACATACCAATGGCTGAATGTCTGATGCATTTGCCACACTTAACTGGAAACACTTCAGGATTTTTAAAGTTGTCATCTGGTTGGTTGAATTCTACAGGATGTCCGGCAGACGTGTGCGTCGCGTTTCTTTAATGGGCTGCCTGGAAACAAATTCCGTGATGCCAAACCCCCTCGTTCAGACGAGCGCAATCGTGTTTACAACTGTTACAATGAGCACTTACCAGGATCAACTAAACATTAGAAGTGTGTGAAGTTCACGGCTCCATTGTTGTAGTAAACCTGCACAACATTCTTGCATAACTAATTTATTAGATGCACGCCGGTCTGTTATTGTAGTGATATCTTTACATCTTCAAGCCCCTAAACATGACACAGAACTGTGATTGGTTGTGTTATATGTCAGTCAAATGTCCTCTTGGGCAGTCCTTGGCCAATGAAAGTCCAGAGAGTCCAGAACTTCTGCCGTCAGTCTGAAGTAATTCATTCAAGAATTTACTCTATACCATCCAAATGTGCAAAGACAACTCTATGGAAGCATTTTGTATGCTGATTCTCCCAAAAAGTGTTTGTTTAATAATCAACAGCAACCTGACACCAGGCTCCATTCCAAATACCTAAACCTAATCCCTTGCAAACCTCCTCTAAAGGCCCGTTCATACTAAGAATGAAAACTATAAAGACAATTATAACAATAACTATATTAGCATTCCCACCAATGCCGTCATGTTCATATCTTGTTCTGTTCTGTTTAGTTTTGTTTCATATTTTTCATTGTTACCGTTTGCCTGAGCTGTCATTCATTCTTAGTTGTCATGGTTTCTGATTAGTTATGCACCTGTTTCTTGTTCTGTTGATCATTCCCTCTGAGTATTTAAGCCTTCACTCTCCTCAGTTCTGTGTTCTTGCTCTTTGTATGGATTAATCTTTTGTTTCATAGTCATTCTGTGTCACGCATTTCTCTCATTGTTGAGTATTCTTCACTCAGCTGTTACAAGCACACAATAACGCTCTTGTTGTGTACTACTTTAAATGCTCAGGCTCTTTAAAGCAGGATGGATTCTGATTGGCAACCACTGTCATGGAAATCCCTAATACAAATACAAACTATTTTTCAAAAACTAATTTGACTTTTCCGCCTGTGATGATTCAAACAACATCCAATTGTTCATGCAATAGATACAATACTTTGCGCAACCACCAGTTGCTGAAACATTTGATACGGTAACGGAGTCCCATTTAAAAGCTACTTTCACTACCCAATTCACAGGTGAGTGTCAGTTCTGTAGTATCTATTTGCATAGGCTGTTGGGTATTAACCTGTTGGCATCAGTGCTGACCCAGCAAAAGAACAGAGGCTACAAAGGGCACTCGTGAGCACCCTTCTGGAACCTAAAAGGCCAAATTGGTCAACCTTGATCTTGTGTATATGCACACATGACAGCCATTGTAAATCCACAAGACCACAACAACAGATTAAAGGGTTAGTTCACCCAAAAATGAAATTTAGTCACTGTAGTCATGTTGACTATTTTATCAATGTCTTTTCTACCTTTCTCGACCTCAAAAGGTGCAATGACGGTGTTGCCTATGTGTGGATCAGATACGGATTTGATCAAAAATATCTCCATTTGTGTTCCGAAGACAAACAACTTAATGACATCACTTTCATTTTGGGGTGAAATAACCCTTTAAGTGCACCACTTAGGGGCAGCGCCAGAGCAACCAACATTCTGGAAACCAAAAACGAACATTACCAGAATGGTCTCAGAACATTCCAAAAGCATACAGTTTTAAATTTTAGTTTTTGATTCACCAGGAAAGTTTTCATTACAGAAATAGATTTATTGTTCTAAGTTTGCAGAATGCTCCCCTAAAAGTAAATATTGAGCCAGTATATTTATGCTAATGGTTGTAAAAATAAAACTTCAAAATTAGAGAACGTTCCGTATTTAAGTTATTAAATAACTCTGCGGCATTTTGGTAATGTTATTTTATGATTGTTAAAACATAAAAGCTAAAAAAGAACATTCCTAGAACATTTTATACCTTGGTTCACAAAACAATAACTAAACGGAAAACAAATACTAATGTAGGGGAATGTATTGTTTGGTGTGGATGTGAGTTCAGGGAGGGGCAGTTTGTCTTACCAATGGTAGAAAACAATCATTATTTTTGCAATTCCTTTTAGTGACACATTAATGGTGCATAAATTACACTAGTCAACATATAAAAAATTTTTAAAGCTCAACTATTCGTTTTTTGACAAAAGAGTTGAGAGAATGTGAGTGTGATTATACGTTTGTTTTTGTGAGTCTGGGAACAAAATTGTAAGTCCCTGTGCACTAATAAATAAAAACCCATTACATTTGCCATATAGGTACCCGTCCCAGCGATTTCAGAATGAGAGAGAGTGTGTGAAAGGGAGAAAAAGAGGAAGGAAGAATGAGGTGATCTTGGAGGGAGAGATGGAAACAGTGTTTTATTTTCAAAAGAATGAGCCCGCTGAGACATTTATCGGGAATGAATAGTCTATAAACATACAAACTCACACACACATCCTCAGGGCTTGGGTTGGATCCACTATGCTATTGTTAGCTTGAGTTTTCATATACGACGCAACTTAGATAAACATCCAAAAGTTACAAGTCACATGAGTGCAGCTATAAGAGGTAAATAACGCTCATAATGTTAGCATATGCAAGTGTGCATGCAAGCGTGCTTGTGTTTGAGTGTGTCAAGACAGATTAGCGCAGCTGTACTGGTCAGTGTTGATCGGCGCTATATCACAAAGACCTCCTGCTTCATTCATATTTATATCAGTTCTACACACACATACAGTAATGTTTGAGAGACTTGGACAGATGACAATGGAACATTTCAGTCACTCTTTTTTATATTTAAAGGAAAAAAAGAAAAGGTGGAGCTATGATGCAGATACAAATGAGCACTTCCAGGGTTCTAACATCCAGAAGAGAACTAGCATTTTGGAGTCATGGGTTGACTCAGGAATTAGTGATGTGCAAGTAAAATAATATCTGTTTTTAATATTAACTGAAGACACTTGCTATTTTGTTTTAGAACAGAATCTCAAATGCAACTTTTGAAATCTCTGTGACAAATTGATACATGAAAACTACAGCAAGTATGCAAATTTAAAGGTAAGAATCAGACAACCATTGTAAATTTTTCCAAATTGTAATCAACTTGCATTTAAAAAGCAGACAATGATTTTAAAATTCACATTTGAGTTATGACCGTGTGTAAGTGATGTTATAGAATGGAAATCTGAAAGTCTGTACAAGGATTGTTCACCACGGACCTGCATCTTGCCAAGCAACTGTCAGTGAGATGAATGGGAATGCCTATAGAGGTATTTGGTCCTATAGGCCTACATAAGTGGGGGGAAACACACACACACACACACACACACACAAATCTATTACTCTGAAAATGAATCCATAAAATTCCAGAAGGTGGTAAAATGTACCAAAATGAAAGAGCTGCAAGTACCATTATGTCTATGATTCTTATATACGAACACTGTTAACTGAAGTAAAAAAGTAGGCAATATAATTTGACAAATACAATAAAATATGAGTTTAAAACATCATCCATGAAACAAACTCACCAGCTGTGCCTAACCACCTGAATTCCGGTTTCAGATGAACTGAATGAATCTGTGCTCAGGGACAAATTTGTGATTTCCAGGAGTACATTTAGAGCTAAAGAGTTTTGGGTTTGCTTATAATCTACAAAATGGTGTCACCTGAGATTGTAGTAAATTCATCATTATGTTAAATGTGATCGAAGATTACCTGTTCTGCTGGAATTACAGATGGTGAATAAATGCACTCAGCTGCGCACACACATGCACGTACAGACTTATGCTTGTGTTTTGGGTCATTATTTTTCAAGTTCTCAGTTTTTCAAAGCATGTGTGTATGAAAACATTTAAATAATAGGAAGTCAAGCTGTGAGTTTGCTTTTCAGGAACTAGGTTGAAAGCAAATCAGAGCGTGTTTACAAGGATACACATCATTACACGCTAAACTAAATGACTCTATTTAGTCTAATAATACACATAGATTAATCTCACCACCACCAGTATCTCATTCATCTCTCTCTTTCTCTTTTCACATCATTTTGGGGTTTTTTTTCTCTACAATGGATGTTCTCTATTCCTCATTTTCACATATATATATATATACTCACACTGACCTGTCCCCAGCTAAGATTCCAGATTGCTGAGCGTTGTTTCTCTCTCATTACCCTAATTACTCTTAAACTCTTTTCATTATTCATCAGTTCTCATTAATTATTCATGATTTAACATTCAAGTCCATGCCCCCTGTATTCAGCCTATTAGGTGGATATTCCCTCAGGGGGTCTGTGTGTGCATGTGTGGATGTGTCTATAGCAAAAAATGTCAATGAAAAATTAAAATTAAATATATAATATCAGATGGCAAAATAAATCAAATTAATTTGATAGACACTGATTTTATACAACTAGGCTGAAAATAACTGAAATAATTGACGATGGCAGCTTTATTGGAAGTATCTGATATCTGACTGTTAATACAAACACACGTTTATGGGGACTTTCCATAGACATAATGATTTTTATACTGTACAGCCTGTATATTCTTTCCCCTGACCCAAACCCAATACTTCTAAACCTACCCATCACAAAAAAATGTAGCTTTAAAAAAATGTTATTATGATTTATAAACTCTTTTTTCCTCATGGGGACCAAAATATTTACATTATCATCTTTGCGGTGGACATTTGGTCCCCACAACGTAGGGTTATCCAGGACCACACACGCATATTCCCAAACATGACTGAGTGATGTACTGAATACTACTATTCCTTATGAGTTTGCTGGAGATATAAAATTAAACTTTTCAGTTAATTGGAAAACCATTGGTAATTTATGCATTCCTTCAAGAATTTTGTATGTGTTTTCAATTTAAGTAAAATAAGGTCTGCAGCTATCATTACATAAAGGACTACAACAGTTGTCTGATTCTGTGTTTTAGGGGCCGTTTACATGACAACGTTTCCAACTAAAAAACGGAAAAACTTTTTTATGCGCTTTGGCCTTTCATTTACATGACAATGGCGTTCTGGGGGCCTGAAAACGCAAGCTTTTGAAAACGGTTTCAGAGTGCAAGGCTTTGAAATGATACCATTATTGTCTCTGTGTAAAACTACAAAAATTCAAATCTGTGAAAATGGTGACAGCATGCACAAATGCATTTCTGGTTTGGTCAACAGGCATGCACGTTTGGCGCAAGTGCTCTGTATAAGAATGCATATGTGCGCAGACGCGTAGTCTTTCTTAACAAAGTGACGTCGCTAAATACTGGCCTGGCATGCATAATGTAGCATTTTTATAGCAAACAGGGTTCTATTTGATAAGGTTGTCATCTGTTCAAAGAAAAAAACTTTGGTTCTCCCTTTGCACGTTAACCTGTGTTTGCAATTCTTGTTTGTTTCTATAGTTACTGATTACCTTCACCTGTTCTTTCTTAAGTTACCTCATGACTCCCTGTTTATTCAAGACCTTAGTTTCCTCAATTCTTTGTTTCTTTTCGTCTTTAGTTTACATGGTAGTATGTATCCCTCCTGATTATCTCCTGAGTATTACCTTGTTGGATCTATTCTTTTTTTTGTTTTCTACTCCTTTCGTTGTGCACTTATCACAGCCATCAATTATCACAGAATCAATTCAAAATGTTAATTCAGTCATCACTGGAAAATATCTCTGCATTACATATTTCATATGCAGTACAAAATACAAATATTGGCTTACACTTGATTTTGATGGTCCCCTTAAACATTCTGTTTAATATAAGTAACCTTGCACCTAAATATCAACTAACTCTCATTAGAGTACTAGACTGTTATGTGTAGGGTTAGTAGAATAAGGGGTTTAGTAGAGTAAGCTGACATGCGCATGCAAAGTTGCTTATACTAAGAACAATGTCTGTTGGGGGACCATCAAAGTAATTTGATCATTTACATTTATTTCATTTACATGTATTAATTTAGCAGAAACAAATAACAAGCATAAGCATAACGTGAAAAAGATTAAATAGAATTAAATAGTGGAAAAACAATGTGTAAATCTTTTTAACTTAAATGCATTTTACTTCTTTCATTCAACATCTATCTACTTGACTGCAATGGCCGTGAGACTGAAATTATGGCTCCTCTGACATATCACCCAAGCCATTTCAGAGCAAATACATAAATACTGAGATACCGAATCGTCAAAAGGCTGAAAATTATCAAGATATAATTTATTTAGCTATATTGCCCAGGCCTACTGACAAATACACACCTAAAGTAAATCTTCCATGCAAAATTATTAGTTTTTAGTTCTTACATTTTTCACATTCTGTCTGTTCTTATCTGAGTGCAGCACACACTTGACAAGCCAGCCAGGATCAGCCTGCGTAAACACAAACGGAGGAATTCTCCCTCTAAAGCACGGGTCCTCAGGGAAAGCCTTATCTTCCTCCATATCTGAACAGAGTTTCAACAGTTTACAGTTAAGTTAATCTTCCCAGAACGCAGAAAGAGAGAAAAATAAAGTAAAAAAGTTGTTCAAAGGCTAATCTACCTTAACGAAACAGATAAGTAGTCAATATGAAGAGTACTAATTAATATTTCAGTCTCCATCAAATTCATTTTCAGGTGACACTCCCAATCTCCTCCACCACTGCACCCTCTAGGAATTGTAAATCTTTACTGTTTTCTGTACAGTAACCAGTAACTTTCAATATAATTTAAAATCATAAACAAACAAGGCCATCATGCACCTATTTTATTTGAGGAAGAACCAGCCCCTCAGAGATTCATTTGGTTCCCTAAAAGACTCCCCCAAATTAATTCAGAAAGAAACTTTTTTTATTAGCTTAGTACTTATTTTATTGTATAAGTCTAGTGGTAGAGGCATTGTTTGAATTTCAGAGACTCAATTAACCTTCAGAAACCCAAGCATTTATATTGATGATGTCTTATTTGTGCACTTTAAATTTGTTTTTAAGCCACTGCTTACATGACTGTCTTCTCATCAAGCTAGGAGGTTTGAATTTGCATATGTTAATCCCAAAGAAGTCATTTTATATTTGATCCTGGAATATTCCTGCATCTCACCGACTTCAAAAAGAATTATATGGGCACAGTTGCACTGAACTTTATATAGTCTTCTTAGTGAAGTAGAACGTTGAAACTTGTGTGATTTCATCTCAGAGCAGCCCTCTAACACTCTATAAAGTTTAATTAGGCTAAACTGAAAATGATTTTAAATAGATTATCTCTGAATGATTGAATCGGTTAAGGGGCCAAGCGTTTTTGCTTGCTAGTATGGCACTGTTATACCTCGCTGTTACATTTTGGCAGCATCAAGTATCTTTTTCTGCATGAATGTCAAGGAGAGTTGTTGGAAAATATGTTCTACACATTAAATTGAAGTGACAGGAAAGATTTTGTTACAAACCAAAAACAATGCTACAAAAAAATCTAAAAACTTTCTATTTATCAAAGAATTCTGTAAAAAAAAAAAAAAACTGCTTATTAAGCAGTACAACTGTTTGCAACATTGATAATAATAATAAGAAGAAATGTTTATTGAGCATCAAATCAGACTGTAATAAATGCAGGCTTGATGAATGAGCATGAGAATTCTTTATAAAAAACCTTCAAAAAAAAAAAAATGGAACCACCACCAAAACTTTGAACGGTATAAGATCAATGCAATACCTTACTAAATTTGATCCAAAGCAGTCAGTGGTGATGTGACAACCATGTGACATTCTAGGAGCTTTTAACTATTAATATTTTCTAGCCAAATTTACTGCATTGATACATGTCAGAAAATTAGCTGCTGTTGTTTTGTGTTGTTTTACTCATATTTCATGAAACGTTGGTATTGTTTAATTACTACGGAAAAGTTATGCGATTGTGCATATGCAACAGGGATTCTCTAGGGATTCGATTGAATCAAAAACAAACACACACAACATATAATCAGCCGTTAACAGTTTTAGTTCAAAGAACAAGGGCCCTAAATACTTCCTCTAACAAGCACTATAAATTCTTCAAACTCAAAGCCATATCATATTAGTTTTAGATATTTTCCTTCTAAAACCACCTCACACATTCCAACTCAGACATTGGACTTAATGGTTTTTGTTCGTGCCCACTGGGTCTGTGGTTAGCCACAAGCCAATCAAGGAATCAATGTGGTGCTGCCTCATAATACAGACAGACAGACACAGTGTTTTAACTGCACTGCTCAAGATAGCACAGACACAATGATTAAATACATTCTTACTGAACATCCCACACAACAATACACGCATTACAAACTGGTATACACACATACTCATACTAAACATTGAATTAAATGTATCAGCAAACATTGATGACTACATAAAATAGCTGTAATCAAAATCCAACTACAGTCATTCTTCTGTCTCTGTCTCACACACAAAGCTCTAAACAATAACAAACATAATAACTTCCAGATTTATATAGTTTTAAATTCAACCCGTTTCTCTCTCTCTTTTCTTTTATTTTCCTTTAAAAAAACAAACAAAACAAAAAACTAAGTGCTTTTGAAAATCATAGGCACAACCACCCTGTTTGTCTGCTTAGTTTCAGCAATTATTGAAGAAAAGGGGAGAGAGAGTTTTTTCTGATACACACCTGCAGTCAGTGCTTGGATCCAATAAATGTCTAATTTTGATTAATGAGATATTCAAATGGTCCTGAATGTTGGATCTGGAACTAAATGCAAGGAACACGCACATGCACACATGTGCATTTTTTTTAAAATGATGATCTTCACAGTGGTTTGTACATGTGCCCCCAATGTCCTGTTTTCATACCGTGAGCTTAAATGAGGTTGATCAAATGTGACCATAGGGTCAGGGCCATAGGAGTCCAGCAAGTGCATGTGTGTGCAACTGTGTGCGTTTGTGCATGGATTTCAACATACCAAAAAATTCAATTATTTCTTTTCACATTCCTCATACATACAAACGCAGAGACATTAACCTTGTTAGGTGACCATGAGTAAGAGAAGCTGACAGCCTGAGCTGAGCTGAGTAGTTTAGATCGTTGTTGCCATCTAGTGGAAATTTGGAGCTAATATCAGTCTAGATGTTTTTGTTTTGTTTTTTAAGAAACTGGATGGTCAGAAATAACAAAATGTATTTTGAGAAATTGCTTTTAATTCTTTCAGAGGGTTTCAGGCCTCTTTATTTGAACTTTTTAGAAGTAGTGTGACAGTTGCTTTTGAGTAAAATAGGTCCCTTTTCAACTGTTCTGATTGTTTATCATTCTTAGTCATCATACTATTAGATAGCATTGCATATTGTGTTTCGGTCTGATGGGTACTGATGGCTGTTTGTTTTGTTTGTTTGCTTGATAAAGTTAGAGCTGGAAGATCACATTGGACCAAATCATTTACCATATTTCAAAAACCAGCTTGACCCCCTAAAGATGTTTTTCCAGCATAAATTTAGAAGAATTTTCTTAGTATCTAATACTAACTTTATACTAATTTTTTTTGTAGCACTTGAATTGCAGTCACTGTCAAACTTTTATTGATAATCTGTCCCATTTAAGTTACACATGAAACAGTTTCTGCATTTTACACAATCTACTGTGCAAAAAACACATACATTTAAAAGATCACAAAGAATATAAAGCTTTAACCAGTATTCCATCCAATGCTGAATCTACCCAAAACTATCCCACTTTTGCATAGTTCACCCTAAATGTCAAATATTTTACATAAATAAATATTTAAAATATTAAATACATGCATTCAATTTCTGTTTAAAAAAAATACATGTTGGCAACACAATCTAATTGGATCTAATTTACTTGTTATGCAATTACTGTGTGTTCTTGGATAAGGATCTAGATTTGAATTTTGTGTTGGTGTGTGTGAGCAGACTTGGATCATGTTCCTAAAACCGGTATGGCTTGTTTAATTTGTGGAATTTGTAAATTGGTGTCTAAACAGAGGCCCAGTTTACAGAGTTAGGACCAATATGAGGAAGGAGGGGATGGTGTGCAGTCAAAATGGATGAAAACGAAAGCAGTTGTCTGAAAGCTTTTCCTCAGACAACTCAGTTACTTCCACTATAGGTCAAGACAGGACACAACAAAACATGACACACACACACAGGGCATGCATTAATCATGGGAGATCCATTCAAGAGTCAGTCACTGAGACAGGGAAAGATGGGAAGACTGTCCAATGCATAAAAAATTACAGGCACAGATGGTTATGTAATCAGGTTTTTTCATTTGTGTATTTCAAAGTAATGCGTGTGCATTCGTGTGTACAAGTTGTGTATTTGTGTTTCAAACTGGACTTTAACTCCAGTGAAATAATGAAAACATACACAATGCTACCGGTTTCGGTCGCCTCACCAAACAACATAACACAAACCAGGTGCATGTGTCTCTTGTTCTCTCTCTCAGTGGCACCTTTAACCCAAAACATCTGTTTGCTTTCTCATTTTGTAAGGCTTTAACGGCAGTCAGATATGAGCTGAAACAGGCAAAAAAAGTCTAAGCATAAAATCAACCAATAAACCATTAAGCAGTCTTAGAAGTTCACACTTTGAAGATTATTTCACTTTTTTGATCTGTCAGAATCTGAGTCTGAGTGTGTGAGCCAATTTCCCCCAATTTCCTGAAATATCTGGAAAGCGCAGTGCCAGCATGTGGGGGTCCTAATGAGAAAACATTGATTTTCTACAGGAAATGGAACAGAGGAGATTAAATGGGTTATTCCACCGGCGATATTTGCACGTTCCTTCACACACCACGAAGTTCTTCTCCACTGCCAAACATTTTATCTATCAACAGCAAAGCCCTTGAGTGATTTATACAAATGTACCGAACCACCCCACCACCACGCCAAATACAACCACAGCAAATTATTACTATTATAAAATCCAACAACAGACATGATATAGTACAAAAGTCTTCTTTTTTTTTCTAGGAACATGCAGGAATGAGGATAGTGAGAGTTATCAAAACCTTTTGGAAAGCATCAAGTTCCTTCATGGAAATGAGCCTGTTGTGCAGAGAGCTCTAGAGTCCTTGTGTTTTTGACAGACGTTTTAAAAACCACTTAACATTGGAAAAAAAATGAAAGTGTTAATGGATTCACTGGATGGATAGTGCCTAAAACTTTTAAAAACCTGTTAGCAAATGTCCAATTACAACAGTGCCGTTATTATTTTTACATAAATCAGCAACCAAGTTTTTTTTTTTTTTTTTTTTTTTAAAGTCACAAGAATACAGCGAGACAATTGACGGTTCACAAAGACCCGCCCCCTTTAGTTACTGTTGCCACGTCCCACATGCCATGCCGCCTTCACGCCACACATCATGTTCTCACACAGGGAAAAATACATCGCGGGGCAAAGAGGACACTGAAAACGCGTCGACAGAGACAGAAGAGGTTACTTTTGATATGAAACAAAGTTTCAAAGTTCAACAATAAACAATTAAAAAACAGTTTAAACAATAAATACTGTGTCTCTTTAATGTGTCGTGACAGATCGCTGTAGCTCCTCAGTTCAAGCAGCTCGTGAACCGATCATCTCATACTAGTTCATTTAAGCATCTAATAAATAATGAATGGACATCAGAAGGAATGTTGTTTCAACCACGGAAAGACTTAAGTACACAATTTTTCAAGTTTCGACAAAATGGTGGATTTGGGGATATGATTGGTCAGATCGGCCGTCAATCAAACTGCCAGTGAAGGGTGAGTTGCAGTCACCATATTTACTTTGTTATTATTTGTATGTTAGTATTAAACAAGAAATGATGCTCCATGCAATAACCTGTCATATCTGGATGTACATCTCATTAGCAAAAGTGTTTTATGCACTTGCGTATGTAACGGAGGCCAACTATTGAGAGGCGTTCGAGTGAACCTCACTCCCCTGGCCTCAAGAGGTGCACAAGAGCTTTAGCATCCTTGTCAGTGCCCGCCTCCCATGCTGGTTTGAATCCCGCTCAGGGGTGCATTTCCTGAAAGCCTCTTTAGTCAAATATAGTCGTAAGTCCCATTGAACTCTATTTCTAATGAAAGAACTTGCGATCATAGTTTGCTTTGGATAGAACCGGTATGGTTGCATTGGTGCCGTGACCCATGTGAGAGTGAGGTTTAGGGGGGTGAGTGCAACGGAGGCCAGCTATTAAGAATAAACTTCCCTGGCCTCAAGAGGTGCTCTAGTGACTGACGCTAGAGTAGGGGTGCAAAACTAAGCTCCTACAAAGTTTAGTTCCAGCACACATACCTGTGGTTTTCATATAAGCCTGCCCAAAGGACTTGATTAGCTGGATCAGCTGGAGTGCCCGCCTCCCGTGCCGGAATTCGAGTGGTGAGAGTAGAAAAGGAGGGGTTACACATACAACTATTGGGTCTATTGTTAAATGCCCATCTATGTTAGAAAATAACTGTTACTTATAAGCATTTTGGAATTAGTTCCATCTGAAAACACATAATATATTAGAACTGATAATATGGCTGCAAGGAGTGATGATGGGACACACCACTATGGTTTCATTGTCAAGTGGTGGCTCTAGAAATACAATTTAATATGGGCAAATGGATTATACGGGTTGATAAAAGAAGACTATTTCAAAGTCTGTTAAAAGTGGCACACTCCCTGCTACCAGCTGGATACTGAGAAATGCGAATGTCATTCAATCTACATACATGTTAGACCAATAATATTCTACCAGATGTTTTAAAAGACAGTACATACTTATATGGTTACTGTTACTAATCTTTTGATTTATATTTTGCTAGTCATTTGTTATGTTTTAATTTACTGATTATCAGTAATTATCAGATTTGGATGTTTTTCAATAAACAATAGCAACTGATCAAGGAGGAGCCAACTATGTGCCAATCAGTCCTTTATCAAATATGTTGACTGCACCCTGACACCAAAAAAGGACTGTCAATGTTTTAGGATAATGTAGCATCAAAACACATTGCCCAAGGTTGTTCCATGGACACTGTAAATGGCTTTGGACAAAGATTTATATATAGAAAAAAGCCTAAAAGGGACTTGGGCTTTGGATGAAAAGATCAGCTAAATGACAAATTAGCAAATCACAAGTAATTAGAAATCCAAAATCTCAATTCTCTAAGCACCTTTTCTGGCAATTACGATGCTCTATGATACTGCATTTATACTTGGATGTGGATGGAAGCACTTTCTTCAGCTCATACTCGTTTGATAACGCTTACTGTCATTATAAAGCTCGGATACATCAGGATATTTATCAGTATTTCTCTGATTGTGTTCATGAGAGAGAAGAAAGTCACGTACACCTAGAATGGCTTGAGGGTGAGTAAAGCTAGGGGTCATTTTCATTTGAAAGTAAACTAATCCTTTAAGAGTGCTGTTTTAAATATACAAATATCTCTAAGGCTAAAAAAACATCCAAATTCAGAACTATAGGCTCTCTAAGCCATAAAGTGCCCCCTACAATTTTTGTCCCATATAGCTGGATAACATTAGCCACCCAACTAAATAATCATTCTTGCTTTATTTCTGTGGAAAAATTCTTGATATATATCCTGCATCTCTTTTAAAACTCTGCTTTGGTTTTCTGCAACAAGCACTGGAAAAAAAATAAAAAAATAAAATCTATTGAACTAGACAGTGGGTTGAGAAAAGAGGCTTGCAACAAGGCTACCTTTTCAAATTGTCAGCAAAGCCTCAAGAAATTCAAACTAGTTGCCGAAAAGTAGATCAGTTTTAATATTCAGTCTCAAGATTTCATTTAAATTACATTAATCTAATTTTATGTGATATTCATATTTACATGAATGTCTTCACTTTACCTTGTAAATGGTTCAGTGCAACCTCCAGTTTCTCTGAGAGTAAATCAAGAAAAATGTTGCTGTTTTGTTTTTTGTAGTCTTGCTTTTGTTTATTGTGATTATAGTGTTTATGACTGTATATGATTTTACCCCGTATTCAGTTGCTGCGTCTTGCATTGGACAGAATTTGTCTTCGGTATGTATTTTGGAATGCCAACATGCCACACACTGCTGAATTTCCCACTGTGAAGATTGCAGATAGGCCTATTTGTATTCAACTGCTGACACTTTTCTCCTTTAGGAGATCTCCTTGTGAGTCTGAGTGGCAAACCCCTGAAAAATAAAATAAAAACACTTGCATTATCTTTAGAGCAATCACATTTAATCAGTTAACTTACTCAAACATAACACACATGCAGGCATACATTATGGGTGTGTTTCATACAGTATTAGTTATATTTACTAAGTCCTTAATGCAATTAAGTGGCTTTATAACCACCATTTGGATATTTATTCTAGTTTACATGCAAACAATGTCAAATGTCTGCGACCCCATACTGTTCTAAATATTGGAAATAACTATATCACAATTTTAAACTCTGCAAACAATGGTTATATTCAAATCAGGACAAATCGTGTTGAGCATGATTACGATTACTCATAAAACACACTTCAAAAGGTTGATTTGTATTAATTCTGCATAGTTCCAGAGTTTTAATCCTTCAGAAATTCTTAATTTCTTTAAACTGGTATTCCGTGAATTTAAATTCTGTGAAATTAGCTATTTAGAATTTCATTTTAAAAAATTCATTAGAAATTTATATTCAGTTTGCATCGGACAACATACAACAGAATTTGCCATGTCAAATTATTTATCCTATCAAATGAGTGCTTGGACCAAATAATGTACATTGTTGCACTGCAAGCCTAGTATGGGTAACTGCAGCTTGGAGTAACAGGCGTGCCGAACGGCAGGGGGTGTGCCGAACGTGGCGTGTGATTCGTCAAAGATAGATGTACGTTTAGCTATGTGATTAATGTATGGTGGCTGAGAGAGCTCAACATGCGGCAAATAAGTAAACGCATGCAAATAAAAAACGCATGCAAATAAAAAAACACATGCAAATAAAAACAAAATGTGATCATCAGTTTGACAACACATGTGCTGCAAATCCTCACAACACAAGCAAACTCAAAAACACGCTGCAAATAGCACAAACCACAACGGAAATGTTTCAAGGGGGACCCCAAAAAGTGACGAACCCTACTAGGACTTGCTTATCAGTTGTCATAAACATACACTAAACGTCGCCGGCCTACGGCAGTTCATTGGAACGAATGCGTCAATTGCGCCACCATCCTGGAACAGGGGACCCCTCCTCTTTAATGCATCAGCGTCAATGTAAGCAAAGGTCTAACTGAAATAAAATCACCATAAACAGTCATGAGTGCGACTTCCTGGTTTTTTTTTTTTGGTTCATTCCAACGGTCAGACATGCATTTATCTTTGAGTCCAGAGAAAATGTAAGTTTTTGATATTAATATAATCTACTTTTTTTTAAAAATATAACGCATAGTGCTAGAAGGCCTAAGTTTATTAGTCACATTCTTGCACTTGAGTAAACTTTGAATGAACTATGGCTACTTACCTAAGCCTACTGCATGCAAAATTGCTACAATGTTGTGACTATACATGTTAAACATTTAAATTGTATTGGTTTATTAAATATGATACACAAAGCAATTTGCAGGTGGAAGCAAATCACAAATTTGAGAGGAACGTTTATCATTGACGTCTCTGTTTATCACTTGGGAATCTACAAACAGATTCAGATTATTTTATTTAATGCCATGTCAGCAATCAAAGCTAATTTCATGGCAAAAATTCAATTACAAAAACACAAATATTATATAAATAAAAACAAAACAAATATAAACAGCAAGTCATATTATACTTTTTTTTTTTAATTAACATGATAAAAAAAATCCAAAACCTTTCCAGGCATAATCTCATTAAATATGTCCTTAAAGTGAAGTAACTTCATAAAAGAGTATTCTGCTCATGTTAAGTTCAGGACAATCTAATAAAATATGTTTGACAGATCTTCAGATGTTTTGGATCTTCACCTTTAAGCAAAAAATCATGGGTCAGTTTTTAATGTCCTTATTAAGAGCTTCAGAATCTACAAACAAAACAAATCCACAAGTCCAGAGTTTTTAGTGTCTTCCAGGGACACAGCCAAGTGAGAGCAGAGTAAAGGGCTTGGCTGAAAGGGTTTGTTCCCAGTTTTTTGTTGTTGTAAACCGTTTCTGATTTCGCAGCTCATCAGATATAAACAGCCAGAACCAGTATGTTTGGACAAACTTGTTAATTTGTTTTAACTTAAGATTCATCTCCCTTAGCCAAGAATGCTGACTGGAAATAGACGGAGACTGAACTCGGACACACAGCGCCAGTCGGAGAAACTATGGAATAGAGACCAAAGCAACTGTCCACATTTCCAACATCTTACAATGATATAAATACATTCTGTTTATTGTCGGTTTTCCTAACTGTCAAAAACTAATGGGTAACTAGCATGGATTAGCTGCGGTCGTTAACCAAAGACTGAAACAAACCAACGTAGAAATATAATCTCGTAACATTCAATATCATAAAACACATTCTCACTTGTGAAATGTACTCCCTTGCTGTCTGGTTTTTAGATTTCTTGCATTTGAACGCCGGTATCGTTCATGAATTCAAAAGTACAGGCGGAGACAGCAGCGTTACCGAGCTACTTCCGAAGACAAGACCCCTGTTCCAAGATGGCGGCGGTTTTGACGCATGCTGAGAACCCGTTTAGTAAGGGATGGCTGTCACACGCGAAACTAACCTTTCGACACAGTGTCGAGATCCCGAAGCGTAGATGTTTCGAAACACTGCTCCGAACTGCGATTCAAAAACACACATGTCACGTGACTGTGGCTAAACGAAGCTTCTGCGCGTTTCGACAGGTGGCGTGATTGTCGCGTCTGCGTTTGATTGACAGGGGCGGGAACAAATCACACAATCGCACATCTGTCTCAACTCCCACAAGTTTAAAAGAGGAGTTAATGCACCTAAAGCAATTAATATTTTTGAATAAAAATCTGTAAAAATGTTTTATCAATTTTCATTTCTCATGACAAAAATAACCTGGTTATTATTATTATATATTATAGTTATATAGTGAGGATGTTAAAAACTCACTACATTAACAAAAACACAACATTTTAATTTTTTTAAATGGCTTGTTGTCAAAGTTATTTCAGAGAAGATGTGCAATTGACCACTAGGTGTCACCGTGGAGACGGTGTCGGTATAGCCTCCACACAATACGGCACATTTGCCTCAACTGATACAGTGTTTCGTGAAGCCTCGCTCTGCCCACCACTAACTATTTCTCGCGAGATTGAGACGTACGTCTAATTAAAGTGCGCCCGAAATCGCCTACTTCTATACAATATAGTAGGGAAAAGCAGTAGGTGAGCATATAGGTGTGTCTGAAACCTTAGTAGTAGGGGTGTGACGAGATCTCGCGAGACTAAAACGTGACGAGATTTCTCGTCGAGGTGAAAAGTTGTCTCGTCGTGCTATCAGTGTGAGGGTGAAATCATTATTCAAGATGCCCCCGCCACGTTCAAATCGTTTGTGTGGAAACTTTTTGGTTTTTGGCGCAAGAATAACAAACAAGACACAAACATTGTAAGAAAACTATGCCGTACACCTCGGCCAAGGTTGTACAGACTCTTAGTTCACATATCACGCGCATTTTCATTCTCGCAAAATAGAAGCGACGCGGTCGTGATGCGCATGCGGTACGGCACGCTCGTTTTTTTCCTGGCGCCCCTGTGCCACGCCGAGATAAAAACATCTCAACATTTCAGAATGCCGCAAGCGCACCGCAGGTCATGTGACAAGAACCAAGCGATGGACGCTACAGAAGCTCCCGAACGCTTGAAAAGGAGGAAGCGAGGCGGCCGCGCTTTCCACGCTTTATTAGATATGTGAACGGCCCCTAAAGAGGCAGAAAGCATCGCTGTCACTGCTGACGGCTGGACTTCTCGGTGTACGCAGAGCTTTATAACAGTTACAGCCACACAATCAATAGTGACTGGGAAATTTTGCACTGCAGTTAAAGTGACACTTAAAGTGTAATTTGAATTTTTTATGTTTATTTTATTTATACTGTTTATTTTATGTTCAATCTGTAGAAAGAAGTTCAGTGAGATTTCTCATGTGAAATTATACAGGGCAGAAAACAATTGGTTGATTTTGTAGCAACATTTAGCAGTGTTTGCATGTTGTTTTACTGCAAATGATTCATTAAAATAGAAGTAAAATGACATGCATTACAAGTTGATTTCAAAATGCATCAACATTTTTGCATTTTTTGATTTTCAGTTGAATAAAAGACTATTTTCCCTTCATACGTTTCATTATTGAGGATTTCTTAAAAACACTATAAAAATCTCGTCTCGTGAACCCAATCTCGTGTCTCGTCTCGTCTCGTGGGATAGGGGTCTCGTCACACCCCTACTTAGTAGTCATAAGAGAGTAGTCGAGAAGTTCCCGGATGGCCTACTGCCTCCGTCCAGGTTCCTGAGCGCTTACAGATAAGTACTTTTCTATCCCAGAAGGCCACGGGAGAGGATACGTCATAATCAAACACGGAGGAGAAAAGAGGCGTTTTCAAATGTGAGTATTGAAAACCAAAAACATAGTTCCTTGTATTAAAATCTCATTTGTTGAACTACTGTAAACTGTTGAAGTGTTGAAGGTGTAAAGACGCGAGGCAGTATAGTATAGTTGTGATTTTACTGTAAAAACATGTTTTATTACGTACAGCTAACAGGAGCTCTAGTAAGCTCACGTATGTCACCAAAGTGGATTTACATGACTTCTGAACCATATACATCATAAACACGCTTACTAAATGTTTATTTAACATCTGACAGGGAAATATTCAATAAGTATTGCAGATGATGAGCACATCACAACATGAAATAGACATCTGAGTGTGTGCTATTATGTAGAATTCAACACTGCTTACATTACATGGATGTTAGTAATATAAATAAACAAATGTACAAGTAACTCGACATTAGTGATCTGTTTTATTTGACCGTTTGTACTGTTGATAAATGAAGGAACGTTTGTATTGTACCACACACTGGTGATAACGGCTGCAGAGATTGAACCAGTAACCTTCTGCTTACCATTTCATTTACATTTACATTTAGTCATTTAGCAGACGCTTTTATCCAAAGCGACTTACAAGTGAGGAAAACAAACAAGCGATTCTTCATGAACTGGCAAATAACACAGGAAGTGCTCACAATACAAGTTTCAGACATTGCTCAGTACCATAAGCTAGAGTAGGAAGGGAAAAGGGAAGGAAAGGGTTTTTTTTTTATGAGGGAATTAAGTGTTCACAGAAGAGAGGAGTTTTCAGCTGTCTCTTGAATATTGCCAGGGATTCTGCGTTCCTGATGAAAGTAGGGAGATCATTCCACCAGCAGGGAGCAGTGAAGGAGAATGTTCTGGAGAGTGATTTTGTGCCTCTCTGTGACGGTACCACAAGCCTTCGCTCCTTTAGTGATCGCAGGCTTCTGGTGGGGACGTAGCGTTGTATCAGTGTGTGGAGGGAGGAAGGTGCAGAGCCTGTGGTGGATCTGTAAGCAAGCATCAGCGCTTTGAACTTGATGCGAGCAGCGAGGGGTAGCCAGTGCAGAGAGATGAAGAGGGGCGTGACGTGGGCTCTCTTAGGCTCGTTGAAGACAAGTGGACAAGAATTTCAGTGGTTCAGCTCACTACACCACAAAAGTAATAAAATTGCATCAAAAATTAACATGAAAATGGCAAGAAACAGAATGCTGACATGAATTGTAAAATGTTTTAATCTTTAAATGTTTGGAGCAAACAAAGCGACAGCCAGATTGTCTCGCACATCTTCTCCGACTCTTGCTTCAAGGTTGTGGGGTTCAGGTGTCCATCATCATCATGGTCTTCCTCATGCTCTGGATCAATGATGTCCCCATTGAGAAGAGCAGCAATGAGGGACATGATGGATGACAAAGACGGGTGAGGGTGTTCACGGTGGTCAGCCGCTTCATCAATAAAGCTGCAGAATTGGCACAGCTGTGTTGAGATGGCAGAAGGATGGACAGTATGATGTGGGGTTCAGCGCCCGTAAATACGTGATTATTAGTACAATAAGTCTGAATAAAGTTGTGTTTCATGTGTTGTTGACTTGTACATGCATTTATTTACTGTGCTTACTTTTATTCATTCTTTTACTCATTTATGGTTCCTATTGTTGTTAGTCAATGAAATATAATTATTTTATTAATTCATGCTTTAAATCATTGCTTGACTGAAAATTGAGATGTATTCACCTTGACTTGACTGTGTTGTCAAACTGATGATCACGTTTTGTTTTGTTTTTATTTGCATGTTTGGTTTTTTTGCATGGGTTTTGTGTGTGCGCGAGAGTGAGTGAGTAAGCGTGTGTTTGTGATTTATGAGGAAACAATGTTTTATTAAAAATGTAAAAATGCAGAATGTTTTCTGTGATGGGTAGGTTTAGGAGTAGGGGTAGTGTAGGGGGATACAATGTACAGTTTGTACAGTATAAGAACCATTATTTGACAGCAAAACAAACCTGTATGTAGAAGACCTAAACTCGTGTTGATGACGTCAGTCATTCGCGCCATGCGTAAGTTCTGAAGGCACTTTAGAAAGTAATATTTAAAAACCTGAATGTAATATTCTTAAGATCATTGACGTTGTTTTTACAATAAAATAATGGAATTTGGTTGTATAATATTCTGTTGGATTTATTGCTTTCTGTAGGCCAATAGCGATTTAAGAGTATGGCTCGCCTTTATGCAGAACAGGCAGCTTTCGTGACCAATGAGAAAGTCATCCGGAAGTCATCCGTCACGTTGACGTTATCTCAAGCACAACAACTTAAAAGATATGAGTGACAAGTTTAATTCATTTTGTGCAAATATCTGGATAGAACTTGGGGTTAATTTCAGTTCTTATATTTTCAACCCTACTTATGTGACCCTCAGTTTTATCCTTAAAGATATTTTTTTTAATATGAAAACCCCAAACCGCAATCTCTTGAATGTGTTGTTAATTTATTTTATATGCAAACATTTTCATCCACAAGCAGAAGTGACTTAAATCTCCTTTGTTTCCCTCTTTTTCTTGAATTTAACAGGCTTATAAATAACAAAATTAATATATTTTAATATATTTCTTAATATACTTTCAGATACTTAAGCTTGTCATTGTGCTCTGTATTTAATCTCATTATGATGTACACAAACCCACGTTTTTGTTTATTGGTTTTTTGTCCGTTTTGTTTATCATTGTTCATTGTTAAAGATACAACCATGGTATTTTCCCTGATCTTGTATGTAATTTTAAGTGCTGCAATAAATAATAATAATAGTAATAATAAAAAAAGAGTGACAGCTGCTTGAAGATCCTGCCTTTGGAGAAGAATGTTGATTTTGTACTCTGAAATTGTAAGTGTTACAACTAAAAATAAGATTACACCAGAATGAATTGCATTGCTAGCCCACCCCAACACTTACACACAATAATAATGATAAATGCTGCCCAATACTTCATTGTATTACTTCTTAGTGAAAATGATGTTTTAGTAAAACAAGCCAAATGTCATTTGTTTTGTCATATGACAGCTATGCATGAACAAGTGCAGTCAAGGTGAATACATCTCAATATTCAGTCAAGCAATGATTTAAAGCATGAATTAATACAATAATTATATTTTATTGACTGACAACAATAAGAAACATAAATGAGTAATAGAATGACTAAAAGTAAGCACAGTAAATAAATGCATATACAAGTCAACAACACATGAAACACAACTTTATTCAGACTTATTGTACTAATAATCACGTATTTACGGGCGCTGAACCCCACATCATACTGTCCATCCTTCTGCCATCTCTACACAGCTGTGCCAATTCTGCAGCTTTATTGATGAAGCAGCTGACCACCGTGAACACCTTCACCTGTCTTGCCCGTCCATGGAAAATCACTGAACTGGTTGGCAGTTGGTAGCTGGTTCGATCTCTGCAGCGTCACCACCGTGTGTCCTTTCAATACTCACATTTGAAAACGCCTCTTTCTCCTCCGTTTGATTATGACGTATCCTCTCCCGTGTCCTCCTTGGATAGAAAAGTATCTATTGGATGAGTGCTCAAGAATTTGGGCGGAAGCAGTAGGCCATCCGGGAACTTCTCGACTACTCTTTTATGACTACTAAGGTTTCGGACACACTTATTCGCTCGCCTACTGCTTTTCACTATATAGTAGAGAAGTTGGCGATTTCGGACGCAGCAAACGTCAAGTCTCAGGTCTCGTACAATTAGGCATCAAACAAAACAGACCCTCAACACCTCGATTTTGGCCCCGTCTCAAATGGCACCCTAAACACTCGGGTTTTGCCTACAAGTCCAGTCCGCACTTTTGTGACGTAACGCTGCTTTGACTGTCGGGTAGAAATCTTCTGTGGAGCTGGCTTCAGTGCTCTATGTATTGTATTATCATTTACATTTATGTATTTGTGTATTTTAATTTTTTAAAAGCCCAAGCATACATACAGGTCGAATGGCAAGTAAAAAAAAATGATAAGGGGAAAAAAACTAAAAATAATAAATTGGCTCCATATCAGATTCCAAGTGATCAAGAGCTTAGGGTGCTCCGAAAATTAAATATAAACAAATATTAATATATTTATATAAAATATAAAAAATTGCACAAACGAAAATTATATTATATAATACAATATACCTTAACTGCGCTAAAAAAACATGTAGCTAGAAGTAAATTAAGTGCAATCTGATTATAATTGTGATGTCTAAAAGTGGAGTTATCAAGGGAAGGGTATAAAAAATTGGACTTTAAATGGAGCAATTGAGTAGACTCACTCTGTCAAAATTGAGGGGTTGAGGGTCTGCCACGATACATTTTCCAACGCGCTTCAAAATAGTGGCAGGGATTCCCCCGAGGGGGAGTGCTTAGGGAACATTGTAAGTGTAAGTCTAAAAGTGGAGTTAAATGCAGCACAGATCAATTGTACACTTGTTATTCCGGTGCATTATGGGATTGAAGACTACACAACTACAAATGGCTGTCCCCTCAAATAGTATGTAACCTGGAATTTAACTCACAATCACGTAGAGCAAACCCCCATAATCTATATGCACTTAATATTCCTGGTATTGCAATGGCTCAACATCTGTTCTAGAAATTAGATATGAGAAGATCGTGAGCTTTGCTTTACTCATAAAATTTGTGTTAACATGACAGTAATGGATTTGCTAATTACTTTTTTCTGCTACATCAGGAGTTTGTTTGAATATAATTAACTCATGCAGATCTTTTTTTTTTTCACGATTTCACAATGCTATTTTATTGATCCACTTAATATTTTTCTTAATTATAACAGAACAAGAGAGAATGATTTCACAAATTCCTCGGATAGGATTGTTTTTTTTTTTGTGAAGATTGCTTGAGTTTTTTTTTTTTTTTTTTTTAAATCTCATGTCCAATCCCATTAGTCCCTTTATCCTCTCTCTTTTTTGTATCATCCCATCTTTCTTCTTGAATGCATCAAGATAAAGAGTGGTTAGAATATCTAGCCTACTTTTGGGACCCCGGTAATCTTGAAGTAAAGCACACTAGGGCAACTCTAAAGAGACATTTTAATTGCTGCAGATGTGGTTACCAAGGCGATAAGGCACTGGAGATCAAAAGAACCCATCGAGAGGGAGAATCTGTTTTTATCAGTGAAGATATCAGACAGAGCGAGGGCTCTATGAATGTCACACAGAGACTGAGGGGATGATTGAAGAATCCATGTAAGGTTACGGAATAGTATCTTTTCCTTTGCTCCCCCCAATTTACTCTTTATTTGATTTTGAACTATTGCATGTTAACATTCAAATGTTTGATTGCTGATTCACATTTTAAATACTGCATAAAATATTCAAAGAACTGTATTCTATTTTATTATTTTTAATAAGTCAGTCATTTTTCTTCAATTAAACATACATTCGTCATCCATAAAATATACAATGCAATATAAATTACAAAAGGATACAAGCTCTCTTTCTCTACACTGTTCAAGTTCACCGTCAAGTCAATGAAACTGTGTTTCTGACTAAACAACAAAAAAATGAACATACAAAAATCTTTAAACACATAAAATGACCAAATACTAATAAGCAGCATGAACAATGTCATTTTCTCTCAGCGAATCAAACAAAATGTCATATTAGACGAGAGAAACTAACAAAACACAAAACATACTTTTAAATCAAAATGTATTTTTGTATGCATTTAGTTTTTAATTTTGTAATCTGTAAATTACCTTGACTCAACCAAATTTTAATTGGTTATTCATATTTTTTTTGCACTTTTTAAGACCCTGAGATATTTTGCGTCCGTTTCAACTGTGTGTGTACTCTCTCTCTGTATCTCTCTCTCTCTCTCTCTCTCTCGACATGTTTGTGAGCATTGCCTCTATTAACCTGTGGAAAACTGTGATTGGTCCTGCCAAGCAATATAAGGACCGCCCCAAACACTCATCCTATGCCTTCGTGCCATCGTTCTTTGCATTCATTGATTGTGTTTCCCTCCGCTTTTGTTCGTTGTTTTAGTGTTTAGTGAAACTGTGATTATGTTTGTTAATTGCCATTGCAATTTCTCAATCTCCAATTTATTTATTTGCTATAAGACTCTGTGAATACTGCTGTAAATGTTCTTGTAAATACTTTTTGCCAAATGTAGGGGGTTTGAGGCCAATTTATATGTATCTTTTTTCACTTTGTTCATGGTTAAGGGAGATGGGTAAGTTAAGTTGTATTTTTGTTTTCTGAGGTAATTTAGTTTATAAAAGATTGTTTTGTTTGTCATTTTGGTCTGGTCTGCCACTGACACTAAACCCTTTTAATATTATAAATAAAGCATGTGTTATTTGATATCTCTCTGGTATTGAGACTCGATTCCTTCTGTTAGGGCTGAACCCTAGCGGTCATAACACACTACTAGCTCTGAAAAAGTCCTTCCTTCAACCACCCACCCCTTCTCATTTGAACAATTCTAGTCTGATAGTAATCTTCATGACCACCGCACCCAACTCAGGGCTACTGAGAAGAAATCCGGAAGGTATCAATCTTTCCTCTCCTCTTTTTCTGCTGCCGAGGTCACTTTCCATCAGCAAAAACAGCAACATTATTCACAACATTCTTCTTTTTCCTCCTCCACCTGCTCTCACCATCTTTCTCACCACTGATGACCTTGCCACTTTTTTACTGTGGAGCAACCTATTAGCAACCGTCAACATGCAACTCGTTGTCCACTTTTTTCTCTCTTACAGAGACTGGTGTCAGCCTTCAACGTTTTCCTGGACTACCAGAGTCCTCACTGGCACAACCTCTTTGGGCACAGTCATAAAGGTGCATAGCATTTTTCCAGCCTGGTGACTGTAGTGAACAGCAGACATGATAGCAGCAGCGCATTCAACACCATTCAGCCGGTGCTTTTGAGGGACAAGCTCGTGCGGGCTGGAAGCCTTAAAGCATCCAGTTTGTGAGAGCCCAGGACTGTGTGTCTGATCCCCTGACCTGCAGTGGTCAATTTTTGTCTCATCAGACCACAGCATCTTTTCTTCCAGTTATGGCACTTCTTCAGGATATGCTTCTTTCTTGCCACCCTGCCATATAGGGCAGCTTTGTGTAAAGCTTGTGAGATTGTTCTCATGTGGACAGACTGACCAGTCCCCGCCTGAAAGCCTTAAGTCCTTTTAAAAGTTGCATTTGGTGGTGCCATACGCCTTCCACTTCTTAATGATGCTCTGAACAGTACACAGAGGGATAGCTAAAGTAGCCATCTCCTAACTTATTCTACAACTTTAGACTTTTGAAAGCACTTTCCCAACAATGGTGAATTGTTTGCAGTACCATGCACTGCTAACAGTGGAATCTTCAAGAAACAGCTGGAAGTTTATTGGTTGCACCTGACGCTACTTTCACACTATCAGTCCAAATCTGAGTATTTGTATATCTGATTGGAATCTGATTTAAAATATTGATGTCTACATTGTGCATCACAACTGTTTAGACTAGTGTCCTTGCCGCTCTTTCATTTTCCGGAATATCCGCATTGGTTGGCAATGATGTTGCTTCGGTAGGCATATGCCAAAACAACAACAACAACAACCGCAGCACGCATAGGGTTTTCAATACAGATGTTGTCTTATTTACAACATGACATCGTGTACTACTGCATCTTCTGAGGCAGCGGCTGAAACGTAGGAGGCTGGTATGACCAGGTTTATTCCGTGCTGTCGTCTCCGGTATATTGTCATTCTGCTCGTAGCACTTTGCAGCAACACAACTTTGTTTCTGCAGCAACTTTCACCATGCTTCCTATAACAACGTCTGACGTTTACAGTTACAGTTTAAGTGTCGTGAGAAAGTCACATAAACCACATGAAATCCGGTCAGAGTAGTCAGACTGACATGGATTTCCAGAAATGTGTTTTGAATAGGATTTCAAACAACATATGAATGTAGCTTGTAACGGATTTGTAAAACTAATTTGCATTTCACGTGATCTTTGGCCATTCACAATTGCTAAATCTGATCGGAAAAATCGGATCTGAACTGACAGTCTGATCCCTTTACCAAACCAGGTATTTCACCAATTAATTGTCAATGAATGTTTTAAAATCTTAATTTCACTTTGATTATGAAGGTTATATAATGTGTGTATAGGCTACAGCTAAAAAAAAAAAAAAAAAAAAAATGACAAAAAAAAAGAGTTAGATGTAATTTATTTTATTTTCCAGGGTGTAATGTGACAAAAGGTAAAGATTTTCACAGGGTATGATGACAGGCACGGTATATTGTAAAGTATCCCATTTTGGACTATGGAACAAATGAGGGTTACATAGATGCAATCCTTTCTAATAATGAATGTGCCTGTCAGTGGAACAATGAAGTTGTCCTTACCTCCTCCTCATTTGCACACACATAGCCACAGCCATGGTTGCTGTGGATGAGGGGTATGGTTGCCACCACCCTATGAGCTCTTTGCCTCAGGGACTCATATTAGCAATTGGAGAATATGAAGTTACAGGGAGTCAGCAATGTGTGTTTAGTAACAACACTGAGACGAATCGGAGGACTTTACATGTCTGATTCTTTCAAAGTAAGCACAGTTATTCTTAGAAATCAGAGACTTCAAATGTAATGGAGTTACACGATGTCTAAAGGTTCTCATTCAAAAATAACTGTCTATAATAATTGAGTTTTTATTTTAAATGATGTAATTTAAGAGCACTAATTAGGGCTGTCATGATATCAGATTTTTCACACCACGGTTATTGTGACCCAAAATAATTTACAGTAACGATATATCGTGAAGTCTATGGAAAGTAGAAACCTTGAGAAAGAAAAAAAAAACCAATGCTATCAGTCAAATTCATCTTTACTTTCTTTTTTTAGCCAATGAAACACACCATTGCATACAAACATTACTACAACTGAGAGGATTGTCTGAATTGACAAGAAATTATATTATTTATACTATTCTATAAAGGCGTAAATGTGTAATAAATATACATTTATCCTTACAAAAAAAACAAAGATGGCTTGTAGAACACACATAAACCATCTGTCACAATGGTGTGTTACTTCTCATGTTTAATCAGTATTTGACTGATTAAACATAAGAGTCTCTATCTGCAGTTTATTCAACTAAAGCAATGTCTGTCCAGTAGCGATTTCACGTGAAGGTTTAACCCTGATGTTGCGGGGTCAATCTGACCCGTTTAGATTTTCTAGTTGTTGGAAATACTGGTTAACCTATGTTTTTTTTCTTGATATTTTGTGACTTTTTCTCATTTATCACCATGAACATGTATGCAAAGTTTCAACATGCTGGTGTTTTTTGACATATACAAACAAAATTACTGTTACATTCGTGATGTTCGCCGGGTCAATTTGACCCGCATATTTTAACCCTCTATGACCCAAAATAATAACATTTCTTGGTTATATATATATATATATATATATATTTATTTATTTTTTTAATTTTTATTATCTTATGAAGCTAGGTTTTCCACACTTATTTCAATACAGAAAAATGTTTTAACCAGCACCATGTGTGTGAAGTTCATATCCAGAAAGCACACACTTGCTGAGCGCTCATCATGTCTGAAATAACTTCTTGACTTTATGAAATGAGTTTACAAAACAGCCAACTAAGGAAAAGTAAATATTTTCATTATACAGCTACATTTAATTGTTCAGTTATGATGTTCTAAGAAAAGAAAAGTTTTTAAAAAAATGTATGTATTGTATTTAAAAATGTACTGTTTATTTTCAAATTTTGTCAAAACAAAACAGCTTTAAAAAAAAATCATCAAAAAACATTTTCATTAAATCATATCTTCAGATACATTTGTTTTTGGAATATTTGACAAAAGTTGACATTAAAAGTTTACAGTTTATACCTGAATCTTTGTTGTTTTTCATAGTGTGATTTTTGAGGAATTGTATTGAATCCAAATAGGGTCAATTTGACCCGCTCCATCAATGGTGTACACAGAAATCGAACAGTGCATAAGAGTTAACCTCAATATCATACATGTCACGGATCTGCCGAGCTCTGCCCCCGACCAATCACCATCACCAGAATTCTAATCACACACACCTGCACCTCATTAAACCAATCACCACACCAGTTCATAAGCGCACACCTCACTTCACTCCACTGTCCGGTTACGTTACTAATGAGAAACGAAAATTTTAAAGCATTCTACAAATCACGTACCCTGTGTGAATGACATTTGGTTTGCATACTTCATTTGGCTGTTGAAGTGTTGATTGCAAGGCATTAAAGAACACCACATTTTGAAAAATGCAATTGTACACGCTTAATCGTTCATGCAAAATTAGATAAGTATCAGCACAAAATCTACTCTTAAATTGCAGTGGTAGTAAACAAAGTTGCAAAAAATATAAAATTGTATATAGTAATTTAGGTGTGATACATAAACACATTTCTACACCACAGTTCTACTAAAGATTCAAGCATGCGCTTTCAGATTGCATGGCTTCTCTTTGAAAATCTCAAAACAGTCAATAATCACTGCTACGCTGTGTTCAAACAAAGGAAACATAATTCTGTGCAAATCATCTCTTTCCGCCCGAACAGTTGAGAGCTTCAGGTTTGAAAATAGAAATGATACAATTTCATTGAATGATCTGTATACTCTCTATGGGAAACACGAGAGAGGTGTTGTGCAGATAGATCAAGTCTAAGGTGCTTAAAGGTTGACAGAAGCATTTAAAATGGATTGTGAATGTTCTTTTCATCTGGAATCAGATGCACCAAAATGTAATGACGCCATAAAGGTTGCCAGGGTTTGGCAGACCTGTGTAGTACATTAACTGCATCATCATCTGCAAAACAAACCACAGACATCCTGTACTTACCAAGTCCATGCTGCAGCTGTCGGTTTACTTCTGCACATGCAGATCACCATCTCCTCCAGCCTCCTGCATCTTCTCAGAGTAAAGCCAATCACTTTCTCTAGCCTGGTGGACCATAGTCTCAGGTGGCTGCATTGTGCTTTTCCTTACTTAGAGTCTGTGTGTATGTCTCAGTCAGCTCCTGAGCTCTTGAATCAGTATATTGTGTACACAAATTGAGGCACTGGCTCATTACACATTAGGACTATTTCTTGCAATATGACAACATCCTCTATTGATGAAGAGCAGAACTGATATTTTTCATTTGCGACATGAAAAGGTTTTTAGCTACATTACATAGGATAACAGCTGTGGTCCACCGCTATCCTCTCATTTCCTCTAATCCCTCCCTATTTTATCTTATGCTACTCTGAGCAATGTCTGAAAGCCCTTCTTGTGTATTCCTCACTTTGGATAAAAGCATCCGCCAAATGAATAAATGTAAATGTAGTTGTAAAATGTAGCCAGAAAATTATAATCCAGTATGGATACAGAGCAAAAATATGTCATACCTAAGTATATAAAATGAAATGTAAAAAAGCCTTGTCAAACTGTAAGATTTAAAAAAAAAAAAATATACATTTTTAAGTAAAGGGATTCAGTTTGAATTCCACTAATAAATTAATGGATTATTTAAAACCATAATCCAAAACTATGACATAATGTTTGGTACATACTTAATAAATACACACCTAAACGAAGATATCTTGGATAAAGTGATGTTTTTGCGTCTAACCCCTGCAACCCATCTGGCGCTTCTGTTATTGCCTCTACACACTGTCCACAAAAAACAATGACAAAATCTTGCATCGTAGTAAAGTTTTTGACATTGTCTATGGTGGGACGTATTATTGTCATGCAAGGAAATTGTACAATTTTTCCAATGAAAGGAATCAACTTTAAAACAGAGATGGTTTGATGCCTTAAAAATGGTGGCGATGCTCAATAATGCACTTCGGTTCTCGTGAGTGGGACCCGACAAAGACCAATACGGCCACCTATTGTTCTTTGGAATGCCAAGCAGTTGCTGGCGCTGGATTATTTATGTGTCATCATATGTGTACTATTTGTTTTAAATATTATAGTTAACACGATATCGATATTTTATGTTTTGAACATCACGGTTATCGTTAATATTGCGACTCCCCTAGCCTGAAAACATAAAAGTAGTCAAAGTTGTTATACTCAAATGGCAAAGATCAACATTATTACAGTCTTGGAACTTACTTTAATGTCTTTCCAATACAGAATAAAAGAAAGAACACAACACACACACACAACACATTCAAACATATTTGTTTAGTTTTTTATTTACTTCACAATAAGGTTTATTAGTTCACAACATTATTTTAACATGAATTAATAATGAACTGCACGCATACAGCATTTATTAATCTTTGTTAACGTTAATGTCATCATTTACTAATACATTATTAAAATTTTGTTAACATTAGTCAATGCTCTGTTAACTAACATGAACAAACAATGAACAGCTGTATTTTCATTAATGTTAACTAAGATTAGAAAATACAGTAACAAATGTATTGCTCATGGTTAGTTCATGTTCGTTAATACATGTTACTGATTAGTTTATTCACTGTTCTCTGGGTTTATTAAAATCCTGAGGAGTTGGTGGTTAACAAAGACAAACAAAGACAATGGAGAGATTTACTAATCGTAAGGCTCAGATTTTGCTTTCCATTTGTCTGTCTTTCATAGTTTCAATTCTGGTTGGGATTTGAGGTTCTAGTTGAGAGTCTTGCAGTACTATGTCAAGAGGGATTGAATGCATGCATTGTGAAAGCTGTATCACAAGGGGTTAAAATCCAAGGGGCTAAAATTAGTTCAAAATGATCTCAGATTACACTCTGATATCAGCATGGATTTTACACACATAGACATTTTGTAAAACCAAAATGAACACGCCGATCAATGCTTTGATATATGACCTGTTTATTGATCCAAAATGAAGAGGAGAATATAAAATCAATTGCATGTGCATCTGAATTTGAAGTAGCATATTGAATTGTAAAACAGACACGCGTGTGTGTGTGTGGTCCTGATGAACCTTGCCTTATGGGGACAAAATGTCCCACACAGATGGCAATATCCAAAATCATTGTCTCTGTGGGGACATTTTTTGGTCCCCATGAGGAAAACAGCTAATAAATCCTATTCAATTATGTTGTTTTTTATGTAAAAATGCAGTAAGTTTTCTGTGATTGGTAGGTTTAGGGTTAGGGAATAGAATATACAGTTTGTGCAATGTAAAAATCATTATGTCTATGGAATGTCGGCATTAAACATGGAAATGTGTGTGTGTGTGTGTGTGTGTGTGTGTTTGTGAGCGCCTGACATAGATGCTCAGCTGGGCATTAACTCCATCTGTTCTCTCTGAATGCCTTCCTCTTTCTGGACAGTTGGACTTCACTCATTTGTGTGTGTGTGTGTGTGTGTGTGTGTGTGTGTCACTTTAATGAAATGGGGGAGGGGCACACATTGTGTTTGGCGTTAAATTATGGAAATGTAAAGACAAAAGGACATACGTATATTAATAAATCCCGATTCGCCATAGTTAAAGGCCAGAGAACAATGAAAGTGAAGAAAATAACGTATCATAATTTTTACTTTTTAGAATTTAGTTATCATTATGTGATATTTGGTTGATTTTACTCACTGTTAAAGCTGCTTATGTGGCAATTATGGGACTCCAAGTGAATTACCATGACAATCAGCTTCTAGTTGATGATTAAAAAGTACAATCTGTTACATAAGAGCTGATAGTTTATGAACACATTGTAAAGGTGTACGCAACTGTGTGACTGACGATTGTTACAGGTAACAGGTTGTTTCTTTCTTACTGCTGGTACAAGAGTTTAATCTAGGTGACAGGTGCAGACATGCCATCTTAGCCTCAAAGCATTTTTGTTCTAATAAAAGACAAAGTAGTATTTAAAAACTGCACTGCATGCAGTTCACCAAGTAGATACTGTAATATTCCATACCTTAAACAGCACACATAACTAGCAATTTTACTGAATAATTGCACATACTGGGCCAGGGGGAAGGTTGTTTACATAGCTAAGCCCCGCCCCTAGCCTGTTTTGACACGTGTCAATCAATCGGAACTATGATATGGATGACGTACGGTGACGTCACAGTTAGAGCCGGGGGGAAGGTGGACGGACAGAATGGCGACCCAGTGCCGGAGCTCCAAATGCACGGCCGAAAGAAAAGGATTCCGGCGGGAACTCGACTCGTGGCGACACAAACTCATCCACTGTGTCGGTAAGATCAACACAGCCCGTGTTCGGAAAAGCCATATTTGTGTGGTGCCATAAGCGGACGCGTTGCTCTCGGGTACCCATTCGCTCAGTGTCTCGCTCGGTTTCTTTCTTGCCTGGCT
Source organism: Opsariichthys bidens (assembly GCA_037194245.1). Lineage (NCBI taxonomy): Eukaryota > Metazoa > Chordata > Actinopteri > Cypriniformes > Xenocyprididae > Opsariichthys > Opsariichthys bidens. The sequence goes on along the minus strand of CM074293.1, from coordinate 15,267,296 downwards.
CTCGCGGAGCTCCCTCCCCCAGCCGCTGTTTGCTCGCGGAGTTGCTAAGCGAGCGTGTGTCAAGTTCAAAAATATCATTCGCGTAGAGTCGTCGTCTGCTCGAAGCGAGCCCTGTGTAGCTTTTGTAGCTAACAGAAAAAACGGCCAACACCGGCTCCATTTTCTTTGTCCCTACTTCTTGATTCCTCGATAACCGAGTTAGCTTTGCACTCACTGACCCTTTTCTGCAGCGAATACCGACATACAAATGACTGTGTGTTTGTATTATATTAATACAGCGTCAATACTCTCCGGCTTTTGAATCTCTCTTGAATTATATGGTAATTCTCCCCATTGCCTCCTGATCGTTGACGATGTGTTTAAAAGTAGCACAGTTTAAAGAAGCCGTTAGAGAATGTTTGTCTTTAGCGATCTTGATGCTTTGAAAATGGGTCGTTGAATTCCGACTTTACTTTTGCAAAATGTGGTAAAACAGTGGTGTTGACAAATGTTTCACCGAGTTTACAGTGGTCAGCGTAAATCCACACGTTCACATGACTGTTTGCTGCATAAACGGATCACTGTAACCTCCGGTTTATGTCAAACTGTAGCCATGCAGTTGATACTGTAAACTTGTTCTTTCCTAATTATAGTAATAATTTTTCCATCAGGTAGATTTACACTAGTTTTTCTAGAATAGATAGTCTAATCGTGTTGTAACAGGGTTGCAACTAAAATGTAGACGAGTATATATTAACTTTGTGCTAATTAAAATATTCAAGCAGATTTTTAATAAAACTATTTTTTACTTCAATGGGGCAGAACGATCAATAGATGCCAGCTTTAACAGATTGTGAGTTGTATGGTTTTAAAGGGTTAAAAATGAAAAGGGTCATTTACTCACCCTTGTGTTGTTCCGCACCCGTGAGACTTTCGCTCATCCTCAGAACACAAATAACGATATTTTTGATAAAATCTGAGCCCGTTCCATGTCCACCATTGACTGCTACGCAACTACCACTTTGACTCTTCAAAAAGTTCATAAAGACATTGTTAAACTAATCCATATGAGTTGAGTGGCTTAGTCCACATTTTCTGAAGAGACACGATCGCTTTATATGAGGAACAGATTGAATTTATGCTTTTATTCTCAGTTAAATAGAAGCTCAACCGAACCTGCTTGATGCATGACCAAACCTCATTGGTTCTTACGGAAGCCCAAACGTGCTGCGTAACGCAAGAATGAACCTCGTCGGTTCTTGCATGTAAAGCAAGCGTATTTGAGCTCTTAATCGACTTGTGCATTGATGAATGTTTAATATGCACTGTAAAAAAATATGAATCATGACTCATGATTTTTTTTTTCTTTTGTCTAATCAACTTAATGTGGTTCACATAACAATATTTTGAGTTTCTGTTGATTAAACGAATCTCCATTGTATTAACTCAAATGTTTAATTTCAATAAACTCCAAACGTTAAGGCAACTAGGAAACTTAAGTTAAATCAACAATATTTTTTTATAGTGTGTGAATAAAAGCCTCAATTAAATCTGTTCAGTGTATAAAGCGTCCATCTCTTCAGAAAATTTGGACTAAACCACTTAATTCATATGGATTACTTTTACGATCTCTATTTTAAGTGGTATAGTTGTGTAGCTGTCAATTGGGGGACAGAAATCGCTTGGAATTTATTAAAAACATCTTCATTTGTGTTCCGAAGATGATCAGAAGTCTCTTGAGAGTGAGTAAATGACAGAATTTTCTTTTTTTTATGAAATAATCCTTTAAGGGTTGGATACAAATGACCGTTCCCAAAGCCCCGCCCCCTTTAGTTACTGTTGCTACGTCCGACAAGCCATGCCGCTTTCACGCCACACATCATGTTCTCATGTAGTGAAAAATACATTGCGGAGCAAAGAGGACACTGACAACGCGTCGACAGACAAGACAGAGGAGGTTACTTTCGATATGAAACAGTTTCAAATGTCAAATATTATAATTTTTTAAACAAGTTTAAACAATAAATACTAGGGGTGTGACGAGATCTCGTACCACGAGATCTCCCGAGACTAAAACGTGACGAGATTTCTCGCCGAGGTGAAAAGTTGTCTCGTGGTGCTATCAGTGTGAAGGTGAAATTATTATTGAAGATCCCCCGCCACTTTCAAATCGTCTGTGTGGAAACATTTTGGTTTTTGGCGCAAGAATAACACGCAAGACACAAACAATGTGTAAACATTGTAAGAAAACTATGCCGTACACCTCGGCCAAGGTTGTACAGACTCTTAGGGGCCGTTCACATATCGCACACATTTTCATTTGCGCAAAATGGAAGCGCGTGCGGTGCGGCGCGCTCGTTTTTTCCTGGCGCGCCTTCCTCATGGTCGTGGAGAGCACAGTTCATGGTTGCATAGCAACGACAGACGCTACAGAAGCGCGAGCTCCCGAACGCTTGCAAAAGGAGGAGGAAGCGACGCGGCCGCGATTTACACGCTTTTTTAGGCGCGACATGTGAACGACCCCTAAAGAGACAGAAAGCATCGCTATCACTGCTGACGGCTGGACTTCTCGATGTGCGCAGAGCTTTATAACAGTTACAGCCACACAATCAATAGTGACGGGGAAATGGTCAACTTTGTACTGCAGTTAAAGTGTTATTTGAATATTTTATTTATATGTTTATTTGATTTATACTGTTTAATTTATGTTCAATCTGTAGAAAGAAGTTCAGTGAGATTTCTCATGTGAAATTATACAGGGCAGAAAACAATTGGTTGATTTTGTGGCAAAACATTTAGCAGTGTTTGCATGTTGTTTTACTGCAAATAATTCATTAAAATGGAAGTAAAATGACGTGCATTACAAGTTGATTTCCAAATGCACCAACATTTTTGCATTTTATGATTTTCAGTTGAATAAAAGACTATTTTCCCTTCATACGTTTCATTATTGAGGATTGCTTAAAAATACTATAAAAATCTCGTCTCGTGAACCCAATCTCGTGTCTCGTCTCGTGGGATAGGGGTCTCGTCACACCCCTAATAAATACCGTATAGTGGCTCTTTAGTTCCGCAGTTCAAGTGACTCTTCATACTAATTAATTTCTCATCAAATAAACATAAATGAACATTAGAAGGATTGTTGGTTCAACCGTGGAAAGACGTGAGTACACAATTTTTCAAGTTCAACAACGTTAATCTACTAACTCCCCTGACTGCTTTGTCCGACAAAATGGCGGATTCAGGGTTGATTGGTCAAATCGGCTGTCAATCAAACTGCCGGCGAAGGGTCAATTCAATTGAGAATGTCAAGGCCTATTAGGTTTTTAACCCTTTCACTGGTGTGATTAAAACGTTCAGTGTGTCACGTGATCAACTGGCAAATTCAAACGTTCTTCCACGCATTGGCTGGCGCTGAGCCAGTGACAGACGCGCTCAGAGCTGTCAATATATCACAAATATGCAGTGTTTTCAACCACATAATGTTTATTTTAGGTTTCAGACATTTTAATGCACAAATACTAACAAAACAATATAATTAGAGTTTGTAAAATGCACACTGATGTCTATGGAAGCGGCAATAACAATCCTTTCCATAATAATTAGACAGCACGTTTTATTCATATCAGATACACATCGTGTAAGCAACTTTACAGTTTACTCCATTCTTCTCTCAGTTCACCGGCTCACTTACTTTCATGTATTTTGGGAGAAGTGGGTGAATTCACGTGTTGTACTGCGGTGCAAACCAACATGGCAGCATATATCTTGACTAACGCAATCATTTTAAAGGTGTTTAAACCGCAAAACACATCCACTTGCGCATATTTGACGATCGGAATATCATATAGATCATGCTATAGTCAACAAATTTGTGAATATTTTTAATTAAAAAGGAAAAATGAAGTACAAGGAGATCATCGGTCAGACAGCACTATTGTGGCTGCGGTGTGTCATGTGACGAGCAATGACGCGTCACCATGGAAACAATAAAGTGATGCGTTCTAAGCGGTTGCCTTGAGAACTTGCGTGTGAAAGGATTAAGGGAAAATACAGCCGTTTGATGGGTTTAAAACAAGCTATTCATGATAGGTTAATTGTAAGTTAGTAGTAGTTTTTGAAACATCTATAATAGGTCTCACTGCATAAAACGTAGCAATTGAGGTGCTATTGCTTTTCATGCAACATCAAAGTATACTGTTCTTGCAGAATGGGGCTTTCTTGGGTGAGCGTTTGTGTTTTTAATGTGGACATAATGTGAATGTGGCTGCAGTGAAGGGCATCAGTTGTGCAGACAATGACTAGCAGGCCTTGCAAGTGTACTGCAAATGCGAGCTATTTCCAACTTTACATCAAACTATAATTTTCTACACTTACCATAGAAACACCTGCCATTTTGTACTAAATGGACATCTACTTGTGTCATGCAGCGAGTGAATTTGTGTGCAGACAGTATTTGCCTTTGCTGTTGTTAGGGCATTTGATAGAATTATGTATTGCATGTCAAATTAATTGAACTATCACACAGAGGTTGTGAAGGTTTTGTGTAGGTTTTTGATAGTTTTTTTTTAAGAGAATTTTTTACTCTTTGGGATTACATACAGATAAGATGATATTGTGTTTGTTTGCAGGATTTGAAAGTATACTGGAGGGAATATATGGACCAAGGCTTCTGCAAGATCTCAATATATTTGATGGTGAGTCTCATTATCTGTGTTGAGCTTTATAATTAATAGACACAAGGTATGTTTCCATCCAAAGTTGCAAATTAACTTGTGCGCAAAATTGGAGTATCGCATAAATCATTTGTGAATAAAGCATTATTTCCATCCCATGTGTTCAAGAGAATAAAATCTTCACTTCCTGCTAAATTGGTGCAAAGGATCTAATTCAAATTGTAGTTTGTGCATTCGAAAGAAATTTGGATCTTTTTTCCTCCATTATAAATGACTCGCACCTCAGAGTGTGCAGACAAAATGCAATAAACTAGTGATGTCAATTTACATAAATTCCCCAAATCAATCATTGTTTAAATAAATGATCGAATCATGTTTACCAACCTCTTAAATCTGAAGCCCAGGGGTGTTGGTACTAAGTTTTCATACCACTTACTTAACCAACACAAAATAGGTGTCGTTTAAAATCTAATAAGCTTGGCTTTACAGTGAATATTGGGAATGTGACATCACATATTGGAAGAGCTCCATTTTCATAGCATGAAAATTTTGTCTGTAAAATCATCGAACAAAACAGATAAGACTTGTCATATATTGTTGAAAGGTGTCAACAAGGAGAATACAAGAAGCATATTTGTTTCAGTTAGAGACCAAACTATACCAAGTGTTTATGTATACACAGTTCGCACCATTTTTTTGTTTGTAACTTTTGCGAAACATTAGTAAACCAGGTTTGCACTTACAGAGTACTTGGCTAAGAAAGTACTGGGTAATAGAAGGTAATTACATGGGTTAGGTTTACGGGTAGGTTCAGGGTTAGTAGCTAGTTATTACTCAGTTACTGTATGAAGTACATAGTATATACACGGGGAACAGGACTGTAAAATAATCTTCAACCATTGGAATCTATTTAGAATCCTTAAACAATTTAATGATCTATTAAAAAGGAATTTATACCTGTATCATATTACGCTGTAGCCACATTGGACCACTGGTTTGGAAAATGGATGGATGGTTGATTCAACTCCTGGCGCCATCTTCTGGTCAGACACAGGAAATAATTCAGAAATAAGTAAAGAAGCCACAGAGATCTGAGGAGAAACACAAAGCCATGCCTAAGCCTGAGAAGCCAAAACGGAAGTCTGAAGTGCTCTCACAGTGCATTATGGGTATTCATCGGTTGAGCATTCGTTATTGCGGTGCATTGTGGGATTGAATGAGCCCACTTGATAACGTCCACTATAGTTTTGGACACCACTACAAATGGCTGTCCCCTCAAATAGTGCCCCATTTAAAGGTACACGGGACAATTTCAGACACGGGTGTGGTGGGGACAATGTGTAGAGACCAATTAGGCACTGTTTTGCAGCTGGAGTGTGGTTTTATTGGTTTGATCGCTCCGGTTGACACCTTGATGCTGAAACGGTACTGGAAGATCACTCCGGCATCAGGACTTATTATTTGTTGTTTAATATTTTTGTACTTTTATTGTGATATTTCTTATGTTTACCGTATTTTACGGACTATAAGCCGCAACTTTTTTCCCCCGCTTTGAACCTTGCGGCTTAAACAAAGACGCGGCTAATATATGGATTTTTCCCTCTTTCAAATTTTTTTCATTCAAAAAAACTTTGTGATGTGCTCAGTTTTTTGGCGGCATGTTTACGGTTTAGATTAAATCGAGCGCGCTCAAACTTCCCATCATTCTGATTACGGTAGTCATTTTGTCACCCTCATCATGACAAAGGCACGGAGAAATGCATAGGATGCATATCGCGTCTTTTGCGCGCGCATATTCATCATTTCCTATGTAGGCACGCGCAAAAGACGCCGATATGCGAACGGCCCCATAGTTGTCTTTTTGCGCCGAGTCAATTCCTCACGCTGCTGTTTCCAGCGTCTTCTCATCGACTCATGAAGACCAAGCTCCCGTGCAGCAGCTCTATTTCCTTTTTCCAACACCCAGATCACGTGTCTTTGTCATGATGAGGGTGACAAAATGACTACCGTAATCAGAATGATGGGAAGTTTGAGCGCGCTCGATTCAATCTAAACCGTAAACATGCCGCCAAAAAACTGAGCACGTCACAGAATGTGAACGAACATTCGCGGCGTTCAGATGTTTCAAATGTGCAGATCCGACTGAAAGCCAAAACAGTTTGAGGATTTTAGAGGTTAATTTGTTTCAATGTACCTGTAGACACCTGCGGCTTATAGACGTGTGCGGCTTATTTATGTTCAAAATAATATTTTAAAAAAAAATTCAGTGGGTGCGGCTTATATTCAGGTGCGCTCAATAGTCCGGAAATTACGGTAGTAAAATAACTTGTTTGGTGGGTTTTTGAACCCTGGGTCAATTGTTTGAAAATAAAAGGCTAGCCTACCTAATCCATTACGTGGCTTGAAAATATTAGGTGTGTTCCACTTGAAGCGCCACTGCACAGACTGATTGGGGTATGACCACAAGAGCAATTAGAGAGCAGACAGCGTTTTAAGTAACTAGAGCACGCTTGCTTAATTTTGTCTGCCGGATGTGTTTTACGCATTAGCCACCCACCTCAAAACTATGCACTCTAACGATGACCTAAATCGGTCTTAATCGGCCATCGGTAAGTTTTATCAGATACATTTTTATCGATTAATCGTCACTACAATAAATGCCGTCATGTCTTGTGGTCAGTTGCCTGGTGTTTAGGAATGCAGTCATGTGAGACAGTTCTGCGAGGTTTTTTTGTGTGTGCATTTTAAGAATTTATGTGCATCTTGGCATTTCCATCTGGTGTTTGTTTTTAATGAGAGATCCCAAAATGCGCTTCAAAATGGGTGGATGGAAACATAGCTATTGACAGTGATTCATCTGATTTCCCCTCAGAGTGTGAACCAGAGGCTGTGGATGATTGGTCCATAGAAGCAAACTGCTCCTTTTGCAGCCTGCAGCTAGAGAAACTGAATGTAAGTAAACCCTCAAAAGCCACAAAAAGATGTTTATTAATGAGGTGTTAGCTAGGGATGCTCCAATCCGCATTTTTTGCCTCTGATACCGATTCCGATATTCAGGTAATAATAATAAAAAGTGCTTAATTACCTAATAAACTGTGCCTCACTGTGTCGAAGAGACTAGGATCATTCTTTTGTGCAAGGCATTATATATTAAATAATTGTGCATCAGTGCAACAACTGTAAATAAACTAATAGACAATCAAAATAAACAGTCCGGCTGACTTCTTCATTCATGACTCATGACTTGTTTGAGTCATGCATGACATATACTAATAGATTCTATAAAGTGAAAAGACATTTCTTTTAAATTTCTAGTGCAGTTTTTTTAATGACGCAGCAACATATGATGGCACACACACACAAAAAAAACGCTATTAACTATCTTCCATTGTGCAAAAGTATTATAATATGAACTGTTCCCGTACATAGCGGCACAAAGCACTTATGCGCATCCCGTGTGCAGAATGATGAGCTTGAAGCAACATGAATCACAGCGCTCTCCACTGAAAAGTTCAAAACGCAAAAGGAAGATGCACTGATGCGTAGTGTTGGTCTATTACCGTTATATACATGCAATACTTTGAGCCTTTTCCATTAAGTTTTAAATTTCAGTTACTGTGTGCATGAAGAACAATTCATAGTGCTCTCTACCCCAGTGCTGTGCTCTAACAGACAACCGGTTGAAAGTAAAATGGGTTTAGGGTGCGTTCACACTTGTAGTTCGGTTGGTTTGGTTCGTTTGGTCTGGAGTAAAACACTAAAACAAAACATAGTCCTGGTCCGCTTGGCGTTCACACTGGCATTTTTAACAGCGAACCTAAAGTTACCGAATCAAAGGCATGGAGAAATGGTCAAAACCTGATTGGTTGGCTTTTATGACGTATATTTCACGACGGAGCTCGCTTACCGAACATTCAAAACAATGCTGTGTGCTGGATTAAACGTGACCATTTTATGTGTGTACATATGCTTTATCTTTACCAGCTAAGAACTGACGAAGAGCTCATAAAATTCAAAACAGGACCAGGATTTCCTCCGTTGTGTGCAGAAACAAATATTGATGAGGCGCTTTACCTCCTCATTGCTCCACATTTGCTTTCTACTCATTTTGGATACATCGATCTTTCCACGTCGTCAAATCAGTCCGCTTGTTTGGTCCGCACCAGGGTTCGGATGGCAGCGTTCACATATGTTCAAACGAACCGCGCTAACTGAGCAATCGCACCAGGGTTCGTTTGAATCGAATTGAATCGTAATAATAATAGAAACATTGAATCATCTTGGAGAGAGTTTCATTGTGTCGACTATCGCGACCGAGCGTGACACGCAGTTTGAATGCTGATGGAGAATCACTGACAGCCACAGCAGAGGGAGGCATTTATGGGAACTTTAATTTAACGACTTAAATATTCATCTGTACCTCACATTAAACTATGGAATAGCTTTCGAACACTTCTAATATAGTAGATGAAAAATTGTGTTTAATAATGCCGTTCTTAATCTTTACAAAATATGGTTGAACAAAATGAAAACGCATACAGTGTAATTAATTATAATGGATCACAACTCAATCAACACTTTGGAATGTATGTAACGGGTGTCAATAACTCTAGTCTTAACTGAACACACTTTTTTTTTGGACATAGGACCATCTTGCTGTGGCCGTGCCCGGGTCGCCACCCCCTACTGAAACCCCCCCACCTCAGGCCCTGTCCACCTCTGATAAACTCCAGTGCCAAGCAGACAGATTCCTCCATTCTATATTTCGAAAGAAGGGTGAGAAATACATTTTTATTCCCATTATCCATACAGAGAAAATGAATGATAGTGACACCTATTACATACTGACCAACAACTTGAGGGTCAGTGTATTGTGAATCGAGAAGTGATTCTGGATTGATCCTGATGTTTTCTGTATGTATCACGATTCTCTCTTGAATCGCTTGGTTTTCAAAACCAGATAGCACTGCGTGCTTTAGAACAGCAGTATTCTGCATCCTTCCAATTCCTAAGACACACCACTTGAACCTTCTTTAAATAATCATTCATAAAGTTCGAAAAGGTTGACGTGAATTACAAGGATGTTTGCAGTGGGCTGTTTACATTAATTTCGCGTCATAAGCATCCTGAGGTTCAAGTACATTCTCAGACTCAGTCAAACGCCAGAGCGGTCTTCTTCATGAGCATTCGAGCATGCAGTTAAAAATGGTCTAGAGCGCCATCTGCTGTTAAAAATAAGCTCAGAATCGATTCGCGACGAATTCGGAAAAATATCAGAAATGATCCACGGATCGCGATGCATCGATAGTATTGTCCCAGCCTTAAGGAACATGTGTTTTGAAAGTGCATGACATGGGGTTTCATCTAGTTCTGTGGTGATCAATTTCCCAGAATTCCCTCAGAGCTGCGATTCCAGTATACCGTTGGTGGCGCAGGAGTTGATGCGCAAGATGATTCAGCGGTTTGCCTTAGAGTATGCATGTAAAAGCCAGGCTCATGAGGGCCTGAATGGCCTGAGTGACAACAATGAGCCGCTTCTCCCTAAACAACCAGATCCTGATGGGCCCCTGGACCTCACAGTCAGCCGAGTTTCTCAGGCCTTTCAAGGTGAGCACACCACCATGTCCATACAGAATCAGAATTTTGTATCTCTGCAATTTTAGATAACCGTACAAATTCTTTCCTAGACGCCGGTCTATTGACTTTTATTTATTAAGCCTAGCTCTGGCTAGGTAACTAAACTGAATGAACAGGGTGAATTTACAGAGTGTGCAAATATTTGATTTTGTGCATGTGCTCTCAAACTTCATTAATTGCTGTTTTTCATGGATTACTTCTCATAGTAGATGGAGTACTTGACCTCTCTAAGAGAAACGCATCTTCAGAAAATGAAACCACTCAACGTAAAGTTTCAGGGTGAGTACTTTTCCTGTTTTGTTTACCAAGTATGTTTGACGGTTTGTCCTCGTACTAACAAAGCCAAAGACAATTTTGGTACCGAAACGGTATTTTAATTGGTAACGTTTCGACATGTTTTTATTTCAGAAATACTTTCTTTTTTTTTTTTTTTAAGTCTCGTTTCATTTGTATCTTACCTGATCATTTTGTGTGAACAAATTTTACTCCTCGTACATTTGATGTGTTTTAACGTACAATTTAGTGGTTGTTTTGTTGCACTGCCAAAGGGTTGACTCTTTTCTAACTTGTTGGAAGGTAACGTCACGTTTGCCAGCAGTCAGGGGCTTTATTTGTTCCTTTGTGCCGCCTGTATTTATTCATTTGTTGATTTATCTATTCGTTGATTTATGCAGTATTTTCACATGAGAAATAAATACCTGAGTCTTACAAAATGCATCTGCATTGCAAAGATACTGGAAGTACTCCCATAGATGCTTGTCTTTCTCCACACAATTGACGAGAGACTGTCCTTCCAAGAAGTATCGTTTGCAACCTAAGGCCAAAAACAAACAGGGTTTACCCCCAAACAACTCAAAGGCTTTGTTATACAGACAATTGAGAAGCGAGTGATGTTACCAAAAGACAAGGCAGTAAAGGAGTGGACCCTGAGTGCGTCCTGTCATTGGTCCGCTCACACGTTCGTTTCTCATCCTCCCACCCACCTCCCCTTAGGAGACCAATCAGAGAGGACTATTTGGATCGCAGCTCTGAGTTTGCAGAAGGTTTGCTCTCTAAAGCCTTGAAAGATATTCGTTCTGGATCACTGGACATTCACAAAGCAGCCATACTATACGGGATACCTCATAAAACCTTACAGCTCCAGACAGAGGCCTTATCGCTGAAGACGGAGTCGGTCTGGCCAACCAACGACACTCGACTCATCCTGCAGAAGGTAGCAGCGTGGGCTCGCTCCCAGTCCGAACACGCCGAAGTAAGAAAATGTAAATTCACGTCACCAGAGCACACCGAGCTGAAATTCCCGGCAGCCGTGACTGCCTCCTCATACCTTCACCACTTAACCTTGCAGAGGATGGTCTCGCAGCTACGGGAGCAGAATGGTGGGCCTCTCGCCAGTACTGAGCCAGCCAAGTCTCCTCAGAGTCCTGCCGCTGGGCCAGCTGTGCACATCCGAATCCCTCAGGTACGCTTCAGTGCTCAGCCCAAAGCCCAACTGGATCTGGCTGGCCTGGTGGATGCTATGTACCAAGCCAACAAAGCCTCTGATGACTCCTCTGCTTTCCACAAGGCGAAGACCATTCTCCCTAAACAGGGCTTGGCCGAAAGCCACTCAGGCCTCGAGTCACGTCTACTCCAGGGTGACCTGCCACCACTGTGTCTGAACATAAAGAACGGGAGTGTCGGAGGGAGCGTCACCGGAAGTCTGGTTGACTGCGGAGATGATGACCGTCGAGACAAGCAGCCACGGAAAAAGCGGGGCCGTTATCGGCAATATGACCACGATATCCTGGAGGAGGCCATAGCCATGGTGATTAGTGGGAAGATGAGCGTGTCGAAAGCTCAGGGCGTCTACGGGGTTCCACACAGCACCCTTGAGTACAAAGTCAAAGAGCGAACGGGCACGCTCAAGACCCCACCAAAAAAGAAGCTCCGCCTTGTTGAAGCGGCAACCTCAGGCTCCGGAAAGTCAGGGACAACAACCAATGCCTCATCTACTGCCTACAAACAGTCTTAACTCAACCAAAACCTCAACTATTTCCTAAAGATGGTTTTAACTAAAGCATCACCTAAACTACAGCCAACAGAAGGTTTCTTTTTTTTTTCCCAACATGCAGTCAAGACCTCATTCAGACTTAGAAGATACACTTGAATCCTCAACCACAGGTTAAATGGTACATTTTATCAAGTCTCAAAACATGCCTTTAAAAAAAAAAATCTATTCAGGGTTTTCACTGTGGATATCTCTATGAATATATATATTTAAAATATTGTAAAGCACTGTTGATTTATAAGTTAATTGCAGTTTTAAAACTAAGAAATATTCAGGTTTTGTTAATACATAAGCTAATCTCAGCTTAATGATTGTTGTATGCAGCTTTCACACTGATTAGTCTTTTGTAGCGACTGGTCATTTCAGTTCAAGTCTATTTACAGTATTTTTATGGTGTCTGTGTGGCAAATCTGGTGACAGCATGACTAACATCTCATTTAACTCACCAGTGGGAGATGTCTAACCATATATGCAATGGGTAGATATAGGTACAAGTTTCCACTCCAGCAAAGGAACAACACTATGTAAATATATTTTTTTTGACTATTAATACTTATTGGTATGTTTTGTTGTATAACAGAGGTAATTATATCAGTTTCATAAAGTATTAATGAAGTACATTTATCAGGACTGTTGCCAGATTATTGGAGTGAAAGCTTGGACCATCTCAGGCTTTTTGTGGATGAGACTTCCCACATCCTGCACTGATAGTCATTTTATTTTTATTTTTTGGTAAGTTAAGATACTTAGAATTGTGTACACAAAACATTGTTTTTTTTTTTTTTATGTCTTGCCCCTTTCCATTTCCCCCCCTACATATCTGCTCAGCAAATTGTCCTGGTAAGTTGGAAATGCAATGTAATGCATGCCAGAATAATGCACTGTTTGTTTTACATTGAATAATAGATTAATATTTATTACTTTTTCAGTAATTACTGAAATGACTCATTGCTGATTTGAATTCTACTCTTATTATCTTGCATTTTTCCTCACACATCTAGCATAATCTATCTGCTGTAACCAAATCAGTTTAGGGTCATTTTGCCAATCAACTTACACTCCATGAACGAAGCAGTTCAGAGTAGGGTGCTGAAGATCTTGGATCACAATTTTTCCTTGTCCATGTTCCATGATGCAGTTATCATGGGACAGAAATACAAATCCAGGTGGTACTCTGAAATGCTTTGTTTATATGTCTAGATTTCTGTAGTTATGCTGCTCTTGCTTTGTGTTTTTTTTTTTTTTCTTTCATGTTAATGATTACTAAAGCTTTTAATGACCTATTATACAACTGTTTCACTTTATGATACTGGTAATTCAACCGAGTCCTTATAGCATGGACCTGTTTTTTTTTTTTTTTTTTTTTTTTTAAGAAGCTTGTATAGTTGGAATATAAGATTCAGTTGCACTTTACAAAAGATGCACACATACTTGTGATACAGGTTATTGTATCACCTGCGATGAAGGATATGGCCATATGCTGACCTTGAATGGCATTTTTAGCATAGTTCTGATATGTGTTTCACAAGTATACTTGTAGTGCTTTGCAAAGTGTAGCTGAAGCATGTGAATTTTGTGATTGAAGCTTTGGAAATATGAACATTTCCATATTCAATGTTAATGTGTTTATCTTTGTGTTGTGAATCTTCTGTAATGGTTTACCTCTTGTTGTTCTTCGAAGTTAAATCCCCCTCTGCCCTAAAAAAAACAGATTTACTGATATTCTTTAGTTTAAGCATTTATTAAACCACCCTGAATGTTCTTCACAGCTCTTAAGATTAACAACACAGTGCCTGCTTTTACAGCTGCGGCTCAGTTATTCTGTAGGCCAGTAGCAGTTTTACATAAATCTTTAAAAAAAAACAAAAAAACAAGTATTTATATACTTATGTGGATTGTATATAAAATCTGTATTGTGGATTTATATACCGTTATCATATTTACTAATTTAACAGTTTTTTTTCTGTTCTCTTTCTCGGGGATAGATATGTTGCAGGCACAGTTTCACTTTTAATATAAAGGGTGGTCATGTAAGTTTTAATATGCAGATTTAAAAAAAAAAATCTTATGCATGTATTGTCAGTACTGCTCTCATATTTTCATACTTTTAGGCTCCCTATGGAGAATGGTGCCCCCCCCCCCCTTCACACATTGCGGTTCTAAACCTTTTTGTGTCCTGTATAATTTCAGTCCAAAAAACATTAGTATTCTCAGGGTAACAGCAGTCCTAAAAAACAGAGCATGATTGTGTTAGAGCGGTTCTTTTATATCAAAATAAGGGCCCTTAGGATTCTGTTATAGAGCCAAATATGGTTCATCCAAAGCCAGTTTGTTTTCTCCCATATTATGGGGACAGCGTGTTCAGCAGAAGTTATTGATCATAAATGCAAAATATAAAATTATTATTATTTTTTTTTCAAAACATTTTGGTATGATTATAGATGGATCATTAAATGGATCAATATCACCAGTTTAGGCCTTTCTAAGTATGTCTAATTTCATATTCATAACGGGTTCAGGATATTAATAATTTTGCAATCAGTTATTTATGCATATATCTGCTGCACTAAGATTGATTTTGTACTATTTCCTCTAATTCTAATATATACTTGTATTTGTGTTGTGTTATTTCTTTTGATGTAATCAGAATATGAAGTTTAAACATTGTGTTGGTTTTGTGTTGAAGCACTTCGTTGCTCTTGCACATTGATATGTGAAATGCTTTACTGCACTTGCATGCATAAGTGAGTTCCTTGTCCTGTAATGTTCTACATGTGATGTTTTGTTTTTACCCCAGGCTGGTTAATATAAATTTAATCTTTATGACTTTTTGATCCACTTCAAATATGGGGAAAACCGGTCCTTTTTAAGCATTTATTTGTGTCTGAAATATTTATATTTGGTGTGTTGTTTTTTTTAACATTTCGGATTAGGATAAGGCTAATCAAAGCAAGAATTGAATTGATTGTAATAAGATGGAATACTGAAGGCATATTACTCCAGTGTGTTTTTAACTATCCTACATTTAAAAATGTGTCATTTATATAATTTTTCAAACATTCTCTAACCTTTTTCTGCTACCCTTAACAAATCGGTTACCTTTTGAGGTAGTTGTATTTTACTTTCAAAAGACAACATATTGCCTTCAAATGTCGGTTTGTAATTGGATTTGTCAGGAGACATGTTGATTTACCAGGAAACAAAATTATTCAGGTTTGATTAAGATATTTGTCTATATACGTAGTTTTCCTGAGTGTAAGCGTTACTACAATCGCCATCCTTTGCCTTCAAGTTACCAATAAAAAAAATTGTTCCATGTGCAGTTGTTTGTTTTTTTGGTACATTTTTTTTTTCTCTGTGGCCTTCACACATATTTGTAATTCTGCATATATGTATTGATAAAACGTCTTTACAATGCAATGTTATGTGGTGCCTTTAACAAGATGAGCAATTATCTTTTAAATGCAGCTTTGCAAGCTTTATAATTATGCAATATATATATATATATATATATATTTTGTAATTCCTTTAAAACAATTGAAATGTATTAATCATTAATTTTGGCAAAGTTGAAAGAGGTGAAAGCGTTAGCTCAGATCACATTCATGAAAATTGATTGTCAGTGATTGAGTAATGACTTAACCCAGTTTATTTATGTAGTTCCTTAGGGCCAAGTGTGGAAGACCAGTCCAGGCTTGGGAAGGAAGATTCTAAAGCTCCAGAGGTCTGGAGAGCCACTGTGTTGGAGAAGGTCCTGTCTCTGCTTTGTTCCCATCATAGACTGCTACTCTATCATATTTTAAAGGATATACAGGAAGATTACAACATCTCTGTAACTATGCGGGATGCTCACAAACGTCAGTTTAAGACCGGATCCCTCTGCTGCCATATTGAGCACGAGCACCAACAAGCACCAACACTTTCATTAAGTGACTGCTCAGTAACTGCTGACATTTGTTGCAGAACAGCTAGTAGGCTTCCAACATGTGGATTTTCTCCTCTATGCGTCTGCCTGAGGAACATTCATGGGCATTGCTGCCAAAATACATCCATGGCTTGTGTTGGCCAAATCATCTGTTCTAACAGCACTGTTTGTTGTACTCACTCAAAACTACCCTCGTGGCAGCATCAACCCAATGGTGATCATGCTTCCATTTCTCATACAAGAGGTGCCCTGATCACCCCTCAGGGTGATTGTAACTTTCATAATAGATGCAAAGGGACGCGGAGCCCTTCCCCTCCACCACTCTCACCAAAGCCTGTGGACTTGGACTGTAAAGTAGCTGTCAAGTCCAATATCTTCCACATTCAGGACTGCAAGGCCCTGAACATGGCACCTCCTTCTCTCCTACCTCACAGAACAGAGGATGAAGATACAGCGGTGTACTCTAACACTTCTCTTCGTGTGGGATCTCCCGATGAATGTTGCAAAGAGGTTGTAACTTTGCATACACGCACAGAGGAGAACGACCACCAGTGTGGATCTTTTATTGGAGATCTAATGGATAGAGTCACGGAGAAGCTCAAGAGTATTCAACCTTCAGAAAAGGAACAACAAAATCTTACCCATGCTAGTCAAATCTCAGAGACAAGAGATGACACACATTTGACTGAGATTATAACAACTGTGCTACACAACAGTAGTGACAAAGATTATAACCTTAATGATCTTTTACAACAGCATGTAGCCACAGAACAGAAATCCCCTCAGACACGTTCCCGTAAGAGACTGGAAACTTTAGCTGCCATGAGCAAGTCACCTGACCTTCCATCATCCAGAAGACAAAGCCTACAAATCAAGAGAGACCTGGCCAGACTTAGTCCACCATATTTCAAGAGAAAGATAGGCTTTGAGAAAGAGAGCTGCTTAAAAACTGTTAAACCTTTGAAGCGTACATATTCCCTTGTTGAAAAATCTGAATGCAGAAAGTTGGATCAGGTTTACACAGAGCCTGTAAAAGAGACCATAGCAAGTGTGAGAACACATGCAAAAAGTGTAAAGACACCAAATAATCAAGAGAGCCAAGCTCAACCCCAACATGTATGTTTTGAAGAACCACTGCCTTCTGCTTCTGATGAAGGGGTGCAATCACAAACAACTGATTGTGACCAGAAGGTGAAAAAGAAAATCCAAAAAGAAAGCAATCCGACAGTTCAACTTGGAAGGTCGAGACGAAATATTGTACCGCCTCAGCGTTTCTCTTCCTATGTCACTGAGCCACGAAAGATGTATTTTGCAGCCTGTTTTTCAGAGAGCATATTCAGCAAGCATTCCCCTAAGGACAGCGCCTCAACGGGACTTGACTTCACAGAAGAAATTGCCTGGCCGGGTGATAAATGTGACGATAAACCAGAAGACCGCGTTGTGCCATTGAACATAGCTTCACAAAAATATGACATTTTATCCAAAAATGAGCCACTGTCTGAGCACAAGAATAATGTAAGGAATCCCGATAAAGAGAGTGCAAGAAAAAGAAAATCATGCCAGAATGCCACTTCACCATCAAAAAGATCGAAACGCCATAGAGCCAACAGTCTAAACACTGACTCGCACAGTCCCACTGAAACCATGTCTAACTTGACCACCACTGAAAGTGCACAGCAAGCTAAAGCAAGCCCGTCTGGACAGAAATATGAGAGTCCGATAAAGCTCATGTTTGTTTCCTCTGTGACCGGTGAAGATGGTGTAAAATATACACTCAAAGCAGCTTCTTCTAGTTCAAATTCACATGGAGAGATGTTTGACCCATGTGTGGAATCCTCATGGGCAGGCTGTGCCATAGATGAACAATTCCAGGATTCAGTCCTTGAATCTGTGCCAAGGAAAACTGTTGAAGGGGGTGGGAACAAGTGCACTTCACCAAAAGTGGTTTCACTTGATACATTATTGCCCAGTTGTTCAAACAATGAAGATGGAAACCAAGAAACACTACCAACTGTACATCAAACAACTCCAGTAAAAAGGCGTCCTGGGCGCCCCAAAAAAATAGGACCACATATTGTGAAGTCTGTGAAACGTCCCATTGGTAGACCTCCAAAACCAAAAACAGATTTAAGTTCTTCAACTGGTACGACCAATTCCAAGGCAGTGAATCATAGAACAACAGAAATGTCTTGTATGGATGATGGAAACAAAAATCTAAAAATCACCATAGTGTATGGAAGATCAAGAAGGGCAAGGAGAGTAGTTTCTGAAGATTTGGGTCATTTTCCAGTACAGCAACATGTTTATGAAGTATGTAATGGAGACATGTACAGTAAAACATGTTCTGAAAAGACAAGTAATGATCACATGACCCAAGATCAGTTTAAAGATCTTCATTTTGTCATGCCTATCGAAGACAGGAAATGCGTCCATTCTAGCAGCAACATCAAATGTCAAAGACAGAGTGACACAGCAGTGTCAAGAAAACCAGGAAGACCTCCCAAAGTCAAAATTTCTGGGATCTCTGTAACAGTCACCACAGGGTCACCGAGACAAAGAAAGATACACATTAAAAGGGACACAAAGGATTCACATCTGCTCAGAAGAACTCTTCTTGTTGAATTTCATCCTTCAAAAGAGCAGAAGACAATCGGCATTCCTGCTGACATTTACAAGGATACAGTGAATACACCGAAAGAACATAATCGGAATACTAGAGGGCAGCTCATACCAGTGAGACACTCTGTCAGAGAGCGGAAACCCTCCATTCATTTGCTCCACTCTGTTGCTACTGCCAGATCCTGTGCTTTGGTTCGCAGGTCACGAAAACTACTGCTGAATAAGGCCAGCTGTGAGGCCAGCCAGCACACAAAGAACAGACAAGAGGAGCCCCCAGACAATGCACTTTCCACAAAGACCAAGAATGTCAGTTGTATAAAAGACATTATTCGAAATTCTGCAGTTTCAGTGGACTCAATTTTCTCATCAAATGAGGGTTTCAGGTGGTGGCCCACCTCGGCATCACCTGAAATCTTAAACGAAGAGTTGGCTAGGAGGATCAGACTCATATCTAATACTTGGGTATCAGATGTCCTAGAAGTTAACAAGTCAGGAGAGATTAAAACTGATCTTAAACCAAAAACTTGCGAGAAGCTTAGTGGCTCCGCTAAGAAGTCTGCTTCAGCCATTAAAATGCTTTTTGAGAAAAACTACAATATGGAGAAGCTCTGTACCTGGTTTATGCAGTCCACAGAAACTCAGTCCCTTGCAATTGTAAAGAAGGCCACTGCAAGAAATCCCAAGGACGTATTTCATTACAACCTCAGCAGACCCAATTGCAAAGTGAATGTTTGCCCAAGTCCACAAGCAGAGCGGCTCAGGAAACATGTAAAAAAATTTGCTAAAGTGGTCCCAAAGAGTCCATCAATGCACAAACAAGCACAACAGTTGCTGTTCAAATCAACACGGTCACAAGCTAAGAGAAAGCTTTTTAACACGTCACTTAAACCGAGGCAGCAAATGTCTAGGTCTAGTGGCACATGGGTTGTTTACAGAACAGCTCTGCTTAGAGCAAGGCTTAAGTTTAAAACCAGGCCCAGGATCAGATTAGATGATGCGGCACAAAATGTTTCTCGTGACCAGATGAGGACAATGACTTCAGGTGCCAAGACTCTAGAATTGAAAGAAATGCCCGATTGGGTAGACAAGACATCCAGACCAGTCATGAAAGTTCAAAATGCATTAAAGCTTCTAGTCAAAACTCCTCAGAAAATGATTGGGATTGCCAACATTTCAAAGCAGAGCAGAATCTGCTCCAAAGCTTGGAGTCCAGAGTCCTTAAAGGAGTGCAGGGTGTTTCTGAAAAAGATCAACTCCCCAAATACAAAGTCAGCGACAGAGGAATGTAACATTTGCACAGTAAAGCTTTATGATGTCTCGGAACAAGAGGAGAATGAAGATGTAATGGTGGGAGAGACACTGAACTCTCCGGCACAGCTGACCTCATCCCTGAAAACCCAGAGCAAGGCAGGAAGAAAAAGAGGCAAACAAAAAAGCTGCAGCACAAGTCTATCTCCCCCAACAAAAATGCTCAGACAATCAAGGAGCAGCAGGGGTGTTCTGGGAGCAAGGTGGTGTGACTTTGTGCTCGGTAAGTCTTTAAGCATTATTTCTCGTTAGTCCCGAAATGTACTTTATGCAAGTATGCAAACAATGGTGCTTTCTAGCTGCACACGCTTGGATTTGAGCATCATGGCAGAGCAAGTTTGAAGAGAATCTTTCCAAGTCATATGTAACTGAATAATAACCCCTCCAGTTTAGTGTCCGATACTCGAATGTAACCCATTCGCTTATGTGCTGAGATTTGTTACCATAAGACCAATGCAACAGTATGTTGACTACAAATTGACCAGACACTCCTTTCTGCATACTGGCATTTGTTTTTGGCCATGTTTTGATATTAAATCGGACCGTTAAATTTCGTTTCGTTGGTAGTTTTTACTTTGTGTTGATTCTAGGAGTGTGGATTATCTGCTTTCGGTGTTTAATAATAGTATTACTGCAGTACTGTTTGTTGTCTGTTTTCTCTCAATGTCTCCAATTTTTGCTTTACAGGCTCATTGAAATAATTTGGGACCAGTTTTGTGCAAGACATTTTCTTGAACTCTAACATAAGGTGCCTTTCAACAGTGGTCTGGCTGAGTACACAAGCATTATGACATGCAACCTCGGCAAGCGTCATGTAGCAAAGAAAAACAAACAAACTTTAAGACACTTGTTGCACTATTTAAACTTTTTTTTAAATGTTTGTAAAAATGGTTTATTTTACTTTTGGTGCACACCAAGAGAAGTAAATGTCTATTAGTTACATGAGCAGTATGTTTGGTTTGCCCAACTTGTGATTTTGGAGTCTCATAGTAGAGTTCATCTTTAAGACTAACTTTTATGTAATTAAGGACACCAGTTCATTTCACATTTCTTGATACTTTTTTGTGTTGTAACAGCTCTTTTTACTTTGCAAAAAGTTCATTTGTTTTTTAACGATGTAGATATTTTAAAGTTAGGAATACAAATGGAATCCTTTCTTGTGCTGTAATTAAAGTTAGTAAATTGTGACCAATACTGCCCACTCTAAACATACTCTCAATGCAATTTGAAATTGATGGTAGTGTCTCCACTTTTTACTCTCAAAGTGTATGTAGTGTCCTTTTACCCTGCATTTATGGAAACCTTTCTTACAACTTCTGTGAATTTAGACTGTTTGCCAAGTTGTGGAATATCATTTAAGCATTAATTTACATCCGAGGTTTATGTTCTTGTTGCACTACCAAAATCCAAATGCTACCCATTGTTTTATTTCTGACAATTATGTACAGTGTATTTTTGGTGTAATGTTTTTCTCGAGAAAGATGTGAGATTCTATTTTTCTTTCTTTTAAATTAAAAGCTTTTAAGTTCATCCAGAGGCAAATATGTTCCACATATCATTTCTTGAATACAAAATTTGTACAAAAAAAAAAGAAAAGAAAAGAAAAAGAAAATACAATTTGTGATCTATAGCAGTATGTGACACCTACCTCCTGCAAGCTACTGGTAAGGCATGGCAGTTTGGCCTAAACTGATTACCCATTGTTGTAACCATATCATTCGTTTAGGCCTCTATCAAGAACATTTTAACTGCTTATACAGCCTGTATGTTTAGTTATTTATTTAAATACTTTGGTAGCTCTAGTTTTGCATCTGTTCCCAGTCTGCCGTCCTGCCCCTTGAGTATGTAAAAGGTTGAAAGTTGCCCCACTGTGGTTCTAGGTTTCACCTGAATTCATTGAAGATCCTTGTAAGAAGACTGGCTTGCATTTGTGCAATAAAAATTTAGTCAGTGCTCCGTTGAGACCATCTTAAGATGCATACTTTGAGAAACTGGTTTGTTTTTACATGTAGCTTGAAACTATCCCTTTAGTTTATACTTTATCTATAGATGCATTGAATAATTGTTAGCTAGAGGCATTTGTTCTGAAACTGCTGAAATAGACTCTAGTTACACCATATACACACCCAGTGCCAACATGAAGCTTCTGCACAAGCATGTGTACCATCTGCATTAAGGTCTCAACCATTCAAACTACTGGAGTCATTCGAAAGGTGTGCAGACAAAGTTAAAATGGTGCATTATATCTATATCTATGCCAACCGTGTGCTAGATTTGGAGCTTATTATGGGAATTAACAGGAGGCCTTCTGTATAGAGTCTTATAATGTTCAAATATGCCATTCAAAAGTTTTCGCCACTGTAAACTTGTTACCTGGTGCTATATGTTGTACATAAACATAAAAAAATATGTACAAACATTGTATTTTCTGTGGTTTTTATACTTGCCTTCAAAGAAGTTGTCTCAATTACTAGAACAATAAAAGCTCTTGCAAACAAATTTTGTCCTCCTGTCAAGAGTAATTGTGTTGCAGTTTAACAGTTTATTCAGGCTTTAAAAAAAAATGAATACAAATGCAAGAAACTTTTATATGGAAATGTGAGCCAGCTTCTCATCCAAATTTAAAATATTAGCCGTTTCTCAAAAGCACCAATTGATCCAACACACTAGTTTATATAATTTTTTTAAATGGTAAATTATAAAAAGGGGGTATTTGGTACAATTCCTCAAGAACAGTCTCCCACCCAAGGCCAACCTATTGAAAAGTACTACAGATAGAAAGACAATTTTGACGTCAACCCAAGTTGAGAGTAAAATTCAGTGAGAAAGTTAACTCAAATTTAGCAGTATGCAATTTCTCAGATAAATCTGAAGTGGCTGTAGGATGCCATAGGAAGGACAATTTTCATCATAAGCACTCTACTCTATGAACCATTGGCCTCCTGGTTTATGAGGGCAGTCAGATCTTGCTTGGTCTTATCCAGAGCAGCTAGCTTGGCACGGCGACTTGGTCTCACTGATGGAGGCACTTCTGGCACATTCTCTTCATCACTATAGAGAGACAAACAGAATTGAAAGAAACATTCAAAAGGGGAAAAAAAAATAAAAATAAAATACATTTGAGATTAACAACAAAACCATTAAACAAGTGTGGAACGAACCTTTCATCAGAGGACAACTCTGCTTTACTGGTTTTCTTTCCATTTTTTGCAGTGGAAGCTTTTTTTTGGCCTGAAAAATAGACTGAAAGCTAAAAACAACCATAAACACGACAACAACAACAAAAAAACAATTTATCAAATTAAACTGTACCTCTTTTCGCACGTTTAGGGTTAGTCTCATCTTTGTTCACCACCTCTGCAAAGATGCAAAGATATGTTTGAGTGCCACAGTTATAGCAGTATTAATGCAGTGGATTTTAAAGGAGATTTTTCTCTTTAGTAAATAAATAGTGTACTGTCCATTTACAATACATTAAATTAATTGAGAATGAATCATAACTGAAAAATTGTATATAATTAAATCAAATGACATCAATTCTATCAAATTAAAACAAATGTAAATACTTAAAGGTACACTATGTAACTTATGTTGTTCAGCATTACCGATTTAAATTCTGCATTCCACAACGTGTTTTTGTCTTACCCAGATTCACTATGGTAAGCGTTTATATTTTACACCAGACGCTCTGGCTACTGTGACGAGTGTATGTGTGGGAGTGCCAGGGGTTAGTCGTCACAACAAGTGAGAAAGGTTGGCAAGCTAAATCTCGAACCTCTGGCGAAAATCATCAGTTTAAAAAGACAAAACAAAAGGAAGCGGTGTTACAGAGGCCAACAATGGGGTGTTCACCCTGTGGTCTGTTTAGGACACTATACTGTCAAAAAGGGCCGTTCTTCAGATGAGACGTTAAACCAAGGTCCTGACTCTCTATGGTCACTAAAAAATCCCATGGTATTTCTTACATAATAGGGGTGTAACCCTGGTGTCCTGGCCAAATTCCCTCCACTGGCCCTTACCAATCACGGCCTCCTAATAATCCTCCTCGCCACCTACACCGGCTGTGTGGTGAGCGCACTGGCGACGTTGTACTGTGGCTAGTCGCATAATCCAAGTGGGATGCTGCACACTGGTGGTGGTTGAGGAGAGATCCCTGTTTTTTATGATTTTAAAGCGCTTTGATTGTACATTATCAATCAACCAATAACGAACACTCAGTATTCTTAGTATCGTTGAGTATTCTCAGTATATTTTTAAGTAATGAATTTAAATTAATATAAAAGTGTGATTAGTGTACTTATAGCTAAAATCAGTCCCTCCAGAAAAACGCGGGATTTTTTTGTGATTGTTGCGGGCAAAAATCCTTTATTATGCGGCACGTTTTCTTAAAAAATGCGATGGAATATGCGGGATATTTTTGCAATTTTATGCGATGAAATTGCGGGAACTTGCAAAAACTGCGGTTTTTGATGCAAAAGAGGGAAAAAAGGTGATTCCCCCCCAACACCCTGTTTTCTCTAGATACTGCCTTCATGTAAAGAGGCAGACTTACTAAATCACAGAATATTTCAGACCTTAATCAACACATGGCTCAAAATTACAAAACATTGAGTCAAACAAGTTCTGTAGCTTTACAAAAGGAATATTCAACTTCTGTAACAATGAATAAATAAAATATAAAAAAATAAAATGTGTGCTTCCTGTTTAACAGAGGTAGCTATACAAAACAGACATCTTTTGTTAAATGAAGTGCTTCCAGTGCACAAAGTGTAATTTCTTACTCCAACGTAAATTATTTTACATACTACTAATATACAGCGTCATGTAACACACTGGGAAACTGCTTCGCGTGCTCTTTTGAGCTTATTTTTGTTGGTAAATGAGAATTATTGGCGTGCTTCATCGTGGTTTCACCGCGGGGTTTACAGATGACGTTCACGTCGCGTCATTACGTCACTTCATAAGGTTCCCATGGCAATAGGGGGAAAATAACGGCGCTTTACTTGTGTGAAGTAAACGCAACATTTTTCAACTTTCTGCTAAGATATATGAGACTTTTTTTGCAGCGAAAATACAGGGATTATGAAATGATGCTAGCCCCGCATATTTTTCTTGCTGAAATCGGCAATTTATGCGGCGAAACAGCGGCATATTTGAAAAAATGCGACCCCCGCATAAATATGCGGACTTTGGCTGATTATGCATGAAATCAAACGATCGCATAATTGAGTTTTTCTGGAGGGACTGTAAAATAAACGACTAATAGTCGACTAGAAAAATCTTTAGTCGGGATGGCCCTATTGTAAAGCATTATCTATTGTGAAGTAGGGCTGTGCAATTAATCGCAATCGCAAAACAATCGCGATTTGAGCACATGCAATTTCTAAATCGCACAAGTCTGCCATTTTTATTCATTAATTTATTTAAATTTTAATTCAGAATACTGCAACGTTACTGTGCGCATGTTTAAGATGTTAACCAATCAGAGCTCGCTCGGCACACCGCACAAATTAGAACAAAGCAAAGCGGGAGAACAGAATAGGCGAACGGGAGGAAAGAAGAAAAAATATGGATGCAGTTCAGAATAAACATGATTTGGTACCAAAGAGAAATTCAACATCAGTCGTTTTAGAGAGTTTAGGATTCAAACACTGGACAAAAGACACCAGCTGCCAACTCGCACTTATTTCACACAAGTTGTTGTATGAGAAATGTAAGGCGGGTGTTGAATACGAGTTTAAGCAGGTGAAATAATCGTAATTTATTTGATGTTGTCTGTTTTAAAGACAGTTAATTACAGTTTTGTTTATGAAGCTGTTAATACAGTTACTTCATTGTGAAACATTTTGTTATGCACATCTCGTGCACTGAATACATTCAGAATGTAGCATGTTTGAAAAAGCAAAAACAATTACCAAAATTGCAAAATAAATCGCAATTGCAATATTGATTAAAAAAATCGCAATGTGATTATTTTGTCCATATTGCACAGCCCTATTGTGAAGTGTCATTTCATTATGGTTATTGTAGTGCTGTGCTGGAATTTATTTTCAAGGAAGTACCACATCTATTAATGGCTATGGCTATAGTTACAGTAACATCTTCAGCTAGTCAGCTTAAAAAATTGTGTCATCATTTAATCCCCCTCAAGTTGTTCTAAACCCGTATTAATTTCTACTGCTGAACACAGAGGATGATATTTTGAAGAATGCCAGTAACCAAACAGTTGCTGGGCCCCAATGACTTCCACTGTAGAATTATTATTATTATTTCATAATATGGAAGTCAATAAAGCCCATAAACTGGCAAAATATCTTTTGTGTTCAACAACTTGAGGGTGATTAACCCTTTGACACGTACGATCGTGCTGGTGATTAGAGCGTTCAGTGCACCACGAGATCAACTGCCAAATTCAAACTCAGCGCTGTCAATATATGGCAAATATGCAGTGTTTTCAACCACGTTTATTTTAGGTTTCAGACATTTAAAAGCACGCAAGTACTAACAAAGCAATCCATTTAGAGTTTGTAAAATACACACTGATGTCTATGGAAGCGGCAAAAAACAATCCTTTACATAATAATTAGACGACATGTTCTTTTTTAATATCAGATACACATTGTGCAAGTAATTTTAAAGTTTACTTCTATTCTTCTCTCAGTTCACCGGCTCACTTACTTTCATGTATTTTGGGAGAAGTGGATGAATTCCGTGTTGTAAATCCAGCGGATCTGACTCTGTACAGCAGGGTAAACTAACACGGCGGCGCGTTTAGCTCAACGAACGCAATCATCACAAAAGGTGTTTAAACAGCAAAACACGTCCACTTGCGCATATTTGGCTATCGAAATATTAGATGTCTCATGCTATAGTAAACAAATTTGTGAGTATTTTGAATTAAAAAGGAAAAATGAAATAAAAGCAGTCAGACAGCGCTATTGTGGCTGTCGAGTGTCACCACGTAAACAATAAAGCGATGCGTTCTAAATAACAGTCACCTTGGAAAACTTACGCTGGGGGATATTCAGCCAGAATATTTTAAATTGAAAGGGGTGAAAGGGTTAAATGACAGAACTTTCATTTTGGGGTGAACTATCCCTTTAAGATCCTTTCCATCTAAACTGGCCCTCTTAATCCAAGTAATGTGTTTTTGAACAGTTATGAGAAAGGAGAAGAAAAAGCATAACCAAAATAATGTTCTTCTGCAAAATTCATGCAGTTTTGTTTAACCGCTTGTGGGCCAAACTTTTACTTTTTAAATATTTGAACTGAATCAACGATATGAAGTCAATCATCAACCCTTACATATTAAACTAGACAGGACTAAGAACAATGTTAGATGGATAAACAAAATTATACCAATAAAAATCTTTTCTTTTTGCCCCTTAGGCATGTTACATTTCTGAACCTAGTGACAGAATGGCTAGCTTGCTTGCTTGTACCTCCAATGTTGTCTTCCAAGCTGAGCAAAGTTGTGTCCTGGTTACTGGCTGATTTGGAACAACGATCCCCATTTAGTTGGTTACGAAGCTTCTCAATAACCCTTGTACAGTACTTATCTTTCACTTCCTGCAACACAAGTCGAAGAGACAGTGATCACTTGATGAATCATAAATAATTGTGTACATAAATGGAAAAACCCTACAGTTCGATTGTCATTAACCATTTCTGCTTAATATGTTTGTGACGAGCAGGGCGGGCGAGAGCCGTGAGGGAACGGCGCGAGGCCGGTGACGCGAGTTAACGAGCTTCAGGTGCTCGGCGCACCGGTCTCGAGTCCCCACGGAGGAGCTCCGGAAGCATAAAGGAGGAGCGACGACAGTGAAGGACGAGAGAGGACCAGGCCTGGATTTTATGTTGTGTTTTATTTGGTTTGTGTGGGCGGCAGTCGCCGTGAGGAACTGCCGCCCTTATACTTTTTGGTTTATTTGTTAATTAAATATGTTAAATGTTCGCCGGTTCCCGCCTCCTTCTTCCCATATTTACGAACTTTGTTACAATGTTGTTATTTGCCTTTATCCATGCTCCTCTCCAACCATTTACATGCTCACAAAAGAGACCCAACCACAGCTGTACCTGTAAAATGTCTTTTAACAGTAGTTGCAATTCATTGTTGGCAGGTCCAGGTTCAGTGTTAATCTCCAGCCAGCTGAGAGTTTTACAGTAGAGACGCACCTCAGGAGCAGAAACGTCCCTTAAAATCTCATTACAAACACGCACTGCCAGGGAGTCGTGCACAGACACAGCCTGAAAAAGAGATGTTGCATTATTCACAGAGTATCAAGATATCAAAGTGCTTTGTGCAAAACACATTACTGTTATTTCTGTAAAGCGTCCATGTAAGTTTAAGGGTACCTCTACGGCTGCAGGTTGCACAAGAGAGCTGGGTCGTGTTAGTTCAACAAACAATTCAGCCACATTGGATGTGTCTATCTCAGACAATGGAGAGGTCACAGGAGCGTTGAACAGAGTTCTCATGGTTGGCAGAAAACTCTCCTCCACACATTCTTGATTTACTCTAGTGTACAACAATTACAAGAACAATTGTAAATATCTGTTGTTCCAACAGTCTGTAATGTTAATGGCAGACATACAAGTTACATTAAAAGGGTTAGTTCTAGTGTTGGGCAATATGCTTACTTATTTGATCATTAGCTTGCTTATTTATTTGCTTAGCCTATTACTTAGTACTTTACTCATTAATTTGCTTATATAATTACTTTGTTGTGTACACACACACACACACACACACACACATACCGTAATTTCCGGACTATTGAGCGCACGTGAATATAAGCCGCACCCACTGAATTTGAAAAAAAATATTGTTTTGAACATAAATAAGCCGCAGGTGTCTACAGTTTCATTGAAACAAATGAACTTTACACAAGCTTTAATTAAACTCTAAAGTCCTCAAACTTCATCGCGGTGGCGATTGTTTTGGCTTTCAGTCGGATCTGCCGCGAATGTTCGTTCACATTCTGTCACGTGCTCAGTTTTTTGGCGGCATGTTTACTGTTTAGATTGAATCGAGCGCGCTCAAACTTTCCATCATTCTGATTACGGTAGTCATTTTGTCACCCTCATCATGACAAAGACACGGAGAAATGCATAGGATGCTGCTCTCAAGTTGAAGGCGATTGATCTGGCTGTTGGAAAAAGGAAATAGAGCTGCTGCACGGGAGCTTGGTCTTCATGAGTCGATGAGAAGATGCTGGAAACAGCAGCGTGAGGAATTGACTCTGCGCAAAAAGACAACTTGCCGCGCGCCTACATAGGAAATGATGAATATGCGCGCGCAAAAGACGCGATATGCATCATATGCATTTCTCCGTGTCTTTGTCATGAGCGGGAAAAATCCATATATTAGCTGCATCTTTGTTTAAGCCGCAAGGTTCAAAGCTTGGGAAAAAAGTTGCGGCTTATAGTCCGGAAAATACGGTATATATATATATATATATATATATATATATAAGAATCTTTTTATTTTTGCTATCAAAAGGTGAAGTGTTTCATAAATCAAGTTATTTCCTGGTTGTGAGGTAGGCCTAAAAACAGCTTAATCACTCTTGTCTCTGACTGACGAGTTTACCATTTATTATCTGATGTGATGTTAAAAAAAGCATTAAAAACAGTATTTTAACATGTCAGTGGGAAATTTACAGACACATATCCTCTCGTGCTGTTACAGATGCAGCCTTGTAATTGTTGACTAGTCGACTAAACGGTACAGCTCCTACCGAGGGCCAACAATTCACTAAAAATGTTTTTTTATTGGAATACTTAAGAAGTATTCTAATGTTGCGATAGTGAATTGGTGGGTTTTTGTTAAATGTGAGACAAAATCATCACAATTAAAAGAACCAAAGACAAACTACTTCAGTCTGTGTGTATTCACAATTTCACAATTTGAGTTGAATTACTGAAATAAATGAACTTTTCCACGACATTCTAATTTATTGAGATGCAACTGTATATGATTTGAAAGATATTATTTTGTAATTGTATTGTTTGTAGTCATGAAATGTTTTTTTTTTAACGTGTCATGTAAACAAAATGCTGCCCAACAGCTTTCATCTTGGCTCAAACAACAACTGCATAGGAATGATGCGTCTCTTTTATAACAAGCACTCTTAAATTTGTGAATAGATCACCTTACAAAGTAATTTTGATGGGGGATGTAGTTTTGCATTCGTTTTTAAAAACATTTTTACTGAGTCCTCAGATGCGCATGTCGGTGATGTGGCAAATGTGGTGATGTTATAAAATTAGTAAGCCAAATAAATTGTAGGGCCTACTATTAATAATAATAAATATGAAATAAATACATGAATTGGAAAATGAGCCAATTATCATCTTGGTAATACCATCGGCGATATATATCTGGCTATCATCTATGAATGATGCTATTGTCTATTGGCAGAACCCTAGTTCACCCAAAAATGAAAATTCTGATGTTCTATATATGAGCGTTGATAAATGATTATATACAAATAAAAGTCTAAAGCATTTCTGTTTCTTTATAAGACTTGTATTAAACATCTCAATTCATGTGGATTTATTTTACAATCTCTTTATGACCCTTTGAAGCATTTCAGTTTTGGTGGAATGCATTTTCAATAGAGGGACCGAATGAAAGTATGAATGAATGAAAGTCACGTGTTTAAAATAACAGGAGGGCGAGTAAATGACAATTTTCATTTTTGGGTTATCCACACCTTTAATTAAACTGAGCAAAAATCATGCAAATATGCTGGGTGTGAGTGAGGGAGGATCGCCCTACGTGTATACCTGCTGGCCCGGGCATATAGCTGTAAGAACACCCCGAGGCAATGCCGTAGTCTTTGGTCATCCTCCGTTACAGGATTGTACCACAATAGCACCAGACGGGACAGCAGCTTTGGGCTTAGGATTCTCCCACAGTACATCAACTTGGCCAGACCCTCTGCCGTCTCTGTGCGGAGCTCACAGATCTGAAAAATTTCAAAAAGGTTTCATTTGGTCCAATTGGCTGTACATTTACACCATCTACACGTCATGTATAAACAAGAGCACATTGTCAAAATGCCTGCCAGTCATCTCCAGAAAGTTCCCAGCTGAAGGATTTTGCAGAAAATCTCTGCAGTGATTTAACAATGAAACTGTTTATCTTTCATAAGGCAGTTAACTGCAATTTCAAGCCTCCATAAACTCAAAACTGAACGTTCTTTTCATGCCGACTTTAAAAGGTGCAACAAAATGAAAAATATAAATTGGTCAATTCCACTTTTTGCAATTCCACTTTTTTTCCCTCTTATTCCCTTTATTACAATAGGCTTCTAATAATGATTTATATTTTCAGCTGTTGGGTAATATTTTACTGGCGATAGCGAGGCCCAAGTTCCAATAGTGTAACTTTAACGTGTGAAAGTGCCTAAAGTAATGGATATGCAGTACCTCACTATCAAGGAATTCTGAAAGCATCTTCAGAATGCTCTGGACGGTGCTCTCCTCTTCAGTTTGTTGGTCAGGTTGTCCGTTACTGTTGTCTAGAGAGTCAGGCGTCTGGGAGATAGGAGCGAGCTTGTCTTGCAGGATGTTAAGGCCATTGAGCAGGAGCTGGTCAATGAGAGCTCGGAGAGCACTGATCCTGATTTTAGGCTCGTCTAGCTGTGTGATCTAAAGCACGCACGCAAAAATATAATCTCCAAGTTTCCAAAAGAAAGTGAATTTGGTCATCTTTAACATAAGCGTTTTAAATACCTGCAAGAGCAGCACAAGGTGTGTGTTGGCGAGGTCTTTACTGTGGAGAGCGGCAGTTCCCAGACAGATGACAGCCATGTTGCGCACAGCAGGGTTAGGGTTGGAAACACTCGGCAATATCTAGGAATAAGAACGCACTTTGAAGTTACATTCTCCAGTAACCAAAGTGGCTTGTGATAAATGTGCCTGCAGACCCAAGTTTTTTTCTATACTGCATAAAAGCAGGAAATGGTCATTAATGCGAGTGCTTTTACGAATGAGTATTGTACCAGTGATTCTATCAGCGCATTCATGGTAGGGCAGATTCCTCTTTTGATGTTCATTTGCTTGAACAACTCGACACACATCGTCAGGCATTTCAACAAAGTCTCTGGATCACTCTGTGGAAAATACACATAACGTGATTACATAACGGTGGAATATATTTAACATACCTGCAAACTCACAAGAGGTGAAAAAGGTGACATGTTTAAGAACTAAATTGCTGTAGGGGGTCTGGGGGCATTGTCCCTATGAGAAAATCGTGATATTAACATCTAAACAGAGCATTCTGGTGCACTCTGACAAGAAAGAAAAATCATATGCTAAAAGTAAACCAAAAAAAAACAACAACATTCATTGACACAAATTTCACAATTGGATTCGATTTTGATTGAATTACCTTAGATTCAATATAGATTCATTTGGGGCCTACTGGTACAGTCCATTGCAAATTTCCACAAAGAAAAAAAAAATCTCAACTAATGCTGTAAACTACACAGGAAACCACAGTTGTTACATCATTTTAATATTAAAAGGTTAAAAGTAATTTATTTTTAAGCTATTTGCATATAAATTACACATAAGGAAGTTATTATAACATTATAATTTTTGACTCGTTTTTATATAGGCCTAAACATTTAAATGGTGGGTGTCATAAAATGGATTTATTAATCACATTATTATTAACATTCAATATTGAACACATGTTAAAGCTGCAGTCTGTAATTTTGGCACTCTCGCGGTTGATAAACAGAACTGCATGCGTCTTGCAGCCTAAGTTACTTCTTTCTGTTTGTGTCTATGACTAATCACACAGGTACTGTGCTACTCCACAGTGGTGTGACCTGAACCAGTCTAAAGTAGTCTGAATATAAACTATTATGGATGTACTGTAGTAACTCAGGATATTTAGCAAAATGCTCCTCTCCAAGTTCATTTTTGCAACTGACTAATGAGTTTTTGGATATTACATGGCTTTTTTCTGAGGAAAATGTGATGGTAAGTGTGACATTTTCCCAAGCTGTTTTATTGACGCCTTTCTGTGGTTGAAACACTCAGTTACGTGTGACATGATACGGATTTAGGTTGTACTGTACCTTTCAACATTACATTCAACATTGTACACTGATGTTTATTTTGTGTTGTAACTAGTAAAGCAGTAGTCAGTTCGCTTTGCTTGAACTGAAGCGCTACAGCAATCTGTGACGCCAAAGAGCGCGACACCTGGGGAGACATCTATGGTGTCACTCCAGTCTATGGGAAAGTAGGCCATTTTTGACTCTTGTGAATTGCAACCCAGAAGTATTGTTCATTTTTAGTTTGTTAATTAAAGTAGTTAACTAATGAATCCTTATTGTAAAGTGTTCCCAATATTTGTTGGAAGAACCATTTTAAAATGTAATTTCTTCCCATGATGGCAAAGCTGAATTTTCAGCAGCCATTATTCCAGTCAACATTTTTGTGCTCAAATAAAATTCTTATTAATAACTGTTAAGCTAGTAAATACTTCTGTGATGCATCATTTTTCCAGAATTCTTTGACAGAAAAAGTTCAAAAGAACATTTATGTGAAACATTTTAAAATGCATTTGCTGTCACTTTTGTGCTTAGTTGCTGACTAAATGTATTAATTTATGTAAAATACGTATATGCATTTGTACCTTCTCAACACGCTGCTCCTTGATGTTTTCAGTAGGCTGTGAAGCCTCAAGAGTGAGCTGGTTCTTGAGCTCTTCCAGCTGAGAGATGGTGTCTTTCAGCTCAGCTGCACGACTGAAGTCCTGACAGCTGATGCACTCTTCTAGAGTCTGCTTCGCCTCCATTATCTGCACTCGCACCTCAGCTAGCTATATAAAAATATTTTAAAATAGTGTCAAATCTAATGCTACAGGTCAGTGGTTCTCAAACTTTTTTTCCCCAGTGAGCCACACTATGGTCCAAGTGCAAGTCTCAAGGGCTGCATATCACCAATGAAAACCAATCAGATTTAATGTTATGGTATTAAGAAGACAGTTTTATTATTATACCTAGATGTTGCACACACAGCAAAATAAATCAAAACTATAAGAAATTCATTTTTGTTTCACATTGTGATTAAATGGCTGGCATTGTGACTTCTTCATATCAAAGCGAAACTCTCTTATTCAATAAACTCCCGTTACACAATCCCCTGAAATACACAGTGTGTCAAAGAAAATGAGAAAAATGTATTCCACCAAATAAAAATGAACTTACTGACATTAGATTACAATAATCAGATAATAATGAGCAATGAGCATATAAAATGTACTTAATGTAAATTTAACTCTGGATGTAAATTCTCTACCTTCACGGCTGATGCTACAACTCTTCTCGTTTGCAATGTGTTCCTTCATTGATAGGTTCCTTATTTCATTTTTCTCCTCTAATAACAAATTTGTCCATTTTGATCCCTAAATTTACAAAAATAATGGCTACGATAGGAATTCTGTCAAAGCACGTGCTTCTAAGTGTTCGTTAACTCAAGTATATAGTAGGTCTACAAATACTGTACATGATCACCATTATATGACCGAAAAAGTCATAGTTCGAACTTTTATCCACTTAAATCGATTTCAATGTAATTTAAAAACAAAAATAAATAGTAAAACTGGAATTTACGCTTTAAATGTGGTCCGCATTTGCATTCCTGATGGGCCGCAGGTTGAGAACCACTGCAATAGGTTGATGGCACTGGCCAGAGGTTTATGAAATTTTACTCACTCTAACTTGTTTTCTGCGTTTCTCATTCTCATCCACAGGTTCAGAGATGGGCAAAATGGGCTCTCTCAGATCAGAAATTATTTCAGCAACCTGATTAAAAAACCAAACACAAACAAAACAATTAAACCTTCAGTGAACTTCAGTAGAGACACCTGACTGCATAAATTGGCAGATCTCAAAGGCCACATTAGCATAAATTAACCAATTACATTTTTCAGCCATCTGCCACCGACTGATCTTGTTGCATGTGTTAAAAACACTTGAATCAGACTTTTGGTGGCACCAGATTTAGGTCAGTTTCAACATTGACACAGCCAAAGAAACCAACATACTCCATCTAAGATGACTACATATATATGTATATATATATATATATATATATATAAAAAGAATAACGTTCCCACAAGGACTGACCATCTGAATTTTCTGTGTGTCATCTCGTAGAATGCCAATCAGTTTCTCCACCAGCAGGCCAATCAGAGACGTGGGTGTGTTGGGCATCACGAGAATCTCCTGGAGCACTGCTACCATGCGCTTCCTACAATAGTTCATGGGTAGATTAAAACTTTATTTTACATTACGTGCACATGTACTTACAGTGTACATACCTAATAAAGTACTGGGTAACATAAGATAACTACAAGGGTTAAGGTTAGGTTTAGGGGTAGGTTCAAGGTTAATACTTAGTTATTACCCAGTTATTGCAATTACTATAAGTGCATAGTATGTACATGGGGAACAGGACAGTAAATTAAAGTGCTACTCATATTTTTAATGTGAACTAAACATGCAGTTAAATAAAAAAAGTCTTTTAAAGGTGTTTAAGCAATACAAACATGAACTGAGTAAATGGACTATGAAGAACTGAAGATCTTATCCTTATCTAAAGTGTTTCCTCTACACTGATCAGCAAGAAATCAGAGAATTGAGAACTCAGACCTGCCGCCTTCTTCAGAAGTGTCCAGACACCCGACTAGCAGAATCAGCTGCTGTCCAACAAACTCTTGGGTCATCACCATCTCAAGCTGTGTCATATCAGCTCTTTGCTCCTCAGACAGCTGAGTGATGCTCTTTAGATAGCTGAAACAAAAAGGCTTCCTTATTTAGCTGGGTTATCATTTGCAAATGTTAAGTGACAATATGATCTGAATTCAAAAAGAAAAACAAATATGGCAGGCTTATTAACCCAATAATAAAATAATAAAGGTTTTACAAGAAACTTAAGTGTGGCACACATTCACCTGTACAGATACTCTGCAAAGATCGCTGCCTCAGGGAGTAACTTCTCCAGTAATTCCTCACCCTCATCTCCTTTACTCTTGACAAACTCACACAATGCTCTCCAGAACACCACATTTTCACATGTTAGTGAGTCTACGGTAATTAGTTTCCTGTACAGAGAGACATACACATTCAAGAAATTAGACTAATGCTGAAAATTGCCCAAAGCAGATATACTGGCAGGCAGTGTGCAGCCACTCATAACAAAGCATGTTGCACATAGCATCATTTAATATAATATTCACATAACTTCAAAATTTGCAGACAGTTGTCAGCAAACAAATATTTATTTATTTATTTTTTGGTTAAACTTTTCCCTTAATAACTGCTTAAGCGCTGATATGCAGTACAGTTTACCACTACTTCTGCCATTGGTGACTGTCAGGCCCACAATGGATCTTCACAGCTGTCAAATCTCCTATGCCAAATATGGGAAAATAGGGTAACAATTGTTTGAATGCAGCTAAAAGTACTATACCTCTACTGATAGCAGAAAGCAAAGCACAGTCAAAATAATTAAAAAAAAAATCTTCCTAATTTTCCCAGGGTTTCATGAAAGTAAATTTAAGACCTTTTTAAGACATCAAGACCAATTAAAGAAAATTTAAGGGAACATAACGTGTCAATATGTTCTCAGAATGTAAATGTCTAGGAAGCACACAATGAGTTAGTTCTATTAGCAACACTTCAAATTTTGAAGCTAATTTTTTTAAATTTCTCAAAAAACAAGACTTTAAGACAGTCAAGTAAGTGTATATTCATTTAAGGATGACAAGAATACTTTTTGTGCGCCCAAAAACAAACAAACAAACAAAAAAAACTAAAATGAAATAATATTTAGTGATGGGAGATTTCAAAAACTGCTTCACGAAGCTTCAAAGCTTTATGAATCTTTTGTTTTGAATCAGTGGTTCGCGTAACACCTGCGAAACAGAAAGTGTTGACAAAAGCTGACCAGAAAGAATAACGTGGAATTTTTTCGCTGAAAACTTCCTGCACAAAATAAATTCAAGCACTTTCAAGGACCTGTATCTATGCATGTTTATTTTCAAAAACTTTCAACGGCCTTGAATTTTTCTTCAGATTCACAAACTTCCAAGGATTTCAAGGACCCGTGGGAACCCTGATAAAAACGCAAGTTTTTGATCTTTTTTTTTTTTTTTGCACTGCAGTATGTTAATTGAGTTTCTTTGTATGTGCTGTTTCCATTTCTCCTCGAAATGCCACAACCTGGTTACCGCCAGAAGCCTAAATGACACATTATATATTTATTACCCACTATCAATCGCCACTACACTAAACACTTAATGAATACATAATCAATCTCACGTTTTGGCAATTCCGTAGGTTTTTTGTTATCAACGTTTTAATCAGGCTATTGTCTGATCGGACAAGTAAAATTCTCTGTCACTTAATTGCCCCTGCCAAAAAATTCACTTGTCCCGGAAAAGTGCAAGAGCGGTAATGTCGAGCCCCGTCAGTCCTACTTTTGATTTATCCACATTATACAGTAAATTCGATTCCATACCCGTTTTCTGCATCGCAGAAATCATAGGGCCGTACTTCAATGCCATGATGATTAATTTAAGACTTTCTACTCCAATTTTAAGGCCTTAAATTGTAGAAGGTCAAAGTAAGACTTTAAGACCTTTTTAAGACCCTGATTTTTTCTTTTTTCCTTTCATTAAACCTTTACCAAGGTTCCAGATGAACACACAAAGGGCAGGGCATGTGCACATGTTTTGAAATTTTGGTGGTTTGAATTCTGT
This sequence comes from Opsariichthys bidens, assembly GCA_037194245.1. Lineage (NCBI taxonomy): Eukaryota > Metazoa > Chordata > Actinopteri > Cypriniformes > Xenocyprididae > Opsariichthys > Opsariichthys bidens. The sequence continues at coordinate 15,229,308 of CM074293.1, read as the reverse complement.
TGCAAAATTGCAGCGACTGAAAAATGCTTGTACTGGTGTTTAGATTCAAGTGACTGACCTCTCATCCAGCCTAATTCCATTCTGCAGAAGTTCATCAGGGCTTGTTGCCATGGAGAAGATAGCATGTAAAGTAGTCACTGCAGTTTCTGCACAGTTTTCTACATCCAGTCTGTGCAGCAACTGCAAAACATCTCCCTGCAGCAAGCGAAGCCAAGCAGGCAGCAGATGGGTCTTGATGACCTCCTTCACTGAATCTAAGGGAGATAGACATGATTTGTTTATTGACTTACTGCAGTGTTAGCAAATATCTAACATAGCTAAAGCATATAAGATACATTTTACAAAACTGTAACATAAATAAGCATATAAGCTTAATGCAAGACAAAAATTTTAAGATGCATTCAGGTGATACTTCATCAAATATTTCAATTAAACATGTTTGATGTCTGATATTTTCAAAGGCACTGCAGTTCGGTAAGATATTAGATAATAAATAGGATTTGAAAGGGAAGACATAATGGAGGTGTTTTTATTAGTAGAAATCTAGGTGCAAGTCTTTAATGACCCACTTGTCAAACAGTAAACAACTTGTTTGTGCCTAGAGGACTTCGTTTTTAGGAGACAATTCGCATCAACTACACGTGTACAAATGGATTCTTGGACCGTTTGATCAACAAACACCACAATTTCCTTACCTGCAGAGTCACTAAGGCCTTCATGCAATAGACTCACTCTTTGAGCGATGCTCAGAGCTCGAATATGCACTTTTTCTGCAAGTATCTAAAGGCACATACATAGACATATTTATTGCATACAATAATATCAAACTTTGGGTCACAAAGATTTTCCTTTGAATGAAATGAATACCTTTATTGAGCAAGGATACATTAAAAGGATTAGTTCACTATACAAATGAAAATCACACCAAGCTTTACTCACCCTCAAGCCATCCTAGGTGTATATGACTCCTTTCTGATGAACAGTGGGAGATATATTAATAAATACGCTGACGCATCCAAACTTTACAATAGCAGTGAACAATTCCAACGAGTATGACCTGAAGAAAGTGTTTCCATCCACAAAAGTCCTTCTGAAGCGAAGCGTTTGTGTAAAAAAAACAAAAAGAAAAAAAAAAACCATTTAACATGTTATGAAGTAAAATATCTAGCTTCCACCAGACCGCCTTCCGTATTCAACTTACCGAGAGTGTAAATCTCTCGTTGTTCAAAAAGCTTACGCTACGTCCTGCCATCCCTATTCAACTTACGGAAAAAGCTTAACTGACGCGACGGCAGTTTAGAACACACATACACACACACACATTTTTTTTTTAAACACAAATGCATCGCTTCAGTTCAAAATGACTTTGTTAACCCCCCTGGAGCTGTGTGAAATACGCTGATGATGGTTGGATGTAGATGGAGGCATATCGCTCACGGCCATTATAAAGCTCGGATGCGTCAGGATATTTATTAATATATCTCTGACTGAGTTCATCCAAAAGAAGAAAAGCCATATATACCTTAGATTGCTTGAGGGTGAGTAAAGCTTGGGGTCATCTTCATTTGAAATTGAATTAATCCTTTAAATTGATCAAAACTGACAGTAAAGACTTTCACATTTAAAAAAATAAACTATTTGTTAACTTTCATTGCAGGTTAATCAATTTGGTATTTTCTTAGACATTATTACCTCATAAGCAAGTTTCCTGACTTTCTCTTTGACGTCCCGGGTGCGCTTGAAGATTTTCGGAAGTGTTGCAGCCGAGGGAGCGATGCAAGACAGTACAGCACGTCGAACCTCTGGGTTCGAATCATTTTCCAAAAGCAGAACATATGCTACAAACACAGAATTAATCACATTGACCTTATTTAAATTTGCATTCCTTGGAAACTCATGGATCAATTCTGAACATTAAGATGTTAAGTAGGGACTGTAGCTCAGTGTCCTTTAGCGTGAGTGCGAGTATAAGCAATCAGAGTACCTTTAATAGTGGGGCAGTCAGAGTTATTGGGGTCCTGGAGTCTGGCCATGGCCAGTGCTGCCTGAATCCTGACATTAGGGTATTTGTCTGTGACTCTGACCAGCATGGCTTCATGGATCCTATTACACAGATCATCATCGATCTGAGCGTTCTCACTCAAACTGCCCAGCAACTTATTCACCAGCTGACAAACACGAAACCGCACCGCATGGCTGTTCGCACCATGAGACTGAGGGAGAGAAAAAGATGGATAAGAAATCTAATGTAAACAAAAGGTACGCAATGAAGTATGATTTCCCCACAATCCAAACGTCTGCATATGACTGACACTACCTCCAACAGGAAGTTGAACAGAAAGTTCAAAAACTTATTGTCGTCGTCGTCATCATCATCATCCTCCTCCTCCTCTTCAGTCTCCTCATTAACAGCAGTTTCAAAACTCGCAGCAAACTTCGTGACAAAATCAATGACATTCTCCACTGCTGGCTCTCGAGTGTAAATGATCATGGCATACTTCAGACAGCGTAAGAACTCGACGTGGAATTCAGTCTTATCTTCCAACTACACAAAGAATAAAAAATGATCTCTTATTCAGAAGAATGCTTAATGTGTCAGACATACAACATCCTATGCACCTACACTACCGTTTAAAAATCTGGGGTTGGTTTCTGATGTTATTGAAATGTCTTTTAAACCCACCAAGGCTGCATTTATTTTACCAAATATTCAAAAATAACCGTAATATTGTGAACTTGTATTACAATTTAAATTAAGTGTTCTATTTTATTTAAAGTATCATTTATTCCTGTGATGGAAGTGGAAATTTCAGCAGCAGTTACTCCAGTTTTCAGTGTCACCTGATCCTCCAGAAATCATTCTAATTTGCTGATTTGGTATCATAAAACATTTCTCATTATTATCACTGTTGAAAACAGTCATGCTGCTCAACATCTGTGGAAACCATCAGACTTTTTTCAGTATTCTTTGATGAATCGAAAGTTCAAAAGAACAGTATTTATTTGAAACTTGTTTAAATCAATGAATGCTTTCTTCTCAATTAAGAGTACTAGTATCCGTTAAATACCGACTAAACTTTTTGACGGTAGTGTACACTATAAAATTCACATAACATACATTGGCTGTACCTTGTCATATCTGGTCTTCAAAGTGGCAACAAGTTTTGCCCTGTTATTATGAGCTTTCTGAGCGCGCCGGAAAGCCTCTTCAATGTCCATATCAGCGTCTCCAGCCATGTTGATGTTGCTAAGACAAAAACAAATGACATGCCAGTATGGCAAGCCGTTTTGACTTTTATTCATTTTCAGGATATGAACTTTCACTAGTTAAAATGTTAATTCTTGATATCAGGAATTACATTTCCACTAGTAACAATGGCAATTTTTGATAACAGGAATTAGATTTCCACTAGTAACAAAGTTCATTCTTGAGATCAACAATTCAATTTCCACTAGTAAAAACTATCATTCTTGATATCAATTGTATTTTTACTAGTGAAATCTCGCCATAGGCTGCCATTCAAATTCAATTGTTGATATCAAGAATTCATTTCTTACTAGTTGAAATTCCAGTTTCACATATCAGGAATACATTTCTTACTAGTAACAATGCAAATTTCTGATATCAAGAATTCCATTGTTACTAGTGCAAATGTCTATTCTTGATATCAACAATTGAATTGCTACTAGTAAAAATATTCATTTCTGATATCTGAAACGAATTCCTGATATCAATACAAATTTCTGATATCAAGAATTACATTGTTACTAGCGCAAATGTCTATTCTTGATATCAACAATTGAATTTCTACTAGTAAAAATATTCATTTCTGATATCTGAAATGAATTCCTGATATCAAGATAATTTCTGATATATATAACGGCTTTCTTACTAGTAACAATCCCATTCATGATATCAGAAATGAACATTTTTACTAGTAGCAGTTCAATTGTTGATATCAAGAATAGACATTTGCACTAGTAACAATGTAATTCTTGATATCAGAAATTTGCATTGTTACTAGTAAGAATTCTATTCCTGATATCAACAATTGAATTTGAATGGCAGCCTATGGCGAGGTTTCACTAGTAAAAATACAATTGTTGATATCAAGAATGATAGTTTTTACTAGTGGAAATGTAATTGTTGATATCAAGAATGAACTTTGTTACTAGTGGAAATCTAATTCCTGATATCAAGAATGATAGATTTTACTAGTGAAAATGTAATTGTTGATATAAGTTCATATCCTGAAAATGAATAAAAGTCAAACGGCTTGCCATATGCCCATTAATTTCAGACAGATATGCAAATGGAACAGCATAAATGACAGCTGCTTAAACAAGTATTTAGTTTTACAGTTGTTTTAGCGTTAGCTGTTAATAACACACGCCACAGATTAAAGTTCATTAGTCACAACAAATGTCGGACAACGTTGACTCAGCACGACAGAACCGTTACCTGATCTTTCCTCCACCCATTGGACACTTTTAATGATCTGAATAAAAAGTTATTGGTTAAATAAGCTAGCATATACGTTACCACACAGCAAGATGTAACGTTATAGTAATCCCTCAACAAATCAAAGCACAGATGAAACTGCTGTTTAAAAAAAAAATCTAATTCCCTTGGTGAAACAGATAAAACTACTAGCACCGACAGTTAGCAATAACACAAAAACATGACGAACTATCTCATAATTGTCATTTTAACAAATTACAAATTTGTCAGAATAATCATCCTCGCTAGAGTATCTGCGTAATTTCTGATCAAGAAGTTCTATGGGGGAAAAAAAACACTTTAATCCACATCATACCTGAAGGAAATCGATCGAGTGGCGACTGTTTTGAATAACCGTGAAAGCGCCACTTTTCAAAATGTCCTCTCGCGAGAATTGCGTAGAACCCCCTCTTACCGTGAATGCTTGTGACGGACAATACTCTCCGTTTTCCTGTAGGGGGCGTTGAGAGGCAGCTTTGAATATGGATTTCCTCGGTTAAAATCTGAAGACGTTTTGTCTCACTCTAGGTATTCTGTGCACTAAAAAATATTTTTGTTTAACTTTCAGTTTTGGAGCCTGATCATATGAATTTAAATATATCTACAATAATTCAATAAAACGCCTTAATTTTCCTTAATCACAAAAGGCAACAGATATCGATTATGTTATTATTTATATGCTGTTTCTTGCTGATCGAATGAATGATAAGCCCCAGACTTGATTAAACGTTTCCAGTGTCCTGAAATATGGCCTTACTCTCAGGATCCCACACTACACTTTTTTATTTATTTTACTACTAACAGATCATCCTGAGCATGTAGGTCAGATTTTAGGTAGGTCAGCTCATTTACTGCGCCTGTTAGACTAAAGGCAGCAGCAAACCAACTCCTCAACATTTTCTGATAATATATATATGTAGTATATCACTATGTATATTACGCGGTTATAACGAAATATGGTTCAGCCTTGCAAAGGGATTTCAATTTTCACATTTATTGAAATAATACACCTTTATAATTTACCTGGCCCTCTTACGCCCTCTAAGTTACATTTCGGGGACAAAAATGAATTATGCCTATATTTATTTAGTAAGTGGACCTGTCTGCAGTTTTGTTGTTGCTTTGAGAATTGTTCATACAAAATGATTCTTTCAAAGTGAGTAACTGGGTTATCGAAGAATCTGATAACATGTTTGTTGATAATAATGTTTGTTTTTTTGACGCTTATGTTTATTGTGCTGTTGGGCGTGTTGGTGTTCATGGGAGGGGCTATGATTACACTGCAGTACCCAGTCCCCGTGACTTGTAATATTAGACTGTAGTCACGCCCCGGGTGAGAGACAGGTGTCCTGGCCGGGGGTACATGCCGTTAGTGAGTCGTGTACCGCGGGGCGGCGGAGCGCCGATGGCATTATCCTGTGAGCAGTGCTCTCACCGGGAGCAGCTTCACGGCGGAGCGGGAGGGTGTTCGCCGGTCGCTGCAGCATGCAGAATGCTTTCGGCTGTCGTAAGGACTCTACCTTCAGGATCACGTAGAAGCGACCGGGGTGTTGCGCAGCCCAGCTTGTGATTGATCAGCGTGATCTAAGGGGTTATTATGGCTTCCAGCTCTGGAAAGATGAACCAGCCCCCCGGCTGCAGCGGCGCATGTAACGGGACCGCTATTGCTGACATCCCCAATGTGAATGTAGAGCAGGAAATGTATGATTATCAAATGCACACCAAAATGTGCAAGAAAATAGCGCAGCTGACAAAGGTAAGTGCGTAATTTTACTACTCAACTAACGGGACTCATGTAACTGTTTCCTGGATATCCATTCACTTAACGTGTGCCGCAGAGGTATATATATATATATATATATATATATATATATATATATATATATATATATATATGTGTGTGTGTGTGTGTGTTATGCTAATACCCATTTTTGCTACTGCGCAAATTGTACGCTACATCCTTAACTTGACAGACATGTCAGTCTGTGGATATACATTATTGACACATATCCGTATTTTATACTGCCTAATCTACTGGCGTTTTTTTTTTTTTTTCCATGGAATGCAACAGGGTTTTAACGCACTCAGCGTCGCATTTGTCTTTCCATTTCAGATGATGCAGAATCAGACAGAAGGTAATCAAAGACAAGTCACGACTGAGATGTTGTATTGTAGCAAATGTGCTTTCATTGAGTTTATATAGTTCCTCAGAGCGGGCTACTGAAGTTCACACTTCAGAGGGCTCTTCTAAAATAATCTGACCCGTGGGTGATCACTGGCAACTGAAATGCGCGGTTATTTATTATCAGGTTTAGGTATCTGTGTGTGTGTGTGTGTGTGTGTGTGTGTGTGTGTGTGTGTGGTTAGAACCACCCCTTCACAAGCAGCCTCCAGTTGTTATGAACCGTAGAGCTTGTAACATGGTTGAATGAAACAGACTTGTTCAGATTGGCAAAAGACAATTCTCTGCTACATTGTAGTTCAGTTTAGCCACACTTGTTAGTTTTGTTCTACTAGAAAAATGAGCACACTGGAATTATGCTAGTTAGGACATACTGTAGTATCTGTCGTAGTGCCTTGACGTTACAAGACTATCTAATGGCACCTCAGTACTTTTTTATCTGATGTACTTTTTGGCCATCTTTACAAAGACTATAATGGAACAATTTAGGCTTAAATACCTCATATCCATTGGGTCCGAATGCATTTTAGATTTAATCATTTTGATTGAAATCGGTAATGAAGGGAACCTAAAAGAAGATATTTGGAGTGTTTTTTCCTCTTACAATAGATGTCAATGGCAAAACCAAAATAGTTTGGTTGGCAACATTTTTCAAAATATCTTCTTTTGTGTTCTTCGGAAGAAAGAAAAGTCATACAGGTTTGAAATCACATGAGGGTGATTGATGAGTAAATAAGTAATTGATGACATAAATTTTATTTTTTTGGGGTGATCTCATCCTGTAAATAGTGTTATTGATATTAGATTTTTAGATGTAGGCTTATTACGTTTCCATTGGTCAGGCCAGAAAGAAATGCATTCTAATGGCAGGGTTGCCCAAGGGTAGCCGAGGTGTTGTGAAGTGAACACATATTGTTAGTTTGAATTTTGATATGGAAAATATGGGAACAATTGTTGGGACAAGCTGCCTGGCTGTACACATTGTGCCCTTTACACAAAGCATTTACAAATACAATTATGATGTTATGATGAAACCCGAAAGTCATGGGTTTGCATCTCAGTACCGGCAGGAAATGTAGGTGTGCAAGTGAATGAACAGTGCTTTTTTCCACTCTTATTACCCAGAACTGAACTAACCCCCAATCATTCCCCGGGAGCCGCAGCAAAAAAAACCCCACTGCTCCAGGTGTGTGTTCTGTACCCATGAAGTAGCTCTCAGTTTCAAAAAGGTTGGTGACCCCTGCTGTAAATAGTGTTATTGATATTAGATTTTTAGATGTAGGCTTATGATGCTGTGTGTGTGTGTGCACTTGGATGCAGAACACAAATTCTGGGTATGGAACACCTTGGCTACACGTTATGCCACTTTTGCTGTCACTTTGGATAACATGCCTCTGCTAGACTCTGTCAAACTCTGGAGTTTCAGTTTGAATTATGCATTTTTGTATGAAATTGCAACTTGATGATGTATAATAAAATCAACACTCAACTACATCTGATACTGTGAAAAATGATTATCCTCTTGGCCAACTATGAAGTATAACTATGAAACCATAAGGTTAAGGAGGTTAAAGGCTGTAATATTTGGGCCTGTCCTTTTTTTGAATCCTTATAATTTTAGACTATAAAAAAAAGCTTAAAAAGCTGATATTCTCTACATACCCTGATGCACTTATTTATGATACTGTTTATCACTTTGGATAAAAAGCAAATGTTACATTGCAGTGACAAAACAATACAGTATACAGTAAGCATAAAATTAAATGTAAATCAGCACAAAATTCAACTTAATAGAAGCGAACACATTTACACACATTTCCCCATATCGAACTCTGGAGTTTCCGTTTGAATTATGAGTTTTTGTATAAATGGCACCTTGATGATGTATGATAAAATCAATGGCCATAACTATATCTGTCATTGTGTGAGAAAATATTATCCCCTTGGACAATTATAAAGTGTAACTTTGAAAACTTAGAAGTCAAAGGCTTTACTATCAACACTATTAATGGCTAATGCATACACAGTCTGGGTCTGTGGAGGCGGAAGTCAGGAAAGATGCCATATTTACTGAGAATGAAAACAAGGCTGTGAGGGATGTAAGCCATTTCAATGGGCTGTTTTCCTCTGGAATTGATTTTGATACCCAGGTACATAACAGTGCAAGCTTTAGTCCCTCAAAGCCTCATTGTCATTGTTGTCAAATTAAAAAATGGCATCTGCTGTGACTAAGGTCCATTGAGGTTAGAAACATCGAAATGGCAACACTGTTACTGAACAAAATAGGCCCGGGCTTGAAATTCAAAACTGCCACGTTGTGCATATGTGTGTGTGTGTGTGTGTGTATGCATGCAGGCGTGTGTATGTGACAGTATGCCTGTGAGCTTGAATGTCACAGCTGTGTGGAATCCCGCTTTCTATCATCATGTAAACGTACTCCTACTAGTTATCTTTAGCTTTTGTGTGTGTGTGTGTGTGTGTGTGTGTGTGTGTGTCTATAAGAACAGTCATACCCTCTCTATATTCAGCTGAGCTTTGTGACGCTTACTAATGCTACACACAACGGCACACTATTTTTACTGATCAGGAGTGTAGGAGAATTGATCTACTTCGGTCTGATATAAATATAGGAGCATGATAGGAATGTCATGGGTGCCAGGACACAAAACGCTAAATCACTTATGAAAACTTTAAGCTCCAGTTGGGGTGTGTTTCCTGTACAATGACTTAACTTGCTGCTTAACCACCATATGCATTATTAGAGAAATTAACTAGCATGACTGTTTCTCAAAACCATAGTAGCATGGCCACACCTTCATTATTTCAACCATGTTGGTTTAACAATATGGGACTGTCATAAATAACGTCACATGCAGGCGGTGGAGTAATAACTTTTGATTGCAATTAATGTGAGATTATTATAGTTAACTTGGATGAACAACAGAAAGCTGTTCTTTCTCCACAGAATTTCTTCGAGGCGCTGCTGTAAAGAACAAATGCCCTGTCGTTTTGCCTTATATAATGTTTGATTAAAGGTGGCGTTCCCTTGCACATTTATATGCACTCTTCAAAATTATTTAATTGTTTGTGAGTTAAAATATATAGATTGAAAATTATATTTAAATTAATTTAGAATGTAATGCATGTTAGATTGCTTATTTTGCTCAAGAGCATGATGATCTATTTAAGTTCGTATGTCACATTAGCAAGAAATTATGTTTTTAACAGCTCCGAAGTTTGCATTGCTATTTGCGTTGGTTTGGAACTCCTTTAACAATGTTGGTAACACCAGAGTTTGCGACCTTAGTTGGGTAGCATCGTTTGCTTTGAATGACATAGTCTTTTTATAATTCTTCCAGGAAACTAAATTGTTTTTAAAAGTATCGGGTTGATATTATGAATATTTGTGAGGAATAACTAATCGCTGAATTTGTAGAATGCGTGTGATGTTTTGTTTGGAAGCGCATAGAAGCAAGCAAACATATTGTATGCTTTCTGTCTGAAAAAAAAAAAAAATGTACCTTTGGATGAATTGAAAGGGTAAGCTCAATGTCCACACATTTCTGTATTTGTTTTAGCATTTCCTGTACAACAATTCACCGACTGTTGCGACGTATTTCGAGTGACTTTTGTTTTGTTTTGTCCATTATTGTGATAGCCTATAATTCATATCGAATACACCAAATTAAAACAAACAGTGGTTGGTCACTTTACATATCAGATGGTCATTTGGGGAGTTCTTGGCCAGATTATGTCAAAACTCTGGCTAGGCGAGGCAACTATCAAACAAAGATAGCTGAAAACCCGAACACTGGTCACATGTCTAATTGACTTTTCAATAGCATTAAGGGTCATTCAATGGTGATACCTAACCTATAAAAATAATTATATGAGAATAGGGAAGTCCACACAGCAGATGTAATGATAACATTTTTTTTTCCCAGCTGATGATCAATAAAACATTGATAGCCAATCAGAATCTACTCGTCATTAGTAGACATTAATATAGTTATCTTTATAGTTTTAGCCTTTACTCTCTCTCTCTCTCTCTCTCTCTCTCTCTCTCTCTCTCTCTCTCTCTCTCACACACACACACACACACACACACTCACATGTTCGTTTTGCTATCAAAGTGAGGACATTCCATTGGCGTAATGGTTTTTATACTGTACAAACCGTACATTCTGTCCCCCTACCCCCCCACCCCTAAACTGAACCCTCACAGAAAACATTCTGCATTTTTACATTTTTAATTAAACCTTGTTTAGTATGTTTTTAAAGCTGTTTGAAAAGTGGGGACATATGAAATGTCCTCATATTTCACGTTGAAGTTGTCACAAAAACGCGCGCACACACACACACACACACACATACACACGTACAGACTCAATTATTGCTCTACCCGTGCCAGAAATGGCTGTTATTCAGTTTTTGAAATGCAGACAAATAGATAGAGAAACAGACACTAATGTCATTTGTGTCTGTTAATGAGGGAGAAGGAAAATAAGACCATATGTATCAGGTGTCATTAGCATGGACCTTAGCCAGGCGAGGCACCATATTTGCAGCGAATGAAAACAAGAACAAATATATATAGAGTGAGAGACAGGTATTTCAGCATTTTATATGTAAATATATCACTTGTGTACTCAAAAACTATTCACTCTGTTCCTTCAATCTGCTCTTTATCCTAATATTCTCTCTTTCCCAGTCCATTCCAGTCTGCGAGTTAAGTTATGAGTGCTGTCACAGTATATAAAGCTAGCAGACATTTCAGTCGTACAGATATATGACATTACTTTCCCTTTTCTTCCGTGCACCGTAAAACATGAGAGTTCATGTTCAAGGACTGAGATAGAGGGAGAGGGACGAAATAGACAGAGGGTGAAAGTTATAAAGTGGAGTCAGGGGACAGACAGAGCGATAGAAAGAGAGAAAGTGGTTGTCTTACAGAAACACTGTAGGGGCCAGGAAAAGAGGTTGAGAGAGAGACGGCCGAGTGAAGAGAAGGAGAGAGTGACTTCCTGGCAGTTTATCATACGGAATGTCCTGCTCTGCTGCAGTGGCGATTAACTACAGACAGTTAGGCGTCATGATAACACACGACCCGCTGGAGGGATGAGTGAGACGTTGGGAATCTGATGACACCCCAGGCATGGGGACTTGTGGGTAGGACACATTGATGAAGAGCCAAAGTGACACATAATATTAACCCTCTCTCATATGCCTACACATTCAGATTCAAATATACAAACACTCCGCGCAAACTACACTATATTATGAAATGCCGCTTTTCACAAATAGGGTACAAAATAGATATTTCTTTTTTGTCAAGTAGAAAGGAGAAGTGATTGACCCTCAGAAACTAAATACTAGCTCTTTTTCTGTTGAGATGTTTTTTAAGCACGTTACAAAAAAGGGTGCCATTCAAAATGATTTTTGTTTACTTTTTGTATTTTTACAATAATAATCATTATATAACGTTAAATTGTAATAAAAATGATACTATGCAGAATGGGTAATAGGCTTTCCAATTTAGCCTAAATGAAATGAGCACTCAGTAGCTGGTTTGGGACCAAATGTTGGTTTGTAGTAATTGATCAAATTCTATTTTCCATAAATGAGAGAAAAATATTTATTATTTATTTTTAATATATATATATTTTTTCTTACAATAACGGATTGAACGATTTAGATTCAAGAATGCAGTCATCACACTATTTGTAAAAATATAGTAAATGTAATTAAATTATTTAAACAAATTATGCTTCTTTTTGTAATCCTGAAAAAATCACAAGGTTATGCACAAAACATTTCTTGAGACACTGAATGGAAGTGGGAATTGTTACTACAATAGATTAAAAATCAGTTCAACAGTTCGTGTCAAGATCGTGACGTTGTTGGATAAAGTCAAGTCCTCTGAGGTGGTCTTAAAATCCTCAATTTAACCGAGTGATGCAGAAACTGGTTACATTTTTCGTATCTCTCTATTAGTGTTACTAGACCTCAGTGCTGCTTTTGACACTATCGACCACAATATTCTTTTGAATAGACTAGAAAATTATGCTGGAATTAGTGGAATTGCATTGGCATGGTTCAAATCATACTTATCTGACCGTTATCAGTTTGTAGTAGTAAACGAAGAGATGTCATTTCGATCACAAGTTAAATATGGAGTACCACAAGGCTCAGTTCTAGGACCGTTGCTTTTCACTCTGTACATGCTACCCTTGGGAGATGTCATTAGGAAGCATGGCATTAGCTTTCACTGTTACGCTGATGATACTCAGCTCTATATTTCCTCGCCCCCTGACGAAACCTACCAATTCTCAAAATTAACAGAATGCGTAGCTGATATAAAAAATTGGATGACTAGTAATTTCCTACTACTAAATTCAGAAAAAACAGAGATTCTAATTATTGGACCAAAAACTTCAGCACATAATAGCCTAGAATACTGTCTAACACTTGATGGCTGCTCTGTTAAGTCGTCTTCGTCAGTTAGGAACCTGGGAACCAAATCTTTCATTTGAAAGCCACATTTCTAGCAGATGTAAAACCGCATTCTTCCATCTTAAAAATATATCTAAATTGCGACATATGCTCTCAATGACAAATGCGGAACAGCTAGTTCATGCGTTTATGACCTCGAGACTAGATTACTGTAACGCTTTATTGGGTGGTTGCCCTGCTCGTGTGATAAACAAATTACAGCTGGTCCAAAACGCAGCAGCTAGAGTTCTTACTAGAACCAGGAAATATGAACATATTAGCCCGGTTCTGTCAAAACTGCACTGGCTCCCTATTAAACATCGTATAGATTTTAAAATCTTGCTAATTACTTACAAAGCACTAAATGGCTTAGCTTCCCAGTACCTGAGAGAGCTCTTAATGCATTATAGTCCTTCGCGTCTATTACGATCTCAGAATTCTGGCCAGTTGTTAATACCTAGAATATCAAAATCAACCGCCGGCGGTAGATCCTTTTCCTATTTGGCACCTAAACTCTGGAACAATCTTCCTAGCATTGTTCGGGAAGCAGACACACTGTCAGTTTAAATCTAGACTAAAAACGCATCTATTTAACCTGGCATACACATGACGCACTATAAACTTTTGTCTTCATATCTGTTAAAGGATTGTTAGGCTGCATAGATCAGGTCAGCCGGAACCGGGAACACTTCCTATAACACCAGATGTACTCGGTACATCAGAAGAAGAATGGCGTCTACTCTATTTTTTTGTCTCTCTGCTTATCCCGAGGTTTACCAATTAAAGTGATTGGCTGGATCCGGGCCGTGTCCGGGTCGGACTAGCTCATCTTTTGTGAAGACCTTACCGACTCATCAGCCAGTGGCACATATCCAAACAAACCGTCCCATACCGGCGTGATCAAAAAGATCTTAAACTAGATGGAACTAGATTAAATATTTTGACTGTTGCGATTCCAAATCGGTTTAATGACCCGTAACTCTGCCTGAGTATCGGACAAGTGTTCACTGTTGGCCAGAGGAGAACTGGCCCCCCGACTAAGCCTGGTTTCTCCCGAGGTTTTTTTCTCCATTTGTTGGAGTTTTGGTTCCTTTGGCTTGCTTACGTTGGGGACACTTGCTTGATATTCAGCAGTGTTTTTGATATGCCTGCATTGGCGCCGTTGTATGTGAACTAAGCTGAGCCGGACGATTACGTCACTGTTTTCTGCAGTGCTGCTATACATAAATTAACTAGACTAATAACTACTGATATTTGCAAAGGAATGAATCAATAATATATAGAATAAGCTGCACAATAAGACCATTTTCTTATTAATGTAAAGCTGCTTTGCCACAATTTGCATTGTAAAAAGCGCTATATAAATAAAGATGACTTGACTTGACTTGACATTTTATGTTGTTTTATTTTTTTATGATTATAGTTTATCTAACATCCAGACATTCTCACAAAAAACAAACAAACAAACAAACAAAAAATCTTTGGATTAGTGCCTCTAATGTTTGGGAAGTGCCATGGGACTCCAATGTCACAGTGCCAAATATATTCGAACAGCTGTGCACAACCAATTGCAAGCACTCATTGAAGGTTAGAACAGGCATCTGCACAGCGTAAACACACACACACACACACGTAGATAAATTGCAGCTCAACAACTGATTGGATCAGAGAGCAACACTGAGAACAAGACTGTTAGCTTAGCGCTGTACACCTGGAATACAGGCACTGCAATCCACAGTGTGGATCATTTTTTTTCTGTGTCATCCTGCCATTACAACTGCGTCTTAATAATACTTATGGCTGTGTGTTTTTTGTATAGGTCATATATTCTTTAAACACTAAGAATGAGGAGCAAGAGGCAACTCTGCAATCGTTACGTCGTGTTGCCACGGAGACACAGGGCAGCCTCCAGCCAACCACAGGTCAGGATGAGGAAGAGGAGGAGTCAGCATCTATCCTGAGAACACGCCTTCTAGAGCTGCAGGCCACCGTAGAAGAAGTAAAAATATTTTGGTCAAACATGTCTTCTGCATATGGATTCGTTATAAGTATATTAAATACAACGTGGACAGAATCACTGAAATGTGTGTCCGTTTCAGGTGGAGGAGCGTGGACAGAGGGTTGAAATGGAGTATGCGGAGCGCATAGCTGTGCTTACCCAAGAGACATCAGATCTGCGCAGAGACTACCAGAATCTGCAGACAGATAGAGACAACCAACACAAATTACTGCAACAAACACAAGAAGAAAACAAGCGCTTAGAGAATGAGTGCCAAGAGCTACGCCGAGCCAGAGACGAAGAGCGAAAGAAAGAGGAGGAGGAGAAGATGCAGAGAGTAGAGGAGGAGAGGAAGAGAGAGACAGAAGAGAGGAATAGAGAGTCACAGGAGAGAAAAAGAGTGGAGGATGAGTGTGAGGAAAGGTTGAAAACGATGAGAAAGGAACTGCAGGCTCTGAGGGAGGAGAAGGAGAAAGCGGAGAAGGAATGGAAGAGAGACGTGGAGGAGTGGAAGAAGAGAGTGAAGGACAGGGAAGAAGAGAGGAGGGAGGAGCAGGAAGCTGCCAAGAAGACACTGCAACAGAGCCTTAATGAACACATCAACCAGTGGCACCAGAGAGAGCAAGAAAACCGCAAGTCCCAGAATGCAACACTTCAACAGAGGCTGAGAAAAGCAGAGGCAGACTTGGAGGTTCGAGAACAGAGGTTGAATGAGAGCAACAGACGCTGCGGCAAACTTCAGGAGCGAGTAGAGGTACACATGAACACCCAAACACAGGCTCAAACGTTCCCTTTTTGCCACATCTGCCCATGCCAGATGAATCGAGACAATCCAACACCCATGAACCGATATTTTCTACGGGGAACACATATTCACTATTAACTACGACTTTTGCCTCAATAAACTCTTAAATTACGGCTTAAATATTACCGTTTTATCTTTGTATGTTTTTGCTTTTACTTTGTGTTTATTTGGGGGTATTAAGAATTATTTTTATTGTATTTTTAAAGAAATTGTGGTAACACTTTACAACAAGGTTCATTAGTTAAACATTAGTTAAAGTATTAACAAACGTGAAGTAACCATAAGCAATACATTTGTTACTGTATTTACTAATCTTCGTTAACGTTAGTTGTTCGTTGTTTGTTCTTGTTAGTTCACTGTGCATTAACTAATGTTAACAAGATTTTAATAATGTATTAGTAAATGTTGAAATTAACATTAACAAAGATAAATAAATATACTGTATAAGTGCAGTTCATCATTTTATCGAAATAGTTTTTTCTTTACCGTTGGAAGTGTTTTACTACTAAGTAAAGTACTTGAGTATGAAGAAGTCAGCTTTTTTTTGAAGTACTAGTTCTAGTCACGGTTATTATAGCACGGTTATCATTATGTTTGTATTTTCATTGATTTATTCATTATAATTATTAATTGATTATTTTAATTAATGTAAAACCGGTTGAGTTTTTGTTCGTTTTTAATATATGACCATTATATGACCGCAGCTTTTAATATATTTAGTTTTTATTTAGTTGTCCTGCGTAAAACACATGCCAAATAAATAGGCGTATGATGGAGCTGTGTGCTGTGGAGACTCCTAATGGTTCCACCCGAAAGTGAGAGTAATTTTAGCTATAGTATTTTAGGTTTGTTAAATTTATCAGGGCTTTTATGAAATTAAGCATAAAATTTGAAACCTTTTTAAATTTCAAACACAAGCCTTATCAAAAACTAGACATTGTATCTTCCATGCCTGGTAATTCATGGATACTTATCTGGTGGATATAAATAATTAAAAAAAAAAAAAAAAAAAAATCTTTGTGTACACATAAACCAGTATTGCTTTACAAGCCAGTTCACTTAAATTCAGTTGAGTGGCCATGTGTAACTGACCTTTCAGCGGGGTGTTCGTCTCATTGTAAGGGGGCAGTAATTACCGCTGTGACTGACACTTCCGAATCTAATTGAGACAGAGATTAGAGGGATCAGACAAACACCCACAATTACCGTCACTCAGACACACAGCTGTGCAGAAACAGATGGCATACCCGACTTAAACAGTCTGTTACAATACCCCACAGATCTGCAGCCATTTTTTCTATAAAAAAGCCTGCTCAGAACCTGCAGAAAATAAAAATAACATAGGCTATGTGGGACACAAAACTAAGTTGTTACACTTTGTATTTAGAACAGTAAACACCCATGTGAATAGATAAGTAAGATTGCTTGGCATGCAGCATTGAGACCGCCATCTCCGATGCAGCTTTTTGCATACGCTGCGGCTAATGCGCATTAGACGTGCCTAAAAATGCCAGACAGAGTGAGATGAGTAACACCCTCTCCTCTCTGCTTCGGCTCAACATCCTTCACAGAAAATTAATCGGAGGTACCTCAGATCTGCAAACTCCGAGCAGCTGCTGTGATGTAATCAAAGGGTCGTTGGCTCAAAGTGTTCATGGGGTGGTCAGAATTTACTGATTAAAGTCATCTTGGACTTCATGAGCCTGACAGATGATGCAGATGATGTTTTGGTTGTTCATCTCTGCTATTGGATCCAATATAAGGATCCAGGAGGATAACAGACAACTAGATTTTCTAGCTTCATAAGAAGATGTGAGTGGTATTATGGTGGTTGTCAGGTTGTTGCTGTGCAGTTGCTAATGTGTTTTTTAACGTATTGCTATGCGTTTGGTGAACATGACGGCACCAAGTACATCATGTTCCTGGATCACCATCGTTGTTGATCCTGGAACAGCATTCCAATCAACCAATTAGATCTGAGGGAAAGGTTTAAAGTTTGTAAATGAATGAATGAATGAATGGGTAGGGATAGGCTTAATTTTTTTAATTAAGTTTTCTGACAGTAATGTTGTTCTGGCATCAACAAAATATGTTGATCCAGGAACATGTCTTACTTGGTAAAATCACGGTGACCAGTTGTTTACTTTTCTGGGACCAGAGTCACAAATATCCTTTTAAGAAAGAAGTTAAAGTTCTAAGATAATCATATAAATTCGAAGAGGTTCATAAGATTATTCCTAAGTGCGATTCTTGAATTCTCAAATATTTTATTAGGAATATTGTTAAGAACTGTTTTCTTAAGAAGAAAATTACAAATAATAAAATTACAATAAATTACAATAATGCATTACCATAATAATTATAATAAGTGTGCACACTTTTTTCATTGGGACTGCCTTTACAGGAGTCCAGTAATCTGAGTCGTGTTTTGTAATGTGGCATGTACTTTTAAATATTTGTTTTTAAAGAGCCTGTCTCAAGATTGAGCAGTCTGTTGCATTCATTTGTACTCGGTCTTTAATGTGCTCAATGGTTCTGAAGTCATGTCAGAATTATCAAGTTGTTTTTGTAGAGTTCATCAAAAAGTCACATCATGCATAATCATGACTGCTCATTGTTTATATCAAACATTGGTGTCACTTAGAGTTCTACAACTACAGTAATGTTAATAATCTCATCCATGAACATGATTTCTGCCCGAATCCCATCCCGATTGTTTTCCACCGGCTGTGAGGTGAAGACCACGTCACAAGATTCCTCGCTCAAACTTGGTGTCATCAAGTTACGGCATTGTTTTGACTAGGCGACCTCTAGCAGACGAAAAGCTACGTATTGCACCTTTAAGTTTAAAAACAATAGCAGTTAAAGAATAATTTTATTCTTAAGAATTTTTAATAAATCTGACCCCTTGCCTTTACTTCATTCAGTGCAAGTCTATATATATATATATATATATATATATATATTTTTTTTTTTTCAACGAGCCTCATGATTTGAAGTATCATTCATGTCCATATCACAAACAGATCAAGTTATACATTGAAAGAAATACTTAAATCTAATTATGAGCAATTGTATTAGTTATGCTTATTCAGTAATTCATTTCTCTTTCAGGACCTGGAGGAGCAGTTGGAGGATGGGCGTCGCCGAGTGGCTGAGGCTGAGGGTGTGGCTAAGAAAGCAGAGGAGGAGTTAACTGTTGCCAAAGAACGTTTGTTATTGCAAGAGAATGAACTACAGAGCAAGTCAGGTACACATGCACAGGACAAATTAGTGAAAGGCATGTTATTGATCAAATTAACTATCAAATATGCTGAATAATTAATCAAATTAATTACTTAAATCAAATTTTGCTGCTGCTAAATAAAGATATTTTAAAGACAGCCTAGTAAGTCATGAAATAGACAATATAAAAAGTTGCTTTAGAAAGTCAGTATATCTATAGGTTTATTTTTTTTCCATATCATTCAACAGAAGCTTACAGTCCACAGACATTCATTTTCAGTGTTGTGTCAGTGATATTTTTTTAAAATAATTGTTGGCCTATGTAGACGTGTCATGGACGTCTTTACCTGTTGCGTCACATCTTTTTTTTTCAGCAGTTCAAAGCAGTTCAAATTTGAAAAATGTGTCTCTTGTTCTAAGCATTCTGTTCCATTTCACTGCGCTACGTCTGTCTGCATCTCACAAAACTAATTGTGTACTTCAAGCTTGAATTACTCTGAGGGTAGGGAAATGCCCTTTTCAGAATTTAAACATGGGATTATGTGGCATGATTAAATACACAATGTTTAATGCATTATTTTATTTATAATTAACTGCAATATGTATCATTAACTTAATTATCATAAAATGCGTCTATTGCATTTCAGTAATAAATAAGATGAAGGTTTGCAGTCAGCAACCATCATTTACAGTCTGTTTGATGTTAATTGTTCTATTGATAGTTGATTTTTACATCTTTGTTGAAATTACTGTTCATTATCTTTCTCATCTCTGCAGAGGAGTTAATGAGTCAGAGTTCATCTCAGGTGAGGTTCTCTGCTGAAGTGGAAGAGCTGAGGTCTCAACTCAGTCGTCTCAACATTAGAAACAAAGAGCTGGAGCTTCAGAACAGTGGCCGATCTAATGACCACGCCCGCATGCTCAAACAGGCAAGCCACGCTTTTAATGGTGTACTCAAGTCATGTTGGAAAGATTGTATTCAAGAGTTTGAGTTTGTGGATTAAAAATTGTATTTAATCATTTTCAGAAAGAAATAAAAAAAAATATATATACAGTGGGAAGAATTTTGTATTTGATACACTGCCGATTTTGCAGGTTTGCCCACTTACAAAGCATGTAGAAGTCTGTAATTTTTATTATTGGTACTCTTCAACGGTGAGTGATGGAATCTAAAACAAAAATCCAGAAAATCACATTGTATGATTCTTAAGTAATTAATTAGCATTTTGTTGCATGACATACGTATATGATACATCAGAAAAGCAGAACTTAATATTTGGTACAGAAACCTTTGTTTGCTATTACAGAGATCATACGTTTCCTGTAGTTCTTGACCAGGTTTGCACATAGTGCAGCGGGGATTTTGGCCCACTCCTCCATACAGACCTTCTCCAGATCCTTCAGGTTTCGGGACTGTCGCTGGGCAATACGGACTTTCAGCTCCCTCCAAAGATTCTCTATTGGGTTCAGGTCTGGAGATTGGCTAGGCCACTCCAGGACCTTGAGATGCTTCTTACGGAGCCTCTCCTTAGTTGCTCTTGCTGTGTGTTTCCGGTCGTTGTCCTGCTGGAAGACCCAGTCATGACCCATCTTCAATTCTCTTACTGAGGGAAGAAGGTTGGGGCCAAGATCTCGCAATACATGGCCCCATCCATCCTCCCCTCAATACGGTGCATTCGTCCTGTCCCCTTTGCAGAAAAGCATCCCCAAAGAAAGATGTTTCCACCTCAATGCTTCACGGTTGGGATGGTGTTCTTGGGGTTGTACTCATCCTTCTTCTTTCTACAAACATGGCGAGTGGAGTTTAGACCAAAAAGTTCTATTTTTGTCTCATCAGACCACATGACCTTCTCCCATTCCTCCTCTGGATCATCCAGATGGTCATTGGCAAACTTCAGACGGGCCTGGACATGTGCTGGCTTGAGCATGTGGACCTTGCGTGCGCTGCAGGATTTTAATCCATGACGGCGTAGTGTGTTACTAATGGTTTTCTTTGAGACTGTGGTCCCAGCTCTCTTCAGGTCAATGACCAGGTCCTGCCATGTAGTTCTGGGCTGATCCCTCACCTTCCTCATGATCATTGATGCCCCACGAGGTGAGATCTTGCATGTTGCCCCAGACCGAGATTGACCATCATCTTGAACTTCTTCCATTTTCTAATAATTGCGCCAACAGTTGTTGACTTCTCACCAAGCTGCTTGCCTATTGTCCTGTAGCCCATCCCAACCTTGTGCAGGTCTACAATTTTATCCCCGATGTCCTCACACAACTCTCTGGTCTTGGCCATTGTGGAGAGGTTGGAGTCTGTTTGATTGATTGTGTGGACAGGTGTCTTTTATACAGGTAACGAGTTCAAACAGATGCAGTTAATACAGGTAATGAGTGGAGAATAGAAGGGCTTCTTAAAGAAAAATGAACAGGTCTGTGTATCAAATACTTGTTCTCTCCACTGTAAATATTAGATGAAAATTTTGAAATATTGCCTTGGAAACTAACTGAAGTAAGATGAAGTACTATAATGATAACCAACACTGTCATAACTTTGTTGGAAACTAAGACTCGTTGTAGAGCCTTTTGGTTAACCATCGGTGATCAAGTCATACTAAGCAAGACTGTCCAGTAGGAACGCACCACCACTGTTAAGTTTCTAACCCATAAGAAAATAATTATTTTGTCCAGAAACTAATAAATGACACATTTACAATTCAATGTCTGAAAAAAACATTAAGATCACGCCAAGATATAGGCATCCAATACGATGTTTTTTAAACTAGATGTGGAAAATGTGCAAATAAATAGTGTTAAGAGCATAATTAACACAAAGGTTATTAACACAAACACAGTCTAAAAATGAACACTGTACTGGTACTAAAACTGCACCAACTCCCCTCTACAACAATTAAGGCAAGAGTTTTTCTGCGCTCAAGCAGCGCTAACAATAACCCATTGTTTCTCATGCTCAAAAAGCAATCCATCTGCTTTCCGTCCCTTCTACTATAGAAGGTAGCCTTAAATACACACATTTTCCCACTCTTACTAATTGGAGAATACCATTTTAAAAAAATAGGATCATGCTTTCTATTCAATAAATAAAATCACTATTAAAAACAAGAGTTAAAAAAATCATTAAGTACAATAAATAGGATGGATAAAACCAACACATACATTTGCACAAACGTTTCCATAAATAGCTAAAATGAGTCGTCCCCTTCAGGTTTTCACTACCTTACACGCCCCGCACACATGGCTAAAAAATAAGAAGAGTTTAAACACTGTAAATCTACTCTACAGGCTCTCCATTAAACACACTTTAAATGTTGTTTTAAAGGCATTAGTTCGTATGCACGTCAAGAGCAACCAAGCCTTTAGAAGATCTTAAAACATCAAAACTGACAAGTCAGAAGCTGAACGATGTAGTGTTGTTTTGAAACTACAGGATTACAGTTTTATATCATTAAGAGTTATTTGTGGGTTTCAGCATGCAGATGCTCTATCCTCTATGCGTCTGGAGCTGCAGCGTGCTCACACCGAGGAGATCAGACGCCTTCAGCAGGAGGTGGAGAATGAAAGAAAGAATGACAGACAGGAGCTGGAAGAAGAGAAGAAGCAGGTTCACCAGAAAATGGAAGAAGAGAAAGTAAGGCTGAAAGAACAGCTTCGGAAAGCACTGGAAGAAGTGATACGCAAACATGCCAGTGAGCTACGGCATGCGCACGCGATGCTGGATGCAGAGAAGAAGAAGACACAGCAGGTACAACAACAGGTTTCAGCTGCTGTTATCATGGAATCTTTTCATCAGATGCATTAGCTTTACAAATAATTTCATATCTTCTCATTTGATCCTGTTGCTATCACTACTGACTTTATGATTTGATTCTCTATTTTATATTGCTTGGCAATATGTATGCCAATATTTAAATGGACAAAATGTTTACATTAATTTTTCCAATAAAAGGTTGATTGAAAGATTGACTATGGGATTTTAAGATTGTCTTAAGAGAATATATTACCAACATACACTAATGTGTCTTTTTACTTATCTGTACTAGTGTGGTTTTACGGTTACATGGGACATAAAAAAATTCCTTTGTTGTTGTGCATAAAGACATACAGCATTATTCATAATGCAAAGCTCTAAACCCAGTCCATTCAGACGAATTATGGAAACTAAGCTGCAAAAATGGGTCATTTCAAAATCAGAACCACATTAACATATGACGCATATTCAGCATTGAAAAACTTGGCCCACCCTTATGAATAGAGATTAGCCATCATATCATAACAAGTCAATTGCATAAATAGTCAGCAGGTTCAGAAATTGACAACATCTTATATTTAAAGGTTTAGTTGACTCAAAAATAAAACTTTTTCATGTAATTAAAGTGGATGAGAACCAGTGGCTTTCAAGTTTCCAAAAGAACAAAATAGCACATTAAAAACATGAAAAATACATACAACGCATGTACAATATTCTGAGTTATCTGAAGCCAACTGAATTTTTTTTTTTTTTTGCTAAAAACTTTTGTTGTATGGAAAAGAGCAACATTCAGCTCAGAATGTCATGAAATAAATTTGGTTCATTTTGGGAGAACTCTAAGAGAAAGTGGAAAATGGCCATGTAATATTAAATTATAACTATTTATCTATAATTATTTTGTGAAAAGAAAGTTTTTCTATGAAGTTCATAATAGTGTACAAGTGTTTCTGTAGCTGATACAGTTGTGCATGAATCTTGCAACACCAAGTTCTTGGGTTCAGTTCCCAGTGATTGCATGAGAAAAATGTATACCTTAAATGCAATGGTAGTCATTTTGGAAACAAAGCATCTACCAAATGCATAAATGTAAATGACTAAAATGGTGAGTGGACTTACATGTCCTCACTGACAGCTTCACTACAGAACAAGTAACTAATAAAAGTAGTATTAAAAGATCTGATATTTTTGTTAAAATTGAAATAAAGAGATAATTGTTTTTATTATGTTGGTTTGAGTACAGGCTGAGGAGCAGATGAAAACTGGAGAAGAAGAGAGAAAGGGTTTAGAGACAGAGAGGGAAGAGCTACACAAACAACTACAGCAGTCCAACACAGAGGTAAGTCATCACAAAGAATAACACACAGAAAAAAAAAATAGTCATTTGCTTATCCTCCCAAAAACCAAACAGTCTTAGATATGTTTGAATAACATTGCTGACCTACTAATGAATCAGGTCAGCACAAATAACTCTTTCGAAGTGGTTTGCGGCTCAGGCGAAGGGAACAGGCTCAGTTCTTCTGCTTAAATTCACAGAAACAGACTAACAGGCCCAGAGCTCTCCATATGACCATGATAAATGAGAAAACAAAATGAACATTTGTAGTGCCCAAGGCAGAGGTCTTCATCTAATGCTTCATCTACTCTGCCAGCAGGCTTGAATCTGGGTTATCATAACCAAGTAGTACAATTAATAAGCGATAGCTAGGATTGAGAGTGTTGTTTCAGTGCTGTCTTGCTGCAAAGCAAGCCACAAGTTCCTACCATGTCAGAAAGCCACTTGTCAAGCCATGTCAAATGTCTGAATTGTAGGGGTGGTATCTTAGAGACTAATGATCTGAGTTGGTTACCAAAAGGTTGTAGGTTCAAATCTCACAATGGACAATCCTTGAAAAATCCAATGCTAGGATGCCTGACTGTTTGTTTCAATAAATCAATGCTTCATTGTGCCTTTGATGTCACATCATCTTCCCAGACACAATCTTGTGACATTTTACATACCTTATACAAGATCCTTACGTTTGAGTGTATAAAACAATTGCAAAGTTGCTAGCACACGCAACAAAATTGATCTACTAACCAATGGTGAAGCACTTAAAAAGTGGTTTACTATTACTATGCTATACTGATGGCTGACAGGTGAACTGCCAACATTTGCCCTCACAGATGGGATATTATGAAATTTAAATAAAATAGTTTGACCTTCCTCTTCTCCCCTATTCCTCTACCCATCACCATTATGCATCCTTGTCAACATAATCTTGCTAGCTAACTAATTTGTATCCGTAAGGTATAATTTTTTAATCATTTCATTTGATTGCCGGTCATGCAATGTTTTTTTGTAAACTAGTATTAAAAGGTCTGATAGATATATCACCAAATCTTATATCACCTTGATTAATGCAGAGCAAAGAAAGAGTTTAGTGTCATTGGACACGATTCAAAATTATGTCGTAGGATGCAACTGAATCGTCTTGAGCCAAGGAATCAGGAAAAGAAGCCCTTCTAGCCCTTACGGTTCAAAAGTTATTAGCATAATCATGCAACTTTGACCAGTTGGTGGTGCTAGAGGGATTGAGCTGAGTTTGATTGAGAGACTTCAAAACTGCTTTGGCTAACATTCACAGTGTGTACCAAATTTCACAACTTTTACCATATGGTTCTATGGGCTGCCATAAGTCCCTTTCACACTACACTGATAATGAAAATACACTGATACTGTGTCCCAGGGATGATTTAATATGGTTCATTCACACTGCCAGTAATTATCTGTAATTTGTGTTTGCATTCACACATCCCGTAAAGACATCAGGATATGACTTGTAATGTCTCCGGCAGCGTCTTAAATTTGCTAATGATCTGCAATTTCTCAATTTCGAGAGAGAAAACACGCTCGTTCATTCGATCATAAACTAGTTTGTTGCATACTGTTTAACTAAGGGAACAATATCAGCTTCCGCGTCATCACTAAGACACACCCCATATGGCATTGGTCCTGCCTTTGTTCGCACAGAGTGTGTTGACTGATCCCAGTGATGCTACTAGGTCCCCATCGCAGAACCGATCCCGGGATGTGTTAGCATTCATACAGAGGGCACGCTTGCAATTTAAATTTTTATAGAAGAAGAAGAACACTAATGGTTACAATAGGTAGCTACGCTCCTTCGGTGCTTGGACCCTAATTAAGGGCTTCTCAAGCAACAAAAAAAATCTGTATACTAAGGGCGTACAAAAATACTGATCCTTAGAAGTAGTTATACTAACACAGTTTTCTCTTAATGAATATGTGATTTGTGGTGTGCCTTCAAAAAACTGCAAAATAAAGGGTGGTACCAATGCAGATTAAATAGCACCTGCAAAATGATTTATGAACCCTGAAAGCCATTTCAGAAATGGTAACTTTGTGAGCAAATTAACAGGACTGAAAGGCAAGGGAATCTAATTCACACTGTGCACCATGCTGTCACTTTGGCAAAATCTGAGAATGAAGAACACACAGTGTGACAGTACTGCTGAATTGCTGACATTAATGTCCTCATGAGCAATTTTTTTATCATACATCAAGTAAGTTCTCTTTGCTGTGATTCAAACAGAATAATCATACAACTCTTGTATCTAAAAAAAAAAAAACCTGCTGATTGTTTAAGTCTTTCTGTTTCAATTGCTTCAACATTGTTTAACTGGCAGTTCTCTTTAGTTGGACCTGCTGTCGATTTTACAATCCTATCGGGAAAAATGGGATGACCCACAAGCTGAGAACTGCTAAACACAGATGACTCAATTTCCTGTGACACCTAATGATATTATTAAAATGTGGTTGGTATTTATCAACAAGATCGCATCCCGCCGGTACGGTTTGTTGGACATTAATGGCATTCAGACACTACTGCAATTCCTGTATAATAAATTTGTAGGATTTTTTTCGCTGTAATACACACTAGTGATGTACAGAACCCTTCAAAAGTTTCAATACATTTTTTATGTTTGAAAGAAGTCTCTTATTTCGAGAAATGTATTTGATCAAAATACACTAAAATACACATATTGCATAAAATGTTTACAGTTTAGATGAACTCTTTTCTATTTTAATTTATTTTACAATGTAATTTATTCCTGTGATGGCAAAGCTGACTTATAAAACAGCCATGACTCCAGTGTCACATGATCCTTCAGAAATCTTTCTAATATGCTAATATGGTATTCTTTTTTTTACTATTATTATTATCACAGAAAATGGCTGTTGCATAATATTTTTAAACTTTTAACTTTTCATCATTTATTTGACATAAAAATTAGGGATGCTAATGTTTAATCAACAATCTATTTAATTGTCAGTAATAATGTTAATTGATAATACTTTTAGGTCATCGATTAAGCAAAGTCATGCTCATGCGTGCTGCTTAACCACAAAGCACACAAAGGAGTTATGTTTGAGACTATTTTATGTTAAAAGGCAAGAGTTACAACTTCATGACTGTAAGTTTGTATGTGCATTTGCACCCTTTTATTTTGTGCAAATGAAAGTTGTAATGTTGTGTTTATTCTGTGTAGGTCTATATATATGGGATTTGTCTCATATAGGATGCATTTGGTTAAGAATTAACACGGGATAAAGTGCGCCAGTGATCATCTTCAGCTTCAGCGCATGCAGCTCAAACAGCAAAGCATGAGTAATAATAACTATGATTGGGACTATCATAGTGTTATAAAGCGAACATTATTTGGGTTTATTTGTGGGTTGTAACTTAGTTCAAATTCACTTCTGTATTCACGTTATTTTGTGCAGATATAACTTGTTTATTTTGTATATGTCTGATTAATCTCATGTAGAATGTGTTTTGTAGACTTAAATAACCCGCTAGCAAAGGGCTTCAATTTACCAGTGTTCATTCAGCGCTTCAGCGCATGCAACTCAAACTATGATTGGAATGGATTACATAGCATTATAATCAGAACACTATTGAAATAAATCATTGTAAATTCATTGGGTTTAGTTGCCATGTTTTAGCATCTACAACAGGAGTTCTGGCTAGCACACATCTGAAGTGGCGTTGGTGACACTTTGTATTTGTCGTTATGTTTGATTATTAAATAAGTAATTTAATTAAATGATCAATCACATCGACTCATTTTACAATCCTTCTAGCCCTTTATTTAGAATAGTGGTTCCCAACCACGTTCCTTGAGGCCCACCTACACTTTTGAATTTTCCAATCCTAGTACTTACAAAAGCATTTAGCTAGCGAAATCTAACCGTTAAAGTCACTTGGTTCATTTATGAGCATTAACAGAGACAATCAAGCGTGAATTCAATGGATTTAATACATGAGTATACGAATACATACAACTAAATCTAAGCAAAAAATACAATATGAAATAACAAAAGTAAAGAAAGAGAAATTACAAGCAGTTAAACCTTTGAGAGCCAGCAACAAAATCACTTCAGACAATGTAAGCTTAAAACGCATCGAAAGAATGATTCTATACTTGCATTGATCATTTTGGGTGCTGTGGTGAATGCATTTTGCAAAATTTCAGTGAGTTTGACCTGGAGCGTCCAATTGGAGTCTTCCTGATGTTGAGTCTTCAGGTTAACTTGCTAGCAGAATTGCTAGAAAAAAAGAGAAGAAGAATGTGTCTCGTCCAAGGATAAAGATGACTGAGCCCAGATGAGCCCGTTTCAAAGTGTTATAAAGTCAACTCCGTGCCCACCTACTTTAGGCATGCTGACCAATGGCGAGCATGAACTTTTAGCAGGAGAAGTTTCTTTTGTCTCTGTTTATGACCTAATTTGCATGATACAGTATATGAAGTGTCAGATCTGAGTACTTTTTCCTCCAAAGTACTTTTAAAATAGAATAATGCATTTTATCATGCCATAACATCTACATCTGATTAAGACATTCGGAGAGGAACAAGGACCTAAGGCAGATACATTCTTACACTTGAATATAAACATTTAGTTTTTACCATCACTCCATCAAGAACTTTAGCACATTAACCAGTCCTCTCATCAATCTCCCCAAGAAAGGCCAGACTCCATGTGCTACATTCTCTAAGAAACTCACCCCAGCAGAGAGGAACTATGAGATCGGCAACCTTGAACTCCTATCTATTGAAGCGGCAGTGGATTCCAGAATCCACCCCTTCACTATGAAACTGGCTCTTGATGAGTAGAGACATTTGCTGGAAGGGCACCAGACAGCCCTTTACTGTTCTTACAGGCGACAATAACCTTGAATATTTGAGAGATGCCAAACGTCTGAACCCCCGTCAAGCCCATTGGGCACTTTTCTTCACTCGTTTCGATTTCAAGATCTCCTATTGTCCCGGCACAAACAATGTGAAGGCTGACACTCTTTCTCAACTCCATGATCCAAATGACTCCCCAAAATTGACTGAATCCCTTGCTACCTCCAAATTGATTATGAGCGCAATCCAATGGTCCCTTGATCACAGCGTTACCTCCTCCAATGCCTCCAAGCCAGCCCAGCACTCCTTCATGTCAACCCGGTGAGAAGGTATAGCTCTCCATGAGGAACATAATGCTGTGCCTACCCTGAAAGAAATGAAGTCTTTGGTTCATTGACCCCTTCACCATCATCCGTCAAGTCAACCCAGTATTCTACCAGCTCCAGTTACCTGCTCAATACTGTATTCACTCCACTGCACCTGCCATTCACTGCACCTGTCCTCAGATGGACAAGGACTACGTACTACTTAGCTAAACGCTTACCTCTTGTGATTCTCTGATTTTCTACCTGCTCCTTGAATCTCTGTTACCCCAGTAATCCCTCTTCCTCACCTCCTTCGATCTCTCCACCATTACCTGTCATGAATCAACAAGCTCCAACACCACCTGTAACACAATAAAGATTCTGTTTATTCTGTTCTCATTCTCAAATTCTAGATCAAGTTTGCTTACCTGCCTGTCCTGTTTCTGCAACACTGCAAAATAAACCTGTGTTATTCTCACTGTATTGCTGTCTTCATACCTGGCATTTCATGAAAACGTCCTTGCTGAATAAAAGTATTTATTTCTTTAAAGAAAAAAAAAAGATTAAATCTTACTGACCACAACTTTTTAATGGCAGTATAAGATAGTTACAAATCACAGAAAAAAAGATTTCTTAATAAATTTATATTTGTGACAACATAACTGATAATTCAGGGTAGTGAGAAAGCAATTTACTCTTATTACTGAACTGGAACAATACCCTATAACAAACCCTATTTTGTTGCTCTAGATAAAGACTCTATTCTTCTCTACTCTATCAGAAGTTGATTTTCTTTGTATGCTCACATGAATTTTATATCACACCTGAGTGGTTTCTACACGCTCATATGGTTCTTATGGATCTTTCCTGATCTGAGTTTTCTTGGCTTGCAGATGGCGAAATTGGAAGGGGTGATTCAAACGCTGGAAAGAGAAAGAGAAGAGGAGAAGGAAAGGGCAAAAGAGAGAGAGAAGGAGTGTGCAGAGGTGGAGCGGCAGTCAGCATATGACATTGAGTGTGTGCAAGTGAAAGAAGAACTGGAAAACATGCACAGGAATATGCAACAAATACAGGTTCTTGCTCCTGTTTGCTCAACACACACTTCCATTTGACATGTGGACAGAATGTCTGTGATGTCCCTTTCCATTACTGCTCAGCTCAATCACACGTACTCACAAGCACACACACAGATAAGCAATTCCCTTGTGGCGGCGCAAGGTTCTGCTGATCTCAGCAAATCTGTGCTGCCCAGAGGAAAGAAAGACATCAACATTCACCTAGCAACCAATCTACTTCTACTTTGTCCCTTAATCCATGGATCTATCCTTCCATCCATATATCCATCTATTCCTTTCCTCCTTTCTTTTTATGTGTCCCACAGGAGGAGTTTGCTGCACAAAAGGAAGTGTTACAGGCAGAGGTTTCTGCTCTACAGCAAGAGAGAGACATTCTACAACAGTCCAATCACAGTATAGAGGAGAGGATCAGGTGTGTTTGAACGACAGTGAGACATGAGGGGAGAGAAAGATCATTTCAGTTATTTCAAATATTTCATTGATTCATTTTTATTATGTGAATAATTAATAAACATCCATTTATTCAGATCTATTTATGAACCTAAAACTAATTATAATAATTATTGTCAATTGGACATCAGTAATTTGAGTGGATGACAGTGGAAACGTTTGGAACGTTTATGGTTTGAAAGAAGTCTCTTAAGCTGACTAAGCAACTGTTATTTTAAACTCTAACAATATATTACAAAATTATTACAATTTTAAATACTATTTCAATATAATTTGACAATCACAAGTGTATTTATGTGTTTTATGGAAACCATGATACATTTTTCAGGATTATTCATGTAACGAGGGGCGATCCAATTGCGAGCTTTATTCAAAAACGTGGTCAAACAGCCAATGGTCAATGAAACAGCAAACAGTAATGGCAGGGAACAGGCAGGCTTGTCGTAATAATCCAGGCAATAGGTCAAAAAGCAGGGAGTTAGACATCAACAGACAAAGAAACAGGCAGACTAGACGGGTATGAAGACTCGGAAATGTCACTATGGGTTAAACAAGACCTCGACAATAAGTGTGTGTGCGCGTTGGGCTCAAATGTGGCTAAGACAATGAGCATCAGCTGGAGCAGCGATCAGTGACGGGTGCGGGGATTCTGGGAAATGTAGTCCGTGTTTTTGAGTGAGTGTGAATGAAAGTGTAGTGCATAGAGTCCATGATATCGGAGGGCGACCTCTGGTGGCGAGTGAAGGATTCATGACAATTCTTTTAATGATCCTGTCAAAAGAACAGCATTGATTTGAAATAGAAATCTTTTGTAACAATTTCTTTCAAAGTCTTTACTGCCACTTTTGGAAAAAAAAAAACTTACTTAATCCAAACTTTTGAATTGTTGTGTATATATCATTGTGTAAAAAGAATAGAGAGCAGTGGTATAGTTGTAGCCACATGCACATATATGCCATCAGAGAAACGTGGCAGTGAGTGGAGACACTCTCACGCTGAGGCAACGGTAGGTAAAAATGGCATTAGTGTCTCATTGTGTGTGGGAGAGGGAGAGAGAGAGACAGAGCAGGAGCAAAATACAGGGTGAACTGTCTATAGATCAGTGGTTTTTAGAACAGTTTCATGCCAAGGACTTCAAAATTGTAATAAACCACTATTTTGTTAAGACTACACCAATGATAGAGGGTGCAGTTTTATTTATTAGAATGTATGTGTGTGTGTGTAGGCTACAGTTTGAGAAGCAGTTCTCTGATCAGATCGTGGAACTGAAGAGAGAACGAGAAGAAGAGATCAGAAAGATGAACCAACAGTGGCAACACAGAGTAGAAGAACTGCAGACACAGGTAACACACAATTTTAATTTCCTGAGACCCACCATACACACACATTATTTTTCCATCTCTCTGTGTAGTTGGAGGAGAGGAGAGCACTCTCAGAGAAGTTGGAAGGAGAGAGAGATAGACGTTACGGTAATGGAGAGATGGAACGAATGAAGCAGGAGATCCAAAAGACACGAGATATGAACAGCTCGCTCAGATCTCAGCTTCACTCCACCATTCAGGAGAAGGAGAGACTGATGAGGCAGCAGTTACAGGTGCGTATACACTTGGGCTGTTGGGATATTAAAAAAAAAATTCTCATGATTAATAATGGAATTATCATCATCGTCATCATCATAAGTCGCTCTCAATGTCTTTCCAAACCTGTGTGTATTTCTTCACTCGTTGGAACACAAAAGAGGATATGTTGAAAAATGTGGGGTTTTGTTTGTTTTTTGGTCTGTATAATGAAAATAAATGGGGTCCAATGATGTTTTGGACCCCATTGACTGACCCATTATATGGACAGACCACTCACACACACACGACTGGAAAGAACTCTTCCTGTTAGTTATTTGGTATTGTCTCTGTATCTGTGTATTGTAGGTGGTAAAAGAGGAAGATGAAGATGAGGATGAGGAAGAAGGAAAGGCTACAGGAGAGAGGGAAGAGGAGAGGGAGAAGTGGGGGTGGCGTGAACGAGAAGAAGAGTTGCTGCGTGTGGAGAGGTTAAATCACCAGCGTGCTCTTCAGGCCCTGGAAACACAAGCCAGTGAAGAACTTCAATCGGAGAGACAGCGCTTACTCACTCAGCACAAACTACAGCTGGGTAACCGTCACACCTCATACAGAATGTTTTTTGCAAACCTCAAAGTTACGTTCTTGGTATAAAACTTACTTAGAGAGAATCTATAATCTCGGTACTTCTGACCTTTCCAACATGATTAAGTAAAGACAAAAACATCTTTGATGACATGGAGGTGACATGGATTTCCAACACGTAGAAAAGTCATCCATTTATATATTATACATATATATATATATATATATATATATATATACAGTACTGGTTCAAAAGTTTTTTTTTACTGTCTTTAAAGAAGTCTCTTGTGCTTACCAAGGCTTCATTTATTTGCTGCTCAAGAAACGTTTATTATTATCACCAATGTTGAAAACAGTTGTGCACAATTTTTATAATGATGAATAGAAAATTCAAAATAACAGCATTTATCTGAAACATATAGCGTTTGCAACATTATAAATGTCTATGCTGTCACTTTTGATCAATTTAATGCATCCTTGCTAAATAAAAGTATTAATTTCTTTCCAAAAAAACAAAACAAGATTAAAAAAAAAAACTCTTACTGGCCCCAAACTTTTGAACAGTCACAAAATGTGTGTGTTTAATATAATATAATATAATTTTGATTGATGATAATTCATTGCATTTTGGACAACAGCACCATCTAGTGCCACCGACTCCTAAAGTAGAGCAGGACTAAAGACAGTGCATACGGCCACCTTTGTAAGCATGTCTCATCAAATGTGGCTTTCAACTGTGTCTGTGCGTGTGTGTGTGTGTGTGTGTGTGTGTATAGACAAGCAGAAGGCAGAGCTGACCCAGCAGCACACTGAGTGGGTGAGACAGGTCACTCAGAGACACATGCAGCAGATCGAGGACCTTCAGAACGAAATACACACACACACACAAATGATGGCCCTGCAGCAGGTACACACACAACCCAAACAGACACACACACACTTACACTGGCTCAAGGGGTGCATCACAACTCTCTCTCCCTGTCTCCTTCTCAGGATCTGAAGCAGCAAAATCGCTTACAGTCACTAGAGAGACAGCTGGACGAGAAGAGCAGCGAGGTTCAGGAGCTAAAGAGAGAGAACGAAGATCTGAAAGAACGGATGAGTACAATGAGTGCACAAAGAGAGGAACAAGATGACCACAAACATAAACACAAGAGGTCAGTACTAAGATGACCATAGGCAGTGACATTGACCACTGGTCCACATTGCTGCTTATTCTCGTCAAGAACTGTATATTTATTCCCATTTTCCCCTGAAAAGGAATTTAGAACTGTTCCATACATTTCCACAACAGCTTTCCACAAGCTCCTTAAAGTTCACCCAAAGATAAAAATTCTGTTATCACTTATATACGTTCATGTCATTCCAAAATGGATAAAACTTTTGTTCAGCTTCCTTTATTATATTTACCTTTACATTTATTCATTTGGCATTTATTCATTTGTTTATATGTAAATAAAAGCCTAAATTAAATCTGATCATCATATAAAGCAAACGTGTCTCTTAAGAAGACTTGTATTAAACTGATCTATTCATATGGATTTATTTTATGATGTATTAATGAACTTTTTCAAGCATCAAATTTTTAGTGGAATGGCAATTCAGTGGAGGGACAGAAATCTCTCGGGTTTTATTAAAAAAAGATCTTAATTTGTGTTTCACAGTTGATCAAAAGTCTTATGGGAACAAAATGAGGGTGAGTAAATGATGCCAGAATTTTCATTGTTGGGTGAACTATCCCTTTAAACCTACCGGTGTCAAACCAGGAAACACTAACACTAATGTCCACATCAAGTAATGTTTTCTGAACAATAACAACTTGGTCTGGCAAGACCGAAACACTAACAAAAAAATAAATCTTGGGCCCTCTACACTTGAAGCGTGGGATGCAGAGATGGGATATGCATTCCGTTGATTTTTTTGATGTGTATGTCATTTTGCACGGTGGTTCCGGGCAGTTTCTGGCCATTATCTAAAATAATATGATTTTATTTAATTAAATGTCCTGTTGAATTGATTGAAAAGAATTTTACTTGTAATAAATTTAATAACTACTGGCTGTTTAAACCTGTTTTCTAAATGTTTGTAGTAGTTTGAAGTATCACTTACATTGTTTACTCAGCCAGTTATGAGAGTTTGGAGATTCCCCAGTTGAGCGCCAGCTCTACCCACAAGCCCCTCTACGATTTTGGGGGAAAAGTGATATTAAATAGAACAAAGCTCATACTGTGTATTATGTGGTGTTTAGGGGCGAGTAAATCCAATATCTATATCTCTGATATAATTATGAGCACACAGCAGAAAATAGTTGTGTGATGTTGATGTATTTGTATGTAACTTGCAGTTTCCTAGAGGAACGAAATGCGGCTGGTGAAGCGGATGGGTCGGATCACAGGAATAGCATGGAGAGCGTGAAGAGAGAGCACAGAATGGAGATCCAGACCATAATATCTGACTTCAGCACCGCCCAAACACGACTACAGGCCCGCATAGTTGCCTTGGAAACAGAGTACCTACTCCTCCCACATCAATAATGCAAAACGCAAGCCACACATACATACAGAATTAACCCAAGCAAGACAATATATGGCGATGGCTCATGACTAGGATTTCCTACAGATTTCCAGAGAATTGAAGCATTTGTCAAAATTTCACACATCCTCTGCACCTTTAATGATAATTTATTAAATATATTGGCTAATTTTATCATTTTAGCTATAAAAATGTGGTACACATAACACATATTTTACCATGCTTAACACTATATCACATAACAGACTCATTATTGCTAATGTGAAAAAGTGCTACTGTAACTTAATACAAGGTCGTTTAAATTATCTATATTAGAACGTCATATTATGCATGTATTTCAAGGAAGATTTCAAGTTGTAACATCATTAAAATGAGAAGAACAAAGACTTATTACATGCATCAAGTAAAATAATGCTACACCTTTATTCTTGTGTAAATACTATTTTAAGATTTTTTTTTTTTTTTTTTTTTTTTTGCCTATTGCTTACACACTTTTTGCAAAATCTGGCTCATTGAAGACAAGCACTTGGAGATTAACAATTCACATCTATGCCAAAATGAAACACTGCAATCAAAACTTAACACTCCTTTCTAAAAATGAATGGATATTCTATTCGCCTTCTGGACGCAAGACCTCATCAGCATCACAGGCGATGTCCTCGCGCGCTAGGCATTGGGGAAAATATCACCTCATGTGCCGAATCCACCCTTGGATTGATCCCACCTCAATGTCTCCGCATGCCTCTTCCATTGCTTGCAGAAGAGTCACGCGGGCGTGTGGTTGCGATCATGTACTTTCCACCGTCACGCAGAAGAGAATTTCTCGACTGCATTTAGAAAGGGGCTGTAAGGGGGCAGGTCTAAAAGTGTGAAATGGTTACGGTTGTTGAACCAATCTCGGACCAGAGCAGCCCCGATGATCTGGTACACGTCTCCGCACTGGTCCTCGTCTTTGTTCTCGTCCTCTTCAATGTCTGACTCCAAGTGACTGAAGTGCCTACAATTGCCAGATGAGTTTTGCATTTCGAACAGATTGTTTTCCCAATGATAACAATTGATTTAGTTTTTGAACAAAGTGTCTAATGTAAGAAAACGTGTGTAGTGTTTCGCAATAAGTTTGTTATAGAATTGCAAACAAAGTGCAAAGTTTACAATGTGTTTTAGGTGTGCTACAAGAAGTTGTAGGTATTGAGGCTTTGGTCGGTTTTAGTGTGCAAGCAATGGGCAAAAACTGTAAAACCGTTGTATTCAAGCCATGTATTTAATATACTAATGCGGCTGCATTTAATTCATCTTTGTATCTCTGTTTTGTGTGCTTGTATTTTATGTTTGTAGGTTACGAGAAAGAGAAGAAAGGGGAAAGAGAAGAGTAGAAGACTTGCACACCATTGCTAAACTACAAGACAAGCTAAGCGAAAGAGATCAACTCATCAAAAGTCTAGTGGTTAGACACATATGTACACATAGACGCATGCAAGATACTCATACTCTTCTGTATCTTCATCTCACCATTTGTCTTTCTATTTCAGGAGGACCTCCACCAGCTATCCCAGCATCCACCTCTCTGCAGCGATGAAATATTGAAGCCTTATGACTCTAGGACACAAGCAGGGACCCTCACACCTACTATGAAGGTAGCACACAGACACATTGCTCCAAAACCTACACTCATTGAATTTCAAAAAATCAGTGAGAGGAGGTGTTTGTTGAAACTCAGAATTAATCTGTTGTGATCTGCCTTGTGCATACAGAAAAAGGGCGTCGAGGAAACTAGCATCCCAAACCTCTGCTCATACGACGGAGGGTCACCCAAGGCCAAATGTTCACCAGTTATTGAGCGTGGATTACACAGTCTGGACCAGAGTGGGCGAGGGACCCCCCTAACAAGGACACACACACCCACGTCCCCTCATGCTGAACACAGAGCCTCTATCAGACACAGCCGCCCACCCTCACAAGAGGTGCGACATCAGCCCCAGGTTAAAATGAACTACAACCAGCACATCAGGTAATCACCCGCATACATCCTGAATGTAATCTCCTTAGCTTTTTAAAAACCTTTTCTTTTTTTTTTGAGGTAGATAAAAACAAATCTCAACATATGAAGTTTGTTCTCATTGAGAATTTACCTAAAAATACATAATTACATTTTATTCATTTGGCAGACTCATTTATCCACCGACATTGCATTCAAGATATGCATATCGAACTCATGAACAGCATTGTTAGAGCTACAGGACCAACATGCTTAAAACAGATGGTTTTATTACAAGTATTTTATGATCAGAGAACTGCTTTTTAAATGACAGATCCTCTGTATGTAGCACCTTTTCTATTCCAAGGAAAATCCTCTCATAGTGCATGTAAAGCATGGATTGAATTTGTTAACTCAAACTAAAACTATAAAAAAAAATGGCAACACCTTACAATATGGTCTCATTTCTTAACATTATTTAATGTATTAACATGAACTAAGAATGAGCAATGCATTTATTACAATCTATGTAATTGCAAAATTTGTTTTTAATCTTTAATATTAGTTAATAAAAATCCAGTTGTTTTTTCTTCATGTTAGTGGACCTGAGCTGACAAACTTAACAAATGAAGTGTTGTATTAAAAAATAAGTAAATAATAATAAACAGTAGAAAATTAAGTTGCATATTGTTAGCTAATACATTAGCTTCACTAATGGGATTGTAAAGTGTTACCAAATGCTCTTGTTAAAAATGAGGTGCATACATTACAACCTAGTCTTGATGTACATAGACATGCACCCCTTTTCCTGGTTCATTGTTAAAAAGTATGATGCTTGAACTTTTTTTTTTCTCCTCCCAAGATGTTATATCTACTTTTCTGGTGCTTGTGTTTCAGGACTCCTGCTGAGCAGAGGGTTATTGAAACAGGGCCTGATGGACAAGACCCTCAAAAACAGGAGTGGTTCACCAAATATTTCTCTTTTTGAGGTCCCACTGAACATTTGGCTGTATCTGTCCCGAAATATTGAGAACAGGATCACCAAAGTTTCCTTTCCTGCATAATTACACTCAACTGCAAGCTAACACCAAATAAGCTTTTCTACAGGATGCATATCTTTTATCCTGTTTGACAAAATGCAGCACACAGACCCAATGTCTTAAATTGTTACAAAAATAAAGAGATTATGCATTCGGTCATAAAGAACTCAGAATGGTGAAGGACAACAGCATTCTAAGGTCATAGAGTGGGTGGGCATATCAAAGACCTGAAAGAAGAGAATGTTCCTGCGTAGAGGCTTTCTCCATTGATGCTTCACGTGTGTTCTCTTCCAGCTAAAGGATGATTACACGAGGTCTACAAAAAAAAAAACCCTGAACTGAACTGACTGAACAGTCCTGCACCAAATCCAACATGGACCTGTTAATAAAATGAACTGCCAAGTTTGGATTGCTGGAAATGTGTTGTGGAATGTTGACATTTTTTTAAAACAAAAATAGAATGCAAGAATATCTGGTTTTGCCATACTATGCCAAAACTTAACTATCTCAAGATAATTCATGTGTATTAATAAATTACATATTTTTGTTTTTAAATGGCATGATTGCCCATTTCCTTTATTGGTTTTCAATATCTTTTTACAGAGCATTAGAACAGCTAAGTACTTCTAATTATACAGGTCTATATATTGTGGTAATTAAAAACAAATGTTTCACTGAAAGAATTTGCAGTTCATTAGAGCTTCTGTGGCTGACGGATATGTCAGTATCTCCGACAGGAAAGATTTGAGCATGCTCTTCACGGTCCTCTGCTCGTTGGACTGTGCTTTGTTCTTGTAGTTCATGCTCAAAAGCTTGTCAGTCAGATAATGCAGCCACAACACATTAGAATGAGGATTATACGTAGACCAGCAATTACTGAGAAAGAGAAAATGACAAAAAAAAGAACAATGAGAATCATCAATCCTTCATTTAAAATGACAAAATTTTAAATATCTTTCTGAGGCTGAAGCACACACTTGTTTTCTCTCTTCATCAGGCGGTAGATTTCAAATTGATAATCTCCCTGACCCAAAAACAATTCTTCATCAGAAGAGATATCACACGACACTGTCAGTCCATCTGAGAGAGAGAGAGAGATGAACATTTAGAACACTTTCCAGGTTTACTATATTTGCAACTATTGTACCAAGAGTTAAAGTTGCCAATTTTAAGTGAAACTTTCTCTTACAGGATACAATCAAATTTTAAACCAGCTTTGCACTGTTACAATGAATATAGAATAAGTAAATGAAGAATGTGAACTCTTTCTCTTATAGTCCGGCATGGAGAAAAAGTACACATTATTCCTTTACACATACCACCAACATTGAAACAACACAAAGCTGGTAATACAATTGTCAGCCTTGTCCTTTACAAATGGCTAGCTAATTTGGGAGCAAATATTAATTTGTAGTTCATTTAAGGGAAATTTAAGTTTTTGATCATTTTTTATTAGGATGGTTGAGCTTCAGAAATGCAATCAATAATATTAATATATCATCCATTTACCCATCCATAGACCCTCCCTATAAGAAATCAGAGCCGAAGTGGTCGAAAATGGACAAAAGAGACAGATGTAAACGTGTATGTGTCTCCCTCGTCCACTTGTGATCTGATCTAACAACAGGCATTTTAATACCAGGTGTAAACTGCCTTAGATGCAGTTGAGAAGGTCAAGAAAAGGCCTCTGAAATCAGGCCAAAAATCACCATTTTAAGAGTGAGGCTAAGGGAATACATGCAAAATTAATTTGTCTCCAATAGTTCATAAACATGGGACTTGCAACTCTAATACCTTAAAAACTAAATGCATGGAATAGAAAATGATTCGCGCCAAAGAGTTAGAGTAAGAGTTTTTCCTCGGACTGACCGATCTCCAGGCGTGAGAGTGAGTAGTCAATAATCTTGACGTCAACCCCTCGTGTCTGTATGGAATGCATCGTTCTATTCAGAATGAACTTCTTGTACTTGTGCTTAACATTCTTCACGAGTATGTTGCCCCAATGAAGATCTCTGAAAAGTCAACACACACCACTTACATCAGCTACACTGACAGCATATATAGAAATTTGTATTCAAGTTACTACATTTAAATTTTAGCTTCAGACTTACCGGTGTTCAAAGCACAGGGCTTGCTCAGCTACCGCCATTGCTGCAGTGACTTGATGTAGAATACTCATCGCCTGAGCCATGGACTTTAGCTGCAATGATACACATAAACAAACTTTAGGTTGTCATATTGATACAATATAGCTCAAAGTATATGGACACTCCACTTCTAATTAATAGGTTTAAATATTACAGTAATTGTTAAAGGGATAGTTCACCCAATAATGAAAATTGTTATCCA
This sequence comes from Opsariichthys bidens, assembly GCA_037194245.1. Classification (NCBI taxonomy): domain Eukaryota; kingdom Metazoa; phylum Chordata; class Actinopteri; order Cypriniformes; family Xenocyprididae; genus Opsariichthys; species Opsariichthys bidens. The sequence goes on along the minus strand of CM074293.1, from coordinate 15,188,290 downwards.
CTCATCCTCACCAAACCCATTAGATTTTCATTCTTCTTCAAAACACAAATTAAGAAATTAATTTTTTTGACACAAAGTTCATAAAGATATTGTAAACGAAATTCAAATGAACAGTTTAATCAAAGTCGTCTAAAGATACTAATGAAGCTCAATTGTGCTTGATTGCTGTGTGAGAACCAATGATGTTTGTTTTCAGGACTGCAACCCTTAAACAGAAAATGGGCTCCACATGATGCATACTCTTTAATATCTAGGCGGCATGAGAAAGAATTTCTCTTCCAATTCAGTTATTAGAATATTTGAGTCAATTCAAATTTTTCTGTGCTCAGTTTGACCTAAAGCCAACATGTCCACCCACAAAGCTGAACATTCTTTCTTTGTAGATAGTAGGCATATATTAGGCATACTTTTTTTAAATACTGCTAATATTAAAGGGTTAGTTCACTCAGAAATTAAAATTCTGTCATTATTACTTGCCCTCATGTTGTTCCAAACCGGGGGTTCGGAACACAAATGAAGATCTTTTTGATGAAATCTGAGCGATGTCTGTCCCTCCATTGACTGCCTTTACAACTTGATCTTTGACTCCTCAAAAAGCTCATAAATCCATATGAATTGAGAAGTTTAGTCCACATTTTCTGAAGAGACTTAATTGCTTTTCATGATGAACAAATTTAATTTAGGCTTTTACTCGCATACAAACCTTGATCAGGAAAAAAACAGATGCTAAACCGAACTTCAATGAAGCACAAGAATAAACTTCTTCCGGAAGCTCAAACGTTCTGCATAACACACGAGAAAGAACCGCAGTTGTTACGAAGCACGCTCGAGATTTTTGAAGCGTCAAGATCAAGGAAATGCAGTCAATGGAGGTAAAGACATCTCTCAGATTTCATCAAAAAAAAAAAAGATCTTCATTTGTGTTACAAGGATTAAACGAATGTCTCATGGGTTTGGAACAACATGAAGATGAGTATGTTGATCATGATGTATACCCTGAGACATGTTGCCACCAGATTAGGGTATGAGAAAAAAGGATTATCGACAATGAGTGGTGTCTAAAGGTAAACTAGGCAAGGTTATGGTATTATTGCACATTCCAGGGTGCAGGGTGACAGGTGGAAGGCCAGTAGAAATCTTAGGGAAGATCCATATGAGCCCCCAGTTCACAGGCCCTCTTCTCAAACGATGCATTTTGAGGTGCAAATGTTAATATTCACTTGTAAAACCAATATTATAATGCTTAGTTAACTCATATTTTGCATTTTTAACCAAATATTTTTGTGCAGGGTTTCACACAGCTCTTTTTATGGTAGAACAACCCTGGTAGACCTTGTTACTGGAAAGCTAAACAGCATCCAGCAGTTTAGCTTCAACCCTGCTCAAACACACCTGACAAATCTAAAAGTCTACAGGATTACTTAGAAAATATGTTGATATGATATGTTGATGATGATGATAATATGTTGCATCATAAATTACATTAAATGATTGATTAGGGATGATAAGACACTGACTGGACCTCTAAGGCTAGAGTTGCCCACCCCTGAGGTTGAAGATGAGACAGTGCAGTAATATAAAAAAAATACAATAAATGTGTATGCCCGTAGTACAATTAGACATGCCATACATGCACTATATTTTGCATATTATATTACATATGGTTTTGAATCAAATCATAGAAATTTTGATGACTTTGTTTTTTTTTTTTATACCCTAATATAGCAATGTATCCTGGGAGATTCAATATTTTGCTGATTTTTTTATTTATTTTTATTTTTTTACTCTTGCCTGTTTAAAGGTGAGGTAAGACATTTTTCAAACCCGCTGTTGGACAATTGTTGCTATTTGAAATCAGCCCAAACAAACATAGCTCTGCCTCCAAAAATCACCTTGACTTCACCAGCTTTACTCACGTGTGAAGCGGAATCAGTGTTTTTGATAAATGACTTGCCCCACCTTTAAGGGTTAACCCAAAGAATGACAAAAGCATCAGTGAGGTCAGGCACTGATGTAGGGTAAAGGGGCCCGATTTCATCCCAAAGGTGCTCAGTGGATTTGAGGCCTCACAGAATACCTGGGATAGCCAAACCTGTATAAAGAAGGAAATCTGTCCACAAGTACCTTTCCATTCATTTTCTCGAGATCACACCCTCCAAACTCAAACTCCAGGATTAAAAACAGCTGCTCATCGTCAAAGAAATCTGTGCCAACAGAATAAATACATTAATGGCCATTAAATATAAAACTATTTAAAGGCATATCTATTGTTTATACATTTAGCTTACCAGGTCTGTCATTCTCGGATCCCTTTTGATGGTCAAACTTGTCCCAAGCTTTGAGCAGAGCTTCAGGATAACATCCACGGACACAATGTAAACTAAAAAGTAAACGAATCATTCATCCAAAAAGGAAAATTATAGAAAAACAATTTCTTTCCAAACAAAACTAGAACTTAGAAATATGACACACAAAAACTTCCAATCACCTCATGTTACACTTATATCAGCTTTAAAAAAAAGAAAAAGAAAAAAAAGAAGCATACTTTTTGAGCCCAATGAAACCATCCGTCTTGTTAATCGCCTTTATGTTAAGGCTGCTCAGCTCTCTGTAACAACATTGAAAATGTGTTTGAATATTTACACCATTCATTTAAAACATATTCCAACAGATTCCAAACAGATCCTACTTGGAAATGATGATTTCATGCAGGATTTCACCAAATGTTTTCTGGTTTTCGCCGTTAACCTGCCGACTGCCTTCCACTGGGATAATCTATAGAAATTACATTTTAACGTCACTTAATAAATAAATAATTATGCGTACAAATCAGTGATTAAACATCTATTCACATATTAGATATACATACAAGTTCAAAATGTATTTCAAATATTACATGTGTTTGTATTAAATCACCCTGTGATGTGTAAGACAGTAGTATGCAGTAAGTATGCTTAACAGTGAAATTGTGTATAATTAAATTGTGCGCATACTTTGAGAGCGACTGTCTCATTGGAATCATTTGTAGTTGAGAAGACCTCTCCAAATGTCCCTTCCCCAATCTTATTGCAGTGTTGGATGCGGGCTGGAGGGATACAGTCACTAAAGGTAAGTGGGCCGGTCTGATGACATTCTTGATACACCTTTTCTGCATCACTGATATTATCCTCGAAACATGAAGTCTGGAATACAAAGGACGAGAATAAAAATGGGAGAAGAGAGACATCATAGAGAAATGAGAAATCATAGAGATTATCTGTAATAGAGAAATAACTGAAATAAAGAGACATGAATTATCAGAGTGCTCACTCAGTAAATCTGAAAAAAAAAAAAAAAAAATTAAATTAAACTTGAAACCTTGCATTATTGTATTATATGCCTCTTAACATGCGCACAAGCAAGCATATACATTAATAAATTTCCATATATGGTGTGTATATAATATAAAAATAGTATAAATAAAAATGGTTCAAAAGAGGTTGAGTACAGAAGCTTGTTTCTGACACAGAAATAAAATAAAATAAAAAAGGTAATTGTGATGTTCTCAAAATTCAGAACCTCTCAAAACTGCAAGTTTATCTCTCACAATTCTGTGGAAAACAATTACCTCTTTTTTAAATTACACGGTGGAAACAAGCTTCCACAGTTCCATAGAGAACTATAGAAATATAAAAAGAAAAAACTTGATTCTCTTTTGAGACAAATGCAAAACTAAAACAAATATAATTTAAGCATTTATGATATATGAATAAACCATGCAAACTGCATTTGTTTATTAGGAATACAGTTTCTTGAATTAAAAGAGACCTTTATTTACATAAAAATTGTTCATTAGAGCTGGAGAGTGAAAACATAAATCTCCGTGTCTTTACCATGGGAGTGTTCGTGGTGGACTGGAGCATGCGTAAAGGTGCAGCTCTGGATGGTGTGCAGAGAGGGGAAGCAAACAGGTCTAAACTGGTGTCTGCTGGAAAACCAAAGCCTGGGGACTTCAGTTGAGACTGTACCAAGCGCCGAGGGGTGGGAAATGCTGTGGTACACACAATTTATACATAATATTTTAGGAGATCTGACAAGAACTTAAGGCCATTTTACATGCGTGTAAGTTTTTTTTAAGGGAGAGAGATAACAAAACAAAGGTGGCACTAAAAGCCACCCATTATGTACCATGTAAAATGCCTTAAGTTCTCAAACTTTGGGTAGTCTGGTATACGAATCAAAGACTTTTTGTCTACTGTAAACACATACCAGTTTTCTTCTTATGAAGGGACAGTGCAGCCTTTAGCCGGCCCCAGGAGTGTGTTGTGAGTGCATCCGGAGTAAAGTTGGCCAGGATGGAGGAGAGATTCATTTGCTCCATCCTGAGCGGTGTAACAGCAATCCCACTGGCACTCTGTAGCCAGCCACATGTTGTTTCCTTCATAAACACAAAGAAAAAAAGACAAGCAGCTGAAACCTTTGGTTAGTCTTTTGTTTCAGCAAAACAATGGCATCTTTTCTCTCTGAAAAATAACATCCTGCAGAATTGAAAGTCAAAACACTTTTAGATTTCATTTATTAAATACAAACAGAAGATATCCAAATGGGGGCCAAAACACAACCAATCTTTTATAATAGATTCACATTCTACATACTAATAAAACACTGAATCTCAAAGAGCTGAACCATATTGCTGGGTTGAGTCAGGTGTTAGTCTGGGATAACTAAATCATTTATAAAAAAAAAAAAAACATTCCCCTTGACCCATGCATACATTTTGTAATAAGATTTGAAATAAGCAAATCCAAACTGAATTACAGATGGAATGCAAAAACGATTAAATTGTTAACCTATGAGGAAATTCAAGTGGATTGCCGTGCAATTATGCACATATAAAACAAACATTTTCAATTACTTGTCAAAGAATGTGAGTGAATATTAGTGAACATTATAGAAGAATAATAAGGACAAGAATAAATTCTTGACTGTAATAACTGACCGCTACATAAGTGTCCACTCCAGCCGACAACATGCTGCACCCGGAACTGTGGTCTCCTGACACAGGCTTTGTTCTTCCTTCCTTCTTTTTACGTTTTTCATTAAACTCTCCAGTACCCCTCTTTGACCAGCGGCTGACATTCAGTCCACTCACACAAACTTTACGACCAGTGCCAGTACCAGCATCTGTGCGCTCTTTAGGTACAGCAGGTGGTCGTGTTTTGCTCCGAGTTGCAGCAGCAGGTGGAGAGACTGGAGGTGGTTGGAATGATGCAGACAAGTGTCGAACAGCTGCTTCAGCATTACTGGGAGTCCTATGATTTATTGGACTGTTTTGGATAACATTCCCTGTCTCCTTAAAAGGTGGAGAGGTGGCAATGTCCCTGTGGCTGATGGGGTGTATGTATAGGGAGTCAGTGCAAGGAGCTTTTGTTGCTCCCTGATGGACCAAAGGATACGCACCCAAGTCAAGACGGGGAACGCAAACAGTGAGGGAAGATAATAGACATTCAGCCTTAAGACGGTCAATAAGGGACCGATTTGACCAATTATCTTCAGTTAAAGGACGGGTAGAAAGAGACTTAGAGGAGATATTGAGGGACGGGTTAGATAGTGAAGAGCAGCTGGATGATACTGTTACACAGGTTTGGCTGTTCTTACTAGCTGCTCCCACAGAGGACTCAACACAGTCTGAGGCAATCTTCTCTTCCTGTTTCCTACTGTTTTGCGCTGAGAGATGGTCTGAGACATCTACTCTTTTGAGCATCAAGGCTGCATCCACTGTGCGACACCTATATCAAAATAAACAGACAAAACTGAATTGAAACTTTTTATTCAAATAAAAACGTGAACTTTTTACATACACTACAAGTCGGAGGTACAAACACATCATTCTCATTCTTTATTAAAAAAACATTAATAAATCATGAACAGGTGTTTGTGTTTCTCTTGGTAAATAAGCAGCTATTACTCACCTCTCCTTTAGGTCCTCTGCTAAGGATTTTAGGTGTGATGGTGTTGACATGCATTCAAAACCTCTGCTTGCCTGTGCAAATGTGGCCTCCTTTTCCCTCTCTTCACCCTCCACTCTCTTTTCAGTAGAGATGTCTGGGTTTGAAAGCTGCTGACTTGTCTTCTGTCGTGGAGGGTGGTCACACTCTTTAACACTCTTCGAACTATGAGCGCTGTTGTTGTTTTTAATAGGTTGGTGAAGTTCATCAAAGCTGAGGGAGGAGATCTCACTGATGGAAGGCTCTGGTAAGTTTTGGAGCTGCCTGCAGACCTGTGAAGGGGTGCTGGACAGCAGGGGACACTTACTTGGGAGCTGCTGGTCATCGCTATCATTGAACGAGACCTCAGCCAAAGTCACACGTTTCTGCGTGCGTTTGCGGTTCTTGTTAGCAGCATGATTATTTGAGTTTTCCATGTAGAATGACTTCTTGCGCTTTTTTTGGGTGAACGAAGGGAGGAAATCGTCTGAGGAATCCAGCGTGTGGTGAAGAACAACAGACTAGGTGAAAAGAGAAGAGGGAGAAGCAAGAACACTGATGTTTCAATGACAATCCCTCAGCATTTTCTCTCTTACTTGCAATAAAATACTGCTACTTACAACTCGCTTAGATTTGATGGGTGGTGGTGGTCTTTTGCGATGAGTAACAAACCTGCCCAAATGGGGAGGGTCGAACGCTTTCTTGGAACTACAAAGACACAAATCATTTCACTCACGCGGACTCAAGAAAAAGTAATGATTTTCAGATTTTTTTTTTACAAAATGTATAACAAGACTTACCCAGCACATTCATCAGCAGACATCTTTGGATGGACTTTCTTCATCGTAAAGGACTCGACATCATTTTCACTGCTGTTGCTCAGCATTAATTGTATTTTTTTGGGGGGCTTTTTTGTTGTTTGCATCTTTCTCACAGCTGTAGACCTTACTGGCTTTACATTTGTCTTCTTTCTGCAGAAATACAGCCATTCAGAACAGTGAGGAAAAAGAGAACTGTACAGTCAATTTCTAATAGGCTTTTAGAATCTACAAAATGAGTAAATTGAGATGAATTAATTGGGTTAAATTCAAGGAACATTAGCGGTTTCAAAATGGCATAAAAAAATGGAATTTAAAGGGTTAGTTCACCCAAAAATCACATTTCTGTCAGTAAGTACTCGCCCTCATGTCGTTCGAAAGCCGTAAAACCTTCATTCATCTTCTGAACACAAATTAAGTTATTTTTGATGAAATCCAAGGGGTTTTTTAATCTCCCAAAGAAAGCAACGAAATTACCACAAATCAAGCTCCAGAAAAGAAAAGACATTTCAATTCTGAGAATTGTTTTTAAACACATAAATGTATTGCTGAAACAAATTATAAAGACTGAACTATGTAGTACTGAATTGTGGAGTTAGACCGTTAAACATTTTTTCACAAATTCTCCGTTCAGGTTTTTTGGGCGGGGCTAAAACGGTGAATCAATGACACAATCGAGCCACAGAGCATGGCCTTGCCCCTAACACTGGGAATAATAATACAGCATAATAATCATCAGTGGCTTGACGCTCGATCGTGACCTACTGTCATTATCGTTAGTTACTACAGCCTACATTTTGCTAGCTAGCCCCTCGTCAAGCAAATGCATATTACCTGGTTGCGATGATATATAAAACAGCTCTGTCTCAATTAACTGTCCTAAAAACGATGATATGAAGAGGTGGATTAATTTTGTGAAGAGCGACATTGATGGAGAACTGACAATCACCACCAACACCCACCTCTGCTGTGATCATTTAATAGTTTGACAAACTTTCATCAGAGACAACTGGGATTCACTTATAATCCGCTTTTATTGGTGAATGTGTCTGAACCAACTACCTCCCGCCTCGGCATTCACCCTCCTGCCGACAACCGATATTATGGGGCTGGAACGACTATCTCCCGCCCCAGCCTTCATTCTCCCGTCTCACGGCACCGACATCTGGTGCCACAATCGGCAGTACGTGCCCACCAATGAGTGGACGTTGCTATGTGTGCTTGTTATAATTAGTAGTCCACAGTAACTCTACTAACTCCCGTATATCATCAAAAATATCTTAAAGGGTTAGTTCACCCCAAAATAAATTCTGTCATCAAGTACTCACCCTCATGTCGTTCCAAACCCGAAAATCTTTGTTCATCTTCAGAACAAAATTTTAGATCCTTTTGATGAAAGAGTGCTGTCAGATTCCCTTCCATAGATGCCTTTGCAACTACCAATCAATGTTTACATGCGAGTAATAGCCTAAATTAAATCTGTTTATCATAACAAGCGTTTATCTTCCACTCAGTTCATATGGATAAGTTTTCCGATCTCTTTATGAAGTTTTTGAAGTGTCAAAGTGGTAGTTGAAAAGGCAGTCTATGGAAGGATATCTGACAGCATTCTGTCATCAAAAAGAACTTCATTTGTCTTCTGAAGATGAATGAAAGTTTTATGGTTGTGGAACGACATGAGGGTGAGTAAATAACAGAATTTTCATTTTGGGGTGAACTAACCCAAGGGTTTGGAACAACACGAGGGGGAGTAATTAATGACAAATTTCATTTTTGGGTGAACAAAACCTTTAAACGTCACTGGAAGTTGACAAAAATTGCAGTGAAAGAGTATATTCCCTGAGAGGACATTTCATTTGTTCATTTGCGCAAAGTGAGTAAAATATGAGTTCTGGTGTGGCACTTTGCCACATTTCTGACCTGAATGGCGAGGCCGGTGCACAGTTTTCCTCATCACTTGTGTTCTCCTTTATGGCAGTCATGCCTTTTGCTCTTAGCAGGGCGGGAGGCTGTTTCTCTTATTCTCCTTAGAACAAAGAAAGGCATGATAAATAGGCATGGATAATAACAGCTTGACTACAGAAAAGTCAAACCACAGTTTTTTAATATAAAATGGTGGGTGAGCATTTTTTTACCGTTTCTTGGTTTGTGTGGCCTCTGGTATGGACTGATCTGAAGAAGGAGAGCTTGAAAAAGAGAAAGCTGCTTTCTTCAGGTCAGGAGAGAACCAAGGCTCCACCTTCCGCATATGTTTACTGTATGTCTTGATAAAGATTGGCCCATTTTTTCCTCTTGCATTCATCTTTACTACAGTGTAGAATTAATATATTATTAGATAAAAAATGGATAAACAACATAACTCTTTTATAACCTGTAGTTCAAACAGTAGAACAAGTGACTGCAATGGCAAGGTTGTGTGTTCAAATCCCAGGGAATGCACAATCCGATTAAAAATAAGTCATTATTGCAATGCAAGTATTTTTTACAGTTTTTCTCAGTCGCTTTGGTACATTTCTCAGATCAGAATTGAAATTCTCAAAACTACCTGTTCAATCTTCACATCATTGTGTCACAATGATGTAAAAAAGCAGTTTCTCATTTCTTTGAACAAGTTGCAAATGCTTTGGTACATCTATGCAAATGATTATGTACAATTCTCTGCCGTTTCCTACATTATCAAAATGTCATGTTGATCAAAATGTATTATATAGTTCACAGAGCAACAGTCTTACCCCTCAAAACATCAAGTCACAAGTTCATCGTATAAGTCATTAAATGCAAAATGGTTGAACGAGTTGTCATAATACATCAAGCATATTTCTATACATTTCCAATAGATGTTTTTCTAAATCTGTCCTGAAATGTTAAATTGCTCCCAGGTGAATCTTGACTTTCTCTAACAAAGGTGCATCTCATGAATCTCATCAGCTGGCAAGTACATATATAGCTGGAGCACAACACGATGTTACAAAGTCTGACAATAGAAGGACAAGGAATTGGATGAGGTCGACAGCCAGAGAGAAGAAGAAGAGGAAGAGGAGTGAGGCTGCGTGGCAGAGGAGTTGGGAGGCAAGAGCATCTTGTCACCTTTTTAGACACTCTCTACAGAGATCTCATCCCCGAACAAGTGAGAGGTCAGATTGGAGATGACCAGTACATGATAGTTTGGGACAATGTCAGTTTCCATCGCTCCAACATCATCAGGCAGTAGTTTGGAGCCCACAACAGGATGCTGATGGAGTTCCTCTCACCCTACTCTCCATTCCTTAACCCCATTGACGAATTTTTCTCAGCATGGAGATGGACTGTATACGATGGCCAGCCACATACACAGATGACCCTTCTGGCTGCCATGGATGCAGCGTGTGATGACATCCCAGCAGAGGCTGGATAAGACGCTTTAAAAGATTCTTTCCACGCTGCATCGCAAGAGAAGATATTCGTTGTGATGTGGATGAGAACTTGTGGCCCAACAGACAGGAACGCCAGGAGGTGTAGGAAGACTGCACTGTAATTCCCACAGCACTGCATGTACAGTTTCCCTAAGGAGACTGTCCTATGTTCACATTTCTACTTTTGTTTTTTTGTCTTTATGCTATGCAGCGCTATCTTTTCCTTTCTGTATCGTAATGACATGGTCTGTCAACAAATTACAGTACAAAAAGTACATGTGAAATTCTCCTGCGATCAAACCCCCACATACACTAAGGTGTAACCTTATTTACAATAATTGTCTTCAAACTATCGCCACGGTTTACATCAGAACATCCCTCCAGAGTACACTGTTATATTGACAACATGACTAAGCAATTTGACCGTCTTATCCGTACACAATGACAAAAGGACTTGTCATTCTGATGGCACCGATGTGTTCACTGACATAAAAACTTAGTTTTGAGAGGTGAACTAAAGATTTTGAGCAAGTTAAAGGCTTTTGGAGGTAATCCATTGTGTTGTGCTGTTTGTACAAATTGTTTTGAGAAATCCACATACTCATTTGCAAATTTCAATTCTGATCTGAGAAATGTACCAAAGTGACTGAGAAAAACTAAAAAAAAAAAGCATAAATGTAATCCTTTTGCTACTGAACGAATTTCTGTAACGACAACAAATGTTTTATTTGTAACACTTCATTAATAAAGCTTAAGCTATATATATATATATATATATATATATATATATATATATATGTATGTATATATATATATATATATATATATATATATATATATATATATATATATATATATGTGTGTGTGTGTGTGTGTGTGTGTGTGTATTTTGTTGTTACAGGACAACAATCTTTACAGATGCAGATGATCTAAAATCGCTTCATGTCAATAAAAATGAAAAATAGCTACATTACTAACTACGTGGCAAGAGATGTTTTAGACTCATTTGTAATGTAGCCAAACGTTACATTTCCTAGAGAATTGAAAATGAAACTGTTTACTACTCCAAAAATCTCCAAGAACAGTTTGTATACTAATACTAACAAAACACTAAGCCAGACTCAACAGAAAGCAGACAATAAACATGAAATAAACGATCGAGTGACATTTTTTTGAGTCTTCAAACAGAGACATTTTCAAGAAAGAAAAAAAAAAATGTCCTAGATCTGATATGGTTTTTGTAACTAGTAAGTTACTGCATGGCACTCATAAATGTAAATTAAATTTGGAAATGAATCCAAATTATAAACTCATTCTTAAAAGAAAACACTAAAGCTAATGCGAATCGGCTGAATGACAAAACGGTAAATTTGATACCACAGCACATATTTTAAAAATAAAGTGACGTTATGTTGAAAATCAAGTTTACCTCGACGTGTTATCAACATGCAGATCCCTTCTCGAGATGATTCAATTAAAGTTTAGTTAAAAACTAAAAAGTCTTTAAAAAAAAACCGCTCACCGCTCACATTCAAACTTCTTTTGATGTTTTATGGCGGTTGGCAAACCAGCTTATGGTGCATATTCCGCCACCTGCTGGGATGGAGTTTGAGCTGTTAAAGGAGATAGATAGATAGATAGATAGATAGATAGATAGATAGATAGATAGATAGATAGATAGATAGATAGATAGATAGATAGATAGATAGATAGATAGATAGATAGATAGATAGATAGATAGATAGATAGATAGATAGATAGATAGATAGATAGATAGATAGATAGATAGATAGATAGCGCACGCAGCTCAAACAGCAATGATGTTATCTAAATGAGATGATTTGAGCAAAAAAATCTATATTTGGAAAAAAAATATCTGTTATTGATCCTTATTTTATTAAAAAATTACTGTAACCGCCAACTGTGTTTTGTCCCCTAAAAAACATTTCCACAGAAGTGCCCATGAAAATGATTTGGATATCTTGTACACAATCCATCACCTTAAAAGTGTTACCAAAAATCTATCACCTAACATAAAAATAAAATAACATAAAATATCTAAATGCAAACAAGTCAACATCTGCATGTGCTCTGGATAAATAAAAATAGCCTACGTACGGAAAATATGGGAAGGATTTTAAACAAAACATGTTGATGAAAATAATACGAGAACAGTAAATGCTATTAAAATTAATGCCTTAATGTTTTTGAAAGAATGTGAAACATTTTTAATGTTACAGTAAAAGTAAATATCTAATTACATTCAGTTTGAAATAATATAATTGCTGTTTGAGCTGAAGAGAACACCTGTAAACTGAAGCGCTTTGCTAGAAGGTTAATCAACTCAATGAAACACATCCTATTTAAGATAATTCAGATAAATATATAAAATAAAAATAATATCACTAATATTTGCACAAAATGATGCACAGATGAACTTGAACTAAGTTACGTAGTCAGAATTTAGCTCCGAAGGATAGCAAATGACACCTGGCCCAGTTGTCGCCCACATCTCCTAAATTCTTCTGGTCCATATACAGCACGGAATGATGGTGATGACTCAACCTGAGTGTGCTGCCAGAAGTCAGTCACTACCGGCCCAGATATGGGCCACATCTCAGAGGGGCCATGGGCCAAATCTGAGCCAGATGTCTGAGATGTGTCTGACATCTGGGCCAGAGGGGTTTCTGACATGTGGTTGTTTACATTTAGAGGCCGCCATTGGTGTGACGTGTGTTTTTCTGCATTTGCACGGTGTTGAATACAGGGGCACAGCATAAGTAGAAGAAGACGCTTTGTTGATGCTGGAGATGCAGCATCAGTCATGATGACTAGACAGCTGCTTCTGTTGCCGCGTGACTTAAACATTTTGTTTGGTTGAACACGGGTATTTATTTGAGGTTTTAAGAAGTTTTGGGTTTGGGCAGAATTTTATCAAATGGATTGAGATTTTATATAAAGGTGCACTAACAAGAATAAAATGAAATGGTTTTTTAACAGATTGCTTTAAAATAACACGGTCAATTAGACAGGGTTGTCCGCTATCATCTTTACTGTACTCACTTGTATCTGAACCTTTGGGACTGGCGTTTAAACAAAATGAAGCAATAATAGGGATAGAAATTGAGGAAAAGAAAGTTGAAGGAAAAGTTTTTCAATATACGCTGATGACACAACAATAATTATAAAGGGGAAAGAAAGTGTTAAAGAAGTAATGAAGGTTGTAAAAGAATATTGTAGAGGATCTGGGAGTAGAGTAAAGTTTTGAGGACAAAACAGTATATATGAGATTTGGTAAAGCTATGGTTTTAATGGATTGTTTTAATTTCCAGGAAGTGGAAGAAATTAGGATTTTAGGAGTTTTAATGGGGAAAAATGAGAAGAAAGCAAGGGATGACATGTGGGAGGAAATAGTGACGAATATAGAGAGGAGGTTAAATTTTTGGAATTTGAGAACTTTATACTTGAAGGGGAAGGTTTTAATATTGAATGTTTTAATGGTTTCTAAACTTTGGTATGTTTTATATGTATCTGAGATGCCATTATGGACGGAACAGAGGTTGAAGAAATGTTTTCTTAACTTTTTATGGGAAGGGAAACCAGCAAGGATTGTGCAGCACAACACGATTTTAGGGGAGGTAGAGAAGGGGGGCTTAGGTTTAATGGATGTAGAACAGAGAAAAAATGCTTTGAGAGTGAAAAAAGTCAAGAAATACTTGCAAGAAGAGAACAAAACTGAGTGGAAAAAAACAATGAAATATTTTTTAAATAAATGTGGGCATTTTAACATAGGGGATGGAATTTTATGGATGAAAACGAAAAATTGGATGACAGAAGGATTACCTGAGTTTTACCGAGAAACTTTTAGTGCCTGGGGAAAATTTTTAAATAAAATTGAATGTGATCCACATGGGAGAGAAAATATTTTAAATCAACCTCTGTTTTTAAATAACAACATTTTAAAACAAGAGAAAGAAATATTTTTTAAGAAATGGATGGTAGTGGGGATAACGAGAGTGAGGGTTGTTTTGTATGAATTTAAAGAAGGATTTTTGGATTTTTATCGCTTTGGGTGCGAGAGGTCCCGGGATCAAATCAAGCCCAGCAGTTTTGCAGGAACAGTTCATTGGCTCCTTTCTGTGGCGCACTTAGCCAAGCTGTCCTGCTTTTGAAATCCTTACTGCGGCTTGAGTTCACCTATACTACGACTCAGCCAGATGACAAGCGTCATTTCCTCGCTTAGACCGTAATCTGAATGGTTGCCTGCCAGGGAGTGCGGCTCCCTAACCACAAGCGCTTTTGATTAGAAACAACAGTGCCTGCCCATTCTGTCAGTGGTGCAAAACTGAAGCCTTAGCACCCAAAATCCATGCTCGTTGGTCTAGATTTATTCATAGTTCATGACTCTTACCCACCTGCTTTGTTCAGCCACTCTGCTTTTGTACCCAGAGGGCTGTAGATGTCGTAGTGGGATTCAAACCATTTTATGTCGTTCTTCATTGAATTAGCGAGGCTCTTTTGCCGAAACGCTGAGCACAGATATACTTGTTGTTCTATGGAGTTGCTTTCAGCAAATGATCCTTGACTTTTTGCAGCACCAGCTTAGAGCTAGCTCATCAAGCACGTAGGTGGAAGGCTGATGCCTCAAGGTTCAATGTCAAGCCAACCACATAGCGTCTGTGTGGTTGTTTACATTTAGAGGCTGACATTGGTGTGAAGTGTGTTTTTCTGCATTTACACGGCCAAAGCGCTCGTTGGCGCTGTTGAATACAGGGGCACAGCATAAGCGGAAGAAGACGCTTTGTTGATGCTGGAGATGCAGCATCAGTCATGATGAGTAGACAACTTCTTCTGTTGCAGCGTGACTTACACATTTTGTGGCATTCTCTTTTAAATCAATCTCGCATGGTAACAGGGATATTATAGTTACTCGGACAAAACAGATATATCAATGATGTTTTTGGATGACTGGATTTATTCATATTTCAAGACTCGCACCCACCTGTTTTGTTTGTAATCAGCCTCAGCAGAGCGTTCGTCGTAGGTCCGGCCCAAAAGAAGCAGCCTTTACTCATTAGGCCTCTTTCACACAGTGCTTGAGTTACTTCTGCCTGAAAGGACACATGAAGGCCAGAATGATGCACTCAAAACCTGCCACAGCTATCAGAAGTCTGTCAGTGATCATGGCTATTTTGAACAAATCATTTCTCTCACAGCCAACTTAAAGATACCCCACCAAAGACAACCCAGGAGGGACTTGAACCCACAATTCCCAGCTCCAGAGGCTGATGCCTTATCCATTAGGCACCTTATCCACTGGGCCTTTGTTCAGCCCGTCCAGGAGATTTTGGGTAAGTACACTTTAGTATCTTAACGGCAGGTCACTGTCTGTATTTGAGGTGAACTTTACTGAATTTTTTGGACCTCACAAAAATTGCACACCAGCAAGGCTCGTTGGTCTAGGGGTATGATTCTCGCTTTGAGCGCGAGAGGTGCCTTGTTCTAATCCCGGACGAGCCCAGCAGTTTCGCAGGAAGAGTTCAATGGCTCCTTTTTGTGGTGCACTTAGCCAAGCCAAATGGTGGAAAACTGAAGCCTTCACACCCAAAATCCAGGCTCGTTGGTCTAGGGGTATGATTCTCGCTTCGGGTGTGAGAGGTCCCGGGTTCAAATCCCGGACGAGCCCTCTCACGTTTAGTATGGAATTCTCTTTTAAATCAATCTCTCATGGTGAGAGAGATATTATAGTTATTCGGACAAAACAGATATATCAATGATGTTTTTGGATGACTAGATTTATTCATAGTTCATGACTCTTACCCACCTGCTTTGTTCAGCCTCTCTGCTTTTGTACCCAGAGGGCTGTAGATGTCGTAGTGGGATTCAAACCATTTTATGTCGTTCTTCATTGAATTAGCGAGGCTCTTTTGCCGAAATGCTGAGCACAGATATACTTGTTGTTCTATGGAGTTGCTTTCAGCAAATGATCCTTGACTTTTTGCAGCACCAGCATAGAGCTAGCTCGTCAAGCACATAGGTGGAAGGCTGATGCCTCAAGGTTCAATGTCAAGCCAACCACATAGCGTCTGTGTGGTTGTTTACATTTAGAGGCTGACATTGGTGTGAAGTGTGTTTTTCTGCATTTATACGGCCAAAGCGCTCGTTGGCGCTGTTGAATACAGGGGCACAGCATAAGCGGAAGAAGACGCTTTGTTGATGCTGGAGATGCAGCATCAGTCATGATGAGTAGACAACTTCTTCTGTTGCAGCGTGACTTACACATTTTGTGGCATTCTCTTTTAAATCAATCTCGCATGGTAACAGGGATATTATAGTTACTCGGACAAAACAGATATATCAATGATGTTTTTGGATGACTGGATTTATTCATATTTCAAGACTCGCACCCACCTGTTTTGTTTGTAATCAGCCTCAGCAGAGCGTTCGTCGTAGGTCCGGCCCAAAAGAAGCAGCCTTTACTCATTAGGCCTCTTTCACACAGTGCTTGAGTTACTTCTGCCTGAAAGGACACATGAAGGCCAGAATGATGCACTCAAAACCTGCCACAGCTATCAGAAGTCTGTCAGTGATCATGGCTATTTTGAACAAATCATTTCTCTCACAGCCAACTTAAAGATACCCCACCAAAGACAACCCAGGAGGGACTTGAACCCACAATTCCCAGCTCCAGAGGCTGATGCCTTATCCATTAGGCACCTTATCCACTGGGCCTTTGTTCAGCCCGTCCAGGAGATTTTGGGTAAGTACACTTTAGTATCTTAACGGCAGGTCACTGTCTGTATTTGAGGTGAACTTTACTGAATTTTTTGGACCTCACAAAAATTGCACACCAGCAAGGCTCGTTGGTCTAGGGGTATGATTCTCGCTTTGAGCGCGAGAGGTGCCTTGTTCTAATCCCGGACGAGCCCAGCAGTTTCGCAGGAAGAGTTCAATGGCTCCTTTTTGTGGTGCACTTAGCCAAGCCAAATGGTGGAAAACTGAAGCCTTCACACCCAAAATCCAGGCTCGTTGGTCTAGGGGTATGATTCTCGCTTCGGGTGTGAGAGGTCCCGGGTTCAAATCCCGGACGAGCCCTCTCACGTTTAGTATGGAATTCTCTTTTAAATCAATCTCTCATGGTGAGAGAGATATTATAGTTATTCGGACAAAACAGATATATCAATGATGTTTTTGGATGACTAGATTTATTCATAGTTCATGACTCTTACCCACCTGCTTTGTTCAGCCTCTCTGCTTTTGTACCCAGAGGGCTGTAGATGTCGTAGTGGGATTCAAACCATTTTATGTCGTTCTTCATTGAATTAGCGAGGCTCTTTTGCCGAAATGCTGAGCACAGATATACTTGTTGTTCTATGGAGTTGCTTTCAGCAAATGATCCTTGACTTTTTGCAGCACCAGCATAGAGCTAGCTCGTCAAGCACATAGGTGGAAGGCTGATGCCTCAAGGTTCAATGTCAAGCCAACCACATAGCGTCTGTGTGGTTGTTTACATTTAGAGGCTGACATTGGTGTGAAGTGTGTTTTTCTGCATTTATACGGCCAAAGCGCTCGTTGGCGCCGTTGAATACAGGGGCACAGCATAAGCGGAAGAAGACGCTTTGTTGATGCTGGAGATGCAGCATCAGTCATGATGAGTAGACAACTTCTTCTGTTGCAGCGTGACTTACACATTTTGTGGCATTCTCTTTTAAATCAATCTCACATGGTAAAAGGGATATTATAGTTACTCGGACAAAGCAGATATATCAATGATGTTTTTGGATGACTGGATTTATTCATATTTCAAGACTCGCACCCACCTGTTTTGTTTGTAATCAGCCTCAGCAGAGAGTTCGTCGTAGGTACGGCCCAATAGAAGCAGCCTTTACTCATTAGACCTCTTTCACAAAGTGCTTGAGTTACTTCTGCCTGAAAGGACACATGAAGGCCAGAATGATGCACTCAAAACCTGCCACAACTATCAGAAGTCTGTCAGTGATCATGGCTATTTTGAACAAATCATTTCTCTCACAGCCAACTTAAAGATACCCCACCAAAGACAACCCAGGAGGGACTTGAACCCACAATTCCCAGCTCCGGAGGCTGATGCCTTATCCATTAGGCCACTGGGCCTTTGTTCAGGCTGTCCAGGAGATTTTGGGTAAGTACACTTTAGTATCTTAACGGCAGGTCACTGTCTGTATTTGAGGTGAACTTTACTGAATTTTTTGGACCTCACAAAAATTGCACACCAGCAAGGCTCGTTGGTCTAGGGGTATGATTCTCGCTTTGGGTGCGAGAGGTCCCGGGTTCAAATCCCGGACGAGCCCAGCAGTTTCGCAGCGCTTTGAGAGCGAGAGGTGCCTTGTTCTAATCCCGGACGAGCCCAGCAGTTTCGCAGGAAGAGTTCAATGGCTCCTTTTTGTGGTGCACTTAGCCAAGCCAAATGGTGCAAAACTGAAGCCTTAACACCCAAAATCCAGGCTCGTTGGTCTAGGGGTATGATTCTCGCTTCGGGTGTGAGAGGTCCCGGGTTCAAATCCCGGACGAGCCCTCTCACGTTTAGTATGAATTCAAGGCTTTTCTGGCACTTTCACCAAGTGTTGCTTACCTTTATCAACCACTTCATATCAAGCCATTTACTGCAACCAAGGTTGTCCAGCATCAAAGGCTGATGCTTTGGCCAACTGAACATTTCTGCAGGCCTGTAGATGTCATAGTGGGATTCAAACAATTTTATAGCGATCTTCAATGAATTAGCGTGGCTCTTCAGCCAAAACGCTGAGCACAGATATACTTATCGTTCTATGAAAACACAGATAGACTAAAGCACTCCTTGGCACTGTTGAATACAGGGGCACAGCATGCTGTTTACATTTAGAGCCCGCCATTGGTGTGACGCGTGTTTTTCTGCATTTACACGGCCAAAGCGCTCGTTGGCGCTGTTGAATACAGGGGCACAGCATAAGCGGAAGAAGACGCTTTGTTGATGCTGGAGATGCAGCATCAGTCATGATGAGTAGACAACTTCTTCTGTTGCAGCGTGACTTACACATTTTGTGGCATTCTCTTTTAAATCAATCTCGCATGGTAACAGGGATATTATAGTTACTCGGACAAAACAGATATATCAATGATGTTTTTGGATGACTGGATTTATTCATATTTCAAGACTCGCACCCACCTGCTTTGTTCAGCCACTCTGCTTTTGTACCCAGAGGGCTGTAGATGTCGTAGTGGGATTCAAACCATTTTATGTCGTTCTTCATTGAATTAGCGAGGCTCTTTTGCCGAAACGCTGAGCACAGATATACTTGTTTTTCTATGGAGTTGCTTTCAGCAAATGATCCTTGACTTTTTGCAGCACCAGCTTAGAGCTAGCTCATCAAGCACGTAGGTGGAAGGCTGATGCCTCAAGGTTCAATGTCAAGCCAACCACATAGCGTCTGTGTGGTTGTTTACATTTAGAGGCTGACATTGGTGTGAAGTGTGTTTTTCTGCATTTACACGGCCAAAGCGCTCGTTGGCGCTGTTGAATACAGGGGCACAGCATAAGCGGAAGAAGACGCTTTGTTGATGCTGGAGATGCAGCATCAGTCATGATGAGTAGACAACTTCTTCTGTTGCAGCGTGACTTACACATTTTGTGGCATTCTCTTTTAAATCAATCTCGCATGGTAACAGGGATATTATAGTTACTCGGACAAAACAGATATATCAATGATGTTTTTGGATGACTGGATTTATTCATATTTCAAGACTCGCACCCACCTGTTTTGTTTGTAATCAGCCTCAGCAGAGCGTTCGTCGTAGGTCCGGCCCAAAAGAAGCAGCCTTTACTCATTAGGCCTCTTTCACACAGTGCTTGAGTTACTTCTGCCTGAAAGGACACATGAAGGCCAGAATGATGCACTCAAAACCTGCCACAGCTATCAGAAGTCTGTCAGTGATCATGGCTATTTTGAACAAATCATTTCTCTCACAGCCAACTTAAAGATACCCCACCAAAGACAACCCAGGAGGGACTTGAACCCACAATTCCCAGCTCCAGAGGCTGATGCCTTATCCATTAGGCACCTTATCCACTGGGCCTTTGTTCAGCCCGTCCAGGAGATTTTGGGTAAGTACACTTTAGTATCTTAACGGCAGGTCACTGTCTGTATTTGAGGTGAACTTTACTGAATTTTTTGGACCTCACAAAAATTGCACACCAGCAAGGCTCGTTGGTCTAGGGGTATGATTCTCGCTTTGAGCGCGAGAGGTGCCTTGTTCTAATCCCGGACGAGCCCAGCAGTTTCGCAGGAAGAGTTCAATGGCTCCTTTTTGTGGTGCACTTAGCCAAGCCAAATGGTGGAAAACTGAAGCCTTAACACCCAAAATGCAGGCTCGTTGGTCTAGGGGTATGATTCTCGCTTTGGGTGTGAGAGGTCCCGGGTTCAAATCCCGGACGAGCCCTCTCACGTTTAGTATGGAATTCTCTTTTAAATCAATCTCTCATGGTGAGAGAGATATTATAGTTATTCGGACAAAACAGATATATCAATGATGTTTTTGGATGACTAGATTTATTCATAGTTCATGACTCTTACCCACCTGCTTTGTTCAGCCTCTCTGCTTTTGTACCCAGAGGGCTGTAGATGTCGTAGTGGGATTCAAACCATTTTATGTCGTTCTTCATTGAATTAGCGAGGCTCTTTTGCCGAAATGCTGAGCACAGATATACTTGTTGTTCTATGGAGTTGCTTTCAGCAAATGATCCTTGACTTTTTGCAGCACCAGCATAGAGCTAGCTCGTCAAGCACATAGGTGGAAGGCTGATGCCTCAAGGTTCAATGTCAAGCCAACCACATAGCGTCTGTGTGGTTGTTTACATTTAGAGGCTGACATTGGTGTGAAGTGTGTTTTTCTGCATTTATACGGCCAAAGCGCTCGTTGGCGCCGTTGAATACAGGGGCACAGCATAAGCGGAAGAAGACGCTTTGTTGATGCTGGAGATGCAGCATCAGTCATGATGAGTAGACAACTTCTTCTGTTGCAGCGTGACTTACACATTTTGTGGCATTCTCTTTTAAATCAATCTCACATGGTAAAAGGGATATTATAGTTACTCGGACAAAGCAGATATATCAATGATGTTTTTGGATGACTGGATTTATTCATATTTCAAGACTCGCACCCACCTGTTTTGTTTGTAATCAGCCTCAGCAGAGAGTTCGTCGTAGGTACGGCCCAATAGAAGCAGCCTTTACTCATTAGACCTCTTTCACAAAGTGCTTGAGTTACTTCTGCCTGAAAGGACACATGAAGGCCAGAATGATGCACTCAAAACCTGCCACAACTATCAGAAGTCTGTCAGTGATCATGGCTATTTTGAACAAATCATTTCTCTCACAGAGCTCCGGAGGCTGATGCCTTATCCATTAGGCCACTGGGCCTTTGTTCAGCCCGTCCAGGACATTTTGGGTAAGTACACTTTAGTATCTTAACGGCAGGTCACTGTCTGTATTTGAGGTGAACTTTACTGAATTTTTTGGACCTCACAAAAATTGCACACCAGCAAGGCTCGTTGGTCTAGGGGTATGATTCTCGCTTTGGGTGCGAGAGGTCCCGGGTTGAAATCCCGGACGAGCCCAGCAGTTTTGCAGCGCTTTGAGCGCGAGAGGTGCCTTGTTCTAATCCCGGACGAGCCCAGCAGTTTCGCAGGAAGAGTTCAATGGCTCCTTTTTGTGGTGCACTTAGCCAAGCCAAATGGTGCAAAACTGAAGCCTTAACACCCAAAATCCAGGCTCGTTGGTCTAGGGGTATGATTCTCGCTTCGGGTGTGAGAGGTCCCGGGTTCAAATCCCGGACGAGCCCTCTCATGTTTAGTATGAATTCAAGGCTTTTCTGGCACTTTCACCAAGTGTTGCTTACCTTTATCAACCACTTCATATCAAGCCATTTACTGCAACCAAGGTTGTCCAGCATCAAAGGCTGATGCTTTGGCCAACTGAACATTTCTGCAGGCCTGTAGATGTCATAGTGGGATTCAAACAATTTTATAGCGATCTTCAATGAATTAGTGTGGCTCTTCAGCCAAAACACTGAGCACAGATATACTTATCGTTCTATGAAAACACAGATAGACTAAAGCACTCCTTGGCACTGTTGAATACAGGGGCACAGCATGCTGTTTATATTTAGAGCCCGCCATTGGTGTGACGCGTGTTTTTCTGCATTTACACGGCCAAAGCGCTCGTTGGCGCTGTTGAATACAGGGGCACAGCATAAGCGGAAGAAGACGCTTTGTTGATGCTGGAGATGCAGCATCAGTCATGATGAGTAGACAACTTCTTCTGTTGCAGCGTGACTTACACATTTTGTGGCATTCTCTTTTAAATCAATCTCGCATGGTAACAGGGATATTATAGTTACTCGGACAAAACAGACATATCAATGATGTTTTTGGATGACTGGATTTATTCATATTTCAAGACTCGCACCCACCTGCTTTGTTCAGCCACTCTGCTTTTGTACCCAGAGGGCTGTAGATTTCGTAGTGGGATTCAAACCATTTTATGTCGTTCTTCATTGAATTAGCGAGGCTCTTTTGCCGAAACGCTGAGCACAGATATACTTGTTTTTCTATGGAGTTGCTTTCAGCAAATGATCCTTGACTTTTTGCAGCACCAGCTTAGAGCTAGCTCATCAAGCACGTAGGTGGAAGGCTGATGCCTCAAGGTTCAATGTCAAGCCAACCACATAGCGTCTGTGTGGTTGTTTACATTTAGAGGCTGACATTGGTGTGAAGTGTGTTTTTCTGCATTTACACGGCCAAAGCGCTCGTTGGCGCTGTTGAATACAGGGGCACAGCATAAGCGGAAGAAGACGCTTTGTTGATGCTGGAGATGCAGCATCAGTCATGATGAGTAGACAACTTCTTCTGTTGCAGCGTGACTTACACATTTTGTGGCATTCTCTTTTAAATCAATCTCGCATGGTAACAGGGATATTATAGTTACTCGGACAAAACAGATATATCAATGATGTTTTTGGATGACTGGATTTATTCATATTTCAAGACTCGCACCCACCTGCTTTGTTCAGCCACTCTGCTTTTGTACCCAGAGGGCTGTAGATGTCGTAGTGGGATTCAAACCATTTTATGTCGTTCTTCATTGAATTAGCGAGGCTCTTTTGCCGAAACGCTGAGCACAGATATACTTGTTTTTCTATGGAGTTGCTTTCAGCAAATGATCCTTGACTTTTTGCAGCACCAGCTTAGAGCTAGCTCATCAAGCACGTAGGTGGAAGGCTGATGCCTCAAGGTTCAATGTCAAGCCAACCACATAGCGTCTGTGTGGTTGTTTACATTTAGAGGCTGACATTGGTGTGAAGTGTGTTTTTCTGCATTTACACGGCCAAAGCGCTCGTTGGCGCTGTTGAATACAGGGGCACAGCATAAGCGGAAGAAGACGCTTTGTTGATGCTGGAGATGCAGCATCAGTCATGATGAGTAGACAACTTCTTCTGTTGCAGCGTGACTTACACATTTTGTGGCATTCTCTTTTAAATCAATCTCGCATGGTAACAGGGATATTATAGTTACTCGGACAAAACAGATATATCAATTATGTTTTTGGATGACTGGATTTATTCATATTTCAAAACTCGCATCCACTTGTTTTGTTTGTAATCAGCCTCAGGAGAGCGTTCGTCGTAGGTCCGGCCCAAAAGAAGCAGCCTTTACTCATTAGGCCTCTTTCACACAGTGCTTGAGTTACTTCTGCCTGAAAGGACACATGAAGGCCAGAATGATGCACTCAAAACCTGCCACAGCTATCAGAAGTCTGTCAGTGATCATGGCTATTTTGAACAAATAATTTCTCTCACAGCCAACTTAAAGATACCCCAACAAAGTCGACCCAGGAGGGACTTGAACCCACAATTCCCAGCTCCGGAGGCTGATGCCTTATCCATTAGGCCACTGGGCCTTTGTTCAGGCTGTCCAGGAGATTTTGGGTAAGTACACTTTAGTATCTTAACGGCAGGTCACTGTCTGTATTTGAGGTGAACTTTACTGAATTTTTTTGGACCTAACAAAAATTGCACACCAGCAAGGCTCGTTGGTCTAGGGGTATGATTCTCGCTTTGGGTGCGAGAGGTCCCTGGTTCAAATCCCGGACGAGCCCAGCAGTTTCGCAGCGCTTTGAGAGCGAGAGGTGCCTTGTTCTAATCCCGGACGAGCCCAGCAGTTTCGCAGGAAGAGTTCAATGGCTCCTTTTTGTGGTGCACTTAGCCAAGCCAAATGGTGCAAAACTGAAGCCTTAACACCCAAAATCCAGGCTCGTCTGTCTAGGGGTATGATTCTCGCTTCGGGTGTGAGAGGTCCCGGGTTCAAATCCCGGACGAGCCCTCTCATGTTTAGTATGAGTTCAAGGCTTTTCTGGCACTTTCACCAAGTGTTGCTTACCTTTATCAACCACTTCATATCAAGCCATTTACTGCAACCAAGGTTGTCCAGCATCAAAGGCTGATGCTTTGGCCAACTGAACATTTCTGCAGGCCTGTAGATGTCATAGTGGGATTCAAACAATTTTATAGCGATCTTCAATGAATTAGCGTGGCTCTTCAGCCAAAACGCTGAGCACAGATATACTTATCGTTCTATGAAAACACAGATAGACTAAAGCACTCCTTGGCACTGTTGAATACAGGGGCACAGCATGCTGTTTACATTTAGAGCCCGCCATTGGTGTGACGCGTGTTTTTCTGCATTTACACGGCCAAAGCGCTCGTTGGCGCTGTTGAATACAGGGGCACAGCATAAGCGGAAGAAGACGCTTTGTTGATGCTGGAGATGCAGCATCAGTCATGATGAGTAGACAACTTCTTCTGTTGCAGCGTGACTTACACATTTTGTGGCATTCTCTTTTAAATCAATCTCGCATGGTAACAGGGATATTATAGTTACTCGGACAAAACAGATATATCAATTATGTTTTTGGATGACTGGATTTATTCATATTTCAAAACTCGCATCCACTTGTTTTGTTTGTAATCAGCCTCAGGAGAGCGTTCGTCGTAGGTCCGGCCCAAAAGAAGCAGCCTTTACTCATTAGGCCTCTTTCACACAGTGCTTGAGTTACTTCTGCCTGAAAGGACACATGAAGGCCAGAATGATGCACTCAAAACCTGCCACAGCTATCAGAAGTCTGTCAGTGATCATGGCTATTTTGAACAAATAATTTCTCTCACAGCCAACTTAAAGATACCCCAACAAAGTCGACCCAGGAGGGACTTGAACCCACAATTCCCAGCTCCGGAGGCTGATGCCTTATCCATTAGGCCACTGGGCCTTTGTTCAGGCTGTCCAGGAGATTTTGGGTAAGTACACTTTAGTATCTTAACGGCAGGTCACTGTCTGTATTTGAGGTGAACTTTACTGAATTTTTTGGACCTAACAAAAATTGCACACCAGCAAGGCTCGTTGGTCTAGGGGTATGATTCTCGCTTTGGGTGCGAGAGGTCCCTGGTTCAAATCCCGGATGAGCCCAGCAGTTTCGCAGCGCTTTGAGAGCGAGAGGTGCCTTGTTCTAATCCCGGACGAGCCCAGCAGTTTCGCAGGAAGAGTTCAATGGCTCCTTTTTGTGGTGCACTTAGCCAAGCCAAATGGTGCAAAACTGAAGCCTTAACACCCAAAATCCAGGCTCGTCTGTCTAGGGGTATGATTCTCGCTTCGGGTGTGAGAGGTCCCGGGTTCAAATCCCGGACGAGCCCTCTCATGTTTAGTATGAGTTCAAGGCTTTTCTGGCACTTTCACCAAGTGTTGCTTACCTTTATCAACCACTTCATATCAAGCCATTTACTGCAACCAAGGTTGTCCAGCATCAAAGGCTGATGCTTTTATCGTTCTATGAAAACACAGATAGACTAAAGCACTCCTTGGCACTGTTGAATACAGGGGCACAGCATGCTGTTTACATTTAGAGCCCGCCATTGGTGTGACGCGTGTTTTTCTGCATTTACACGGCCAAAGCGCTCGTTGGCGCTGTTGAATACAGGGGCACAGCATAAGCGGAAGAAGACGCTTTGTTGATGCTGGAGATGCAGCATCAGTCATGATGAGTAGACAACTTCTTCTGTTGCAGCGTGACTTACACATTTTGTGGCATTCTCTTTTAAATCAATCTCGCATGGTAACAGGGATATTATAGTTACTCGGACAAAACAGATATATAAATTATGTTTTTGGATGACTGGATTTATTCATATTTCAAGACTCGCACCCACCTGCTTTGTTCAGCCACTCTGCTTTTGTACCCAGAGGGCTGTAGATGTCGTAGTGGGATTCAAACCATTTTATGTCGTTCTTCATTGAATTAGCGAGGCTCTTTTGCCGAAACGCTGAGCACAGATATACTTGTTTTTCTATGGAGTTGCTTTCAGCAAATGATCCTTGACTTTTTGCAGCACCAGCTTAGAGCTAGCTCATCAAGCACGTAGGTGGAAGGCTGATGCCTCAAGGTTCAATGTCAAGCCAACCACATAGCGTCTGTGTGGTTGTTTACATTTAGAGGCTGACATTGGTGTGAAGTGTGTTTTTCTGCATTTACACGGCCAAAGCGCTCGTTGGCACTGTTGAATACAGGGGCACAGCATAAGCGGAAGAAGACGCTTTGTTGATGCTGGAGATGCAGCATCAGTCATGATGAGTAGACAACTTCTTCTGTTGCAGCGTGACTTACACATTTTGTGGCATTCTCTTTTAAATCAATCTCGCATGGTAACAGGGATATTATAGTTACTCGGACAAAACAGATATATCAATGATGTTTTTGGATGACTGGATTTATTCATATTTCAAAACTCGCACCCACTTGTTTTGTTTGTAATCAGCCTCAGGAGAGCGTTCGTCGTAGGTCCGGCCCAAAAGAAGCAGCCTTTACTCATTAGGCCTCTTTCACACAGTGCTTGAGTTACTTCTGCCTGAAAGGACACATGAAGGCCAGAATGATGCACTCAAAACCTGCCACAGCTATCAGAAGTCTGTCAGTGATCATGGCTATTTTGAACAAATAATTTCTCTCACAGCCAACTTAAAGATACCCCAACAAAGTCGACCCAGGAGGGACTTGAACCCACAATTCCCAGCTCCGGAGGCTGATGCCTTATCCATTAGGCCACTGGGCCTTTGTTCAGGCTGTCCAGGAGATTTTGGGTAAGTACACTTTAGTATCTTAACGGCAGGTCACTGTCTGTATTTGAGGTGAACTTTACTGAATTTTTTGGACCTAACAAAAATTGCACACCAGCAAGGCTCGTTGGTCTAGGGGTATGATTCTCGCTTTGGGTGCGAGAGGTCCCGGGTTCAAATCCCGGACGAGCCCAGCAGTTTCGCAGCGCTTTGAGAGCGAGAGGTGCCTTGTTCTAATCCCGGACGAGCCCAGCAGTTTCGCAGGAAGAGTTCAATGGCTCCGTTTTGTGGTGCACTTAGCCAAGCCAAATGGTGCAAAACTGAAGCCTTAACACCCAAAATCCAGGCTCGTCTGTCTAGGGGTATGATTCTCGCTTCGGGTGTGAGAGGTCCCGGGTTCAAATCCCGGACGAGCCCTCTCACGTTTAGTATGAGTTCAAGGCTTTTCTGGCACTTTCACCAAGTGTTGCTTACCTTTATCAACCACTTTATATCAAGCCATTTACTGCAACCAAGGTTGTCCAGCATCAAAGGCTGATGCTTTGGCCAACTGAACATTTCTGCAGGCCTGTAGATGTCATAGTGGGATTCAAACAATTTTATAGCGATCTTCAATGAATTAGCGTGGCTCTTCAGCCAAAACGCTGAGCACAGATATACTTATCGTTCTATGAAAACACAGATAGACTAAAGCACTCCTTGGCACTGTTGAATACAGGGGCACAGCATGCTGTTTACATTTAGAGCCCGCCATTGGTGTGACGCGTGTTTTTCTGCATTTACACGGCCAAAGCGCTCGTTGGCGCTGTTGAATACAGGGGCACAGCATAAGCGGAAGAAGACGCTTTGTTGATGCTGGAGATGCAGCATCAGTCATGATGAGTAGACAACTTCTTCTGTTGCAGCGTGACTTACACATTTTGTGGCATTCTCTTTTAAATCAATCTCGCATGGTAACAGGGATATTATAGTTACTCGGACAAAACAGATATATCAATGATGTTTTTGGATGACTGGATTTATTCATATTTCAAGACTCGCACCCATCTGCTTTGTTCAGCCACTCTGCTTTTGTACCCAGAGGGCTGTAGATGTCGTAGTGGGATTCAAACCATTTTATGTCGTTCTTCATTGAATTAGCGAGGCTCTTTTGCCGAAACGCTGAGCACAGATATACTTGTTTTTCTATGGAGTTGCTTTCAGCAAATGATCCTTGACTTTTTGCAGCACCAGCTTAGAGCTAGCTCATCAAGCACGTAGGTGGAAGGCTGATGCCTCAAGGTTCAATGTCAAGCCAACCACATAGCGTCTGTGTGGTTGTTTACATTTAGAGGCTGACATTGGTGTGAAGTGTGTTTTTCTGCATTTACACGGCCAAAGCGCTCGTTGGCGCTGTTGAATACAGGGGCACAGCATAAGCGGAAGAAGACGCTTTGTTGATGCTGGAGATGCAGCATCAGTCATGATGAGTAGACAACTTCTTCTGTTGCAGCGTGACTTACACATTTTGTGGCATTCTCTTTTAAATCAATCTCGCATGGTAACAGGGATATTATAGTTACTCGGACAAAACAGATATATCAATGATGTTTTTGGATGACTGGATTTATTCATATTTCAAAACTCGCACCCACTTGTTTTGTTTGTAATCAGCCTCAGGAGAGCGTTCGTCGTAGGTCCGGCCCAAAAGAAGCAGCCTTTACTCATTAGGCCTCTTTCACACAGTGCTTGAGTTACTTCTGCCTGAAAGGACACATGAAGGCCAGAATGATGCACTCAAAACCTGCCACAGCTATCAGAAGTCTGTCAGTGATCATGGCTATTTTGAACAAATAATTTCTCTCACAGCCAACTTAAAGATACCCCAACAAAGTCGACCCAGGAGGGACTTGAACCCACAATTCCCAGCTCCGGAGGCTGATGCCTTATCCATTAGGCCACTGGGCCTTTGTTCAGGCTGTCCAGGAGATTTTGGGTAAGTACACTTTAGTATCTTAACGGCAGGTCACTGTCTGTATTTGAGGTGAACTTTACTGAATTTTTTGGACCTCACAAAAATTGCACACCAGCAAGGCTCGTCTGTCTAGGGGTATGATTCTCGCTTCGGGTGTGAGAGGTCCCGGGTTCAAATCCCGGACGAGCCCTCTCACGTTTAGTATGAGTTCAAGGCTTTTCTGGCACTTTCACCAAGTGTTGCTTACCTTTATCAACCACTTTATATCAAGCCATTTACTGCAACCAAGGTTGTCCAGCATCAAAGGCTGATGCTTTGGCCAACTGAACATTTCTGCAGGCCTGTAGATGTCATAGTGGGATTCAAACAATTTTATAGCGATCTTCAATGAATTAGCGTGGCTCTTCAGCCAAAACGCTGAGCACAGATATACTTATCGTTCTATGAAAACACAGATAGACTAAAGCACTCCTTGGCACTGTTGAATACAGGGGCACAGCATGCTGTTTACATTTAGAGCCCGCCATTGGTGTGACGCGTGTTTTTCTGCATTTACACGGCCAAAGCGCTCGTTGGCGCTGTTGAATACAGGGGCACAGCATAAGCGGAAGAAGACGCTTTGTTGATGCTGGAGATGCAGCATCAGTCATGATGAGTAGACAACTTCTTCTGTTGCAGCGTGACTTACACATTTTGTGGCATTCTCTTTTAAATCAATCTCGCATGGTAACAGGGATATTATAGTTACTCGGACAAAAACAGATATATCAATGATGTTTTTGGATGACTGGATTTATTCATATTTCAAGACTCGCACCCATCTGCTTTGTTCAGCCACTCTGCTTTTGTACCCAGAGGGCTGTAGATGTCGTAGTGGGATTCAAACCATTTTATGTCGTTCTTCATTGAATTAGCGAGGCTCTTTTGCCGAAACGCTGAGCACAGATATACTTGTTTTTCTATGGAGTTGCTTTCAGCAAATGATCCTTGACTTTTTGCAGCACCAGCTTAGAGCTAGCTCATCAAGCACGTAGGTGGAAGGCTGATGCCTCAAGGTTCAATGTCAAGCCAACCACATAGCGTCTGTGTGGTTGTTTACATTTAGAGGCTGACATTGGTGTGAAGTGTGTTTTTCTGCATTTACACGGCCAAAGCGCTCGTTGGCGCTGTTGAATACAGGGGCACAGCATAAGCGGAAGAAGACGCTTTGTTGATGCTGGAGATGCAGCATCAGTCATGATGAGTAGACAACTTCTTCTGTTGCAGCGTGACTTACACATTTTGTGGCATTCTCTTTTAAATCAATCTCGCATGGTAACAGGGATATTATAGTTACTCGGACAAAACAGATATATCAATGATGTTTTTGGATGACTGGATTTATTCATATTTCAAAACTCGCACCCACTTGTTTTGTTTGTAATCAGCCTCAGGAGAGCGTTCGTCGTAGGTCCGGCCCAAAAGAAGCAGCCTTTACTCATTAGGCCTCTTTCACACAGTGCTTGAGTTACTTCTGCCTGAAAGGACACATGAAGGCCAGAATGATGCACTCAAAACCTGCCACAGCTATCAGAAGTCTGTCAGTGATCATGGCTATTTTGAACAAATAATTTCTCTCACAGCCAACTTAAAGATACCCCAACAAAGTCGACCCAGGAGGGACTTGAACCCACAATTCCCAGCTCCGGAGGCTGATGCCTTATCCATTAGGCCACTGGGCCTTTGTTCAGGCTGTCCAGGAGATTTTGGGTAAGTACACTTTAGTATGTTAACGGCAGGTCACTGTCTGTATTTGAGGTGAACTTTACTGAATTTTTTGGACCTCACAAAAATTGCACACCAGCAAGGCTCGTTGGTCTAGGGGTATGATTCTCGCTTTGGGTGCGAGAGGTCCCGGGTTCAAATCCCGGACGAGCCCAGCAGTTTCGCAGCGCTTTGAGAGCGAGAGGTGCCTTGTTCTAATCCCGGACGAGCCCAGCAGTTTCGCAGGAAGAGTTCAATGGCTCCTTTTTGTGGTGCACTTAGCCAAGCCAAATGGTGCAAAACTGAAGCCTTAACACCCAAAATCTAGGCTCGTTGGTCTAGGGGTATGATTCTCGCTTCGGGTGTGAGAGGTCCCGGGTTCAAATCCCGGACGAGCCCTCTCACGTTTAGTATGAGTTCAAGGCTTTTCTGGCACTTTCACCAAGTGTTGCTTACCTTTATCAACCACTTTATATCAAGCCATTTACTGCAACCAAGGTTGTCCAGCATCAAAGGCTGATGCTTTGGCCAACTGAACATTTCTGCAGGCCTGTAGATGTCATAGTGGGATTCAAACAATTTTATAGCGATCTTCAATGAATTAGCGTGGCTCTTCAGCCAAAACGCTGAGCACAGATATACTTATCGTTCTATGAAAACACAGATAGACTAAAGCACTCCTTGGCACTGTTGAATACAGGGGCACAGCATGCTGTTTACATTTAGAGCCCGCCATTGGTGTGACGCGTGTTTTTCTGCATTTACACGGCCAAAGCGCTCGTTGGCGCTGTTGAATACAGGGGCACAGCATAAGCGGAAGAAGACGCTTTGTTGATGCTGGAGATGCAGCATCAGTCATGATGAGTAGACAACTTCTTCTGTTGCAGCGTGACTTACACATTTTGTGGCATTCTCTTTTAAATCAATCTCGCATGGTAACAGGGATATTATAGTTACTCGGACAAAACAGATATATCAATGATGTTTTTGGATGACTGGATTTATTCATATTTCAAGACTCGCACCCATCTGCTTTGTTCAGCCACTCTGCTTTTGTACCCAGAGGGCTGTAGATGTCGTAGTGGGATTCAAACCATTTTATGTCGTTCTTCATTGAATTAGCGAGGCTCTTTTGCCGAAACGCTGAGCACAGATATACTTGTTTTTCTATGGAGTTGCTTTCAGCAAATGATCCTTGACTTTTTGCAGCACCAGCTTAGAGCTAGCTCATCAAGCACGTAGGTGGAAGGCTGATGCCTCAAGGTTCAATGTCAAGCCAACCACATAGCGTCTGTGTGGTTGTTTACATTTAGAGGCTGACATTGGTGTGAAGTGTGTTTTTCTGCATTTACACGGCCAAAGCGCTCGTTGGCGCTGTTGAATACAGGGGCACAGCATAAGCGGAAGAAGACGCTTTGTTGATGCTGGAGATGCAGCATCAGTCATGATGAGTAGACAACTTCTTCTGTTGCAGCGTGACTTACACATTTTGTGGCATTCTCTTTTAAATCAATCTCGCATGGTAACAGGGATATTATAGTTACTCGGACAAAACAGATATATCAATGATGTTTTTGGATGACTGGATTTATTCATATTTCAAAACTCGCACCCACTTGTTTTGTTTGTAATCAGCCTCAGGAGAGCGTTCGTCGTAGGTCCGGCCCAAAAGAAGCAGCCTTTACTCATTAGGCCTCTTTCACACAGTGCTTGAGTTACTTCTGCCTGAAAGGACACATGAAGGCCAGAATGATGCACTCAAAACCTGCCACAGCTATCAGAAGTCTGTCAGTGATCATGGCTATTTTGAACAAATAATTTCTCTCACAGCCAACTTAAAGATACCCCAACAAAGTCGACCCAGGAGGGACTTGAACCCACAATTCCCAGCTCCGGAGGCTGATGCCTTATCCATTAGGCCACTGGGCCTTTGCTCAGGCTGTCCAGGAGATTTTGGGTAAGTACACTTTAGTATCTTAACGGCAGGTCACTGTCTGTATTTGAGGTGAACTTTACTGAATTTTTTGGACCTCACAAAAATTGCACACCAGCAAGGCTCGTCTGTCTAGGGGTATGATTCTCGCTTCGGGTGTGAGAGGTCCCGGGTTCAAATCCCGGACGAGCCCTCTCACGTTTAGTATGAGTTCAAGGCTTTTCTGGCACTTTCACCAAGTGTTGCTTACCTTTATCAACCACTTTATATCAAGCCATTTACTGCAACCAAGGTTGTCCAGCATCAAAGGCTGAATGCTTTGGCCAACTGAACATTTCTGCAGGCCTGTAGATGTCATAGTGGGATTCAAACAATTTTATAGCGATCTTCAATGAATTAGCGTGGCTCTTCAGCCAAAACGCTGAGCACAGATATACTTATCGTTCTATGAAAACACAGATAGACTAAAGCACTCCTTGGCACTGTTGAATACAGGGGCACAGCATGCTGTTTACATTTAGAGCCCGCCATTGGTGTGACGCGTGTTTTTCTGCATTTACACGGCCAAAGCGCTCGTTGGCGCTGTTGAATACAGGGGCACAGCATAAGCGGAAGAAGACGCTTTGTTGATGCTGGAGATGCAGCATCAGTCATGATGAGTAGACAACTTCTTCTGTTGCAGCGTGACTTACACATTTTGTGGCATTCTCTTTTAAATCAATCTCGCATGGTAACAGGGATATTATAGTTACTCGGACAAAACAGATATATCAATGATGTTTTTGGATGACTGGATTTATTCATATTTCAAGACTCGCACCCATCTGCTTTGTTCAGCCACTCTGCTTTTGTACCCAGAGGGCTGTAGATGTCGTAGTGGGATTCAAACCATTTTATGTCGTTCTTCATTGAATTAGCGAGGCTCTTTTGCCGAAACGCTGAGCACAGATATACTTGTTTTTCTATGGAGTTGCTTTCAGCAAATGATCCTTGACTTTTTGCAGCACCAGCTTAGAGCTAGCTCATCAAGCACGTAGGTGGAAGGCTGATGCCTCAAGGTTCAATGTCAAGCCAACCACATAGCGTCTGTGTGGTTGTTTACATTTAGAGGCTGACATTGGTGTGAAGTGTGTTTTTCTGCATTTACACGGCCAAAGCGCTCGTTGGCGCTGTTGAATACAGGGGCACAGCATAAGCGGAAGAAGACGCTTTGTTGATGCTGGAGATGCAGCATCAGTCATGATGAGTAGACAACTTCTTCTGTTGCAGCGTGACTTACACATTTTGTGGCATTCTCTTTTAAATCAATCTCGCATGGTAACAGGGATATTATAGTTACTCGGACAAAACAGATATATCAATGATGTTTTTGGATGACTGGATTTATTCATATTTCAAAACTCGCACCCACTTGTTTTGTTTGTAATCAGCCTCAGGAGAGCGTTCGTCGTAGGTCCGGCCCAAAAGAAGCAGCCTTTACTCATTAGGCCTCTTTCACACAGTGCTTGAGTTACTTCTGCCTGAAAGGACACATGAAGGCCAGAATGATGCACTCAAAACCTGCCACAGCTATCAGAAGTCTGTCAGTGATCATGGCTATTTTGAACAAATAATTTCTCTCACAGCCAACTTAAAGATACCCCAACAAAGTCGACCCAGGAGGGACTTGAACCCACAATTCCCAGCTCCGGAGGCTGATGCCTTATCCATTAGGCCACTGGGCCTTTGTTCAGGCTGTCCAGGAGATTTTGGGTAAGTACACTTTAGTATCTTAACGGCAGGTCACTGTCTGTATTTGAGGTGAACTTTACTGAATTTTTTGGACCTCACAAAAATTGCACACCAGCAAGGCTCGTTGATCTAGGGGTATGATTCTCGCTTTGGGTGCGAGAGGTCCCGGGTTCAAATCCCGGACGAGCCCTCTCACGTTTAGTATGAGTTCAAGGCTTTTCTGGCACTTTCACCAAGTGTTGCTTACCTTTATCAACCACTTCATATCAAGCCATTTACTGCAACCAAGGTTGTCCAGCATCAAAGGCTGATGCTTTGGCCAACTGAACATTTCTGCAGGCCTGTAGATGTCATAGTGGGATTCAAACAATTTTATAGCGATCTTCAATGAATTAGCGTGGCTCTTCAGCCAAAACGCTGAGCACAGATATACTTATCGTTCTATGAAAACACAGATAGACTAAAGCACTCCTTGGCACTGTTGAATACAGGGGCACAGCATGCTGTTTACATTTAGAGCCCGCCATTGGTGTGACGCGTGTTTTTCTGCATTTACACGGCCAAAGCGCTCGTTGGCGCTGTTGAATACAGGGGCACAGCATAAGCGGAAGAAGACGCTTTGTTGATGCTGGAGATGCAGCATCAGTCATGATGAGTAGACAACTTCTTCTGTTGCAGCGTGACTTACACATTTTGTGGCATTCTCTTTTAAATCAATCTCGCATGGTAACAGGGATATTATAGTTACTCGGACAAAACAGATATATCAATGATGTTTTTGGATGACTGGATTTATTCATATTTCAAGACTCGCACCCACCTGCTTTGTTCAGCCACTCTGCTTTTGTACCCAGAGGGCTGTAGATGTCGTAGTGGGATTCAAACCATTTTATGTCGTTCTTCATTGAATTAGCGAGGCTTTTTTGCCGAAACGCTGAGCACAGATATACTTGTTTTTCTATGGAGTTGCTTTCAGCAAATGATCCTTGACTTTTTGCAGCACCAGCTTAGAGCTAGCTCATCAAGCACGTAGGTGGAAGGCTGATGCCTCAAGGTTCAATGTCAAGCCAACCACATAGCGTCTGTGTGGTTGTTTACATTTAGAGGCTGACATTGGTGTGAAGTGTGTTTTTCTGCATTTACACGGCCAAAGCGCTCGTTGGCGCTGTTGAATACAGGGGCACAGCATAAGCGGAAGAAGACGCTTTGTTGATGCTGGAGATGCAGCATCAGTCATGATGAGTAGACAACTTCTTCTGTTGCAGCGTGACTTACACATTTTGTGGCATTCTCTTTTAAATCAATCTCGCATGGTAACAGGGATATTATAGTTACTCGGACAAAACAGATATATCAATGATGTTTTTGGATGACTGGATTTATTCATATTTCAAAACTCGCACCCACTTGTTTTGTTTGTAATCAGCCTCAGGAGAGCGTTCGTCGTAGGTCCGGCCCAAAAGAAGCAGCCTTTACTCATTAGGCCTCTTTCACACAGTGCTTGAGTTACTTCTGCCTGAAAGGACACATGAAGGCCAGAATGATGCACTCAAAACCTGCCACAGCTATCAGAAGTCTGTCAGTGATCATGGCTATTTTGAACAAATAATTTCTCTCACAGCCAACTTAAAGATACCCCAACAAAGTCGACCCAGGAGGGACTTGAACCCACAATTCCCAGCTCCGGAGGCTGATGCCTTATCCATTAGGCCACTGGGCCTTTGTTCAGGCTGTCCAGGAGATTTTGGGTAAGTACACTTTAGTATCTTAACGGCAGGTCACTGTCTGTATTTGAGGTGAACTTTACTGAATTTTTTGGACCTCACAAAAATTGCACACCAGCAAGGCTCGTTGGTCTAGGGGTATGATTCTCGCTTTGGGTGCGAGAGGTCCCGGGTTCAAATCCCGGACGAGCCCAGCAGTTTCGCAGCGCTTTGAGAGCGAGAGGTGCCTTGTTCTAATCCCGGACGAGCCCAGCAGTTTCGCAGGAAGAGTTCAATGGCTCCTTTTTGTGGTGCACTTAGCCAAGCCAAATGGTGCAAAACTGAAGCCTTAACACCCAAAATCCAGGCTCGTCTGTCTAGGGGTATGATTCTCGCTTCGGGTGTGAGAGGTCCCGGGTTCAAATCCCGGACGAGCCCTCTCACGTTTAGTATGAGTTCAAGGCTTTTCTGGCACTTTCACCAAGTGTTGCTTACCTTTATCAACCACTTCATATCAAGCCATTTACTGCAACCAAGGTTGTCCAGCATCAAAGGCTGATGCTTTGGCCAACTGAACATTTCTGCAGGCCTGTAGATGTCATAGTGGGATTCAAACAATTTTATAGCGATCTTCAATGAATTAGCGTGGCTCTTCAGCCAAAACGCTGAGCACAGATATACTTATCGTTCTATGAAAACACAGATAGACTAAAGCACTCCTTGGCACTGTTGAATACAGGGGCACAGCATGCTGTTTACATTTAGAGCCCGCCATTGGTGTGACGCGTGTTTTTTCTGC
Source organism: Opsariichthys bidens (assembly GCA_037194245.1). Lineage (NCBI taxonomy): Eukaryota > Metazoa > Chordata > Actinopteri > Cypriniformes > Xenocyprididae > Opsariichthys > Opsariichthys bidens. Next base: position 15,151,075 of record CM074293.1, on the reverse strand, counting down.
ATTTACACGGCCAAAGCGCTCGTTGGCGCTGTTGAATACAGGGGCACAGCATAAGCGGAAGAAGACGCTTTGTTGATGCTGGAGATGCAGCATCAGTCATGATGAGTAGACAACTTCTTCTGTTGCAGCGTGACTTACACATTTTGTGGCATTCTCTTTTAAATCAATCTCGCATGGTAACAGGGATATTATAGTTACTCGGACAAAACAGATATATCAATGATGTTTTTGGATGACTGGATTTATTCATATTTCAAGACTCGCACCCACCTGCTTTGTTCAGCCACTCTGCTTTTGTACCCAGAGGGCTGTAGATGTCGTAGTGGGATTCAAACCATTTTATGTCGTTCTTCATTGAATTAGCGAGGCTCTTTTGCCGAAACGCTGAGCACAGATATACTTGTTTTTCTATGGAGTTGCTTTCAGCAAATGATCCTTGACTTTTTGCAGCACCAGCTTAGAGCTAGCTCATCAAGCACGTAGGTGGAAGGCTGATGCCTCAAGGTTCAATGTCAAGCCAACCACATAGCGTCTGTGTGGTTGTTTACATTTAGAGGCTGACATTGGTGTGAAGTGTGTTTTTCTGCATTTACACGGCCAAAGCGCTCGTTGGCGCTGTTGAATACAGGGGCACAGCATAAGCGGAAGAAGACGCTTTGTTGATGCTGGAGATGCAGCATCAGTCATGATGAGTAGACAACTTCTTCTGTTGCAGCGTGACTTACACATTTTGTGGCATTCTCTTTTAAATCAATCTCGCATGGTAACAGGGATATTATAGTTACTCGGACAAAACAGATATATCAATGATGTTTTTGGATGACTGGATTTATTCATATTTCAAAACTCGCACCCACTTGTTTTGTTTGTAATCAGCCTCAGGAGAGCGTTCGTCGTAGGTCCGGCCCAAAAGAAGCAGCCTTTACTCATTAGGCCTCTTTCACACAGTGCTTGAGTTACTTCTGCCTGAAAGGACACATGAAGGCCAGAATGATGCACTCAAAACCTGCCACAGCTATCAGAAGTCTGTCAGTGATCATGGCTATTTTGAACAAATAATTTCTCTCACAGCCAACTTAAAGATACCCCAACAAAGTCGACCCAGGAGGGACTTGAACCCACAATTCCCAGCTCCGGAGGCTGATGCCTTATCCATTAGGCCACTGGGCCTTTGTTCAGGCTGTCCAGGAGATTTTGGGTAAGTACACTTTAGTATCTTAACGGCAGGTCACTGTCTGTATTTGAGGTGAACTTTACTGAATTTTTTGGACCTCACAAAAATTGCACACCAGCAAGGCTCGTCTGTCTAGGGGTATGATTCTCGCTTCGGGTGTGAGAGGTCCCGGGTTCAAATCCCGGACGAGCCCTCTCACGTTTAGTATGAGTTCAAGGCTTTTTCTGGCACTTTCACCAAGTGTTGCTTACCTTTATCAACCACTTTATATATCAAGCCATTTACTGCAACCAAGGTTGTCCAGCATCAAAGGCTGATGCTTTGGCCAACTGAACATTTCTGCAGGCCTGTAGATGTCATAGTGGGATTCAAACAATTTTATAGCGATCTTCAATGAATTAGCGTGGCTCTTCAGCCAAAACGCTGAGCACAGATATACTTATCGTTCTATGAAAACACAGATAGACTAAAGCACTCCTTGGCACTGTTGAATACAGGGGCACAGCATGCTGTTTACATTTAGAGCCCGCCATTGGTGTGACGCGTGTTTTTCTGCATTTACACGGCCAAAGCGCTCGTTGGCGCTGTTGAATACAGGGGCACAGCATAAGCGGAAGAAGACGCTTTGTTGATGCTGGAGATGCAGCATCAGTCATGATGAGTAGACAACTTCTTCTGTTGCAGCGTGACTTACACATTTTGTGGCATTCTCTTTTAAATCAATCTCGCATGGTAACAGGGATATTATAGTTACTCGGACAAAACAGATATATCAATGATGTTTTTGGATGACTGGATTTATTCATATTTCAAGACTCGCACCCATCTGCTTTGTTTCAGCCACTCTGCTTTTGTACCCAGAGGGCTGTAGATGTCGTAGTGGGATTCAAACCATTTTATGTCGTTCTTCATTGAATTAGCGAGGCTCTTTTGCCGAAACGCTGAGCACAGATATACTTGTTTTTCTATGGAGTTGCTTTCAGCAAATGATCCTTGACTTTTTGCAGCACCAGCTTAGAGCTAGCTCATCAAGCACGTAGGTGGAAGGCTGATGCCTCAAGGTTCAATGTCAAGCCAACCACATAGCGTCTGTGTGGTTGTTTACATTTAGAGGCTGACATTGGTGTGAAGTGTGTTTTTCTGCATTTACACGGCCAAAGCGCTCGTTGGCGCTGTTGAATACAGGGGCACAGCATAAGCGGAAGAAGACGCTTTGTTGATGCTGGAGATGCAGCATCAGTCATGATGAGTAGACAACTTCTTCTGTTGCAGCGTGACTTACACATTTTGTGGCATTCTCTTTTAAATCAATCTCGCATGGTAACAGGGATATTATAGTTACTCGGACAAAACAGATATATCAATGATGTTTTTGGATGACTGGATTTATTCATATTTCAAAACTCGCACCCACTTGTTTTGTTTGTAATCAGCCTCAGGAGAGCGTTCGTCGTAGGTCCGGCCCAAAAGAAGCAGCCTTTACTCATTAGGCCTCTTTCACACAGTGCTTGAGTTACTTCTGCCTGAAAGGACACATGAAGGCCAGAATGATGCACTCAAAACCTGCCACAGCTATCAGAAGTCTGTCAGTGATCATGGCTATTTTGAACAAATAATTTCTCTCACAGCCAACTTAAAGATACCCCAACAAAGTCAACCCAGGAGGGACTTGAACCCACAATTCCCAGCTCCGGAGGCTGATGCCTTATCCATTAGGCCACTGGGCCTTTGTTCAGGCTGTCCAGGAGATTTTGGGTAAGTACACTTTAGTATCTTAACGGCAGGTCACTGTCTGTATTTGAGGTGAACTTTACTGAATTTTTTGGACCTCACAAAAATTGCACACCAGCAAGGCTCGTTGGTCTAGGGGTATGATTCTCGCTTTGGGTGCGAGAGGTCCCGGGTTCAAATCCCGGACGAGCCCTCTCACGTTTAGTATGAGTTCAAGGCTTTTCTGGCACTTTCACCAAGTGTTGCTTACCTTTATCAACCACTTCATATCAAGCCATTTACTGCAACCAAGGTTGTCCAGCATCAAAGGCTGATGCTTTGGCCAACTGAACATTTCTGCAGGCCTGTAGATGTCATAGTGGGATTCAAAACAATTTTATAGCGATCTTCAATGAATTAGCGTGGCTCTTCAGCCAAAACGCTGAGCACAGATATACTTATCGTTCTATGAAAACACAGATAGACTAAAGCACTCCTTGGCACTGTTGAATACAGGGGCACAGCATGCTGTTTACATTTAGAGCCCGCCATTGGTGTGACGCGTGTTTTTTCTGCATTTACACGGCCAAAGCGCTCGTTGGCGCTGTTGAATACAGGGGCACAGCATAAGCGGAAGAAGACGCTTTGTTGATGCTGGAGATGCAGCATCAGTCATGATGAGTAGACAACTTCTTCTGTTGCAGCGTGACTTACACATTTTGTGGCATTCTCTTTTAAATCAATCTCGCATGGTAACAGGGATATTATAGTTACTCGGACAAAACAGATATATCAATGATGTTTTTGGATGACTGGATTTATTCATATTTCAAGACTCGCACCCACCTGCTTTGTTCAGCCACTCTGCTTTTGTACCCAGAGGGCTGTAGATGTCGTAGTGGGATTCAAACCATTTTATGTCGTTCTTCATTGAATTAGCGAGGCTTTTTGCCGAAACGCTGAGCACAGATATACTTGTTTTTCTATGGAGTTGCTTTCAGCAAATGATCCTTGACTTTTTGCAGCACCAGCTTAGAGCTAGCTCATCAAGCACGTAGGTGGAAGGCTGATGCCTCAAGGTTCAATGTCAAGCCAACCACATAGCGTCTGTGTGGTTGTTTACATTTAGAGGCTGACATTGGTGTGAAGTGTGTTTTTCTGCATTTACACGGCCAAAGCGCTCGTTGGCGCTGTTGAATACAGGGGCACAGCATAAGCGGAAGAAGACGCTTTGTTGATGCTGGAGATGCAGCATCAGTCATGATGAGTAGACAACTTCTTCTGTTGCAGCGTGACTTACACATTTTGTGGCATTCTCTTTTAAATCAATCTCGCATGGTAACAGGGATATTATAGTTACTCGGACAAAACAGATATATCAATGATGTTTTTGGATGACTGGATTTATTCATATTTCAAAACTCGCACCCACTTGTTTTGTTTGTAATCAGCCTCAGGAGAGCGTTCGTCGTAGGTCCGGCCCAAAAGAAGCAGCCTTTACTCATTAGGCCTCTTTCACACAGTGCTTGAGTTACTTCTGCCTGAAAGGACACATGAAGGCCAGAATGATGCACTCAAAACCTGCCACAGCTATCAGAAGTCTGTCAGTGATCATGGCTATTTTGAACAAATAATTTCTCTCACAGCCAACTTAAAGATACCCCAACAAAGTCGACCCAGGAGGGACTTGAACCCACAATTCCCAGCTCCGGAGGCTGATGCCTTATCCATTAGGCCACTGGGCCTTTGTTCAGGCTGTCCAGGAGATTTTGGGTAAGTACACTTTAGTATCTTAACGGCAGGTCACTGTCTGTATTTGAGGTGAACTTTACTGAATTTTTTGGACCTCACAAAAATTGCACACCAGCCAGGCTCGTTGGTCTAGGGGTATGATTCTCGCTTTGGGTGCGAGAGGTCCCGGTTCAAATCCCGGACGAGCCCTCTCACGTTTAGTATGAGTTCAAGGCTTTTCTGGCACTTTCACCAAGTGTTGCTTACCTTTATCAACCACTTCATATCAAGCCATTTACTGCAACCAAGGTTGTCCAGCATCAAAGGCTGATGCTTTGGCCAACTGAACATTTCTGCAGGCCTGTAGATGTCATAGTGGGATTCAAACAATTTTATAGCGATCTTCAATGAATTAGCGTGGCTCTTCAGCCAAAACGCTGAGCACAGATATACTTATCGTTCTATGAAAACACAGATAGACTAAAGCACTCCTTGGCACTGTTGAATACAGGGGCACAGCATGCTGTTTACATTTAGAGCCCGCCATTGGTGTGACGCGTGTTTTTCTGCATTTACACGGCCAAAGCGCTCGTTGGCGCTGTTGAATACAGGGGCACAGCATAAGCGGAAGAAGACGCTTTGTTGATGCTGGAGATGCAGCATCAGTCATGATGAGTAGACAACTTCTTCTGTTGCAGCGTGACTTACACATTTTGTGGCATTCTCTTTTAAATCAATCTCGCATGGTAACAGGGATATTATAGTTACTCGGACAAAACAGATATATCAATGATGTTTTTGGATGACTGGATTTATTCATATTTCAAGACTCGCACCCACCTGCTTTGTTCAGCCACTCTGCTTTTGTACCCAGAGGGCTGTAGATGTCGTAGTGGGATTCAAACCATTTTATGTCGTTCTTCATTGAATTAGCGAGGCTTTTTTTGCCGAAACGCTGAGCACAGATATACTTGTTTTTCTATGGAGTTGCTTTCAGCAAATGATCCTTGACTTTTTGCAGCACCAGCTTAGAGCTAGCTCATCAAGCACGTAGGTGGAAGGCTGATGCCTCAAGGTTCAATGTCAAGCCAACCACATAGCGTCTGTGTGGTTGTTTACATTTAGAGGCTGACATTGGTGTGAAGTGTGTGTTTTTCTGCATTTACACGGCCAAAGCGCTCGTTGGCGCTGTTGAATACAGGGGCACAGCATAAGCGGAAGAAGACGCTTTGTTGATGCTGGAGATGCAGCATCAGTCATGATGAGTAGACAACTTCTTCTGTTGCAGCGTGACTTACACATTTTGTGGCATTCTCTTTTAAATCAATCTCGCATGGTAACAGGGATATTATAGTTACTCGGACAAAACAGATATATCAATGATGTTTTTGGATGACTGGATTTATTCATATTTCAAAACTCGCACCCACTTGTTTTGTTTGTAATCAGCCTCAGGAGAGCGTTCGTCGTAGGTCCGGCCCAAAAGAAGCAGCCTTTACTCATTAGGCCTCTTTCACACAGTGCTTGAGTTACTTCTGCCTGAAAGGACACATGAAGGCCAGAATGATGCACTCAAAACCTGCCACAGCTATCAGAAGTCTGTCAGTGATCATGGCTATTTTGAACAAATAATTTCTCTCACAGCCAACTTAAAGATACCCCAACAAAGTCGACCCAGGAGGGACTTGAACCCACAATTCCCAGCTCCGGAGGCTGATGCCTTATCCATTAGGCCACTGGGCCTTTGTTCAGGCTGTCCAGGAGATTTTGGGTAAGTACACTTTAGTATCTTAACGGCAGGTCACTGTCTGTATTTGAGGTGAACTTTACTGAATTTTTTGGACCTCACAAAAATTGCACACCAGCAAGGCTCGTTGGTCTAGGGGTATGATTCTCGCTTTGGGTGCGAGAGGTCCCGGGTTCAAATCCCGGACGAGCCCAGCAGTTTCGCAGCGCTTTGAGAGCGAGAGGTGCCTTGTTCTAATCCCGGACAAGCCCAGCAGTTTCGCAGGAAGAGTTCAATGACTCCTTTTTGTGGTGCACTTAGCCAAGCCAAGTGGTGGAAAACTGAAGCCTTAACATCTAAAATCCGGGTTCGTTGGTCTAGGGGTATGATTCTCGCTTCGGGTGTGAGAGGTCCCGGGTTCAAATCCCGGACGAGCCCTCTCACGTTTGGTATGAATTCAAGGCTTTACTGGCACTTTCACCAAGTGTTGCTTACCTTTATCAACCACTTCATATCAAGCCATTTACTGCAACCAAGGTTGTCCAGCATCAAAGGCTGATGCTTTGGCCAACTGAACATTTCTGCAGGCCTGTATATGTCATAGTGGGATTCAAACAATTTTATAGCGATCTTCAATGAATTAGCGTGGCTCTTCAGCCAAAACGCTGAGCACAGATATACTTATCGTTCTATGAAAACACAGATAGACTAAAGCACTCCTTGGCACTGTTGAATACAGGGGCACAGCATGCTGTTTACATTTAGAGCCCGCCATTGGTGTGACGCGTGTTTTTCTGCATTTACACGGCCAAAGCGCTCGTTGGCGCTGTTGAATACAGGGGCACAGCATAAGCGGAAGAAGACGCTTTGTTGATGCTGGAGATGCAGCATCAGTCATGATGAGTAGACAACTTCTTCTGTTGCAGCGTGACTTACACATTTTGTGGCATTCTCTTTTAAATCAATCTCGCATGGTAACAGGGATATTATAGTTACTCGGACAAAACAGATATATCAATGATGTTTTTGGATGACTGGATTTATTCATATTTCAAGACTTGCACCCACCTGCTTTGTTCAGCCACTCTGCTTTTGTACCCAGAGGGCTGTAGATGTCGTAGTGGGATTCAAACCATTTTATGTCGTTCTTCATTGAATTAGCGAGGCTCTTTTGCCGAAACGCTGAGCACAGATATACTTGTTTTTCTATGGAGTTGCTTTCAGCAAATGATCCTTGACTTTTTGCAGCACCAGCTTAGAGCTAGCTCATCAAGCACGTAGGTGGAAGGCTGATGCCTCAAGGTTCAATGTCAAGCCAACCACATAGCGTCTGTGTGGTTGTTTACATTTAGAGGCTGACATTGGTGTGAAGTGTGTTTTTCTGCATTTACACGGCCAAAGCGCTCGTTGGCGCTGTTGAATACAGGGGCACAGCATAAGCGGAAGAAGACGCTTTGTTGATGCTGGAGATGCAGCATCAGTCATGATGAGTAGACAACTTCTTCTGTTGCAGCGTGACTTACACATTTTGTGGCATTCTCTTTTAAATCAATCTCGCATGGTAACAGGGATATTATAGTTACTCGGACAAAACAGACATATCAATGATGTTTTTGGATGACTGGATTTATTCATATTTCAAGACTCGCACCCACCTGCTTTGTTCAGCCACTCTGCTTTTGTACCCAGAGGGCTGTAGATGTCGTAGTGGGATTCAAACCATTTTATGTCGTTCTTCATTGAATTAGCGAGGCTCTTTTGCCGAAACGCTGAGCACAGATATACTTGTTTTTCTATGGAGTTGCTTTCAGCAAATGATCCTTGACTTTTTGCAGCACCAGCTTAGAGCTAGCTCATCAAGCACGTAGGTGGAAGGCTGATGCCTCAAGGTTCAATGTCAAGCCAACCACATAGCGTCTGTGTGGTTGTTTACATTTAGAGGCTGACATTGGTGTGAAGTGTGTTTTTCTGCATTTACACGGCCAAAGCGCTCGTTGGCGCTGTTGAATACAGGGGCACAGCATAAGCGGAAGAAGACGCTTTGTTGATGCTGGAGATGCAGCATCAGTCATGATGAGTAGACAACTTCTTCTGTTGCAGCGTGACTTACACATTTTGTGGCATTCTCTTTTAAATCAATCTCGCATGGTAACAGGGATATTATAGTTACTCGGGACAAAACAGATATATCAATGATGTTTTTGGATGACTGGATTTATTCATATTTCAAGACTCGCACCCACCTGCTTTGTTCAGCCACTCTGCTTTTGTACCCAGAGGGCTGTAGATGTCGTAGTGGGATTCAAACCATTTTATGTCGTTCTTCATTGAATTAGCGAGGCTCTTTTGCCGAAACGCTGAGCACAGATATACTTGTTTTTCTATGGAGTTGCTTTCAGCAAATGATCCTTGACTTTTTGCAGCACCAGCTTAGAGCTAGCTCATCAAGCACGTAGGTGGAAGGCTGATGCCTCAAGGTTCAATGTCAAGCCAACCACATAGCGTCTGTGTGGTTGTTTACATTTAGAGGCTGACATTGGTGTGAAGTGTGTTTTTCTGCATTTACACGGCCAAAGCGCTCGTTGGCGCTGTTGAATACAGGGGCACAGCATAAGCGGAAGAAGACGCTTTGTTGATGCTGGAGATGCAGCATCAGTCATGATGAGTAGACAACTTCTTCTGTTGCAGCGTGACTTACACATTTTGTGGCATTCTCTTTTAAATCAATCTCGCATGGTAACAGGGATATTATAGTTACTCGGACAAAACAGATATATCAATGATGTTTTTGGATGACTGGATTTATTCATATTTCAAAACTCGCACCCACTTGTTTTGTTTGTAATCAGCCTCAGGAGAGCGTTCGTCGTAGGTCCGGCCCAAAAGAAGCAGCCTTTACTCATTACGCCTCTTTCACACAGTGCTTGAGTTACTTCTGCCTGAAAGGACACATGAAGGCCAGAATGATGCACTCAAAACCTGCCACAGCTATCAGAAGTCTGTCAGTGATCATGGCTATTTTGAACAAATAATTTCTCTCACAGCCAACTTAAAGATACCCCAACAAAGTCGACCCAGGAGGGACTTGAACCCACAATTCCCAGCTCCGGAGGCTGATGCCTTATCCATTAGGCCACTGGGCCTTTGTTCAGCCTGTCCAGGAGATTTTGGGTAAGTACACTTTAGTATGTTAACGGCAGGTCACTGTCTGTATTTGAGGTGAACTTTACTGAATTTTTTGGACCTCACAAAAATTGCACACCAGCAAGGCTCGTTGGTCTAGGGGTATGATTCTCGCTTTGGGTGCGAGAGGTCCCGGGTTCAAATCCCGGACGAGCCCAGCAGTTTCGCAGCGCTTTGAGAGCGAGAGGTGCCTTGTTCTAATCCCGGACGAGCCCAGCAGTTTCGCAGGAAGAGTTCAATGGCTCCTTTTTGTGGTGCACTTAGCCAAGCCAAATGGTGCAAAACTGAAGCCTTAACACCCAAAATCCAGGCTCGTTGGTCTAGGGGTATGATTCTCGCTTCGGGTGTGAGAGGTCCTGGTTCAAATCCCGGACGAGCCCTCTCACGTTTAGTATGAATTCAAGGCTTTTCTGGCACTTTCACCAAGTGTTGCTTACCTTTATCAACCACTTCATATCAAGCCATTTACTGCAACCAAGGTTGTCCAGCATCAAAGGCTGATGCTTTGGCCAACTGAACATTTCTGCAGGCCTGTAGATGTCATAGTGGGATTCAAACAATTTTATAGCGATCTTCAATGAATTAGCGTGGCTCTTCAGCCAAAACGCTGAGCACAGATATACTTATCGTTCTATGAAAACACAGATAGACTAAAGCACTCCTTGGCACTGTTGAATACAGGGGCACAGCATGCTGTTTACATTTAGAGCCCGCCATTGGTGTGACGCGTGTTTTTCTGCATTTACACGGCCAAAGCGCTCGTTGGCGCTGTTGAATACAGGGGCACAGCATAAGCGGAAGAAGACGCTTTGTTGATGCTGGAGATGCAGCATCAGTCATGATGAGTAGACAACTTCTTCTGTTGCAGCGTGACTTACACATTTTGTGGCATTCTCTTTTAAATCAATCTCGCATGGTAACAGGGATATTATAGTTACTCGGACAAAACAGATATATCAATGATGTTTTTGGATGACTGGATTTATTCATATTTCAAGACTCGCACCCACCTGCTTTGTTCAGCCACTCTGCTTTTGTACCCAGAGGGCTGTAGATGTCGTAGTGGGATTCAAACCATTTTATGTCGTTCTTCATTGAATTAGCGAGGCTCTTTTGCCGAAACGCTGAGCACAGATATACTTGTTTTTCTATGGAGTTGCTTTCAGCAAATGATCCTTGACTTTTTGCAGCACCAGCTTAGAGCTAGCTCATCAAGCACGTAGGTGGAAGGCTGATGCCTCAAGGTTCAATGTCAAGCCAACCACATAGCGTCTGTGTGGTTGTTTACATTTAGAGGCTGACATTGGTGTGAAGTGTGTTTTTCTGCATTTACACGGCCAAAGCGCTCGTTGGCGCTGTTGAATACAGGGGCACAGCATAAGCGGAAGAAGACGCTTTGTTGATGCTGGAGATGCAGCATCAGTCATGATGAGTAGACAACTTCTTCTGTTGCAGCGTGACTTACACATTTTGTGGCATTCTCTTTTAAATCAATCTCGCATGGTAACAGGGATATTATAGTTACTCGGACAAAACAGATATATCAATGATGTTTTTGGATGACTGGATTTATTCATATTTCAAGACTCGCACCCACCTGCTTTGTTCAGCCACTCTGCTTTTGTACCCAGAGGGCTGTAGATGTCGTAGTGGGATTCAAACCATTTTATGTCGTTCTTCATTGAATTAGCGAGGCTCTTTTGCCGAAACGCTGAGCACAGATATACTTGTTTTTCTATGGAGTTGCTTTCAGCAAATGATCCTTGACTTTTTGCAGCACCAGCTTAGAGCTAGCTCATCAAGCACGTAGGTGGAAGGCTGATGCCTCAAGGTTCAATGTCAAGCCAACCACATAGCGTCTGTGTGGTTGTTTACATTTAGAGGCTGACATTGGTTTGAAGTGTGTTTTTCTGCATTTACACGGCCAAAGCGCTCGTTGGCGCTGTTGAATACAGGGGCACAGCATAAGCGGAAGAAGACGCTTTGTTGATGCTGGAGATGCAGCATCAGTCATGATGAGTAGACAACTTCTTCTGTTGCAGCGTGACTTACACATTTTGTGGCATTCTCTTTTAAATCAATCTCGCATGGTAACAGGGATATTATAGTTACTCGGACAAAACAGATATATCAATGATGTTTTTGGATGACTGGATTTATTCATATTTCAAAACTCGCACCCACTTGTTTTGTTTGTAATCAGCCTCAGGAGAGCGTTCGTCGTAGGTCCGGCCCAAAAGAAGCAGCCTTTACTCATTAGGCCTCTTTCACACAGTGCTTGAGTTACTTCTGCCTGAAAGGACACATGAAGGCCAGAATGATGCACTCAAAACCTGCCACAGCTATCAGAAGTCTGTCAGTGATCATGGCTATTTTGAACAAATAATTTCTCTCACAGCCAACTTAAAGATACCCCAACAAAGTCGACCCAGGAGGGACTTGAACCCACAATTCCCAGCTCCGGAGGCTGATGCCTTATCCATTAGGCCACTGGGCCTTTGTTCAGGCTGTCCAGGAGATTTTGGGTAAGTACACTTTAGTATCTTAACGGCAGGTCACTGTCTGTATTTGAGGTGAACTTTACTGAATTTTTTGGACCTCACAAAAATTGCACACCAGCAAGGCTCGTTGGTCTAGGGGTATGATTCTCGCTTTGGGTGCGAGAGGTCCCGGGTTCAAATCCCGGACGAGCCCAGCAGTTTCGCAGCGCTTTGAGAGCGAGAGGTGCCTTGTTCTAATCCCGGACGAGCCCAGCAGTTTCGCAGGAAGAGTTCAATGGCTCCTTTTTGTGGTGCACTTAGCCAAGCCAAATGGTGCAAAACTGAAGCCTTAACACCCAAAATCCAGGCTCGTTGGTCTAGGGGTATGATTCTCGCTTCGGGTGTGAGAGGTCCCGGGTTCAAATCCCGGACGAGCCCTCTCACGTTTAGTATGAGTTCAAGGCTTTTCTGGCACTTTCACCAAGTGTTGCTTACCTTTATCAACCACTTCATATCAAGCCATTTACTGCAACCAAGGTTGTCCAGCATCAAAGGCTGATGCTTTGGCCAACTGAACATTTCTGCAGGCCTGTAGATGTCATAGTGGGATTCAAACAATTTTATAGCGATCTTCAATGAATTAGCGTGGCTCTTCAGCCAAAACGCTGAGCACAGATATACTTATCGTTCTATGAAAACACAGATAGACTAAAGCACTCCTTGGCACTGTTGAATACAGGGGCACAGCATGCTGTTTATATTTAGAGCCCGCCATTGGTGTGACGCGTGTTTTTCTGCATTTACACGGCCAAAGCGCTCGTTGGCGCTGTTGAATACAGGGGCACAGCATAAGCGGAAGAAGACGCTTTGTTGATGCTGGAGATGCAGCATCAGTCATGATGAGTAGACAACTTCTTCTGTTGCAGCGTGACTTACACATTTTGTGGCATTCTCTTTTAAATCAATCTCGCATGGTAACAGGGATATTATAGTTACTCGGACAAAACAGATATATCAATGATGTTTTTGGATGACTGGATTTATTCATATTTCAAGACTCGCACCCACCTGCTTTGTTCAGCCACTCTGCTTTTGTACCCAGAGGGCTGTAGATGTCGTAGTGGGATTCAAACCATTTTATGTCGTTCTTCATTGAATTAGCGAGGCTCTTTTGCCGAAACGCTGAGCACAGATATACTTGTTTTTCTATGGAGTTGCTTTCAGCAAATGATCCTTGACTTTTTGCAGCACCAGCTTAGAGCTAGCTCATCAAGCACGTAGGTGGAAGGCTGATGCCTCAAGGTTCAATGTCAAGCCAACCACATAGCGTCTGTGTGGTTGTTTACATTTAGAGGCTGACATTGGTGTGAAGTGTGTTTTTCTGCATTTACACGGCCAAAGCGCTCGTTGGCGCTGTTGAATACAGGGGCACAGCATAAGCGGAAGAAGACGCTTTGTTGATGCTGGAGATGCAGCATCAGTCATGATGAGTAGACAACTTCTTCTGTTGCAGCGTGACTTACACATTTTGTGGCATTCTCTTTTAAATCAATCTCGCATGGTAACAGGGATATTATAGTTACTCGGACAAAACAGATATATCAATGATGTTTTTGGATGACTGGATTTATTCATATTTCAAGACTCGCACCCACCTGCTTTGTTCAGCCACTCTGCTTTTGTACCCAGAGGGCTGTAGATGTCGTAGTGGGATTCAAACCATTTTATGTCGTTCTTCATTGAATTAGCGAGGCTCTTTTGCCGAAACGCTGAGCACAGATATACTTGTTTTTCTATGGAGTTGCTTTCAGCAAATGATCCTTGACTTTTTGCAGCACCAGCTTAGAGCTAGCTCATCAAGCACGTAGGTGGAAGGCTGATGCCTCAAGGTTCAATGTCAAGCCAACCACATAGCGTCTGTGTGGTTGTTTACATTTAGAGGCTGACATTGGTGTGAAGTGTGTTTTTCTGCATTTACACGGCCAAAGCGCTCGTTGGCGCTGTTGAATACAGGGGCACAGCATAAGCGGAAGAAGACGCTTTGTTGATGCTGGAGATGCAGCATCAGTCATGATGAGTAGACAACTTCTTCTGTTGCAGCGTGACTTACACATTTTGTGGCATTCTCTTTTAAATCAATCTCGCATGGTAACAGGGATATTATAGTTACTCGGACAAAACAGATATATCAATGATGTTTTTGGATGACTGGATTTATTCATATTTCAAAACTCGCACCCACTTGTTTTGTTTGTAATCAGCCTCAGGAGAGCGTTCGTCGTAGGTCCGGCCCAAAAGAAGCAGCCTTTACTCATTAGGCCTCTTTCACACAGTGCTTGAGTTACTTCTGCCTGAAAGGACACATGAAGGCCAGAATGATGCACTCAAAACCTGCCACAGCTATCAGAAGTCTGTCAGTGATCATGGCTATTTTGAACAAATAATTTCTCTCACAGCCAACTTAAAGATACCCCAACAAAGTCGACCCAGGAGGGACTTGAACCCACAATTCCCAGCTCCGGAGGCTGATGCCTTATCCATTAGGCCACTGGGCCTTTGTTCAGGCTGTCCAGGAGATTTTGGGTAAGTACACTTTAGTATCTTAACGGCAGGTCACTGTCTGTATTTGAGGTGAACTTTACTGAATTTTTTGGACCTCACAAAAATTGCACACCAGCAAGGCTCGTTGGTCTAGGGGTATGATTCTCGCTTTGGGTGCGAGAGGTCCCGGGTTCAAATCCCGGACGAGCCCAGCAGTTTCGCAGCGCTTTGAGAGCGAGAGGTGCCTTGTTCTAATCCCGGACGAGCCCAGCAGTTTCGCAGGAAGAGTTCAATGGCTCCTTTTTGTGGTGCACTTAGCCAAGCCAAATGGTGCAAAACTGAAGCCTTAACACCCAAAATCCAGGCTCGTTGGTCTAGGGGTATGATTCTCGCTTCGGGTGTGAGAGGTCCCGGGTTCAAATCCCGGACGAGCCCTCTCACGTTTAGTATGAATTCAAGGCTTTTCTGGCACTTTCACCAAGTGTTGCTTACCTTTATCAACCACTTCATATCAAGCCATTTACTGCAACCAAGGTTGTCCAGCATCAAAGGCTGATGCTTTGGCCAACTGAACATTTCTGCAGGCCTGTAGATGTCATAGTGGGATTCAAACAATTTTATAGCGATCTTCAATGAATTAGCGTGGCTCTTCAGCCAAAACGCTGAGCACAGATATACTTATCGTTCTATGAAAACACAGATAGACTAAAGCACTCCTTGGCAATGTTGAATACAGGGGCACAGCATGCTGTTTACATTTAGAGCCCGCCATTGGTGTGACGCGTGTTTTTCTGCATTTACACGGCCAAAGCGCTCGTTGGCGCTGTTGAATACAGGGGCACAGCATAAGCGGAAGAAGACGCTTTGTTGATGCTGGAGATGCAGCATCAGTCATGATGAGTAGACAACTTCTTCTGTTGCAGCGTGACTTACACATTTTGTGGCATTCTCTTTTAAATCAATCTCGCATGGTAACAGGGATATTATAGTTACTCGGACAAAACAGATATATCAATGATGTTTTTGGATGACTGGATTTATTCATATTTCAAGACTCGCACCCACCTGCTTTGTTCAGCCACTCTGCTTTTGTACCCAGAGGGCTGTAGATGTCGTAGTGGGATTCAAACCATTTTATGTCGTTCTTCATTGAATTAGCGAGGCTCTTTTGCCGAAACGCTGAGCACAGATATACTTGTTTTTCTATGGAGTTGCTTTCAGCAAATGATCCTTGACTTTTTGCAGCACCAGCTTAGAGCTAGCTCATCAAGCACGTAGGTGGAAGGCTGATGCCTCAAGGTTCAATGTCAAGCCAACCACATAGCGTCTGTGTGGTTGTTTACATTTAGAGGCTGACATTGGTGTGAAGTGTGTTTTTCTGCATTTACACGGCCAAAGCGCTCGTTGGCGCTGTTGAATACAGGGGCACAGCATAAGCGGAAGAAGACGCTTTGTTGATGCTGGAGATGCAGCATCAGTCATGATGAGTAGACAACTTCTTCTGTTGCAGCGTGACTTACACATTTTGTGGCATTCTCTTTTAAATCAGTCTCTCATGGTAACAGGGATATTATAGTTACTCGGACAAAACAGATATATCAATGATGTTTTTGGATGACTGGATTTATTCATATTTCAAGACTCGCACCCACCTGCTTTGTTCAGCCACTCTGCTTTTGTACCCAGAGGGCTGTAGATGTCGTAGTGGGATTCAAACCATTTTATGTCGTTCTTCATTGAATTAGCGAGGCTCTTTTGCCGAAACGCTGAGCACAGATATACTTGTTTTTCTATGGAGTTGCTTTCAGCAAATGATCCTTGACTTTTTGCAGCACCAGCTTAGAGCTAGCTCATCAAGCACGTAGGTGGAAGGCTGATGCCTCAAGGTTCAATGTCAAGCCAACCACATAGCGTCTGTGTGGTTGTTTACATTTAGAGGCTGACATTGGTGTGAAGTGTGTTTTTCTGCATTTACACGGCCAAAGCGCTCGTTGGCGCTGTTGAATACAGGGGCACAGCATAAGCGGAAGAAGACGCTTTGTTGATGCTGGAGATGCAGCATCAGTCATGATGAGTAGACAACTTCTTCTGTTGCAGCGTGACTTACACATTTTGTGGCATTCTCTTTTAAATCAATCTCGCATGGTAACAGGGATATTATAGTTACTCGGACAAAACAGATATATCAATGATGTTTTTGGATGACTGGATTTATTCATATTTCAAAACTCGCACCCACTTGTTTTGTTTGTAATCAGCCTCAGGAGAGCGTTCGTCGTAGGTCCGGCCCAAAAGAAGCAGCCTTTACTCATTAGGCCTCTTTCACACAGTGCTTGAGTTACTTCTGCCTGAAAGGACACATGAAGGCCAGAATGATGCACTCAAAACCTGCCACAGCTATCAGAAGTCTGTCAGTGATCATGGCTATTTTGAACAAATAATTTCTCTCACAGCCAACTTAAAGATACCCCAACAAAGTCGACCCAGGAGGGACTTGAACCCACAATTCCCAGCTCCGGAGGCTGATGCCTTATCCATTAGGCCAATGGGCCTTTGTTCAGCCTGTCCAGGAGATTTTGGGTAAGTACACTTTAGTATCTTAACGGCAGGTCACTGTCTGTATTTGAGGTGAACTTTACTGAATTTTTTGGACCTCACAAAAATTGCACACCAGCAAGGCTCGTTGGTCTAGGGGTATGATTCTCGCTTTGGGTGCGAGAGGTCCCGGGTTCAAATCCCGGACGAGCCCAGCAGTTTCGCAGCGCTTTGAGAGCGAGAGGTGCCTTGTTCTAATCCCGGACGAGCCCAGCAGTTTCGCAGGAAGAGTTCAATGGCTCCTTTTTGTGGTGCACTTAGCCAAGCCAAATGGTGCAAAACTGAAGCCTTAACACCCAAAATCCAGGCTCGTTGGTCTAGGGGTATGATTCTCGCTTCGGGTGTGAGAGGTCCCGGGTTCAAATCCCGGACGAGCCCTCTCACGTTTAGTATGAATTCAAGGCTTTTCTGGCACTTTCACCAAGTGTTGCTTACCTTTATCAACCACTTCATATCAAGCCATTTACTGCAACCAAGGTTGTCCAGCATCAAAGGCTGATGCTTTGGCCAACTGAACATTTCTGCAGGCCTGTAGATGTCATAGTGGGATTCAAACAATTTTATAGCGATCTTCAATGAATTAGCGTGGCTCTTCAGCCAAAACGCTGAGCACAGATATACTTATCGTTCTATGAAAACACAGATAGACTAAAGCACTCCTTGGCAATGTTGAATACAGGGGCACAGCATGCTGTTTACATTTAGAGCCCGCCATTGGTGTGACGCGTGTTTTTCTGCATTTACACGGCCAAAGCGCTCGTTGGCGCTGTTGAATACAGGGGCACAGCATAAGCGGAAGAAGACGCTTTGTTGATGCTGGAGATGCAGCATCAGTCATGATGAGTAGACAACTTCTTCTGTTGCAGCGTGACTTACACATTTTGTGGCATTCTCTTTTAAATCAATCTCGCATGGTAACAGGGATATTATAGTTACTCGGACAAAACAGATATATCAATGATGTTTTTGGATGACTGGATTTATTCATATTTCAAGACTCGCACCC
Organism: Opsariichthys bidens; assembly: GCA_037194245.1. Taxonomy (NCBI): domain Eukaryota; kingdom Metazoa; phylum Chordata; class Actinopteri; order Cypriniformes; family Xenocyprididae; genus Opsariichthys; species Opsariichthys bidens. Next base: position 15,132,929 of record CM074293.1, on the reverse strand, counting down.
ACCTGCTTTGTTCAGCCACTCTGCTTTTGTACCCAGAGGGCTGTAGATGTCGTAGTGGGATTCAAACCATTTTATGTCGTTCTTCATTGAATTAGCGAGACTCTTTTGCCGAAACGCTGAGCACAGATATACTTGTTTTTCTATGGAGTTGCTTTCAGCAAATGATCCTTGACTTTTTGCAGCACCAGCTTAGAGCTAGCTCATCAAGCACGTAGGTGGAAGGCTGATGCCTCAAGGTTCAATGTCAAGCCAACCACATAGCGTCTGTGTGGTTGTTTACATTTAGAGGCTGACATTGGTGTGAAGTGTGTTTTTCTGCATTTACACGGCCAAAGCGCTCGTTGGCGCTGTTGAATACAGGGGCACAGCATAAGCGGAAGAAGACGCTTTGTTGATGCTGGAGATGCAGCATCAGTCATGATGAGTAGACAACTTCTTCTGTTGCAGCGTGACTTACACATTTTGTGGCATTCTCTTTTAAATCAATCTCGCATGGTAACAGGGATATTATAGTTACTCGGACAAAACAGATATATCAATGATGTTTTTGGATGACTGGATTTATTCATATTTCAAAACTCGCACCCACTTGTTTTGTTTGTAATCAGCCTCAGGAGAGCGTTCGTCGTAGGTCCGGCCCAAAAGAAGCAGCCTTTACTCATTAGGCCTCTTTCACACAGTGCTTGAGTTACTTCTGCCTGAAAGGACACATGAAGGCCAGAATGATGCACTCAAAACCTGCCACAGCTATCAGAAGTCTGTCAGTGATCATGGCTATTTTGAACAAATAATTTCTCTCACAGCCAACTTAAAGATACCCCAACAAAGTCGACCCAGGAGGGACTTGAACCCACAATTCCCAGCTCCGGAGGCTGATGCCTTATCCATTAGGCCACTGGGCCTTTGTTCAGGCTGTCCAGGAGATTTTGGGTAAGTACACTTTAGTATCTTAACGGCAGGTCACTGTCTGTATTTGAGGTGAACTTTACTGAATTTTTTGGACCTCACAAAAATTGCACACCAGCAAGGCTCGTTGGTCTAGGGGTATGATTCTCGCTTTGGGTGCGAGAGGTCCCGGGTTCAAATCCCGGACGAGCCCAGCAGTTTCGCAGCGCTTTGAGAGCGAGAGGTGCCTTGTTCTAATCCGGACGAGCCCAGCAGTTTCGCAGGAAGAGTTCAATGGCTCCTTTTTGTGGTGCACTTAGCCAAGCCAAATGGTGCAAAACTGAAGCCTTAACACCCAAAATTCAGGCTCGTTGGTCTAGGGGTATGATTCTCGCTTCGGGTGTGAGAGGTCCTGGGTTCAAATCCTGGACGAGCCCTCTCACGTTTAGTATGAATTCAAGGCTTTTCTGGCACTTTCACCAAGTGTTGCTTACCTTTATCAACCACTTCATATCAAGCCATTTACTGCAACCAAGGTTGTCCAGCATCAAAGGCTGATGCTTTGGCCAACTGAACATTTCTGCAGGCCTGTAGATGTCATAGTGGGATTCAAACAATTTTATAGCGATCTTCAATGAATTAGCGTGGCTCTTCAGCCAAAACGCTGAGCACAGATATACTTATCGTTCTATGAAAACACAGATAGACTAAAGCACTCCTTGGCACTGTTGAATACAGGGGCACAGCATGCTGTTTACATTTAGAGCCCGCCATTGGTGTGACGCGTGTTTTTCTGCATTTACACGGCCAAAGCGCTCGTTGGCGCTGTTGAATACAGGGGCACAGCATAAGCGGAAGAAGACGCTTTGTTGATGCTGGAGATGCAGCATCAGTCATGATGAGTAGACAACTTCTTCTGTTGCAGCGTGACTTACACATTTTGTGGCATTCTCTTTTAAATCAATCTCGCATGGTAACAGGGATATTATAGTTACTCGGACAAAACAGATATATCAATGATGTTTTTGGATGACTGGATTTATTCATATTTCAAGACTCGCACCCACCTGCTTTGTTCAGCCACTCTGCTTTTGTACCCAGAGGGCTGTAGATGTCGTAGTGGGATTCAAACCATTTTATGTCGTTCTTCATTGAATTAGCGAGGCTCTTTTGCCGAAACGCTGAGCACAGATATACTTGTTTTTCTATGGAGTTGCTTTCAGCAAATGATCCTTGACTTTTTGCAGCACCAGCTTAGAGCTAGCTCATCAAGCACGTAGGTGGAAGGCTGATGCCTCAAGGTTCAATGTCAAGCCAACCACATAGCGTCTGTGTGGTTGTTTACATTTAGAGGCTGACATTGGTGTGAAGTGTGTTTTTCTGCATTTACACGGCCAAAGCGCTCGTTGGCGCTGTTGAATACAGGGGCACAGCATAAGCGGAAGAAGACGCTTTGTTGATGCTGGAGATGCAGCATCAGTCATGATGAGTAGACAACTTCTTCTGTTGCAGCGTGACTTACACATTTTGTGGCATTCTCTTTTAAATCAGTCTCTCATGGTAACAGGGATATTATAGTTACTCGGACAAAACAGATATATCAATGATGTTTTTGGATGACTGGATTTATTCATATTTCAAGACTCGCACCCACCTGTTTTTTTTGTAATAAGCCTCAGCAGAGCGTTCGTCTTAGGTCCGGCCCAAAAGAAGCAGCCTTTACTCATTAGGCCTCTTACACACAGTGCTTGAGTTACTTCTGCCTGAAAGGACACATGAAGGCCAGAATGATGCACTCAAAACCTACCACAGCTATCAGAAGTCTGTCAGTGATTATGGCTATTTTGAACAAATCATTTCTCTCACAGCCAACTTAAAGATACCCCATCAAAGACGACCCAGGAGGGACTTGAACCCACAATTCCCAGCTCCGGAAGCTGATGCCTTATCCATTAGGCCACTGGGCCTTCGTTCATCCTGTCCAGGAGATTTTGAGCAAGTACACTTTAGTATTTTAACGGCAGGTCACTGTCTGTATTTGAGGTGAACTTTACTGAATTTTTTGGACCTCACAAAAATTGCACACCAGCAAGGCTCGTTGGTCTAGGGGTATGATTCTCGCTTCGGGTGTGAGAGGTCCCGGGTTCAAATCCCGGACGAGCCCTCTCACGTTTAGTATAAATTCAAGGCTTTTCTGGCACTTTCACCAAGTGTTGCTTACCTTTATCAACCACTTCATATCAAGCCATTTACTGCAACCAAGGTTGTCCAGCATCAAAGGCTGATGCTTTGGCCAACTGAACATTTCTGCAGGCCTGTAGATGTCATAGTGGGATTCAAACAATTTTATAGCGATCTTCAATGAATTAGCGTGGCTCTTCAGCCAAAACGCTGAGCACAGATATACTTATCGTTCTATTGTTTACATTTAGAGGATGACATTGGTGTGAAGTGTGTTTTTCTGCATTTACACGGCCAAAGCGCTCGTTGGCGCTGTTGAATACAGGGGCACAGCATAAGCGGAAGAAGACGCTTTGTTGATGCTGGAGATGCAGCATCAGTCATGATGAGTAGACAACTTCTTCTGTTGCAGCGTGACTAACACATTTTGTGGAATTCTCTTTTAAATCAATCTCGCATGGTAACAGGGATATTATAGTTACTCGGACAAAACAGATATATCAATGATGTTTTTGGATGACTGGATTTATTCATATTTCAAGACTCACACCCACCTGTTTTGTTTGTAATCAGCCTCAGCAGAGCGTTCGTCGTAGGTCCGGCCCAAAAGAAGCAGCCTTTACTCATTAGGCCTCTTTCACATAGTGCTTGAGTTACTTCTGCCTGAAAGGACACATGAAGGCCAGAATGATGCACTCAAAACCTGCCACAGCTATCAGAAGTCTGTCAGTGATCATGGCTATTTTGAACAAATCATTTCTCTCACAGCCAACTTAAAGATACCCCAACAAAGTCGACCCAGGAGGGACTTGAACCCACAATTCCCAGCTCCGGAGGCTGATGCCTTATCCATTAGGCCAATGGGCCTTTGTTCAGCCTGTCCAGGAGATTTTGGGTAAGTACACTTTAGTATCTTAACGGCAGGTCACTGTCTGTATTTGAGGTGAACTTTACTGAATTTTTTGGACCTCACAAAAATTGCACACCAGCAAGGCTCGTTGGTCTAGGGGTATGATTCTCGCTTTGGGTGCGAGAGGTCCCGGGTTCAAATCCCGGACAAGCCCAACAGTTTCGCAGCGCTTTGAGAGTGAGAGGTGCCTTGTTCAAATCCCGGACGAGCCCAGCAGTTTCGCAGGAAGAGTTCATTGGCTCATTTTTGTGGTGCACTTAGCCAAGCCAAGTGGTGCAAAACTGAAGCCTTAAAACCCAAAATCCAGGCTCGTTGATCTAGGGGTATGATTTTCGCTTCGGGTGTTAGAGGTCCCGGGTTCAAATCCCGGATGAGCCCTCTCACGTTTAGTATGAATTCAAGGCTTTTCTGGCACTTTCACCAAGTGTTGCTTACCTTTATCAACCACTTCATATCAAGCCATTTACTGCAACCAAGGTTGTCCAGCATCAAAGGCTGATGCTTTGGCCAACTGAACATTTCTGCAGGCCTGTAGATGTCATAGTGGGATTCAAACAATTTTATAGCGATCTTCAATGAATTAGCGTGGCTCTTCAGCCAAAACGCTGAGCACAGATATACTTATCGTTCTATGAAAACACAGATAGACTAAAGCACTCCTTGGCACTGTTGAATACAGGGGCACAGCATGCTGTTTACATTTAGAGCCCGCCATTGGTGTGACGCGTGTTTTTCTGCATTTACACGCCAAAGCGCTCATTGGTGCTGTTGAAAACAGGGGCACAGCATAAGCGGAAGAAGACGCTTTTTGTTGATGCTGGAGATGCAGCATCAGTCATGATGAGCAGACAACTTCTTCTGTTGCAGCGTGACTTACACATTTTGTGGAATTCTCTTTTAAATCAATCTCTCATGGTGAGAGAGATATTATAGTTATTCGGACAAAACAGATATATCAATGATGTTTTTGGATGACTAGATTTATTCATAGTTCATGACTCTTACCCACCTGCTTTGTTCAGCCTCTCTGCTTTTGTACCCAGAGGGCTGTAGATGTCGTAGTGGGATTCAAACCATTTTATGTCGTTCTTCATTGAATTAGCGAGGCTCTTTTGCCGAAACGCTGAGCACAGATATATTTGTTGTTCTATGGAGTTGCTTTCAGCAAATGATCCTTGACTTTTTGCAGCACCAGCTTAGAGCTAGCTCATCAAGCACGTAGGTGTAAGGCTGATGCCTCAAGTTTCAATGTCAAGCCAACCACATAGCGTCTGTGTGGTTGTTTACATTTAGAGGCTGACATTGGTGTGAAGTGTGTTTTTCTGCATTTACACGGCCAAAGCGCTCGTTGGCGCTGTTGAATACAGGGGCACAGCATAAGCGGAAGAAGACGCTTTGTTGATGCTGGAGATGCAGCATCAGTCATGATGAGTAGACAACTTCTTCTGTTGCAGCGTGACTTACACATTTTGTGGCATTCTCTTTTAAATCAATCTCGCATGGTAACAGGGATATTATAGTTACTCGGTCAAAACAGATATATCAATGATGTTTTTGGATGACTGGATTTATTCATATTTCAAGACTCGCACCCACCTGTTTTGTTTGTAATCAGCGTCAGTAGAGCATTCGTCGTAGGTCCGGCCCAAAAGAAGCAGCCTTTACTCATTAGGCCTCTTTCACACAGTGCTTGAGTTACTTCAGCCTGAAAGGACACATGAAAGCCAGAATGATGCACTCAAAACCTGCCACAGCTATCAGAAGTCTGTCAGTGATCATGGCTATTTTGTTACTTTGAACAAATCATTTCTCTCACAGCCAACTTAAAGATGCCTCAGAGCATCTCTCACAGCCAACTTATCCATTATGCCACTGGGCCTTTGTTCATGCCATCAAGGAGATTTTGAGCAAGTACACTTTAGTATCTTTGTTTTGTATTTTGTTACTTTGAACAAATCACTTCTCTCACAGCCAACTTAAAGTACTTTGCCTTATCCATTAGGCCACTTGGCCTTTGATCTGTATCATGCCCTCAAGGAGTTTTTGACGCTTGTGAGGAAGTACGCTTTAGTATCTTGACGGCAAATCACTGTCTGTATTTGAGGTGAACTTCACTGAATTTTTTGCAGTGGTGGACAAAGTACACAAACTAAGTACTTGAGTTAAAGTAGAGATACACTAGGTAAAATATTACTCCAGTAAAATTAAAAGTACTCGCTTTTAAATTTTACTTGAGTAAAAGTACAAAAGTATTTACCTTCGAATGTACTTAAGTATTCGAAGTACTATAATTTATTAAAGCTATAATGGCCTCAATTTTTGTCACAAGTCTCTTGCTTAATCATCTCAGTTAATGTGAAAAGACTCTGTTAATCTTAGCACACTGATCTATTAATAGAATATTATTATTCAGACACTAATATCTATTAAAATTACCATGAGCCCAAAACCTTGAAGCCAAACAATTTCGTTTAGAACCAAATGAAATAACAGGATTTGAGAGTTTATTTTAAGGTTTATTTGTAACAGTTGCAAGTTTCATAAACGCTTTTATTAAACACAGGTTCACATGAGTTTTCTTTTACTATATTGTATCTGAATGTCTCTTCAGAAATATCAACTGGCCATATCAGATTTACTGTAACAGGAACAATAATTCTTATTGCTACTTCGCACTGTCTACTTCCTCAACTCTTTGTCTCTAAGAAACCTTCAATGTGTGAGAAAAATAAGCTAGCCAACTAACATTACAATAATTCACAAAATATCAGTCACCAAACCGAAACGAGTGCTTGTCTTAAAAGTCGGTTTTAAGAAAATAAAGATGTATTTTTATTTTAGTTTATAAAATAAGATAATAGACACTAAAACTATAATGTAAACTCAGGTCTAAACTTTCACAGCTAATTAGCGACATCGCTAGCTATTTTCTGACTGACTCCAGTGGTCAATCAACTACTACCAACATAATTATATAATGACCAAATACAACCCGAAACAAAGGTTCAGCCTTACCTGTGAAAGGTTATTCCCCGAGACCTGTATTCAATTGTGTGGTGAATTATACAGCCTCAAGCAGCACATGAAAAGGCATTTTTCTCTATTCCAGTTATGAGCATTATGGGAACGTTGACCTGCACAATATGGCGGCGCGTTGACGTACGAGCCAGAGGCCAATGGGGCGTCTATGTATTTTATAATGTCTATGGCTGTAGCTGAATAAACAGAAGACTGAAACGCTTTGATTAAACATGACTAGTAAACACGCGACTGCCTTATTACCTCAGAAGGATGCATAACTGTCATTATGAAGTGAGTTTGGAGTAAAAACATGTTATTAAATGTTGTCTTTTCTGGGCAAGATGTCAATAAATGCTTCTCATGTCTGGAAAGATGTTTTACGCGTGTTGCTTTTTCAAATGTACATTATAAGCGACTCAATCTAGACAAAAATAAGCCCTGCCTGCTGAAAGGCGATCTCTATTAATAAGGGGCACTCCACTCCACCTGACAACTGTTTTAGCATCGCAAAACTAGTCAAAATAGAGTTTATATTCCAACAAAAAAGGGCTAACATCAATACCGGAGGACTGAGCTTCAAATATTTCAAACTTCGGTGAACATAAACAATGAACCCGTTTTCTGCAAGCTACTGTTGGATTACCCATTTAAAAAATGACCACCAGAATGAAAATGGCATACCTCGAGGTGTTTCCTAAGATTGGAAGGAGAATTCTTGTAAGAAGAAATTCTACAATTCCGAGGAAGGCAGTTGAAACCATTTAAAAAAAATTGCGCATATAAGGCCACGGGTGTTGAGGGACGTTGGAGTCAGGAGTTCTCGATTCTTCCATGATGAAGGAACTGGTACTCTCAATATCATGCCGTTACACTGACCCTGAACTGCTCGCGCTAAGTAAGCAGCAACCAAACCACGTTCAAAACCAGCACGCGCTGAACCCTGATTGGTGGCTTTTGCCACACGCTTAACTATGGGATTAGTTTTGTGCCAATAAGAACGAACGTAACTTTTTAAGAAACAAACGAAAAAATGAATCGAAACTGAAAAAAAATTAAATTGCAACCAAAATGTTTGACTTCGTTTTTAATACACTGCATGTTTTGCTAATTGTTTTCTCCATTTTCGTTCGATGATTTGTACTTACAGATGCGTTTCCAGAGTTTTCATTTACGCTTCTGAAATTTTCGTTTACGATCCCAAAGTTTGCGTTCGATATTCTGTCACAATTCTCTCGCGGGGGCGGGGCTAGCAGTGGTGTGTTCTTATTGGCTACTGAGTTTCTGATTGGCAGCTTCGTGACCTGGAAGTGAAGTCATGTGAGTGTTGTGTTGACATCTTCACATGTGCGGATCGTGTGAATGTGATCGTCTTAGTTTTGGTGATATACAGCTGGGAGTTTATATATTTGTATATTATTTTATCTGCTGCTACTCTATGTTGAGATGACTTCTTATGAATAGCACAGATGAATGATATAATCATCATTAACATCAATCATCGTCGCTATCAGGATACTGGATACTCGAGGTAAGTTATTAATTTTTAAGTTTTAAATAAATCAGTAAGTACTTGCTTTTGCTTTGTCTTGAGGAGATGTATTTTAGAGCACATTTAGAGCCCACGATGTTGTACAGCAGTGTTGCTGCTTATGCATATTACAATCTTCGATTAGATCATATTTAAGGGTAAAAGTTGTGTTTAATAATAATACATATTTGTTCAAATATATAACCTATTACTTGAAAGTAATTATGAATGAAACTTATATATGTTTATTTAAAACAAATTTGTGTGTGTATATATATATATATATATATATATATATATATATATATATTAATTATACATATACAAATTTGTTTTAAATAAACATTGTATGTTAAGTATGCAGTGTGTTGTGTGGTAGTTTGTATTGTTAGATTATAATACATATCCTTTCTCGTTTTCCAGGGAGTGGAGCAACTTTTCCATAAACAAAATTCAGATGCTGACCCAGAGGATGGAGTGGTAGTGCCAGAGATCCACTGTCCCAAACACAAGAATCTTATTTTGTTCAGACACGTCACCTTTGGATGACTGGGATCTTGATATTCAGACACCTGATATTGTGCAAATATTTTAATTTCTTTGGAGTTCTAGATTAAAACAAACACAGTGCACAAATACACAAGAGGTTGCACTTTATTCTTATTAGTGTATGCTGATCTCGTATTAGCATACCAACAGCATATGAATGTTAAAGGGGATAGTTCACCTTAAAATAAAAATTCTCATATATTGTACTCACCCTCATGCCATTCCAGATGCATGTTACTTTCTTTCTATAGATAAACACAAATTAAGTCGTAAAGACACTTAAAAAAATAAATGCACAGCGACCATTACTAATAGTTTAAACTGTTTTAACTATTAACAATTGCTCCAGACCAACTGCCGGGTTACAATCCACTTGTATTATATGGACAAAAATGGATTATTTTCTGAAAAGTCTTTCTTTGTGTTTATGTGAAGAAAGAAAGTCATAAACATCTGGGAAAGCATGAAGGTGAAATGATGAGAGAATGTAAATGTTTTTGGGTGGACTATCCCTGTAAAGACTAATATTTTACTCTATTACCACATAATGTACCCACCCAGTCACTGTTTTGTCACTTTGTACTGTAACAGGAACTGTTCAAAGGATCATTGTTTCATTTAAAATATAAATTAATTTTTCACATGTTTTCTATATATGTACTTGTGTGTTTTTTAAGGTAATGTATATCATGACAATACTGTGCATTACTTGAATATTTTAGTGTTTTGTGGATTCTGGTCTTTCCCATCACAACATGATTGCATTCAACACTTTCACTTTGATACTTGTGTATATGCTGTAGTGACAATAAAGAATGTTAAATTTATTTATATTGATCTATATTTTTATTTACATTTATTCAACTGTTTTTTTTTTTAATAAAAGTCACAATTGAAACTGTTGATTATTATTAAAAAAGGATTTCCAATTTTAAAAGAATATTTACTGAGATGGCCTTTGAGGATTATACCGTCTGACAGCAAGCCACGATTGTAATTATTTATATTTTGTTTGAATTCTTCAGATTTAAGTGATTAATTGTGATGGTGTAAATGCGTATTTCTAATCATGTTCAGCGTGATGGCCAGGGTTTCCAACCTGACCTGGTTGGAGTGAGACTTTCTCGACAGCAGAATATACATTTACATTATTCTCTTTAAAGCACAACCTAATCAGACCCAACAATAAAGAACCATCAAGAATAAACAAATATTCTCCGAACACATTGGACATTATGCAATATTTTCAGTATTACATTTAACAGTACTTTAATGTACAATTAAACCTCAAGACTTTCATTTTCTCTCGCGTTTGATCTCTCTGGTTTCTAAAAGCTTTTGTCGACAAAGTACTAGCAGCAGATATAATTCAAAACTAAACTAATATCTTTATATCACTAAAATGAAATAGGAAGCCATTACAGTCCATCACATCCGCACATGCGAAGTTGTCAACACAACACTCACATGACGTCTTGACTTCCAGGTCACGGAACCTGCCAATCAGAAACTCAGTAGCCAATAAGAACACACCACTGCTAGCCCCGCCCCCGCGAGAGAATTGTGACAGAATATCGAACGCAAACTTTGGGATCGTAAACGAAAATTTCAGAAGCGTAAATGAAAACTCTGGAAACGCATCTGTAAGTACAAATCAACGAACGAAAATGGAGAAAACAATTAGCAAAACATGCAGGGTATTAAAAACGAAGCCAAACATTTTGGTTGCAATTTAATTTTTTTTCAGTTTCAATTCATTTTTTCGTTTGTTTCTTAAAAAGTTACGTTCATTCTTATTGGCACAAAACTAATCCCATACTTAACCAGCTGTTTTTTTATCCACCAATAAATAAAAAGGAACGACTGATTTCGCAAAATGTAGTTGAGTAAAAAGGAAGATAAATGACTTTCAAATGTAATGTGAAGTTAAAGTAAAAAGTCTCAAATACTCCAGTAAAGTACAGGTACACGAAAAAGCTACTTAAGTAACGAATTACATTTATTTCATTACAGTCCGTATATATATACAGCTCTGGAAAAAATTAAGAGACCACTGCAAAATTATCAGTTTCTCTGGGTTTACCATTTATAGGTATCTGTTTGGGTAAAATTAACATTTTTGTTTTATTCTATAAACTACTGACATTTTTCCAAAATTCCAAATAAAAATATTGTAATTTAGAGCATTTATTTGCCGAAAGCAACAACTGGTCAAAATAACAAAAAAATATGCAGTGTTGTCAGACCTCGAATAATGGAAAGAAAATAAGTTCATATTCATTTTTAAATAACACAATACTAATGTTTTAACTTAGGAAGAGTTCAGAAATCAATATTTGGTGGAATAACCCTGATTTTCAGTCACAGCTTTGATGCGTCTTGGCATGCTCTCTACCAGTCTTTCACATTGATGTTGGGTGACTTCATGCCACTCCTGGTGTAAAAATTCACACAGCTCGGATTTGTTTGATGGCTTGTGGCCATCCATCTTCCTCTTGATCACATTCCAGAGGTTTTCAATGGGGTTCAGGTCTGGAGATTGGGCTGGCCATGACAGGGTCTTGATCTGGTGGTCCTCCATCCACACCTTGATTGACCTGGCTGTGTGGCATGGAGCATTGTCCTGCTGGAAAAACCAGTCCTCAATGTTGGGGAACATTGTCAGAGCAGAAGGAAGCAAGTTTTCATCCAGGACAACCTTGTATGTGGTTTGATTAATGCGTCCTTCACAAAGACAAATCTGCCCGATTCCAGCCTTGCTGAAGCACCCCCAGATCATCACCGATCCTCCACCAAATTTCACAGTGGGTGCGAGACACTGTGGCTTGTAGGCCTCTCCAGGCCTCCGTCTAACCACTGTCTAACCATCAGAAGACCAGGTGCTGGACAAAGCTGAAAATTGGACTCATCAGAGAAGATGACCTTACTCCACTCTTCTACAGTCCAATCCTTATGGTCTCTTGCAAACTTCAGTCTGGCTCTTCTTTGCTTCTCATTGAAGAAGGGCTTTTTTCTAACTTTGCACAACTTCAACCCTGCCCCTGGAAGCCTGTTTCGAACCGTCCTCGCCGTGCACTTCACCCCAGCTGCCTTTTGCCATTCTTTTTGTAGGTCACTTGATGTCATCCTACGGTTGTTGAGTGACATTCGAATGAGTTGGCGGTCATTCCGGTCAGTGGAGAGTCGTTTTCGCCCTCTGCCGGTCTGTAGCTTTGTTGTCCCCAATGTCTGCTGCTTGACCTTGTTCTTATGAACCGCCGTCTTTGAAATTTTAAGGATGGAAGCAACCCGACGCTCACTGTATCCCTCTCCCAGTAAAGCCAGAATTGAACCCTTCTTTTCCTCACTCAAAACATTCCTTTTCAACTTTTTTGGCATGGTCAATAGTTATTTTTTTATTCTAAATACTTTTGATTACTACTAGCACTGTTTTTGCCACCCAGCTGGTCCTACTGCAAGAGGATAGTGATGACCACAGAAGTGTTTTTTTTTTTATACTTTTCCTCATTAAATAAGATTTGGTTCAGGTGATCACCTAATCAGCACCTCATTCCGCAGAATGAGGTGTGCCTGTGTTGGAATTCAACAGACACTGGAATGGAATGGCTTCCATACTTGTAGAGATGCTGATTTAAGAAAAAATTGCAGTGGTCTCTTAATTTTTTACGGAGCTGTATATATCTGATCAGCTTGTGGTTGGTGTCCAAATCCACAAGGGACAGAGGCACCTGAACTGAATATGATCTTCTCACAACATGTCCAAGTTGTGACATTCCAGCAAGTACTCCAGCTGAATCAACTCTATTCATAGAGTCAAAGACTCTGCTCCACTGGACTCGATGACCAAGAGCTTTCAAGTGTCCTCTCATCATTCTGTAACCGGAGTGTGGTGATGTTGTTTTGATTGCAACCACAAGATTGTCTTGCTCTTCGTCTGTTAGGCGACTGTATGTTCCCCTTACTGTAATGCCAAACTCTTGCATCAATTAATAGTCTGAGGTGCTGCTCAGATACATTGAGTTTGACCAATGGTCCAGTTTCACTCACAACAACTGAAGATGTAGGTCTTGTGTCCAGTCGATTAAAAAGTACAGAACACAGGTTTGAAAGACACTGAACTACCTCGTGAGGCATATGTACATGACTTGTGTGTGCAGTGATCAATGTCAAGCCATTTGTGCAAAAAAATTTAAATAATCCAGGTCCAGAGGTAAGCGCTGCATGGCTTGTAGTCGCGACTGTGAATGCACACGAAATATAAAGCAAAATTATCAAATCAAACTAAAGAGATCAATTAATTCCTTGCACGTGTAATATATCACATTTAACCGACCAACTATATATTTATGTTAAATTACCTGAAATTGTCCGGCATTCACTTCCCTCTTCGATTGATTGGCTAGAGGATGAGCTGTCAATCTAAAACTAGTGGACCAATGGTGATGCTAAGGCTCGCCCTGATTTATGTGAAACCAATGGCAACATTTGTAAACGCAAGCGCAGATTGTGGAAACAAGAGTGAAGGTGAAAAGATCACAGGCATACAAAAAAAAAGAAAATATAAGCAGAAAACATGATTTTGTGTGCGATTCAGATAATTTTGAATTGATGTTTCAGTTTTTTGTGCTATATTTTCACATGAGTTTTTAAAATTTTGATTCACGCTTGTTATTTTTAGATTATTCATTGTTTGTCTATCTTATTGGCGGGAACATAACCACATACATGTCTCTCTGTGCACCGCATGTGTGACAGGACATTCACAGACAGCGTGTTCTCTTTTTCTCTTTTGTCACGCTTATGTTTAATGTTTTAAAGGCATTTGCATGAATAAGAGTGTGATCATATATTGTACAGAAAAACGAATGCTGCGTTAATTGAGCTACATATTTTTAACACGTTAAACTGTAAAAATTAATCTCATGTGTTAATGCATTAACTTTGCCAGCGCTAAGTATTTTAGTTGATTTACTCTTTCCAAGCTCTGATTTATTTGATTTGCTCAATTCGTTTACTCTCATTCACTTCACACACTCATTATTGCATAGTGATTTTGGAGGTTTATGCATAATATCGTGCTTTCCTCTGGCTTACCTGTTATTCAGCAAACTCAGCCTCAGCCAAATATAATTTGGCAGAATTATTAGTGAGTGGTTTTGAAAAATTTCACAAATATGAAATTTCACGAGTTCACATGTACATATTATTAAATAGAGTAAAAGTTATGTGTATTTGGCATGCTGTCCCGGGGGAGGGCTACGAGCTCGGAATTTTGGCCTGAACCCACAGTACTCCCCCTGGTTGTGATAAAAATAGATAGAACTAGAAGTGAGGAGATGGGGTGGAGGAGGGATGAACAGAGGTAAGTCTACTGTATTTATACCTCTTGTTATTGGTTGAACTGAATGCTCTCCACTTGTGCTAATAAGGGTAATTATCCAAACCTTCTCCTCCCAAACTTTGTTTATAAAACATCATTATATATATATGTAACATTATATATAAAATGATGTTTATTATGATGTTTGCATTTTATATATATATATATTATATATACCAATTGTGCAAGTTCTCCCACTTAAAAAGATGAGAGAGGCCTGTAATTTTCATCATAGTTACAAAAAAATCCAGAAAATCACATTGTCTGATTTTTAAAGATTTTATTTGCAAATTATGGTGGAAAATAAGTATTTGGTCAATAACAAAAGTTCATCTCAATAATTTGTTATATACCCTTTGTTGGCAATGACAGAGGTCAAACATTTTCTGTAAGTCTCCACAAGGTTTTTACACACTGTTGCTGGTAGTTTGGCCCATTCCTCCATGCAGATCTCCTCTAAAGCAGCAATGTTTTGGGGCAGAAGATTGACCGGGAGGATCTTGCGAGGTCCGACGGAAGACCTGTGCTCCAGGAGACCAATGCTCATGACATGGGACGGGTAAGCCTCACCGAACAAGGAAAGATAAGCACTGACCGGGAGGCTCTCGTGGCATCCGAAGGGAGACCAATGCTCCAGGAAACCAATGCTCATGGCATCGGGCGGGTAATCTTCGCCAGACAGAGGAGGAAAAGACATAGATGCCCGATAGGGAGGGCAGAAACTGCACCCGCTGGGAGAGCAATACTTCGCTGGATGGGAAAGGAGAAAACAGATACAAGACCAGGAGGGCTCTCACAGCATCGGACAGGTAAGCCTCGTTGGACAGGAAAAGAAAGAGAATGAAGTGAATTAATACCCGATTGCTGGAGAACAATTGAGATTTTATTAAGCGTGTAATGGGTTTGTAGTAGGTTCCGAAACACAGGTGAACAGATAAAGTGACTCAGTGAAGACGTAAAGATCCTCAGGTGAGCTCTTGTGTTCAATGCTCTGCTACAATCTCCTCGTCTTAAGGTCCTGAGTATAATAGTCAACAGGCACATAAATCACAAGAGTCACACAACACAATACTGGGAGCACAGACAAGCAACATCCACACGACACAAAATAGTGATCAACTGACAAACAAGGGGTAGAAACAGCTGGGAACAAAGAGGGAAAACGGGAACGAGTGACAGGTGTGGGAGATCAGCTCGTGATTGAGCACACAGTGCTGCGAGGTAACTCTGATTGCCCAGATCACGAGCTGCAGGAAATGACAGGACCGAAACAAACAACAGAGAAGAACCGATGACACACCCTGACCCGTGACAAATAGTGATAGAAGAATTTAGCTGATAAGGTTTCATTGAGCTTCTTTTTGTGTGGAAGCGATAGAATTAAATATAATTCTTAAAAGCATCTGGTGACCAGCTACCAAGAGTTTGAATCTGATTCTGAGTTGAGCAATTGTGTTTGCTGCACCCATGCAAAACAGAAAATAGGATTAAACACATTGTGAAGTTTAAGTGGCCGAGCAAAGATAGCGCCTCGCATTTAGAACAGTTTAGACTGACACCACCAGAAATATCGTATCTATTTTTCCTTGTGCAGTGAGGCCTGAAAATCAACTGTATCCAAGTTAATTCCCAGAATCCAATGGACGTGGCAGGACCCGTGGTTTTATCCTGGTCAATTTAGCTATAGAAACTGGGCTCCTATGTTGTATGCCCCACCCCACCCCCCAAGAGAAAATTTTGATTCCCTTGGTGTAAATGTGTGCATTTTAAGACGTTTGAGAGCCAAAAAATTTGTCAAAAAAATACATAATTTGTCAAGCATAGCCCGATCACAGATGCTTAAACATGAGAATCAGGTTAAATGTTGTAATGAATGATTCATAATACAAACTACAAATACAGAAGAGACTATTACTATACTATTGATAGTGGTGAAATATCAGCAATATCAGCTGCTTTGTTGCAGGGTAAGGCTGAATTTCTGTTGTTCCATCAGCGCCATCTACTGTCAAAGAGTGAATGTGCATTTTCATTCAGTGCGTCTCCTTCATTTGTTCCATTGTCATGCTTCTCATCCGTTTTGGGCTTGTTTCAGAGTGCGCAATCCCATACACATTTATAATTATTTATGGCTTCATTAATATTTCTTATCTCGTCACATTTACAGTTACAAATTACAATGAAAAAGTTTATTAGTTTGCATTCCTAAATATTTCTGTTGGTCGTTTAACGTTTTCATTGTAAAACAGCTGAGAAAATGTTGAGTTTATCTCGCACTTTATGACCAAACCGTCGCGCTGGAATTCATGATCATCGTTCAGCAGCTTCCGTGAACATAAAGCCCGCCTACTTTGATTTGATTGGTCGTTTCAAACATTTTCACATTAATGAGCGGTGTTTGACCGCTGACAGCTCAGATGACAAGGTCCGTAATCTTGGCTTTGAGCAATAAATCCATACAGCACCAAAGTAGAGTTAATCTTAGGCAGTCATTTCACAACCTTTCTTATATACAAAATACAGAGGTCCGGACTTCAGTGGTGGGATCAGCCCTGAGTGGAATGGATTTGACTGATGCACTCTGAAAAGTGAACAGACAAAAGCTGAATAAGAGACGGTAAAAGTGAGTGGGTACAATATCATTGGTCTTAAAAAGTGGGTGGGTCTTGTCTTGTCCCATCCACATACAATGGTGTAGACGCCCATGTGTGGGTAACTTTAGGTTCACATTCAGAATCGCCAGTGATTACACTCTGTCATCTTTGCCAAAACTGGCCCAGATATGTTTTAAGATAACTGGCCCACATTTGCTGCATTATATCTGGGCCAGTTTTGGCTCACACCCTGATTAGCCAGTGCTGACTGTGCCGTACATTTGCCAAATGGTCCGAAGTTGGAGTAATGTATTCGGGCCATATTTGCTATGCCATGTGTGGACCATTTTGGTTCACATTCAGATTCACCACTCATAACTGTCATCTTTGCCAAAACTGGCCCAGATATGTTTTAAGATAACTGGGCCACATTTGCTGCAACAAATTTGGGCCATATTTGGTTTACACCCAGATTAGCCATTGTGGATTGTGCCACATTTTTGCAAAAGATGGCCCAAATGTCATTTAAAATATTTGGGCTAAATAGAATAGCCACTACTCACATACATTTTGTCCAGGCCATAAGAAGACTTGCAGTGGTGCATCAAGTGGCCGACATCCTTTTGCTATCTGGGAAGTAACATCATTATAAATACCCCTGGTGCAACTGGTATGAAGGTCTCACTCTCACATTAGCATAACAGGCAAGAATAAAGAAAACAATACTTGTTCTTCTGGTGTGGAAGATGCCCCAATAAAAGATTTTTTTTAACCATCTGTTCATCCCCAAACCTAGGTGTGTTACACATGAGAAAAGGTCCGACAAAGGCTGCATGAATATTTGGGTGCTAAATGCTTATAGTCCTTTTGTTAGATTTGGGGTATTTAAGTGGACTTGGCAAACCACTCAAGAAAGCATCTTTAAGAACTTCCCGCACAATTGCTGTGTGTCTTTCTATTTGCTAGGTATGCTGACTCTATGTGTTTTGTATTTTATGCTGATCAGCTGTATGATGTATTTTTGTTCATTGACACTTCGCAAACAGTTTGATTGACAGGCGATCTAACCAATCATAACCCCAAATCCGCCATTTTGTCTGACAAAGCAGTCAGGGGAGTTAGTAGTGGACCAGTTGGTGACCTAGAAGTTCAAAAATTGTTTGTACTCATGTCTTTCTGTGGTTGAAACAACATTCCTTCTGATGTCCATTCATGTTTATTTGATACTATAAATGAACTATCAAGAGATGTTTGGTTCCCGAGCCGATTGAAGGAGCAACAGCGATCTGTCACGATAAAGTAAAGAGCCACTATACAGTATTTTTTGTTTAAACTTCTTTAAAAAAAATTACAATATTTTATATGAAACTGTTTCATATAACTGTTGACGCATTGTCAGTGTCCTCTTTGCTCCGGGATGTGTTTTTCACTGAGTGAGAGCATGATGTGTGGTGTCAGAGTGCATGGCTTGTCGGACAAAGCAACAGTAACTAAATGGGGTGAGTCTACTTTTAATTGGTGTATTATTCTACCTGACAAACAATAAATGTTAATCTTGATTTATTTTGGATTCCTCTAAATTCATTATGACCAGTAGATTAAGTGGTTTCTGGCATTTCCGCAAATCTGCGTCAGGATAGCTCATACTAAAGGTTCAATGAAAGGAGCATGTAGCACATCATGTGGGACTTTTGGATTTCTGTCTATCACCAACTTAGCAAATTGCAGTATCGTGACTAAGCAAACTGCGTTTTTGTATGAATAAGCATGTGGCAATTCAACACTTGCGTATTAATAAACTCTTCTGACTAAGAATCAGAACTGATGAATTGGTGCCAGTCAGAACATAAATCGGCTGATATGAATTATCTATGTGATGCAGCACCCTAATAAAAGGATAATTGAAAATAAGAGATAGCCAAAATAACCAAAGATCTAAATGAATTCTCAATTAAGAAACATTGCAAAATTAGAGGTCATTGAGTAATACTGAAGATATTTGTAATGATGAGCAGTCAGCGAGTAAAATCCAAATGCAGCTTTTATTGGAAAACGTAGTCAGACAGGCAGAGGTCAACAACAGCGAACAACAATGGCAGAGGGAAGACAAGCTCGTGGTGATATCCAGGCAGGAGGTCAGTGGCAGGCAGATAAACATCAAACGGACAAGGAACAGGCAGGATAGGAAACAGGGAAAACCAGACAGGAAAAATACGCTCAGAATTGAATCACAGGGAAAACAATACTTCGCAGAGTGCAAGAGGTTGAGTGATCTATTTATAGTGCAGGGAAGAAGCTAATGAGTGTGATGACGAGGATCAGCTGGCGGATAATCAGTGACCGTGTGAGGGATTCTGGGAAGTGTAGTGTGGAGTAGGGAAACTACAGTGTGAACGGGTGACCTCTAGTGGTGAGTGGGTGTAAAGATGGACTGAATTCATAACAATATTACTATAAATTACCTCCCCCTTTGCCTTTCAGACGAGGTTCGTTATTATAACAGTGACCTTGAGGTGTGGACTCATTTAAAGTAATGTATTCATCTGGTTTTAGCCAGGTCTCTGTCAAACACAGCACATCTAGTTTATTATCTGTAAAAATATCATTTAGAATAAGTGCTTTTGAAAAAAGAGATCTAATATTCAGCAACCCAGGCTTTACCATTTATTCATTAGTATTGTATCTGTTTTTTGTTAATTGAACATTAATTACATTTTTACCCTTAAATTGGTTTGGGAGTTTTTTGTATTTACTAATTCAGGGTACAAGCACTGTCTCTCTGTGACGATATCTTGGTGAAAGAGACTGTATGTGTTGGGATTTATCTGACTTCTATGATGTGAGACAGCTAGTCGGTTTAGCCAGTCTGTCTGCTTCCTGACCTGGGCCCCAGTTTGTTATGTTTCAGCTCTAAGACTATGTGCCATATTACTAGAGAGAAGAGCAGCACCACCCCAGGAGGGATGGATACAATCTCTTTTCAGCAGGACAGGTTTGCCCCAAAACCTTTTCAATTGACTATGAACCCTATATTATGCTGCGGACTTCACTTTGACAGCCAACCATTGAGTAGGGTGACCACCTGGCTGTTGATCTGTTGCAGGACAGTAGATATGATTTTGCGGGACAATGCAGGACACATGTGAGAAAGATAAATTTAATACTGTGCTATGTAAAAATTTATTTACATTTACATTTATTTACACAGATTAATGTTTCTGCCCGTGGGTGCCCACACTATAATGTTGATCTCCAGGCAACATTAAATCCTGGAGAGAAGAGAATTCTAGATTCACAAGTGCACATGGATTAGGAGCACACACATGTCGCCTATAATATCTGAGCGAGAGAATCCGCTGCGAGTGGAGATTCCTGCTTGCGCATTTAATCTGCTTTCAACATTTGTCATTATAATAACAACATAGACACCATCTAAATAAACTATTAACGTGAGAAGAAAGTCATGTGTGAAAGCTGCATTCAATTTTTTTATTGGTTAAAATGAACAGAGAATATCTCATGTTTTTCCGTAGGTTTTCGGACGTTTTTGTGGGTGGCGCCGAGCATTCCTTGGATTGGTGTATGTTCGTTGAAAATATTTGCCATCAGGATGGATGATTACAAGCCTTAAATCATCAATTTGAGCAGCTTTAAGCAGCTCTTGAGGTTCTTATCCAGTATGTGAGATGAAATCCCTGCTGGTTTAGCTGTGTTTACTGACTATGATGAGTCATATGCCCACACTTATCAATAGAACCTCTCTCATACGATATTGCATTGGTTGGTTATTTTCACAGCTAGAACATGATGGCTGCACAAATTGACTTTTAAATGCCAGTTACAGTTTTTATTATATACTGTGGTTTTGTACTTTCAGGGATAAAAAAAATAATACATACTTAACTGAAATGCTGAAACTTGTCTTGCAGGACGCGGGACAAAGCTCCCAATTTCGGGACTGTAACGCAAAATGTGGGCTGGGTGGTCACCCTAAACCTGACTAACACTAATTGAACATGTTCAGTTGCTGAAAACAAGCACCAACCAATGCAAACAAACTCCAAGAGAGCTAACACGCTGATTCGACAAAACCCAACAAAGTGTCTTGTCATTGATCGTGTCTGTTGGTACAGTTGCTCCTTTTCATGCAAGGCTTGATTTAACCCTTACTCAGGAAATGAGTCACGTCACATTTAATCACATTTCAGAAGGTAATTTGAGGTTTCAGCGCTAATTTTACTTACTCTCCTTTTATTTAACTTTTGCCTTTTTTGAACAGTATTCTACGTTTCTATGATTAATAAAGTTTTCATTTGTAGCACCATTTGTAAAGAATATTTTAAGCAGAGAACAAAGAGAGGAATAAATACAGCAAATCAAAGAAATAAGTTAACACAAGTAAATAAGTGACATGTTAGCATTGGTCAAGGATGTTTTGCTTTGTGTGTGTGTTCGTTCAGCATTCTAGACTGGTCTATTTATGTATTTTTAATGTGCAATAGTGTGGATTTCTGTCCATACGCATGTGCAAGGTTAATTGTGCATTATTAATGTGTGTCCATGCCAGACAAAGATTGTGTTACCCTTTATACACATGTGGGAACACGTCTACACCTGAAATATTAATGCCATTTCTTTAACTGTTACAACCTGAGAATCTTCTTGAGTGGAAAGAATGAAGTAAACAATGAAGAAAGTGAACATTCAAGCAACTAACACTTGTGCTGTAACTGCAATACACATATTAAGTTGAATGTAGAACATAAGCACATTTACAGAAAAATACAGTATTACAGTATTATTATTGTTATTATTATTATTTGAAATAAAAATGAATAATCAGTAACTACATGGTCTTTTGACACAGAGTTACCCGTCACATAATCAATTGATTGTGTCTTCAATGTGAACGGCTCTAGGTTGCCTTGGCCATGACAAGGATACTCATGAGGAATACCATGATGAAAAACACCCACATGAAGAATCTGTCCATCACCTTGGCAACCTTCTTCCACTCGGCCCCTTTTGCCTGGTGTGCCCTCTGCTCTCTAAAACAGTTAGCTATGTAGTCAATGTTTCGCACCACTTTCTGATGTTGGCCACAGATACACACATATCCTGTGCCAGTGGGGGTCTTATTGTATCTATCTGCTCCGAAGGTTTTGCTGTAGCCATTATCATTGAGATAGCCAACTCCATTGAGATAGCCATTGCCATGATCATAAGTGAATCCATTAAGTTTTTCTGGAATGGAGAGTTCGCTATCTTTTAGTTTTTCCTGGCTTGTCAGTGGGAGCTTATCGCTTCCATCCCGACCAATGTAGTGTGTGTATGTTGGATGATGGGCACTCTGTCGGACAGGGGAATTTGAAGATGAGCGGGTCCTCCTTTGATGCTGGTTCCTATGTTGCCGATGGTCACTGTTGCGATGGTACCCGTTCCCATGTCGGTGGTCTCTGTGATTATACCCATTTAACTGACTGTGGTTTCTGTCATCATGCTGACAGTCTCCATAAAACCCTTTGTCAAAATACCCATCTCTCTCCAGGCTAGCCAGCGGGTCTTCAGTGAACAATGGGCCTCGGTCGCTTTCTGGTGTG
The DNA here is from genome assembly GCA_037194245.1 of Opsariichthys bidens. NCBI lineage: Eukaryota > Metazoa > Chordata > Actinopteri > Cypriniformes > Xenocyprididae > Opsariichthys > Opsariichthys bidens. The sequence continues at coordinate 15,110,281 of CM074293.1, read as the reverse complement.
GTGCAGTTCTCCCCTACCTCATACACAAAAAAGATTTTTGACATGTAGTCTATTATCAGGACTTTGGCCCAGTGGGGCACAGGTTTTGCCTCAGCTCCACAGAAGTGTATGTTCATGATGAAGATAGTCAATGATGTAGAGGCTGTTATCATGGTCATTGTTGCAATGTAATATTTTCCTATAAGAAAGACACAAACAAGGGATAAATAACAAAAACACTACATTAACACAATCAATGTTTGGGATTGACAGCTGTGTGTACTATCAGGTGTGACTTGATTGTCCTTTTCAAAAAACAACTTACAGGAGTGGATTGTATACTGTCTGCATAACCACTTTTCAATGCTTATGACAGGAGTTCCGAACTCTGGCCCTACTAGTAGTGCAGAGTTTTTCCTCCAACCCTAATCAAACAGACCCAAACCTGCTAATCAATGTCTTCAGGGATACTAGAAAGGTACAGGCAGGTGAGTTTGATCGAGGTTGGAGCTAAACTCTGCAGGAAAGTGGAACTTGAGGGCAGAGTTGAAAACCCATGGCTTATCTCAAAAGATAAATAATAGACCAGAATTAGGGCTGGGAGATGAATGATCAATATATTAAGTAAGAAAAAATGTCATAAAATAAATGCCATGAACATCCCCTTTATTAGGACAGTGTTACACATTCAAACTCTGAAGCTCCCTAAGACAGCCACCAGAGGGCCCCCTCTCCTGAGTGTTGACTTTTACCCTTTTACTACAATTTCCACAATCCCTCTCCTGCCCTGATTGCTCAGCATCTGCAACCCATTAGTAGAGTATTTAAGCCCTGAACATTCTCTGTACTTTGTGAAGTCGTGTTCTTGCCTCGGCTGATAATGCTGAGCGATTTCCCATAGTTTGCAACGTCCTCCTTAGTTTGATCTTGGACCGTTTACCCTGTTGTCTGAATGTTCACTGCTGCCTGCCTTCTGATTCTGCCTTGTTTGGCTTGATTATAGCTTGTTTGCTGTCTGCCCAAACCGTTGCTTGTTATCTATACTATCGTTAGTTGGATTATCCTTGTTTTATGGACTGTCTTACACATACTGACCCTCTGTGGATTTACATAAAGCCTAAAATGGATCACAGCCAGTTAATCAAACTTTTTTTTCTCTCACAAGATTGGGAGCATTAAGATAAGGGGAGGGGTTCTTGATAGGAATACTAAAATAGCTACAGGGAGTACTTTATTTTGCACTTACAAAAATGAACCATGGTTTTTATTATAGTGAAAGTGTAGTAACCATGTTTTTTTTTTTTTGTTTTTTTTTTTTTGGACAAATTGATTGCCATTTGTAAAACCACAGTTTTAAAACAAAATTCCATGATTAAATGATGGTTAGTGTAGCAAAACCATGGTGAATTTGTGGTCACCCTGGTTTTACTATATTAAAAAAAAATCTTTCTTGGTTTTATTTGGAGTAAAACCATGATTCATTTTTGTAAATGATTGTTTGTCCTTGAATGAATATACTAATATATTTAAAAAGAAATGATGATAGCTTTTCATCTTTGTCTTCATTTAGTGATTTGAATTACTGCAATTTACTTTTGTAAACATTCCTAAATGTATTTGGCAACAATGTATTAGTCCCTTCAATATATTCTGTTGACTATAAGTATAACATTGCACCTACATGTCTACTAACTATTAGTGGACCATTAGAGTATTAGTGGACTATTAGGGTTAGAATAAGTTGACATATACTTGGAAAGTTATAGTCAGTAGAATGTCTGTTAGGGGACCATCACAATAAAGATTTAGCAGATTAAGCAGACAGTCTACTAACACTCTAATGATAGTTAGTTGACATGTAGTTGCAAAGTGACTCATTGTCAACAGAATGTTCAAAAGGGAGCATCAAAATAAAGTGTTACCAGCATTTGTTTCTATTGGCTATGTCACTGTCACCCAGCCATAACCAGAAATCATTAACTTCCCATTTGAACTGGTGTTACAATGGGGATCACACAATATATTTAAATTAATAAAAAGCAGTCAGAAATAATTAACTGATTATTAACTACAACTAACACTAGGGGGCCAATTGAGCCACAAGGAAGGTCTCTAACCATAGTGACAGTGATAAAAAGCATATGGTTGTCACTCTCATTTATAACCCAGCTGTAAATAGAAATGGAAAGAAAGTAAAAGAGCTTGTCCAAATATTTCCTAAAAGCTAAGAATTATGCTCCACTGTAAACTCACCAATTAGTGGAACACTTTCTGATGGTGGCATACTCTCTGCCACCATCAGCTGAAATACAGTCAGAGCCAGCAGTACCGTCACCCCCAGTGAGACCTTCTCCCCAGAATCAGCAGGCAGGTAGAAGCCCAGCGGAGCCAGGAAAGAGATGAGGAAACATGGCAGAAGCAAGTTGAAGATGTAGAAGGAAGATCGCCGTTTGAGAAGGACTGTGTACGTTATGTCAGGGTAAGGGTCCGAACAGCAGCCATACATAATGACGTTCTTAACGGCTGGCATGCCATGACACTCCCATTCCACGTTTTCCACAAAGTCTGAAAGGTCACCACTCTCCATCCCCATAGTAATGTCCACCTGGGGTTAGAGTGAATATGATAGGATTTTCAGTACAGGACAATTCACAATTCTGTCTATGTCCTCCTCAAATACCTTCACTTGGAACTGCAGGGTTTCATTTGCATTATATATTTAATGTATACAGGATAAAGTGCTAAAATAAATTTAGGTTTGTTTATATTTATTTATATTTGGATATATTTAAAAAAATATATGAATTTTCACTCCTTCAAATTTTCTAAATGTTTGTTTGTGTTTTTAAGTGCAGCAGAAATGAGGTTACAGTTCATAGACGACACGGAGGTCAAGTCACCGTACATGTTCTATAACTTTTAATATTATTTAATAGCATTCATTCTATTGGTTCATATATAATCTGATGTCATTCATAATTTGGGATGCTGAGGATGTACATATACAGCTACAAAATGTTCGCAGTATGGAACATTTTCATTTACCATTACATTTATCTCAACCTTTTGTTTGGATATTAAGAATGCAACAGTTGAATTGTGTGTTTGACTAAGTATTTTCTATGTAAATCAGCAAAAACCCTAAAGTGTTCAAAATATCCATGCTCTCACAGTTAGTGCGTTACGGGATTACATATCTATTGCTACATAACTGTAAACATCTTACTTATTTTCAGACAAACCTTTTATCCAAAGTAACCTATTAGAATAGCTCAACACAAGAAATACATGAATGTTTACTATTGTATATGTTATGCGTGTACATCTATCAAGAGCAGATTACCTGATTGCCATTATAGGTCCAGGAGCCAAAGGTAAGGTTGCACTCTTGACTATCAAAGGGGAAATAAGAGACGTCCACCTTACAGGAACTCTTAGTGATGGCAGGGGAGTCCCAAGTGATCTCACCATTATACCTCAACACCACATTAGTGCCTGGGGGTCCCGAGGAGTCCTCTTCATCCGCACTGAGTGAAAAAGAGATATAGAGGTTAATAATTCAGTGTCTTTTGTAACCGACAATCAAATTTGTGCCTGTTGTCTACATATTAGTAAAATTCTCACATTAGGTTGCCTTTAAATGCACAGATTTGTATGTTTCCCTGTTTAATGCAACTAGTAATAAATTTACTGAAAGTGTTTACTTGTTATACAGAACAATGTCTGGTCTCCAAACAAGATCGCTGGGTATTCGAATGACCTCAAGTCCATCATATTCATCTTTATCCCAGCGCAGGTATGCATCATGCCAAATCTGACGCACCCACAGGTATGTGGTCAGCACCTGGTTCCTTTCATCCTGGCACAAAGTGTCAAGCACAAAGCAACTTCATCAAACCTGCTGTAGCCAAATCTATGATTTTGTTGATGTGTTGGCATTTTTTATTTCACTTCTGTATACATGAGTTGAACAATGTTTTAGTTTGCAAGTGAATAACCATTTAAATTTTGGTCTGTTTTTCATATGGTGTGATCATTGAACACTCGTATTATGCCACTTGAGTTGTATTAATTACTTTTGTGCTGATGTTGTCTTTTTTGAGTATTACTTTCATTTTATGAACAAAAACAGCTGAAATATTCTTCACATATCTTATTTTGTGTTCCATAGGAGAAAGAAAGTCATATGAGATCCTTTGTCAACAAAAAGGATAAAAAGACTTAAGATGTTTAACAGTTTGCACACATATAAAGGGATGGTTTTCAGATATTGTATACTTTATCAGACATCTGTGCTTACTGTAAACATGTGATAAGGTGAGATATTTAATTTTCTTTGAGATAAAAGTTTGAGTTACATTATTTGTTAATCCCGAGTATTCAATCACACGGGGTCTTGATCTGCAAGATAAAACCCTGTTGTTCTACATGGAACACTTTCTCACAACAATGAAGAATGAAAGGGAAGAAAGTCTGAACCCTTAGGTTGCACTTAATGCCTTCTACATATCACATCTCATTGGTTAAAAGTACTCCTCAAGTTCAGTAAATTAATATTTGATTGAGTTTGATCAGGACGGAAATTCAGTGCCTCTTAAATGAGAAATTGCTTGTCTCTTTCTGGAACACGACATAATGACATAAACAATGACTATCTGTGCATTATATAGCCATCATTTACAGAGTACATAAACACTGAACGTAATTTCATCAGTTACAGTGATAGTTCCCTTAAAATGAAATTTCCGTTATAAATTTACCATCCTGTTGTTTAGAAAACTTACGTATACATTCCTTTCTTCTGTGGAACACAGAAATATCCCACTTTCTCAAAAAAAAAAAAAATCATATTTTTAACCTGTGCAATGAAAATCACTGCGGTTCAATGTGTTTGGACTCCAGTAGTCTTAAAGAAGTATCTTCTTTTGTGAGTTAAAATCTTAGATCTATCTTAGAGATTAAAGGATCAAATCTTAGATGTATCTTAGAGATAAAAAGATAAAATCTTATCAATTTTATATAATTAATTGTCAAATTACGTGGACAAAGACCGGTGGAACAGGCAGGAACTAAATACACAGATGACAATGAAACACAGCTGATAAACATAAGCGATATAGGTGCAGATAATGACCGATAAACAAGACTAGACTAAACAAGACAAGACCGAACTAAACGTGACTGTGACAGTTCTAATGTTGCTTATTTTAAAGCAATAGGCCTACTTTGCTACAGCAACAAGTAAATAAATGAATAACATAACATAATTGGAAATAAATAAACACTAGAATAAGTAACACAAATCTTATTTCCCAGGTTACTTAAATGCACATACTTATGACTACATAAAACAATTTAAACATATGTACACACATATAATGTTTGTCACAGGATATAGAGAGTTAATGAGAAAAGGAGCCACACAATAAACATTTGATAACTCCTGACGCCTACAGTTATCCACTATAACTGCAACTGTAGTGAAGATCAGAGCTGCTAATCTATTGGGGGTAAGTTTGCCTGGTTGGTTACTATTGGCAGTAGTATTTTATAACTATGTAAGTGTTTGGGCAAAAGACATGTACTAGTTGTTAACTGTAGTTATTTAAGCTCTTTGAATTTGAGCTAAGCATGTATTTCCAGAGGTTAAAAGTTTGGGGTCATTGTGTGATCTGTGTGGTTTCAGCATAAAGGATGCCCGGTAAACACACAAGCCATGCCACATCAAGGCCAGTCGGACAGTGTGTGGGTTCTTTGCTGATGTGTTATACAGCATGCCTTGATCTCAGAATCAGAGGAAGTTACAGTATTTCAGACGCAATGTCTCTGCAGTAGGTCTGATGCATGTGGCTGTAAACTCATTCTGCTCTATTATATAGTAAAATGTACAATTCTAACTATAAATCTTTAGGTTAAATAGGTACAAGATTAAATATCAATATTCCGTAGACTTGTGCGTGTGTGTGTTTAGTGCTCACCATATCTTTGATCTGAGAGAGTGTGATCTGTAGAGTAACGTTAAGAGCTTTGTCTGTGTCCTCCACAGGCCGTAAAGCATTAGAATAGTTCTCCATTAGGTCATTCAGCAATTTCTGAGCAAAATGACCCTGAGCAGAGAAAACAACTGGAGAGGAGAACATGTTTTATTTAGTAGTTTTTATACTAAGTCGATACAGTGTAAAAATTAATATATACATATACATGTTGAAATTGAACAAATTATTCCAAAATTATCCAAGATAACTGGTAATTTTGTTAACTGTGATTGTTGGTGATTTTTAAAGGCACCAATAAAGGAAAAATACAGAAAAATGGTAAAACATTTTGTTTTATACATGTATCTCAGAACTTTAATATATTGGCATATTGGTAATCATTCAGTAACATGGTATTTATTAAAGTACTAATAAATATATGTAATAGTAATTTATATTTAAATTGATTTTTATATGAAAGTATTTCTTAATCAGTATTTTCATATAAGAGTTGTTTTAAGAGAATTTCAGAAGCTTGACCTTTCCAGAATTTTTTTCTTATTTTACTATTATCCTTTTATTTTCATTTTAAGCATAAATTCACTAATTCATTTTTAAAATAAGAAAAGCCCTTTTGTTAATGAGGCAAGAAAATTAGGCTTAATTCAAAATTCAAAAATGTTTTGCTTATAAAATAAATGTATCTTGTTTTAAGCATGTTCAGTTATTTTACTTAAAAAAAAACACAAAAATGCAAAATGATATATTTTGAACGGCATCAGCATTAAAAGGAGCATTGAACTTACCATGTAGCAACATGCTAATGTGAAGCACAAGAAATATAATCTTCATTTTTCAGAAGAATGGCAAAAATAAAATAAATCTGCCTGTTATTATTTGCCGTTGCTCCTCATCTGCTCTCCATTGTTATGTTACTCGCTGCAGAGGAGGAAAGAGAAAGAGGAAAGAGTCCCATAGCGATCTGAACGTTGAGAGTGATACAACAGGTACAACACTGAAGGCCTGAATGTCATTCTTACTGCTTCTCTGGAACAAGAGCCGAGGTATCACATAGCATGCACACTAACACACATACACACACTCACATATGCTTCATGCCACTGGAGATATTCCACTATGTCAAAAGAAAGTGAGTTTGTAACATTGGGATCTTCTGTCCTTTCTAAAGCAGAAACATCTTATGTGTTGTCTTCTCCAGATTTGGATTGGATTGTCCATTGTGACTGTGTGTCATTAATGCGTTTGTCCTGTCAGTCGCAGTGAGAGCCGATCTGACAAGGGTGTAGTGCAGACAGGTCAGGTGGTTTGAATGTTATACACAATGAATTTTAAAGGGAGAGAGAGGTCTGTCTCCACTATTACACATGCGGACACTGAATTTCCAGACCGCAGAGATTAACAGGTAACACAAGGACTAAATTAAACTCACTGACATTCTGATCTCTTTCTCATGTATGTTCGTGGAAATGAAAAATGTGCTTTTTAATCACCTTTTCTTTACATCTGTGACCCATATCAACTTTCTGTCTCATTAAAGAATGAGACCAAGTAACATTGTTCCCTGTATTAGTTTACTTCTAGGGTATATTCTTTTCTCAATGGCTGTGGCACTGAAATGAAAAGTGTATGTTAAATTAATACGTTGGGGCCACATTTATTCATACTAAGACGAGAACAGTGCATTAACTCTCATTTTCCATGAAATAGAGAAGGCTATGAAAGAATGAACGTTTATGTAACAGACTTATTTTAGATCAATTGGTTAAACAAATTTGTATTCTATTTTTTCTAGTTTTCTCAAAAAAGTGGGTTTTTTTCCTCTCCTGCTACTAAATATGCATCAACACCATTAATAAACAATAAATATGCAATAATAAACAAAATACACACACATATATAAATATAATAATGTAACCTGAACAAAACGCAGTGCTTCAATACAGAAACTAATGAAATGAACATCAGATGTAAATCAATAAATATCAATGGAAACAAATCACAGATACAGAGTTGCATCAGTATATTGTGATTGTAGGACAGAAAATATAGGCATAGTCACTTAAAATTAAAACTAAAGGATGTTGTTGAAACATATATGTTAATGACCTACTTCTCTCTAACAGATTTTATAACATTCTAAACACCCTTGAGGAGCTGTTTGTAACCAAATCTCTTAAGATGTCAGACAGCCCCCTCATATTTCCCAGCACCTACGCAGGAATACAAGCATATACACACTCAAGGACCGTGGGGTCTGAAATGATGAGAGATGAGAGGAATAAGACAGGAAGTGGTTCTTCTCGAGGCAACTATATATCTTTCTCTTTCTTTCTCGGGCGTAGGAGAGTTTCATATCCTGTAGTACATTTTGACATGCTGCAAAACTACATTACCCATAATGCTCCAGTTTAGACAATAACTGACTAAATAAATGTTGGTAAAAAAAAAAAAAGAAAGTTGTTTTGGATAATTATTCTTTCTTCACCCTTTTCCTTTCTTACTTGTTCATGTTACACAGCAGCAGAGCACGTCAATGTATCTTTAGAGATAAAATGACACAATGAAACTACAGAGTGACTCAAAATGACTCAGGATGTGTATGTCCTTTGTGCTTTCTAAAATTAAGGTGATTCTTTCAGTATCATTTTCAGGGGTGTCTTCCCTGTCCTACACACTCATTCCTCTCTGACTCACCATTGGTTAGATAAACCAAAGTATGGAAAATCCTAAAGGTTCGACTGATGATTATTAATATCTCTGACTTTTTTTGGCTTGGTTTGTTGTTTTCTAGCATTGCCTCAGCAATTGGAACTTAAATGCATATGTAACTTATCTGATGAAGAACAATCTCTTAAGTTTTGGCTTAACTGTCATAAATATGTGATTGTGCAAGGCTTTGATGCTTTATGGGTGGATTGAGTGTGTATGTGTATCAGAGTGTTCGTGTGGTAAGAGAACAGTGCAGGTGTTTCCTGTTGTAGAATAGAGAACAGACTGTGTGGTAGGGTTCGCATAGAACGAATGTGTATATGTGTGCGTGTATATTTATTTTGTGTGTTGTGCAGACCACAGCACTCTGTAAATTGGCCAAATATGGACTAAGGCATATTAATAATAAAAATAACATCTCCAGCAATCTCTCTTACTCACATATTGCAGTTTCAATCTATTACTTTAAAGGGATAGTCCACTCCAAAAAATCCTATTTTGCTGATTTTAAAGATATTTGAAGATGTTTTGATACAAAATAACACCATACCCTGTTGACAATACCAAGACATTTTTCAAAATATCTTATTTTGTATTTCACAGTAGAAATAAATGCATAAAGAAGCAAAATGGAGAACATTCATTATTACATCAGTTATTAATATTCAATCAGGTAACACGTGTATTTTCAACCTTGGCATTCTTGTTTGTTTCACATGCATGCTCAGTGTAATGCTAAATAAAATCTTTAGATATATTTCATTTCCTCTTTTGTGGTATATATATATATATATATATATATATATATATATATATATATATATGGCAGTTTGAGTCCTGTTGACTGTATGAACTTATGCCATTCTTGACTTGTTTAAAAATAAGAATAACTCGCTAACAGAATGTACTAAAAGTTTGAATAAACCCAATTAAAGTGTAAATGTAGTTCATTTTCACATTTTAGTGCAACGGTTCAGTAGCAGTAAAATCAGTAAAAAAAAAATATATATATATATATATATATATTTCTGATAGCGTAGGAATACTTTTTCATTCAGAAAGAGATTTTGCAATATAGTTGTAACGTTTTTCTATAGAGCCACCAAGCACATTGTGTTTTCAGTGAGTTCAGAGAAAGACGTTCTCCTGTTGGGATGTGGTTTCGGTGTCTGAACTCTTCAGTTCTCCAAAAGCATCGGCCTACATCACCTCATCTCCATAAACCACATAACATATACTTTTTCTTTATGTTGCTCTGACTTCTTTTGCTCCTCTGCCGACTTTTCCTTTTTATGTAGTGTGTGTAGTAGCGCACCATCTCCTTAGTTTTTACATCTTGCCTGTGTGCTCATTTGATTATTTTATAAAAGCATTCTCCTTCCTAGTAACGCATGACATGAAGGGTCAAAATATCAGAGGCTATATGTTGGGAATAACTGTATTTTGTACATTTTCCTCTGATCTCTTCTATGCATCGAGCCTTATGCATCCACATAACCTGTTTTACATTGTGTCCAAACCTGCATGTTGCAATCACGGGGGACAAGCAAGCTGAGACGAGCACAAAGCTGCTGTGCGATGTGATGCAATCACAGCCAATTTAAACATATCTAATGTATAATATCTAATCATAATAAAGGAGGTTTGTAATCTCTAGAGTAAGCAAATATGTGGAGTATTGTCGCATTATCTCTGTTGTCTTTAAAATCGTTCTCACTAGACACTACTCACACTGACAACTAAACCTGGAACCTCAAAATAGAGTGTTTCCTAATGGCTATAAATAATATTTTCTCTCTATATCCTGCGCTGTCCCAGTGTAGAAGACGTTATGTATTATCCATTACACATTATCTGAGCATTCTAGATTTTTACAAGCAGTGTCATTTTATAATGTCTATACATTTGGTACATACATTTCTTTTCTTCTTCTTTTTTCGTTTGTTGTGTGTGTGTGTGAGAATATCATGAATATGTAACATCAGAATAACACTATATACTATTTATTTAAACAGAATGTTTTCTGTAAAACGTTTTCTCTGTTTGTTTTTTTTCTGTGCAGATACTTTGCCATTGATGTTTAGGATGTCAGTAACTTATAATGTTTATTAGTGCTTTATAATGGAAGTATTGATCCAAATTAGTTAGCAATTTACCAGTGTTTTAAACACGATTTTATAGAGGGCAATGAAGGTATGTTTTGTTGTTTGCAAAAGGCTTTGCATTTACTATGGAATGCTTTTCTCTATTGCAAATGTTTTTACCAAGGCCTCAATTAACCAATGTTTTAACCAATGGGGCCTCAAGAAGAGGCTACGCTGTCGACGGAAATTTCAGCAAAATAAATAATAAAAAAAGAGATAAAAATATATATAATTTTATTAAAATCGTAATACACGTATATATTATTTATCATATACTTATATGTTGTTGATTTTTTTTAATCTTTACATTTTTTATATCACTATTTATACAGTATAAATGAATATTGAAATGAATAGCTGCCTATATATTTTAGAAAGTTTTTTTTATTACAGCGTTTTGATTCCATATACATTCATATAGTTAGAATGTATATAAACACATTTTCCTCAGTTCACTGTGCATGACAGATCACACAGATACATGGCAAAGTACCAGCTTAACTCTTTTTTTTATTAAAACAACTACTTATCTAAGTTACTTCATAAAGACTATGAAATCAATCTTTTAAGAATCTCGTATGTCTTTTCCTAAGCTCCATAAACAGCATATCACAGAGCGAAAAAAAAAGCATGGTCATCAAATCAGAAATACATAACCAAAGTGATTTATTTGCCATCTAAAATTAAAATTACAGAATGTGATCTCAGTGCTGCATTATGAGCTAATGTGTCTCGATATTTCCCAGGTCTAGGAGAAGGGACCAGCAGACAAAGAGCGAGTTTTAAGGGTTCCATTTCAATTAGCAAGAAACCATAAAAATAAAGCTAAAAAATGACATTTAAAATAAGACTTCAACTACAATCTACAAATGTACATTTGGATTAGCAGTGCAATAAAATACGTATCAGTCTTTTTCAACTTGTAAAATTCATAAAATTAACAAGGCCACAGCAGTTTAATGAATAAATATCTGTTCAGTATCTGCAACATGTCTAACGTCTGGTCGGATTTCAGAATCTGACTAGAGGACTCGATATCCAACAGTCTTTTAGGTAAACAGTATTAAGAAATCAGTGTTAAGAAGTCTTTGTTGAGGCTTCAGTTAGTTGCTTTTGCGTGTGAGAAAACAATTTTATCTTAGTGATGATAATTAATAACATCCCTGTTTCAACAGCATTCAAGAAACTTTACAGGGGTTAAAGTCAAGGAGTCTCCGCCTTGTCCCTCTTCGTGCCCTATTAACAGCCGTTCGAACAGCACACTCAAAAACCTGTTGCACGCCACGATTGCTGAGAGCCGAGCATTCCAGATATCCTTTGGCACGGATCTCTTGTGCCACCTGTTTGCCCTCCGAGGACGTGGTGCAGTTGGCACGATACGGGCCCATTTCACGATGGTCCGTCTGTGTGGCGACAACCAGCACGGGTACCCTCGGAAGAAATTCCCTCACTTCAGCGATCCATTTGTGCCGCAGATTGTTTAACGAATTAGGATTTGCTACCGAATAACATAGCAAAACCACATCCGCCTGCTGATAGGACATGGGGCGGATTTGGCGGAATGTGTCATGTCCTGCTGTATCCCACAGTCCCAAGCTAATCTGGATTCCATCCATGAATACATCAACTCCAGTGTTTTCATAGACAGTGGGTCTATAGTTTTCTGGGAACGTTTCAGAAGTGAATCGTACAAGAAGTGCAGTTTTACCCACCGCACAGTCCCCAACCAGTACGCATTTCACTGAGGTCTCTGTCAACCCGTTCATCCTTCTGTCTCTGGTGCAGTAGTTATTGTAAGGTGCAGTCTAATCGGCCAAAAAAAAAAAAAAAAAATCAGTGGTGTCCAACAGATGATGAACTCATCATTGAGATTTACAAGTTTGCAGATCTATAAGGACCAAGAATGAAAACCCTGCAATTCACACAGCATTCTGAAGAGCTCCTCACACTCTTCGTCTTGCGAGGTGGTGATTTATTCCTCTGCTCTGTAATCCAGTGAAGGTTCAGGAACTGAGGTCATTATGTATCATTATAGATATTGAAGACAGAGAGATCCAGAAGTGAGAAGTCTTGCAGCAAGCTTTCTCTGAATCCTGCATAATTGAAAGAATAAAAAGGTAAAATAACTATTATGCGATCACAAAAAATACAATGTTTTAATACAATGAAACATTTTATATGTAATCTTAAATTTGATTTATATCTAATTTAATTCGTATTATATTTAAAGTAATGGTAATACATTTTTTTTTGTCATCATTTTCTCGCCCTCATTTCAATCCAAACCTGACTTACGTTCATCTGCAAAACACAAAACAAACTATTTTGAAATAAGTCTCAGTGTGTGTGTTTTTTTATTTTTATTTTTTACTTATTTATTTATCTCTAGGGCCTGATCTTGTTTGGACCACAATCCTTTGTGTTCCGAAGAGGAAAGAAAGTCAACATGGTTAACTATTTGAGTAAACTATTTCTTTAAATATCAGACATATTAAAATCTATATAAATCATCCTATCCTTCCAGAACTATATCTTTAAAATACCAAAGAAACACTAAAATATCGTGCAATGGACAATCACAAAATTTTTCACTTTTTCCAAAAAAATTTTATATGTGAAATACAATAAAATACCCCACTACACCACAGAGCATATTGGAGAACACCTGTCATCACAGGGCCTGGGACAACGCTTCCCGTTTTACCCAGCGATGACGGCCCTTCTATCGATTAAAGTAGAATTTAAGATTTTTTGCTTTGAGTTTTATGAAAATATTTAGTTTAACACAAATTCGACAACTTATTCAGTTGTTTATTTAATAACTCTATGGGCTAATGCTGGTTGGGACATTTTTGACATGTTAAAACAACTTCATAGATGATTCTCGAAATGGCAATGGCTTGCACTTCCTAGGCCTCCTTCTGGCTGTTACGAGAGGAAAGTACGCTGATGATTCAAACAACTGTTCCAGTTAATACCACTAAAGGCCAAATGGTTATAATATAAACTCAGAAAACACTTTTTCGATAAAAACACTTCTCTGGTATAAAAAACAAACAGCCAAAAAAAAAAAAAAAAAAAAAAGAAATACTTGTAACATTGTCAGCAAGATACTTCTTGAGAATTAGGCCTGTAATCTGACAAGCATTAGCCTCAATGGTAAAGATACATTTCTGTGCTAAAACAGAAGATGCAATATTATAATATTTTAATAAATTTAACAATTATATCTTCATCAACAACAAAAGCATTTGATTTATAAAAGAAATACTAGAAGTATTGGAAAAAATCTGAATTTAGAGGATTACAATACTTTCAGTGATGGAGCTCCCTATATATAGATAGCGACACACACACTGTTCGTATACTCAAACATAAATTGGTATAGTACAATATAGACCTTTTATTATATATTTAAAATTTTTGTTTGTCAAAAATTAGTAAATCAAAAATTTAGTGGTATCAAACATTTAACCACTAAAGCCCTAAAAATATTATGATTTCCCCCTTTTTATCTCAAAAGTATCAATAAATTGATTATTTTCAGTTTTAACTGATTAACAACCTTACAAATAATGAACACTATGCGTATCAAGTTTGGACTGTTGCTCAATTTTGCATAATAAATAAGTTTGTAGATAAAATATATTTATAGAGCAATAGATTCACTGAGATCACGGCTTTAAACTGAGGCACAGTATAGATAATACATGTATTTCAGAGTATATACTTAAAACAACTCACCTCTTTAAAGCTCTTCAGCCATGAGATTCACAAGCACATATTAGTATCTGTTCTTTTTGTTTTAATTTAATTGAATTAAACGTGAAGAAGAATGAGTTCAGATCAGGCCTCAGTCCAATTCTGCATATTTCTCAAAATTTCAATTTTTAAACACAGGAAATTCAAGTACTCTTGAGCACAGAGAGATCTCATATGCCTTTACAGAAAGAGCAGGTGCTGTATCCTTTCGTAGAGGGAAGTGAAATGCGAGGCTGGGCTCTTTTCTTTGTAAAATCGTACATCAAATCTCTTCTAAGCTTCCGCTGTGACTGTGTGACGTTCTCAGCACATCTACGGTATTGAGTCTCACTTCTTCTGCAGTCAAGTTCTCACTGCGCATGAAACGGTCTAATACAGAAAGGAAAAGAAACAAAGATACAAACAAGAACAAGATGAAGCCTTATACTAATCCTCATGTCCTGATGAAATTTACTGTTTGTTCTTTATGTTTGAGGTCCCAGAGACCTCAATAGTGTCTGTAAATACCTAACTTTTGAATTTAATCTTTATTTCCTGTTTTTTTTTTTTTTGCCAAAATAGTATTGTTATTGGGCCTGAATTTGACTAGGCTTTTAGCATTGGTAAACAAACACTGTGCTGATTTTCAGTTCAATAGCACTGAAAATTTCGAATCAATACAGCAAACAAAGACAAAAAAAAAAAAGAGTGCTACAGGGATTATGTATTTTTGTTGGTCAAAACACAGAAAAAAGTTAGCATTTTAGCTCTTCCATTTCCTTCATTCAATGTTTATTAATTTTTTAATGTTTTTTTTATTATTTAAATTAAATGCAGGAAATAAGGTCTGCGGTTAACAAGTTAAAGATATTTCCCTGTTTTATTCTACAACAAAACACATCAATAATAGCAATATAAAGCTTTTACTTGTCTTAAAAAAAATGTGTTATTTACTCACCCTCATGTTGTAATGCTGAACACAAAAGAACATATTTTGAAGAATGTTGGTAATCAAACAGTTGACGGCATTGACTTCCATAGTATTTTTTTTTTTTCTTACTATGGAAGTCAAAGGCTACTGTCAACTGTTTGATTACCAACATTCTTCAAAATATCTTCTCGTGTTCAGAAGAAAGAAAGAAATTCATTCAGGTCTGGAACAACTTGAGGGTGAGTAAGTGATGACAAAATTTTCATTTTGGGGTGAACTATTCCTTTAAAGCCACTTGCTAACAGGGGACCCTTTTACATTATTCAGGGTTGTAAGAAGTGGAAGTGCTCATAGTTGGTTAAAACCCATTTGCTCCAATAGTTAAAGAAAAAAAAAAAAAGCATGATAGCTTTTCTGCTACTTTTCAAAAGAAAGGACAAACATATAGAGAGAGACAGATTACAGCATGAGAGAAATGTCAAATTTGCAGTCACTCCCTCAGTCGAAGAATTAGAAATCCTCGCAGCATTGTTATTCATTTGTTTTGTAATTTCCAGCTAATGTAATGTAACAAAATATAGCATTATTAATCTCTCTCTCTCTCTATATATTTATATATATATATATTTTTTTTTTTATGAAAACGAAAAAAAATTACTAGATTTGCAATGCTGATAACTACAAATTTGTTATCAGTCTGAAAAGGGTCCAGTGGCTAAAAGGGACTAAAGGTTGCGAGGACATTAAACGTCATCACGCTGAACAAGAAACTAATATACACACTAGTTCACTTTCATAGCCGCACTGTGTATTTAGTTACGCTCTAGCAAACTATCCTAACTCAAACTTTTTAAATAAATACTGAAAGAGTTTTGAAAACTGAAAGAGTTCGGAAGCTTAAATGAGGCGACGCTGAAGTTATGTGACTGTGGTCACAGAGCTTATTTTTTTCCTTTCATCAAAAAGCCAATAGAAAAATACGAATGGATTTTTGTCAAGGGAATCAGGGTGAAGCTAAATTCTGGGTTGGCCTACAAAAATATGTCATCACGGCGGCTCTCTAGTGCCAGGTTGCGTGTAAGAGAGTACACAACATCGCCTTCTCATGGGAAGGAAGTGCACTGCATTCACTCCGACAGCTGCCACTTTCATCATGGAGAAATCTGACCTTTACTGATTGAAACAAACGTCAGCTACTGAGCGTTCAACATGCTGAGTTATATTTTCCCCCACCAACGGTTTATACAGATTAAAGGGGAAATGTAGAGAAAGAGAAAAGGGGATGTTGAATATGTTCAGCTGTGATTGAGCTCCAAGCGCATGCTAAGACCTTTTCACCAAAAGAATCAAACTTGTACAAGTCTTTATTTCTTCTCTTCAGCATTTTCCCAACCATAATTTATAATAACAAAAATAAAACAAAAATTTACATATAAAATCTTTTGAGGTTCAAAATATACAATTTCACAAAAATATTTTTTCAGATCAAATTCTCACACATAAGAACTGTGATTTGCATAGCAGCATTAAGATGTCTATAAAATATCTGTGTCATCAACATTTTAAACTGGAAATATAAAAAGCAAAGCAGAGCTAGAACTCAAATACCAAGACTGCAAAATGTAATTTTGATCTAGGATCACATATCTGTTCAAGCTGCTCAGAAACTAAAATGCACAGCTGATTGAGGATCAGCATTTATATTTCCAGAAACTCTATTAATACATTTCTATATACATCAACACTGAAGAGAACAAGCCATCCTGAGACATCACCACTACTCTGAATACAACAAGCTAGATCTTATAAAACTGGAACTACACAAAGCAAAAGGATGGAACAACACAATAAGCATTAAAACATCTTAAGCACCTAAATAATATCCCCCTTTTCTTTTATATGGTGTGCCTAGGAAAAATGTGCTGCCATTATTTATTTTTGCAAAAGGCAATTTAAACTAATTACGTAAAAATGTAGCTATCGGGGATCAGACGAACCTTAATGGCCTCATAAGGGGGCATCAATAAACATTCAATAAAGTATAATATGTATATACAGGTCAATAATATAAAACATTGTAAATATGTAGTACCTTGATATTTTGATATCTGGTTATTACGGAAAGAAAATTGAGGTGTATGTAGTGAAAAGACAAAACAACATCATTATTACTGACACTATTAGTCCCCAGAGAAGATGTTTTGAATTAAGGCAGTGGAAAGAGATCAATCTAAAAGTAAATCATTCATTGTAGCAACTCTTTCAATGAAGTATGACCAGCACCAATCCAGTCTTAGGCTCGGTATAACTGTAAGAAAGACAGAAAAAAGATGGGGTGGGTGGGTGGGGGTGAGGGGGTCATTAAATGACCAAATATTGATTTGACAACTGGTTCTACATTCAAAATATGTCAGATTAAGTACCTAAGTATGCTTCCATAATGCTTTTTACTTTTCAGATTACATATATTATATATATTTAAAAAATAAACACATTTTAAAATATTGTTGTGAATGAAAGAGCAAACTAAATACACACACATTTTTAAGTGTGACTTAAGTGTCCAAATACTAAATGTTTAATTGGTGGGACCTAGTTTACGCTAAAATATATTTTATTGCATGCAATGGAACGAAGGTAGCTTATAGTAAATCATTGTCCCATTCAGAAAGACACATTGGAAGAGCACTGGAACACTAGTATACCTGTAGTGTTGGTTTTTGAGGTAGTCTAGTACGGCAGGCCTGATGCGTGCCACTCCCCCTTGGCTGTGATTGCCTCTTCCCGTGATGATTGACAGCTGAGGCCGACACAAACCCTGACGGGATTCTATAAAAGACACATTCATTAAAGAAAATAGCAGACTCTAGAGTCTATATAATCTATCTGCTGTCCACACTTGAAAAACTGTTATTGTTATTAGAAACGTTGTATTCATGTTTGTGGTTCACGTACCCAAATTCTTTTCAGTGAGCACCTGACTGAGATGATAAAGTGCCTCATCCACATGCAGTCCATGGAGATCTAGAATATTCTGATGCAGGAGTGAAGCGTTCACTCGCTGGAATATCTGCATGGCTGCTCGGTGGTTAGCTTCACGCATCTTCTCTCCATGCATGTGACCCTAAGCATATACACGAATGCATAGAAACTTAGTAA
This sequence comes from Opsariichthys bidens, assembly GCA_037194245.1. Classification (NCBI taxonomy): domain Eukaryota; kingdom Metazoa; phylum Chordata; class Actinopteri; order Cypriniformes; family Xenocyprididae; genus Opsariichthys; species Opsariichthys bidens. The sequence goes on along the minus strand of CM074293.1, from coordinate 15,091,622 downwards.
GAGTTCTGATCTAATAACAGCTCTGTCACAATATCAGGTGTGCATTGCAGGCAGACAGTCATACAAACGGAGACTCAGAATGATAAAATTCCAATGCGAAATTTAATCCAAAGAGGCAATGAGCCAAAACAGGGCAGAGAAACACTTAACTTGAACGTGACTGGACCAACACTAAGTGAACAAGAGGGACTTAAATACACAATGGTGATGAAATGAAAAAAGAACAGCTGCGATGATGAGTTTTTATAATAAAAGATGAGTGGCGGAACTATCAAACAAAGGAACACAGGAACTAAAAAAATACAAACTAAAAGTTCATGGTGACAAGTATTGCACTCTGCATGCATTGTTTAAAAATGGGTCAGAAGGGTCCAGAGTTTAATTTTAAACTCACTTTAGTTTAAATGAAATGCTGATTTTACTACACTATTCTGACTGCTTCATGGGAAGAGTAGCTTATCCAGTGGAAACTCCCCAGAATAGTCCAGAGAAAACTAGAAATTACTTGGAGAATTACATTTCTATTAAGTGAAGTCGAGTTCCGTTAAATTCCACAGATTTTTTCCAAAAAGGAACTAATTTTTAAAGACAGCAGATCTACTGTGATATGCAAGGTTGTTAATCAATGGTACATGCATTTGTTGAAGCCATCAGTTTGCATTATTTCTTTAAATAACTTTTAAATGATCATGTTTAACAGCAGAATTGCTGATGAAAAACAACATTACCATGATTCTGCAAAAAAATTCCAGCTAAAAGAATCTTTAATGCCCTCTCCCACTCCAATGAAGAACTGTAAATAGCGTAATTTGGTCAATCTCAAACTACTTATATATAACATTTTTGTTTTATGTATATATATATATATATATACTAAACAGGTTTAGTTCTTGGCTTAAAACTCTTAAAATGTGTTTTTTTTTTTTTTTACAAAATCCCTATGGTAAAAATGAATGGACCAAAAAATCTGCACTGTTGGACCCATCCAGTGCCAGTGGGAAAATCTCATCGAAAATCCTTCTTTCTTGTATATTAAATATATAAAACATTATCTGCATGGCAGTTTAGTGTTTAATGAGGACAGCTTGTCACCAGACATGAAGCTTCCATCTTAGGACATGGTTAAAAACATTGTGTTCGTCTCAAAACTAATGTTGTTTTACATCAGCTTTTCAGCACACATTATATTGTTTATCTCTTTAATAACCTGTTGCGCGTAGAAACTAGCCACGTCCTTTCGTCCTTGTCGATGGGCTTCAGCTGCCTTGTTAAAACACTCTATCTGCTGACGTCTCTGCAGTGTTGCCTCTGTGCGGAAGTCCTCATATTCCGGATCCTCCGAATCCTGGAATTGAGTTGCTTCTACCTCCCCATCTCTCGGTTTCCATTTCTGAGCGAGTGAGGCAAAAAGTGTCAACAATCCACTCAAGGTTTTTGTTTAATTTCAGTATGCCATACGGTGCTCACCCGCTCTTTGCTTGAAGTTCTGTGTCCGCCGCTGCGCTGAGGGGCAGGTTCAGGAGCCACTACATTTTTGACTGGCCCGTCATCCAACAGAGAATGCATAAACTGTTCGGTCTGCTCCAGACAGTAACTACACACACAAATGGTCGAGAGACATTTCCTTATAGGTTATATCTGCTATTTTAATAATTGTTCCTAGTATACCGGTGCAAAAATCTTCAGCGTATTTTGCTATAACGAAAAAATAATAAATCTTACAAAAAAATGTCTGTGAAATATTCAAGTATTCAAGGCCACAAAGGTGGGGAAAATAATATTTCCACAAAAACATCACTATCCAACAATTAGAAATATTCTAATAAAAATTTAAATGTCTACTTTTCACATTCCAGTAGACAAAATCAAATCCTATTCTACATTATTTAAGACTTAAAGATTATTCAGTTTCACTCTTAACTACATCACATTATAATCATTAAATTAATTGGAAATACCATATCATGTTACAATCATTAAATAGTCAATTTTAGCAGCTTTTATGTAAAGTGACTTCCAGCACACAGGATTACAGGGGTTCTCGGAGAGATGACGGCTCAAGTCCAGCTACCAACTGAATTTTTCGATTGCCGATACCAACAGCGTTATCTAGAAGCCACAGTGGACAGTGCACTCGTATTACAATGAATGGAAGAAAGTGCAACATGCAATATGGCAGAATAAGTCCCGCCTTCCAAGTAAAAGAGCCAATTGGTCAAGTCACTGCATCAGGACTTCAGGATACATTCTTAGAACTACCCGAGCGCATTGGCGGTCCAGTCTGAAAAAAATCTCTTTTTTTTTTCATGATTTGAGTGTTTAGAAACCAAATTTATGAGACAATTGTCAAATATGAAATTTAATCGTAAGCTTCGAAAACAGCTTTGGAAAATTTGACGTTTCCCCATTCAAAGACATAGGAACACTATGCACTTGCATTACTGAAATCACTGTCCGAGAGATGTTTCAAAGATGGCCGCTGAGTGAAATGGCTTTCCATCAAGGGACTTTGTATATACTTAATACAATTAACTGACACAACTGGGAGCTAAAAATATTGCTAATACTGGGCTAATATTTATTAGTCTATAACTATGTATCATATTCTTACTTGTGATCTCTGAAGATATCCCTGAGGAAATGCCGGTCTATGGTGGGGAATGTGGAAAACAGCTGGTTCTCCTTCAACTTGGCTGCACCGTCTTTCTTATCCAAGTCCCTCCTACTTGACCTGGACTAAAAGCCAAACATAGCTCATTTGCACTATTTCCTTTCACATACTGTCAGTGATTGAATGTGAGTGCCTATGTGTGACTTACCTTGTCCATGCTGTCTTGCATGACCTGCTCTTCAATCATGATGTCCCTCAGTGAGACAGGAGCATAAGATGCAGTCCAGTGATCCATAAAAAGAATTCCTTCATGCAAACCTAATTGGTCCCTCAGCTTGGGTTTGCTTCCCTGTGATTCACCCCATTGGAGAGAGCCTTTGTTACCATGAAGATAGAAAGGGTGAGAGTAGGAAAGAGGAGAAACAGAACAATTATTTCCAGTATGGAGAAGTTTCCACAAATTTGTCTTTTAAAAGACAAAAAGTATTAAAGACACAAATCAATCCCTTATTTTTTGTTTCCTATTTTGGACTTTCCCACCTTAAAGGTTTCCAACAATATCAAGCAACAAGGTAAAAAATCCTATTCTGTCACTTTAACACATTTTTTTTTATTATTGTAATCAATAATCAGTTTATTAGTAGAAAACAAAATAACAAAACATTTAAATTGACCTCCTGAGGTTAGCTAAATTGTGTGTGTGCTTATATGTGACCAAGCACTGAAATTGAAATAGTGCACAAAGCAACAAAATCATTGGCCAATCATACTTGATGTTTGAAACAGCCATGAGGGCAAAACTGAGGACCATTAAGATTTCACTCTGGGTGTGACTGCCCAGCACAGTCACAGCTGGATTGGAAGAGATGATTTATCTCTTAATGCTTTATTTTACTACTACTGGCTAGGACATGCTGTACATTAACATTCACTTTGTGTTTGTGTGTACTGAGAGAATAAGCCGTCTCACTCTCGTGCATTAGCTGATAGGACAGAGCTGCCTGCCTGTGTTTCTCCTGCCAAAGACAACAGACACCAGGTAAGTTTTGCATTAAGATTCAGAATCAGTCCCATTAAAAAAAATGTATCATGTTTGCTTTGTAGATTAATGTCCAAAAACTGTAAACATAAGATCAAAATACGTGAACTCACTTGAATAGTCTCTTTCCATTTTTGGTGCAGAAGTTTGGCCAAGTTCAGGTCTATTTGCACTGCACAGTCATCTGATGAAAACGCACCTGCAGCCAAGGAGTTCAAAGAGATTTTAATACACTTGTATGTGTATGAATTGAGGGTTAATGTGGTAACTTGTTTGAAAGTGATAACTTGTTTCATATTAAGAACTAAAATCAGTCATTTTAAACCATTTACACATGGAACAATTCTCAACTGGTTATGGTGACAGTTCTGATAGGTTCATGGACAGCAGGGAACACTTCTCAAGATATTTTGTTGTTGCTGTTAAAAGCCATTCTGTAGTAAATTCATCTGTTAATTGTTAGAAGTTATCTAAATTGGGCAAATTACAGCATGGATAGGTCATGTCAAGCCCTAATCTTCAAAAAAAAATGTATAGACCCACACAACATTAACTTTCGAGTTAGGGGTTTCGTATTGTGTTGGGATGCCACTTGAGGTCACTGAATTCATTGAGTGATACACTGAAAGAATAACAGAATTATTTATTGGACATAATGATTGGATGTTTGATTACCTGGACTGACCCCAACGGGTCCAAAAAGTTCAGTGAGCTGCAATGCAAGTTCAGTTGGAAGTTTCAGCTCCAGTGTTTGTATGTCCATTGAACTTGGCTCTCTTCTCCCCTGTCCAGTTCTCTTTTTCTCGTTTTCTTGTTCCTTCCTCTCCTCTTTCTCTTTGCGCTCCATTTCGTCAACCTGATGCAGTAGTAACTGCGTTATGGCATTCACCTCTGCTTTTGTCTCTTCATCCTCTTTTAATTTCTCTCCTCCCACCTCTTCACTCCATTCCTTCAATGCTCCCTCCAGGCACTGAACAACTTGCTCACTTTGTATGACTAATGTCTCATCCTGCCCTGGACCTTGCAGACCTGTTTTTTCTGGCTGTTGTCCATTAGCTGCTGAAACCTCCAGTTGTACTTCAGTGTCTTCTGTTAGCTGCTTTAATGATCCAAAGGAAGGTTCAGGCTCACATTTCTCCTTTGTCATGCTGGCTTCATCAGATCCTTCAGCTTCACTTTGTGAACTTTGACCTTGGCTCCAGCCATCATCAGCTTGGCTAACGTCACTAAGGTTTGTTTCTTGGGACTTGGGACTGATGCTACTTGCTGAACTGTTGTTGGAATCATCAGAGTACACAGCTCTAGCCTGGTCACTTTCTGGCGGTTCTATAAATGGTTCACGAGGCTCTTTCTCAAGAACCGAAGACCCCAAGCTAACTTTGTCATCTTCATCATGTTTATACAGCTGTTCTCCAGAATCTAGCAGCAAGTTAGTTGTCCACTCCATATCTTGATGACACTTCTCATAAAGGTCCTCCAAAATATCCATGGAGACGCGTCTGAAATGGCGGCTCAGAATCTCAAGGTTTTGTTGTTTAGAGTGGGATTCTCTAAAGTCATTCTCTTCCACCTGAGAACCTTTCTCATGGACCACACGGTACGGAACTCTCTGCTGGCAGGCAGACTCGTCTTCATTTGCTTTTGGGGTGAAACGCAAAGAGTTTCCCTCCAAAACAAACATATTACTACTAGATAAGTCCAAAGTTAATTCAGAACATTTCAGCTGGTCAATTCGCCAAAGCAAAGCAAAGTCCTGAGGGTTTGTTTGGGCTGAGGCACTGGTACATGACACAATGGGCAATGTAGGCGTTTCCCCCGTAGGTGGAAGATCAGAGGGAAGATTCGAAATAACTGGAGATTGTGAGCAGGGTGACGCAGGGTTTTGATTGGTGAAGGTAAGTGCCAATTTACAAGATTTCCCCACTCTTCGGCTAAGACCTCTCCGTCTCTCCAGACTGCTCTCGGAGTCTGTGGCAACCTTTGAAAACAGAGTATCTTGGACATTTGGGCTCATTCTGCGTTTCTCTTCTGATGCTACATTGTCCTCCAGCTCAACCTCCTCCTGTGTGCTCTTCTCAGCAGACTCTTGACCACACTGCTCAATTGGGTCTAAGCTCTGTTTTGATGTACTTGGTGATTTCGAGTAATCCTTTCTTGGGTCAGTGCACTCAGTGAACATCCTTCCCAGCACACAGTCAGGGAGTTCAGGGCAAATCACATTCTCTAGGTTCAAGTTACCCTGTTTTCCACCGAAGGAAGGGGAATGTAGTGTAGTCAGTTTACTTGGAGTTGGATCTTGGTAAAAACCTGGAGAGTTTCTTCCACCTTGCAATAGATCTACAAGTTTTTGAAATTCAACTGCATTCTGCTTGTCAGTATCAGAATGCTTCCCTTCATCGAGAGAAGTGTTATTTTTGTGTTCAACACCACTGGATTCCAAAACAGTGTTCTTAACTGTATTATCCCTTAAATTCTGACGTCTTCCTTGACGTTGACCTTGAGATTCCAGTGGCCAGTCCCCCACAAAATCCAACAGCTCTGGCCTCACTACTTTGTCCTCAGAAAGAGATTCACCTTCACATCCCCCCTCCTTATCTTGCTCTGGAGAGTCAACACTGGGATCAAAGTTCATGGGTTCACTTTTTCTATAATTCACTCTGTCCCTCCTCACACGCTGAGCAATGGACTCTGAAAATGCAACAGGCAGCTCCGAAAACTTTTCGTGTGCTGACACAACTATTTCTTCAGTTTTCCCGCTACTCAAATTTCCCAAGCTTTTTTCTGTGTCCAGAAGATCTAGCTCAAAGTCTAACCCTTCAGCATCAATCAGATCAGACAGAGGTGTTCCAGACCCTTCCAGAATGTTTTCATGCGAAAACATAGACTCTTTGGAACTGTAGAGGACTATTTCACTTTCTTCCTCGCCCGCAGAAACGGTACTGCAAGTCTGCTTAACAGAGGACACATCGGGCAGAGATGAGGAAAGATGTGTATTCAGTTTGCTCAACCCAGAGTCACCAACAAGATCAGGGTGACTGAGGCCAGGGGGTAAAGATTGTCTTAAGGAAATGAGAGAAATACATATATTTTTTTTTATAATACATAGATATACATGATATATAAATGCATAATTATTTATGGCTACACACAGTGTTTTCATAGTTACTAATAATAGGTAACAAGTTACTAACTCTCAAAATGTCCTGTACAATTGAAGACAACCGTAATCTGCTGCTGTGTGAACATACCCCTTGTCTTTATTTTAAAATTAAAATACTCAGTAATTCGGTATTATGAATATAATGCATACTCACTTTGTTTGCTCAGTCTCTGTCTGGGTCAAATCCACAACACTTGGCACTGGTTCTGGTCTTTGTGAATTCATGATGCTCTGGACAGAGACAAATCGGTCATACCGTTCTAATATGCGTCGAATCTTCTCCTTTGTTACTTGGTGCCTTGTGCGCCTTCACAGAGAGGGTGAATAGAGAGAGCTGTCAAAAACTGCAAACACTAGTGATTGTGTCATATAAGCAACGGATCACATTTGTGATTGTGATTTTGTTTAATGTGTAGTCATTTCTGGTTTGTGGTCAGATTTAACGTACTTCTCCAGCTCTCTAGGCTTAGTTTTCCACCATGTATCTGGCTCACGAAAAAGCACCTTATACCCATGTTTCAGTGCCTAGGAGAAGGAAAGGGAAAGCCAACAATCAGCATATTATACCTGTGTGAATGTTTGTGGTTCAAGTATTTGTACACTGTAAAGTGAGGAACATTTTAAAGTTAAACCAATAAATAAGTAATATCTACCGTAATGTATACTTGTGTAACATGATACAATAAAATTTAAACTTGAGAAATTTAATCTGGTATATCCACAGCCAATTTTAACAATACAAAAACAATATGGTGTCTGATACTGAACATTAATAAGCTGTAATCTACACGTTTCAAAACAAATTACTCACCATGGAAACGTATGGTTTCATCTCCCAACATTGCATATTGGTGTTGTCTATTATGATGGGTGACTGGCCTTTTTCAAAAGCATCTTTTGCTGAAATGTTGATGACCACAAACACATTGCAGAAAGATTAAATAAAGATTAAAGTTAAAGATGACGTTTGCAATTTTAGGTGGCATCAGTGGCACCAAGCAGAGTAGCAAAAACAATGACCGTTTTCAAAACTGGTTTCCAAACATTTCAAAACAGGCCAGGCCCCGATATACTTACTACGAAGTTCTCGTTCTTTGCTCAGGGGTAAAAAGAAGTTTGAAATGCCTTTGCAGTAGTATACGGTTAGCGAAAACACCGACCCAACCCAGGCTAACCCGGAGCAACGTTTAAATGAACATGTAAATATGTGCCGTTCTCTTTCTTCTACATAACAAAATAAACACAAAACAAAAATGACAATGGTGCAGTTAAGAAAACATCAGCTAAGAAAGCAGTTGGAAAAAGCTTCTGATAGTTGCAATGTCGATATGTTTTTGCACAAGCTCTTCTATTCAACACGTTCTTCATGTCATGCTTATTTATTTAGCACTTTATACAATAGATTGCTTTAAACTTCAGTATTGAACATGAAAAAAAATATCATACGTATCGCTTTCGAATAGAAATACAAATTCAATTTCTACGATAAAAACAGCTCTTTCGTGTGCAAGAAATGAAAAAGATTTTCACGTCAAAAAAGGCGGAGCTGTAGAGCACACCTATCTATTAATAATTGTCACGGACCAATTGCAGTTGGACAGTGTTTACAAGGCGGAGTAAACTTTTCTAGAAAGTTTACTTTGGCAAGCTTTATCAAACTCCTGAAATGAATTGCAAACGAACTTCGTTTTGGACTGATTCTGATCTGAATTGAGACACTATTTTTTTCTTCGAATTTGCTTAAAGTATATCGGGGCCTGTTGTCCCACACCAAACTCACGCATTGGCTGTGCAAATGTTGTTTTGTCAGGCTCATTACCTCAAACAATCAAGCAATAATTTGACATTACCATGAAGTTGGAAAGTTCATAATTTATGGAAATTGTCATGCAAATGAGTTACTTATAGTTGTTTCAGCATATCAAGCTAAGAAATGTAATCAATTTTGAAAATGATTTCAACAAATCTGCACACATCACCTTTTAAAGTCAGACTGTCTAGTCAATGGGTAGTAAATAATTGGAAATGGAAATAATTTAATGTCACCTGACATTTTACTTTGGCTTGAGCTCTAATCTCACCTCTCTGATGATTCCACTCATGGGCTTCTCCTAGTAAATTTGGTTCAAACCGGTACTGTCCATTTCGAGTGAAATACTCATCAGTGCTCAATACAACCCCTCTAGGATTCTGTACCAACATAGCACTGGGCAGCAAGGAGAGAAAAAAAAAATACAAAACTATAAACTTTCTTTATAAACATACTCTAAACAGCAAAGTGTTCAACGGAATTCTGATGAAAGCCAATTACAGCCAATATATATATGCTGATTGCTTTCACAGTCTGTATGCATACTAAAAAAGAGCTTTTGCCCTATGCTCTTTTCAAAAATTTTCCCATGCAATATTTTCACGAAAAAGGCCAATTTGATGTTTAAAAAGTAAAAAAGTGTTTTCCTCACTTGTAGGTCGCTTTGGATAAAAGCGTCTGCTAAATGACTAAAATGTAAAATGTAAAATGTAAAAAAAAAAAAAAAAAAAAAAACTTTAACTAGCAAAACATTAAATTTTGTCTTGCAACCTGTTTTACAATGCAATCCAATACTGTGATAAAATCATATTCTTCAACAACAAGCACAAAAAACAAACAAACAAACAAACAACAAACATTTGATACTACTACATGGCAAATGTTCTACCCATGAAGCATTACCAAAAGCATTCTATCTAAATTAACTCCATTTTCAAGATAAGTTATAATTTCCTCCATTATTTGCAAACTTAAAACACCAAAAAAGAAGAGATTTCTTTTGCCTTCAATAAAATAATAGATATGAGTCTTCTTGCTTACTTGGCAAGGGTGGTTTTGCCTGATCCAGGAGCCCCTCTAAGCAATACCAACACCTGCCCTTCCAGTTTGAGTCTGTTCCTAGTGGGTAGAGTCCATGACTTCGGTACAGTTGCTGAAGGCTTCAGAGGTGCTTGTCTGATAGGTCCATGAGCCAACCACTGAGCAGCAGTAATGGGGTTAGTGCTCCAAGGGGTGGGGTTAGGAATGACAGGTGTAATGAAGGACGGCCCCATAGCATGGGGATGAAACTCAGCAGCCTGAGTGTTCCAGAACATGGCAGGTGTGCTGAGTGCTTCTTGATGCTGCCTTACCGCTGTGTGGTTACAGAGTTGATCAGGTCTACGGTAAACCTGAAAGGCAGAAGGCCGTGTTTCAGTAGAGCTGGCCTCCACTGTTAAGTGACTGAAGTCAAGCGATATGGTTTTCGTCTCTGGGATATGGACCCCACCAAAACTTAATTCACTCACAGGTGAACTACCGCCACGGGCCTCACTGAGCCCAGGGTCAGCGTTAGAGGCCTGCTCAGGTAAGGTCAGAGGAGATGGAAACTGAGTCTGGGATGTAAGAGGCAGCGAGGAGCGAGGGATTGATTGAGAAGGAGGGGGTAGAGAAGAGAGAGATATGGAGGACATTGGAGGATGGGAGCTAGCTTGTGTCTGCTGTGACGTCAAAGTCTGAAGTTCCTGATCTATGAGAGCATCGAATTCTTCTGTCAGGTGTGTCTCACCAGGACTGAGCTCCGGCTGAGATGCAGGCTGGTTTGAAAAGGCAAAGCTCTCTGCCGTTCCTCTGAGGAGTTCTGTCTGAGTGGTGTTAGTACCCAGGAGAGCAGCAGCCTGCTCAAACCCCGAGACCGGAGGAGGGGGTGGGACTGTGCCCTCAGCAGCATCTGACAGCTCCAAAAGAGAATCCATTGCATTGTCCACTAATGCAGAGATTAAGTAGAAAGAAAATTAATATTTAAAAAAAAAAAAAAAAAACATGTTTTCCAAATACATATGTATATTACAGCAATTAAAGTAAAAGATTTTCTGCATTTAAGAAACTGTGATACCCCAAACTAAGCGGTAAGAGTTAAAAATAATGTTATAAATACTTTTATTTGGCATTAAATTAATCAAAACACTAAAGATGTTAATAACGTTACAAAAGATTTCTTTTAAATAAATATTCTGAACTTTTATTAATCAAAGTATCCTATCAAAAATGATCAATGTTAAACAGCAAAAACTCTTTGATAGCACTGATAAAAATAAGAGCCATTATTAATAATTGAGAGGCAAATCAGTACTGAAGGATCATGTGACACTGAAGACAGGACAGGAATACATGACATATTAATAAATATTAATGTTTATACTATATTTTTGATCAACTGAATGCAGCCTTCTAGATAAGAAGGAAGTATCATAAGATCCTTTCAAAAACATTACAGAAAAACGGTAGAGTATTTTATCACATATATTAAGAATCATATAAGGCTTTATGACAACATCAACTTGAAGCATAGTATAATATAATAATGAAAAAATATATACAGAAAATATAATGCTATTAAGCGATGAACTTTTGGTACATGCAGCTGGTTTCTAGGTGGTCTAAGATGGTCATTAAGTGGGCCAAGCTGGTCTTTAGCAATCTTTGACCAACAACAAACCAGGTTATGGTGGTCAAGCTGCTTGTGGAACATAGTAGTTGGTCAGCCAGATAATGACCTGCTTGCACTAAGAGAAGACCAGTTTCAAAACAAATCTATCATCTTAAGATGGAAAGAGCAACACAAGATGTACCGATATATACAGTAGTTGATTTGATCTTATTGCACTGTGTGCTGTCTTATACATATATATACCGAGTAACTTTAATCCGACAGCAGCTAAAATTACAACCAATGGTGGCCATTTACTCTTACCTTTAAAATCTGCCTCTGAGAGTACCATGTAAATGACTTCTGGATCCAGATGTGAAAACATCTCCTGCATTCTCTGGATGATTTCGTCTCGCCTTTGAGATTCCAACTGACCAGTCCTGGACTGCATTGACCCAAAGTTACTGTATGATGAGTCCGCCCGGGTCACAAAAGATCCATTTGCTCCGTGCGCTCGACTCTCGGAACCGCTCCCGTACTCAGCCGCCTGCATCGGGGTTCGGGAGGGACTCAGTCCGTTTTTCTTTTTCTTTGGCATTCTGTTGTGCCCCTTATGCAAGACACCTACGACAAATCCACTGTTTACAAGTTTTTCCTACAGGAAGGAAAGTAAAAGAAAACCAGACGGACAACTTCTTCTTCCTCTTCGGTTTAGTGGCAGGTGGGCCCAACGTTAAGATGCATTATCGCCATCTACTGTATTGGAATGTGGACCAGAGTTTACCCATTTCGTAAATTCTCTCACAGTTTTTTTTTTACAGGCGCTAGGGCACATTTCTCAATACTTAGGTCACTTTTGCAAAACTCTTCACACAGTGAGCACAACAGAAGTCGGCTAAACTGAGGATCAATTATCATTGCTTTGGCACAAAATGCATTCAATGACTACATCTCTCAAATTGCATGAATTCTTTTCTCACTCAGACACAACAACTGCCAAAACTCTTTGTACGTACAGGCCAATTTGCACATGCTTACATACTGTTTTCAAAACTGTTAAACTTATGTTCAAAACAATAACATAATACAAAACTGAATAAGACAGCAATTTGCTACATTCCTACAGGAATTTCTTTATATATTGTAAAAAAAATTTTTTTTTTTTTTTTTTAGAATTGTATGGGACAATGTGGCATTTCACCATTTGTGCAGTCACCGAGTGATTTGCAGCCCATCCCAGAATGGAGTCACTTCTTCTCCCACCTTACTCAACCCCATAGAGGAATTCTTTTCCTCGTGGAGGTGGAAGGTTTATGACCGCAATCCACATGATCAAATGTCCCCCCTGGACGCAAATATTGCTGGATGCCTGGACATATCAGCAGAAGATTCTTTCCTAGGTGTATTGCCCTGGATGACATAAGATGTGATGTAGATGAGAACCTGTGGGCAAATGGAGAAGACCGAGTAGACTAGCTCCTATTGTATCTGTATCAGTGGATGGTGTGTATACAAAGTGTTGTATTTTGGAACTACTCGGTGCAAAAAAAAAATAAATAAATAAACGACATAAAATATTGACGAATTCTGCATCATGTCTGATTCATTCTAGTAACATATATTGCAGTGAATTATAAACAGAGATGTGTCCTTGTTTTACACAAGAAAACATTGTATAATGCTACATTTTGTTAGTGTTTTTTTTGGTCTTTGTTTTGTGGCTGACAAAGTGTGTTTGTCAGATGTCAACCTTTGCTTGTGTTCTGGAAGTTGATTTGAGACCTGAATAAAGTGTTTTGGTAGTTGTAGTGCATTTTGAATGTGAAATGAACTGCTTTGCCAAGCTGAAAGTTTGTTAGGAGAACTGTGTGAAGCGTTATGGAAAAGTGACCTAAGTATTGAGAAATGTGTCCTAGCGTCTGTAAAAAACTGTAATCAGCTCTGTTCTCTTAAGATAAAAAAATTAGTAAATATAATCTTAAGATTTAGTTCATCCACTCCCACCTTTCTAAGTTCGTTCTTCATTGTTTCTCGTTCATTATTATACTTATGACAGACACAAATAACATGTTATTCTGATTCCTCTATTCCACAGTACTCACATAATCCTGTTGGATGTTTATTTATAAATGTTAAGGTTTTATTCAGCATGGCATGTCCAGCCCTTAATCTTGTTGGAATAGTTTCCTCTTTGGTGCTTCTTTTAGTTATCCTCACTACTCCTACTTCACATTGTATTTCATAAAGGTGATGTCCTGTATTTCCTGTATCCCATTTTTATTGCCACTCCTTAGTGGTGTATGCTTTAATTACTGCTTTTGCTTCATATTTACTAAGTGAGATATTCATGATCTCCTCATTTTCCAAAGCCTGTTTTGCTAATCTATCAACCCGTTCATTGCCCTTTATCCCCCTATCAGCTGGTATCCACATGAGTATTATCATGAGGTTCACATTCTTAAATCTATACAGATTGTCATATATTTCATTTACTATATCATGTCTACTGTGAGATGTGAATGATTGCAATGACTTGAAATCTGTACAAAGTATAACCTTTTTGATTTGAGTCTCTTCTATCCACTGTAGTGCTGTTGCTATTGCCATCAGCTCGACAATATATACTGATAAATGAACTGATGTTCTCCTATTACTAGAAAAGTTTAAGGATGGAATACTAAAATCAAAACCTGTTCTCCCTGTATTACCATCTTTAGATCCATCAGTATGTGACAGGTTTAATTCATCTATCTGTAAATATGGTCTTGTTGAAGAAACAGCTCCCCATTTATTTTGTGATTGTACCAATAAATTTGTGGTTAATTTCAGTTCTTATATTTTCAACCCTGCCTACTAATGTGACCCACAGTTTTATCCTTTATTTTATATGCAAACATTTTCATCCACAAGCAAAAGTGAATTAAATCTCCTTTGTTTCCCTCTTTTTCTTGAATTTAAGAATTCATTTCATTCATCAAGGTTATAAATAACAAAATAAATATATATATATTTTTGATGCATTATGATGAATTATTCAGATATTTAACCTTATTGTGCTTTTTTGTGCTCTCCATTTTATCTCATATCATCATGTACACGAACCCATTTTTTGTCTTTTTTTGTTAAAGATTGTTTATTGTTAAAGATACAACCATGGTATTTTACCTGATCTTGTATGTAATTTTAAGTTCTGCAATAGATAATAATGAAAAAGACATGAGTCACAGCTGCACTAACACCTCATAGCATCAGTAACTCAACCCTACCTCGTACGGTTTTTCGCAGCTGCTCGAAGATCCTGCCTTTTGGGGAAGATTGTTGATTTTGTACTCAGAAAATGTAAGTATTACTACTAAAAATAAGATTACCCTAGAATGAATTGCATTGCTAGCCCACCCCAACACTTACACACAATAATAATGATAAATGCTGCCCAATACTTCATTATATTACTTCTTACTGAAAATGTTTTAGTAAAACAAGCAAAATGTCATTTGTTTTGTCATATGACAGCTATGCATGAACAAGTGCAGTCAAGGTGAATACATCTCAATTTTCAGTCAAGCAATGATTTAAAGCATGAATTAATACAATAATTATATTTTATTTACTGACAACAATAGGAAACATAAATGACTAAAAAATGAATAAAAGTAAGCACAATAAATAAATTCATATACAAGTCAACAACACATGAAACACAGCTTTATTCAGACTTATTGTACTAATAATCACGTATTTACGGGCGCTGAACCCCACATCATACTGTCCATCCTTCTGCCATCTCAACACAGCTGTGCCAATTCTGCAGCTTTATTGATGAAGCGGCTGACCACCGTGAACACCTTCACCCGTCTTTGCCATCCATCATGTCCCTCATTGCTGCTCTTCTCAATGGGGACATCATTGATCCAGAGCATGAGGAAGACCATGATGATGATGGACACCTGAACCCCACAACCTTGAAGCAAGAGTCGGAGAAGATGTGCGAGACAATCTGGCTGGTGCTTTGTTTGCTCCAAACATTTAAAGATTAAAACATTTTACAATTCATGTCAGCATTCCGTTTCTTGCCATTTTTTCAAACCTAATTGTAAAGCTAAAAAAAATAGTTTTATTTTTTTTGTGTGGTGTAGTGGGCTAAAGCTCTGAACTGGTAAGCAGAAGGTTGCTAGTTCGATCTCTGCAGTCGTTATCACCAGTGTGTCCTTGAGCAAATCACTTTACTCCAGGTTGATCCAGAGGCATCGTCCATGTAATAAGAGCACTGGAAGTCGTTTTTGGATAAAAACAGTTTCTGTTTGGGGGCTTAAAGGGTTAGTTCATCCAAACATGTATTCATTCATTATTTACTCGCCTTTAAGATGTTCAATCCCTGTGGATTTTTTTTTTTCTGAACATAAAGGGTGATTTTGGTCCAGTTGCTGGTTTCTTTTTCCCACAAATGCCGCCGTCACCTTTCCTTGTAAGTCCTGCTCCACCACAGAAGCTCTGCAGCAAATGCACAGAAATCAAGAATCAGAAAAATGCTGTAATAACTCTGTTACAATAATTGAAATAAACTAAAACTTATTTTTTAAATATATATGTATATTTTTTTATTAATTTCTGTACTATTCTCCTTCAGAGCCTTCTTTCATCAGTCTCTCTCCAGCGGATAAACACACGTTCATCTGTTCCTGTAACATCCAGACAAGATTCAAGTTACTCTGTGATTTATGTGCTTAATACTACATTTATTTGTTGAGGTAGATCTGATGTGTTAACTGACTTCTTATCCAATACAAATGTTCCTTCTTTTATCAACAGTACAAACGGTCAAATAAAACAGATAACTAATGTCGAGTTACTTGTACATTTGTTTATTTATATTACTAACATTCATGTAATGTAAGCAGTGTTGAATTCTACATAATAGCACACACTCAGATGTCTATTTCATGTTGTGATGTGCTCATCATCTGCAATACTTATTGAATATTTCCCTGTCAGATGTTAAATAAACATTTAGTAAGCGTGTTTATGATGTATATGGTTCAGAAGTCATGTAAATCCACTTTGGTGACATACGTGAGCTTACTAGAGCTCCTGTTAGCTGTACGTAATAAAACATGTTTTTACAGCAAAATCACAACTATACTATACTGCCTCGCGTCTTTACACCTTCAACACTTCAACAGTTTACAGTAGTTCAACAAATGCGATTTTAACACAAGGAATGTTTTAATACTCACCTTTGAAAACGCCTCTTTTCTCCTCCGTGTTTGATTATGACGTATCCTCTCCCGTGGCCTCCTGGGATAGAAAAGTACTTAACGGTAAGCACTCAGGAATCTGGACGGAGGCAGTAGGCCATCCGGGAACTTCTCGACTACTCTCTTATGACTACTAAGGTTTCGGACACACTTATTCGCTCGCCTACTGCTTTTCGCCTACTCAATAGCAGAGAAGTAGGCGATTTCGGACGCAACCATTGAGTATTGAGTGTTTTCCGACGCCTCATTTTAAACACAACTCTTGGTGAGGCTTCCAGATAAACACGATATAAAATATGTATGATCAAAAATAATCTATTCAATGCAATTATGCAAGGGAATGTGAATACAAAGGTGCAGGATATGTTAAATAAATATAAGAGGCTGGAGATTATACCAAACCTCAAATAAATATAGATCACCTCTAAATATTTTGCACAAATTTTTTCAAAAATGTTTTTTATGTTCCATAAACAAATGTAACCAGTTTTGTCCCATGTCTCAAGAATGTTCTTATTTTTATTAATAATAATAAAAAAATATATTTTCACTCTGACATTCGCACACTCAAATGTACACTGTTATTTTTCACTAATTTTTAGGATGAATGTAATTGCGAACAGGTACTCTTGTGCTGTAGTACAGTACACATTCAGAGGCTGACGCTCCAAATGTATGGGGCTTTTCTTTTCTAATGTTTACGGTAAACCAAGTTCAATGACAAGTTCTTTTACTAAGCTGAACCACAAACACAGTCGTTTGTTTTCTAATATTTATGGTAACGTTTCTCCCTCCATCGGTGCCCCGCTATACCAACTTTCAGCCAACGGGGTCGCTGCGCCTCCACTTTCCACGCGAGGACGTTCACACAGCCCTGAATGAAAAAGACGGAGCTTTGTGCCCGAAACTAAAAAAAACACCCTAACCCGAACCCGAACCTGACTCATGAATTAAAACAACGACTTGTCTGTGAGGTAAAGACCGGGGTATTGTTTGTAAGCGGTTGTGAGGCGGCTGGGGTCGCTCGAGGGAGTTTAATTCACACAGTTTGTATGGCATGATGAAGTTGGTGGTCGCTGTTTTGCCTCGCTGAGTGAACTTATACAGAGAAAACAAGTAAACAATTCAGATTTCTTACCGTCTAAAGTTGGGATAACGGCCGCCGTGGAGTAGTGTCGAGTGAGAGATATGGGATAAATGCTTTTGGGGTATCAGGAACCGGCGGGTTGTAATTTTAAAAGGTAAATGTGAGTGTTGGCTGGATGTTTGTTGAATAGTTTGAGGCCTGGAGCTGACGGCTAGGCCATTAGCCGCTCCAAGAGCTCTTTTACTCTCTGTGGTGCTTTTAAAAGATACATTATTATCCAAGTTGTGTGGTTATGGCTGAACCTGCATAATATGTGGAGACCCTTATCAGGAGAGCTTAAAATGCCTAGTTAGTAATGCGTTTTAGAGTAAAAGCGCGGTAGCGGATCGGGTCTCGTTAGCTCTCGGGCTAGTGTTGCGATTAGCTTCATTAGCTTCGTGCGTTTATTCAGGATTTTCTCGCAAACACTCGTCTGTAAGGTTTCCGTGTCATTCCGCGGTTTTAGGGTACTTAACTACACGCTCAGGCAGCAGGAAGCTGAAGTGCATAAGATGTATTTTAGTGTTTTTGCAGTGGTGTGGTGGGTTTGTGTGCTGAACTTTAGTGTTGTTGCCTATAGAGGCCAGTAGAGGACCGTCTGTCTGTCTGGAGAAGGATGATGGAGTTCCCGCAGCAGCCTCAGCAGCAAAGACCAGCTGGGGACGGAAAGATCATCTACCCACTGGGTGTCAAAGAGATCACTGATAAGATCAGCAACGATGAGGTCGTCAAACGACTCAAGGTAAGAGCCAATGTGGTGGCGAATGTAGTCAAATCACAGAAATGAATCAATTGAAATTGAGTTCCTTTTACATTTCTTTAAGCCAATCAGATGCTTTATTTGAAAACAGTACTGCACAATTTAACTATTGATCTGTCAAGTATTATCTATAATGTTTTTGATGTCCGCTACCGAAGAAGATATTAGATTAATTGATAAACTTGGATTGCAATGTCTGTACTGTACTGATGACACAGTCCGACGATTTCCTGTAACATGCCAACTCTGAGCCTGGTTTAGTTCTAGGTAAATACATTTTTGATTCATAAACGGTGTTAGTGTTCCAATATTAGTGCTCTAATAATGTTTGAAAAATGAAACCAATATATTCCTATTGCATTGACTATACAGGCTTCATAACTCATATTGATCAAACTTGCACCTAGGAGACTTTTAGCTTGACAGATGATAAAACTCTGAAAAAATAGTCCCTTAGAGATGCGCTGAAAGAGGGAGTCGAGATGTATCTAGTGAATATTATTTGAGACGTCGAGGTGTGCAACTAATTTTTAGTTCCCCAAGGATTTTGGCTTGAGAGCATTTTAATTCCAACCACAAAAACAACACTTTATTATGCCTTGTCATTGTTACATATGCTACATGCATTTACTGTAGTAATAACTAGAAATTATGTATAATTACATGCAATTGACCCCTAAACCTATCCCTCATCCTAACCCTAACTCTATAGTAAGTACATGCAGTTAATTGTCATTACTCAGATCTTAAATGTATAATTACACTGTAATACTGACACCTTAAAGTAAAGTTTAACCCATCATTTTAACTTAGAGATTTTATCCGAAACATCTTATTGCTAATATGATTTAAAATGATGAGTTTCTCATTTTACAGAGGCTAAAATTAATGTAATCAATTTGTTTGCACTCAAATTGAATGTAGTTGAATCTGGCTCAATAAAACTACATGTCTTAAAGTGCCCCTATTATGCTTTTTTGGATATTCCCTTTCAAATAGTTTCTTAGATAGCTATTTGTGAATGTTAAAAGTCTGCAAAGTTTCAAAGATACACAACCATTAAAGTTATGGTGTCCCAAAAGGAAAGCATCTGAACTGCCTGAAACGAATCAGTAATTCCTGCCTTATTTTCTGCACAAACCTATGCCAGATTACAACACATTTGCATAATGCCTACAGTCTTTACTGGTTGCCCATGAACATTTAGTTTGACCCACCCTCAAACACTGTAGTTGTAGCCGAGGCCTGAAACAGTTTGGTTTGTGTTGGCTACATTAGACATGTGCCCATATATGGTAATATTACATATCATGATAATGAACATGCACGATATTGTTATCGTGGGCACTTCAGAATACTGTGAATAATTTCTTATGAATTCTTATGTGTTTTAAGAATACTTTTCAATCAAAAGGTTAAAATGTATAACATTTCCTGTATACTGCATCAAAGAGGCATGTGGACACTCTGATGTAAACAGCAACTTAAATGCAGTTGCAGCAGAAAGATGCCTTAATGCAACGCACATACAGTTGGCGTAAACCCACGTGTCATTTACCTGACGCAAATGCACCAGGGTTCAGTTGAGTGTGAAACCAGACCAACGAGGGGCGCCGGGAACAATCGCGCTCGAATTCAGACCTCAGCAAACGTGCCCAGTGTAAAAACACCCTAAATATCTTTTTATTATTTTATTACAATTGGGTCATTTTTTTCCTGTTTTTTTTAATGCAAAAAATGCACTCTTGATATTCATGTTTGTTCGGCAGAACGTCCCGTCGTGACTCACCAATCGTTAAATGTGTTGTGTAGCGGTCTGACTCGGTCGTAAACATTCTCTGACTGTCAAAGATTAAAATCTGCTCCAGTCGAAGGAAACAGTCTTTAAGTGTGTTCAGTTCAGTCTTAGAATGTTTCAGCTAGTCTTTAAGTGTGTCCCTGGCTTTAGAGGGCTTGTACCTGACTGCTGCAGCTTCATTGCGGTGTTGATACTCTGACATGGATATGCATAATTCAGAGTCTGAGGAACATGAACAGCTCGGTGTTGCCATCTCTTAATTACGGTAGTTATGGCGTGAAGGCACTATAAGCTTGTTGTTTTGATTCGGTAGGAAAGGTGGCTGCTGTTTGTTTGCAGTGCTCCGTTACTGAGGTCTGTCTGTGTAAACTCTGCATAGCATAAAATGTGCTGATAACATATTATGTCTACACGAGCATGGTGCGCGAGAGTATGTAAAAAAACATTGGTTGACAGAGAGGTAGGACATTATTTCATTTGGACCGAATATAATGATTGGATTTACATCTTATGGTCCTTCGACTGACGATATTTATAAAAAATACAGTTAGACCATTTATGATTTTCAGGAAATAAGGAGACTTTCAAAAAGTTTATCAAAAATGTTTCTGTAGAGAATCACCTGTTGTAATTAAGTAGGCTATTTATTTTAGATAATGTTTGAAAATGTTTAGATCTTAACATGTTAATTTATTAGTAAACATTTACTAACAATAAAAATACTTCTAAATCATTTATTTTTCTTTGTTAATCCCAACATTCACCGATACATTATTAAAATCAAAAGTTGTTTCTGTTAATATTATATTTGATGGACTTGATTAAACAATGAGCTGTTGTATATTTATTTAATAACATTAACATAGAATAATAACTATTGTAACATGTAGATATTGCTGATTGTTAGTTAATGTTAGTTAATGGATTACACTCTAAAAATAATGTGTTGGCCCAACAAAAAAAAGAACTTTATTTGGATGCACTTCCAAAATGATTTTTTCTTTATTATTATTAATAAAATTTAATCTTTTTATATATATATATATATATATAAAGTACATGCTATTATAAGTACTTTTTAAAATGATCACATTAATTAAAAAAATGTAACGCAATTGCATGTTAAGAATTTTAAGTAAGGTAAATAATACAAAACATATAGGCTAGTAAATAATAAAGAGGAACAAAAAAAAACATTACAAGCAATAAACAAAGAGTGCTTTCAGTATTTAAGAGTATATGAACGTTTTCCATTCAAGAGCTGACTAATCTTTACTGTTGTTTATTACTGATGTCATCATAGATAGCGGGTGAACTAAGTTGCATTCACACTAATGCAAACATCTCTTTTCAAATATAAGATGTGGGTTTTCCTCTCTGTTTAATCCCTTATGACATAACATTGTTTATATTAATTTCACATCATAAAACCATTTTGAACATCAAGTACATTTAACCGCTTGCACGCAGTCACACACAGATGCATGCTGTCTTCACAAAGCACACATGATCATTTCCCATTTTTAATATATAAGCCCATTGCATTCCAAATGACATGCATCATGCCTTCGTAGAGCATTTGTGAGGAAAATACTGGCAGTTGAGACCACACGCTGCAAAGTGTAACATCAAGCATAGTGCACTTTTCTCACAGCGCAATGCAATGGAGTCAGCAAATGTCATTTTAAGAACTTTGTGAAAGATTATTTTATGAAGTTTCGAGTAGTGTGTGTGAGGAATTGGAAGCAAGCAGAATACGAGGTTTCTAAAACACGCAGCATCATCCCGTATCTGTAGTTAAACATTAAGCTCAGAATCGATTCTGGAATTGGTACTGAAATTTTAAAAATGTGACACTTTGAGCGCTGTTGAGTTGTTTACGAATCCACTCAACAGCGCTTCAAAGCATCACATTTTCAAAATTTGGTATCGCTGTTCATACTATCCACGCTTATTTTATAGAATGATCAACACAAAATTAGTAGATTAAACAAACTGTTCTTTCCTGTAGGTCAAGCCTATATGCATAGCATGTTGATGCTTCCTTTGCACACTACTTTATACTCACGTGTCATGTGACCAGAATGATAATATTGCAGCCTTTGCGGTTTAAAAAAGTTTAAATTTATCATATTTTATCCTATTATCGCAAATACAGTTTAAAGGGTTAGTTCACCCAAAAAGGAAGTTTCTGTCATGAATTACTCGCCCTTCGGAACACAAATTAAGATATTTTTGATGAAATCTGATGGTCCAGAAAGGTAGTAAAAACAATGTTAAAATAGTAAGGTGGTTCAACCTTAATGTTATGAAGCGATGAGAATACTTTTTGTGCGCCAAAACAAAAATAATTCAATATCTACTCTTTTGCTACAACTTTTACGTTCAGTGCTTCCAGGTTCTATGTCAGAATGGCTCATTATGAGTCAGTTCAGAGTCGACGTTCTGACGTAGAACCTGAAGCGCTGAATGTAAAGAACGTAGGAGAATGACAGGGGAGAAAAGAAATTGTTCGAATTTTTTTTTTGCTCAAAAAAGTATCGCCACTTCATAACATTATGAACCACTGCGGTTGAACCATTGTGGCCATGTTGACTATTTTAACGATGTTTTTACTACCTTTCTGGACTTTGAACGTGGTACTTGCGTTGCTGTCTACGGGGGATAAAAAAACCCCTCAGATTTCATAAAAAATATCTTATATGTTCCGGAGATGAATGAAGGTTTTCAGGTGTGGAAAGACATGACAAACACCTGAAGACCTTCATTAATGACAGAAATTAAATTTTTGGGTGAACTAAACTAACCCTTTAATCGTTCAGCCCTAGTGTAATAGCATTGTTGCTGTCTCATCCTCCTGATCCTGAAATTCTGGGAAGAGATTGTATGCATTATTCATTTACACATTCAGATGCAACAGAGCTGCACTTGTAAAAAAAAAAATGTCAGTCCTACATTTCAATTTGTGTGGTGTTTCTAAATGTGTTGTATTAATACACAAACATTATGGCAGTGAGAATAGATTATAGTAGACAAAGATTTTGTGGAAAATAACAATGTGCCTTTATAGATGTGCCCTGTTCATTAAGTAAACATGAATTGGGTCACTGACAGGAAATAAATAGGAATCCCCCCTCCCTGTTGAATGCTTATATTTGCCAAATCAAAAACACAGCTTCATGAAGCAGAAAGACACCCACAAATTACTTTTTTCTCTCACACGTCCTTTGGAAAACTAACTAAAGAACTGCAAGCTCTTTGTAGAAGTCGTCTCACACATTTCCAGAAATGTTTTGAGAGCAAAATTGTTCAAATTCAAATTGTGATTGTTAGAGTCCGAGTCTTTTGGAGGGAATTGGACTGACTGCTTGGCTTCCTGGTTTTGCCACTGTGCTGTTTTGTGTCCGCTCAACTCAGCACTGGCTGCCCTTCCCCCACTCCACCAAGCTCACAAGCTCTCACACAGCAGCCAGAGAGGGGTAGAAAGTAGGGAAGATCATTTCTCCTGGGTCCTAGATCTAAAAGTATTCAGTGCTAATGAAAGATGATATTTGCAGGGAAGAGTGCATGGAAGCATATGCATTGAAATATTCAATTTGAAATGTAATATGCAAAATGTCAATATAATATGTAAAATGGCAATATATTTCTGTATTTAAATTTACATTTTCAGTACCATATGTGCAACATTTGGAGCAAAACGATAATTCAGATTCCATAATATAATTTACATTTGCTATTTCAGGGTTCCAGATTGCATTTTGCGATCATTTTTTTGAACCATTGCGACTAAATTTTGTTAGAGGTCGCACTAGTGCAACCACCATATTGCACAACTGATAAGAGCTGCTATTTCTATTTCATATGAGAAATATCAAACGGCAAACAAAACGAAAGTGAAATGAAACAATGCTACTCGTTTGAGCTGTACCTGTGCAGCGTGGCCCGTTTATCAGTTCCTCAGTAATAATAGCGTAAGCTCGGTGTGCGTCAATCACGTGACACTACCGTATTTTCCGCACTATAAGGCGCACTTAAAAGCCTTTCATTTTTTCAAAAAACGACAGTGAAAATGTTTCAGTACGACTGGTAAACTACAATGCCACACCGCTTGCAGCATCACGGCTACCGTAGTCAGTAAACAGCGGTACTGTGCTTACTCACAGTCCGAGACCACCTGTGTGTGTATAAAGACCCCAAAATGGCACCTTTCAAAAGACACGCTTACGACGCAGAGTTCAAGCTCAAGGCTATCGGTCACGCAGTAGAATATGGGAATAGAGCAGCAGCAAGAGAATTCAATATTAATGAATCAATAGTACGGAAGTGAAGGAAGCAATATGATGACCCGTGCCAAGTAAAAAAGATTAAAAAGAGTTTCCGAGGGAACAGAGCGAGATGGCCACAGTTAGAGGACAAACTCGAACAGTGGGTTGTTGAACAGCAAGTAGAAGCGTCTCTACAGTCACTATTCGAATGAAGGCAACAGCGCTAGCACGGGACATGAACATCGATGAACTTCGAGGCGGTCCTTCATGGTGCTTTCGTTTTATGAAAAGACGTAATCTCTCCATCCGCACACGAACTACCGTCTCGCAAAAACTGCCAAAAGATTATCAAGAAAAGCTTGTCACTTTCCGCACATACTGCAAAAAGAAGATCCGGCCAGAGCACATCACCAACACGGACGAGGTTCCACTCACTTTTGATATCCCCGTGACCTGCACTGTGGAGAAAACTGGGACCAGTACGCACCACAGGGAATGAGAAGTCAGCCTTCACTGTAGTTCTCGCCTGCCAGGCTAATGGCCTGAAACTTCCACCCATGGTTATTTTCAAGAGGAAGACCTTGCCAAAAGAGAACTTTCCAGCCGACGTCGTCATCAAAGCTAACCCGAAGGGATGGATGGATGAGGAAAAGATGAGTGAGTGGCTGAGAGAAATTTATGTCAAGAGACTCCGTCCCTATTGATCTACGACTCCATGCGCGCCCATATCACCAATGCTGTCAAAAAAACAAGTGAAGCAAACTAGCCGTCATTCCCGATGGATTAACTAAAGAACTCCATCTCCTAGATATTGGTGTCAACATGGCGTTCAAAGCTAGACTGCGAGCTGCGTGGAAGCAGTGGGTGACAGAAGGTGAACACACGTTCACCAAGACGGGGAGACGGCGCCGGGCGACTAACGCCGCTATCTGCCAATGGATCGTGGATGCCTGGGCTGATATATCAGTCAGAACTGTGATCCGAGCTTTCACGAAGGCAGGAATAATCTCTGAACTGCCAGGCACTGACTCGGATAATGACGAGAGGGAGCCGGGCAGGTTGGATGCCGTAGTCGCCCAACTGTTCAATTCGGACACTGAAGAAGAAGAATTCGAGGGATTCGGGGACGGGGAATGAACTGAAAAAGTGAGCTTTACGTGTTATACGTAACTGAACAATGTTGAGTTATGCACTAACGTTTGATTTCGTGGTATCAGACTGTTTCTTTTACTACGCGTTTACTGAATTAGGGAAACGTTCCCCTCCACTTTTGGGAGATATTGTTAATATGCACATCAACGTTTGAACAACATTACCATGGGAGTGAACGGAGTTGTCAGAACGCTTGATAAAGCTTGACTTTATCTGACTGTTTTGTTGACATTCACTTTAGCACAGCTCCAACTAGTGGATGCATAACGCAAACCCAGTCAAACGTTTGACTGCAGTATCTTCTATTCTATGCGCCTTATAATCCGGTGCGGCCTATATTTGAAAACGGTTTTAAAATAGGCCATTCATTGAAGGTGCGCCTTATAGTGCGGAAAATACGGTACTTCCTACACGCTTAACTAACACTTCTACGCAAACAAAACTTTTTTTTTCCTAAAAAAGACACGAAATTACCACTAGATGGCGGCAAAGAAGCACTTGTTGACTCCCCAATATATGGGAAAGGAGAAGTCTCATGAAAAACAAAAACTTCAAATTGTGACTGAATACACAGAAAGCAAGTAAAGAGTGCTCCTTTTATAATTACTGAAGTTGTTGGTCAGTTCAGTAGGGAACGTTTAATAAGAGTCATATTTACATTTTTTTGTAAACATTTTTTGGTTTTGCACGTTATTGTTAAGAAGTTTTCTCTCCATCTGAATTCAAGCAATGTGCTTTACAGTCAAATTTCCAATGAATAAACGTGCAAGCTGTCCGAGAGCTATTGCTTGCTCTCAGTATGATTTGTATTTTTTTTCTTTGACTTTTACCATTCTGATTGTTGTTTTATGCTTCAATTATATTATTAAAATAATGTGTTGTCCATCATGCTAATGAGTGTTAATAATAGTAATAATAATTTCTATTCCCAAAAATAACTTATCTGGAGCACGTTGGCGTGTCTGTTGAAGTGCTTAAACAGCCACAACGAGTGAGCGGTGATTCACCTCATATTCCTTTACTCATTGAATTTTTTCTTAGACAAGCTGTCCGAGAGCTATTGCCTGCTCTCAGTATGATTGTATTTTTTTCTTTGACTTTTACCTTTCTGATTGTTGTTTTATGCATCAATTATATTATTAAAATTCTGTGTAGTTCATCATGCTAATGAGTATTAATAATAGTAATAATAATTTCTATTCCTAAAAATAACTCGCTTTCTAGAAAGCACCCCCTTCCATCTCTCATGCTCCTAAAATTCACTCTGGTAATGTCGAAATTTCTCTCTTCTCTATTTTAGAAACATTTTGGACAGCTACACCGAATAGGGTATTTCTTCTGGGTCACTGCAAAGAATTAGGTTTATTATTTGAAGAAGCTTAATTTTTGTTTCCATTTTCACTCAGCACCACATACATAATCCTGAATATTGTGCACACAGATTATACTAAATATCAGCACTCCTGAAATGCTCATCAGCCAATAATATTAGAACTGTTTTATGTTAGTACGGATTTTATGATTTTCTATTAACTATTTCTCCTGTGGTCAGAGGTGACCAGTGTGTCCACCTCTGTTTACACGTGTGTGTCCCCTGAAGCATGAGGCATTGATTTCCAAAGTCAATGTTTAATAAACCTTACTTGTTTTCTGCTGAATTCAAGATTTACATTTCTGTGATCTAAATGCCCATTACAAAATTAGCATGCTCTTTTGCTCTGAAAAGGAAGACAATAATGTGTATTTTGCCAAGTTGCGATTTGGTTCTGTTGCAGTAAAGGTTAGTCTGTGCAATCTGATTCGAGCTGCTTATCTTTATTCCTTTCTGTCTGCTGGTTGTTCAAAGCTTTTACATGCGGTTGAGACGGCGAGAGTGCTGTCATCTGCTGCCTGCCACAGACAGGGTTTTGAAGGGCTTTCAGTTTCAATGTCTTTCTTTCTGTCATAGTACTGTCTAAGAGCAGTCATCTCCCAGCACAACGGTGTGTGATGACTCAGTTGCAATTCATATGTCTTCAAAATGCAGTAAAACTATTTGTGCTCCGAACTATTTTGTTTAACAGTTCCTTGTTACTTAATGGCTTTTGATGCCTCAACCCCTACTGATTCAAAAATCCAACAATCCAATAATTCCTAGATTTATTTTCATAATTGTCACCAGTGCTGCAGGCAAGCTTGGATTATGGAAAAGCTTACATTCAGCGGATGTAAATTTTGCCGTTACAATCGTTACACTGTCGTCTAAGTTGTGGCATTACTTTACTTGGCAATTACATGGCTTGCCCACCCGCATCCCTCTGACCCTGATATGAATTATATTACTAGAATTATAAATCTTTTTTGGAAAATGAAACATTTTCTCACGAACTCATGTAATTTCTTCTGATAGAATACATCATGAAATATAATTGTATATGGTACAATTAGCTTGTAGTTACACATGACAATTGATGAATACACTTTTACTTTAGTCACTTTCAATCACCATTGAGTGTTTGTAATAACTAAATAAATATGTTAGTAACATTTTAGAAAAATCTATGGGGAAGATAAACAATTACAACTTCTGTGGGGCGTGAAGAAAAAAAGTAATATAACTAGTAGTCTAATTACTGTTGCCAGAAAGCAATAGGCAAAGTAATATTACTTTTGAAAGGAGTAACTATTAATGAGTAACACAATAAATTTTAGTAACAAGCCCAAATCTGATTATATCTATAGTGATAATCTTATCTTTTACAAACAAGATAATGCATTCCCTTCACTTCACAGGAGCTGCTGGATTTTAAACAGTGGTTATTTGTCTTAATGGTTTTTTGGTTAAAGTGTGCCTTTAGAGTTTTTCAGTGTTGCTAAAAAGATTTGTAATGATTTGTACAGATAAATTTACCATTTTGAAAAATGTCTTTGTTTTACAAAATGATTAAATGTTTTGGGATACTTTGTGTATAAGAGAAACTATAAATGGGTATTAAATGACACCTGTTTGTCTAATAGCTGGTGGTCAAGACATATATGGACATGGATCAAGACTCAGAGGAGGAAAAGCAACAGTATTTGGCTCTAGCTCTTCACCTGGCCTCTGAGTTCTTCCTACGAAACCCTAACAAGGATGTACGGTTACTTGTGGCCTGCTGTCTCGCTGACATCTTCAGGATATACGCTCCGGAGGCCCCATACACCTCACATGACAAACTCAAGGTATAATATTTTAAAACTGATCCCAAACTTGAACCTCATGTCAAGCTGATTTTTTTTTATTATTATTATCATGCACACAATCCCATTACCTATAAGATTAGCTTTATTGCTCCAGCACAGGCACACCAATGGCATTAATTTGCACTTTTTTCTTCCCCCACTTCTAGGAAATTTTTCTCTTCATTACACGGCAGTTGAAGGGATTAGAGGACACTAAGAGCCCTCAGTTCAACAGATATTTTTACTTGCTAGAGGTGAGATTGTTCATTCAGTCAATCAGTCCAGTTATATTTTTTAACAAATAACTTTGTGTCTATGGATGTTTTAAATTGAATTTTCATACCACATCGCAGCAATAATTGCAAGCTTGTTTTTCATAAAATATTTAGCATGTAGTTTGATTATCAAAGCTAAAAATGTGAAACTTTGACTTGCACAGAACCTGGCATGGGTGAAGTCCTACAACATCTGTTTTGAATTGGAAGACTGTAATGAGATCTTCATCCAGCTCTTCAAAACCCTCTTTTCTGTCATCAAGTGAGTTTAATTTTAAGTAAGTTTAACCGTCTCTACTGTTACGCAACTGGGCTCTTTTTATTGACCAGGGCTTCTCTCTTTCAGTAACAGCCATAATCAGAAAGTGCAGATGCACATGTTGGACCTGATGAGTTCCATCATCATGGAGGGAGATGGAGTGACGCAGGAACTCTTAGACACAATCCTTATCAACCTCATCCCTGCTCACAAAGTAGGCAAATGACTTGTTGCATCTTATTTCCAAGTCCTATCCCAGATAGCTTAAGCACTGTGTGTGATTCAACATCTTTCTGTGCTTTAGAACTTGAATAAGCAGGCATATGACCTGGCCAAGACCCTTCTGAAGAGAACGGTTCAGACCATTGAAACCTGCATCGCCTCAGTGAGTCACAAAGTCATCCATTTGTATTTTGTCATTTCAGAATTTCGTACAGTCAATTGTTCAATTCCTCTTTTAAAAAGACAAAATATGAATTCAGATATTGTATTAACTTCAGAATCTCTTTCTCTGTAGTTCTTTAATCAGGTGTTGGTGATGGGAAAGTCCTCCGTGAGTGATCTGTCTGAGCATGTATTTGACCTCATTCAGGAGCTCTTTGCAATTGACCCTCTGCTCCTCGTCTCTGTGATGCCACAACTTGAGTTCAAATTGAAGGTAACTAAATGTGCATACACTTACTTGTGCACCTGCTTGCATACAACCCCTTTAGAGCAAGAATAAATCTGTTTGTTGTTGTGTGTTTAGAGTAATGATGGAGAGGAGAGGTTGGCTGTGGTGAAATTGTTGGCTAAACTCTTTGGAGCGAAAGACTCTGAACTGGCTACTCAGAATCGCCCACTCTGGCAGTGTTTTCTGGGCAGGTGAGGCCATCCCACCATTAAAAATACTGGACTGAAAGACATATTTGGAATATTTATAATTTGAATATTTGTTGAATTCAAAGGTTCAATGACATTCACGTTCCTGTGAGACTGGAATGTGTGAAGTTTGCTAGCCACTGCCTGATGAACCACCCAGATCTTGCCAAGGATCTTACAGGTGGGTTCAGGATAAATGTGGTATTTGCTGATTTTTCAGTTTTAAGCATCGCTTGGCTATGCATCTTGTGTAACTTGTGATGTTTGTCACATCAGAGTTTCTGAAAGTGAGATCACATGACCCGGAGGAGGCAATCAGACACGATGTCATTGTGACCATCATCAACGCAGGGAAGAAAGACCTGAACCTGGTGAATGATCAACTGTTGGGGTTCGTCAGAGAGAGGATGTTGGACAAGAGGGTGAGAAATATACAAAGAAATACATCTGTGCTCAATCCAAGTTAGGGCTGGAAGAAAAACTGACACTGTATTTTGTTCTTCTGCAATATATTGCGATATGACAAAAAATACAGGAATTTTCAATAAATGACTTAAATGGCTTCATTTGGAAAAAGTGATTGGGGTGACTTTATTAGGGAGAGCATCTACATAGAACGTAAATTAATTATAAAAAGCTGAAAAATTGCTTTCATTCTGAACAATTTGGGGAAAAACTTGAAGAAAACTGGGTGTTCACACTTGGGTATACTCTGTACAAGAACAAACTCAAACATCTTTCAGTAACAGTAAGCTGACTATAATTTAAAAATCCCTACTTGAGTTTTCATAGGCTACATTCCCACTATATGTGACACCATTTATTACTGTAAAATAAGCAATAGTAAAAAATGTATTTTAATAAAATAATTTTAGAGTTTAGTAGTCTTAATTTTCAAATGTTAAACCAAGTTTTTATTTTGCCATTTTATTGGCAATAAATATATGCGCTGCAGGTGTCAGATTTAAGTGTGACACTGTGTTCAATAACATGTATAGCTCATGAAATTGTATTTCTGGATCTTGACGCCTTGGTTCATTTGCTGTGGACCGAGATGCAGAAACACTATCATGAGCTGCACACTTGAAACCTGAATATATTTCATTAAATTGCAGCCTTTGTGATTTGATGATCGCACTCAGTCACATTGATACATCAGTTTTATTTTGATGTATCGTGGAACCCCAGTTCAAATTCTGTTAGAATGTAAATGCAAAGAGAAGTGAGAAAAAACACAGGACTCCACATATCCCTCAATTTTCACGCCGTCTGGTGTTTTAAAGTAACTTTTGTTTGTCTTGTTTCAGTGGCGTGTCCGTAAAGAAGCCATGATGGGTTTGGCTCAGCTGTATAAGAAGTACTGCCTGCACCATGAGGCCGGGAAGGAGTCTGCTTTGAAAATCAGCTGGATCAAAGACAAACTATTACACATCTACTACCAGAACAGCATAGATGACAAGTAGGAGCTACACACGCATGTACACACAAATGATTTCAAGATTCATTGACAGTGCAGCATGTCTAATATGGAAACTTCAGATTCTTAAAGTATGTTTGTGTATTAGGTTGCTAGTGGAGAAGATCTTTGCACAGTACATGGTTCCTCACAGTCTGGAGACTGAGGAAAAGATGAAGTGTCTGTACTACCTTTATGCCTGTCTGGACACTAACGCAGTCAAGTGAGTCTTAATCGACTCATTCCTGTTCATAAGATTGCAGAGAGAGTCTCTGGTTCCCATCTGACAGTTTTGAACAGTATCACAGTACTTTTATCAACAGCAGTCATCTCACTGATGTGTTCAATTATTTCAAGCTGAGCGTCTTTTTTTTTTTTTTTTCAGAGCACTGAATGAAATGTGGAAGTGTCAGAATATGCTGAGAGGGCTGGTTAGAGAACTGCTGGACTTACACAAACTGCCTACAGTAAGTCACCAAATAGGCCTACTCTAAGAGTCCATTCACACAGAACGGGTTTTTCTGTGTAAACGAGCTAGATGAACTTATTTGGTCGTTGTGTGTTGCGTCTTGTGTCTTTTGCAGCTTCACATGTATGACACAGCGCTTTTAAAAGCACGGTACTCACTCACAAAAAAAGCGTCTCGAGCTTTCATTATTTTTCACGTTTCACTGACTTGCATTTTGTGTGAACTTGCTCTGATACTGTCACCTACATATGTGGATCTATTATTGGAACATGCACACACACAAACACCACAGTGTTTCCTATTAATTACCTAAGCCTTTGTAGGGGTGTAATGCTTCTCGGTAAAACATTGCTCCGTACCCACAGTTGTCCACCCATGTTTCGGCACACTCTTCCACCATGGTTAATCTCAAATCTGTCGATGCATCTATAATATGGTTTGCTGAAAAAAAAAAAAAAAAACAATGTGTAAAACAGACTGGCAGAGTCCTGCTAATCGATGTGTTTAAGACCAAAACGGCACATATTGCCTTCTGTGTATAAACTGGCACTCAGTGCTAATTCTGACAGGCACAAAACAATAACACTGCATTTACATTTACATTTATTCATTTGGCAGACACCTTTATCCAAAGCGACTTACAAGGGGAGCAATTAGGGGTTTCGTGCCTTACTCAAGGGCACCTTAGTCGTGGTATCGAAGGTGGAGAGAGTGCTGCTCATTCACAATCCCCACCTTCAATACTTGCCAGTGTGGGAATCGAACCAGCAACCTTCAGGTTACAAGTTTTGTGTGCAGACATCTCAGAGAACATGCAAATACCAAATAGAGTTCTTTTTAGTCTTCTTGCACTAGAACAGACAAATTCACACAATTAAATTCTAAAACATGCCTATCTTGCGGAGTATCCTAGCAGACGGTTATGTCTAACGCATGTGTTCAGATCGGTAGATTGGATCCGCACATTGTCTTAAAGTGCCAGCAACCTAATATTCCTGCTGATGTCTGAGTGTTTGTTAAACAACAAATGATAGATGAATCACTCACTGCTCTTGATCGAATAACTTTTGTAACTTTAATTTATACAGTTAAGATGCAATATTATTTTACATCTCATTTGATTACTTTATTCAATATCTGTACCTGAAAACTGTTAGGCCTTCCTGAAAAACCTGAAAAGTACTGTTTATTTTATTTTTATCTTTGGTCTAAGTTTTATTATTTTTTTATTATTTTCTTTATTTATGTAGTCCTTTTTCCTGAACATAGTAGATACTGAACTGTACCGAAACTGTACCTACAACTCATGGTTCGCATGAGTAATTTGAACCATTAAACCCCTAGACCCTAGTAGGCCGCCATAGTCTACTCTGTACTGCCACATTTTCCTAATGAACCAAAAATATTTTTACCCTTCTGATAATAACATAAAAGGTCTCTAACGTTATGCTTTGCAATATTGCTCTGAAAAAGTATCTGACAAACAAACCAAAATCCAAAGTGCAATATGGCTATGTTTTAATAAAGTAGTCTCTTGCACTGTGTGTTTCAAAGCGAAATACACACTTTGCTCACACGATCAGCTTGTGGTCTGTTTTTTGAGTGGTTCACGGTGAATTCAGCTAACTCAATCTCTGGTAAGTGCTGCAAGTTTAACTGGCATTAGGGATAGCAATTGTGCTAGTTATGCGTTGTTGTTTTTTTCACATTTGTGTAATTTGCAGCATTTTTGTGAACGGATGATTATAGCATTTCACGCTTTCAAACAGATTTGTAATGAGCATTTGTAAACCTGTTGTCAGTTTTCTGGAAGTTTAACTGTTGCAATCGAAGAAATTGAGTCATAAGTATAATTTTACTATTCAAGTAAAAGAATATGCTTACTATAAAATATTCATTCTATAGTGTAATTGAGTTACAAATGTAATGTATTATTATAATGACATAATCTTACTCAGAACTATTGGGCCTGTGAAGTTATTTGAAAATGAAAGAAAAATTTTGGTGTTGATCAAAGCAGCAACTTGTTCTTATTTTGTGACTGTGTACAATGCACATGAATTTTGCTGCTGTGGAGGATTGACTATTGTTTTTCTCTTCCTGCAGTCTGAAGCAAACACCACAGCCATGTTTGGAAAACTTATGACCATCGCTAGTAAGCACACACTACTTATATGCTCATATATGGATGAATCGTTAATAAAACCAACAGGTTTGTGTAATTTGTCTTGCTCTCATTCTCAGAGAATCTCCCAGACCCAGGCAAAGCTCAGGACTTTATGAAGAAGTTTAATCAGGTTCTGGGTGAAGATGAGAAACTCCGTCTTCAGCTTGAGCAACTCATCAGCCCCACCTGCTCATGTAAACAGGCTGAACAGTGTGTGGTGAGTTCAACAACGCTGCACTTTCCAAGCACACATTATAACGATCATAAGCTTCCTGTATAAAATGCATATTAATATTATAAAGATACTGTAGTATGTTATCTGAAAGTGGAGTTTCCTTTCAGAGGGAAATCACAAGGAAGCTGACATTCCCCAAGCAGCCCACAAACCCATTCCTGGAGATGGTGAAATTCCTGCTGGAGAGAATTGCACCAGTGCACATTGACTCTGAGGCAATTAGGTAGGGAATGAGTTCAAATGGCAGATGATAAATGTGTTTGTTTTGGGAAGTTAATGACCGTCATCCAGGTTTTCAGATGGACAGGCTTTGTTGACACTGACTACGTTTACATGTGCACCAATAATTCGATTACTTCTCATAATCAGAGTGAAGTCTTAATCGCAGTAAGATGTTGACACAAGCAGAAATCTTCACTCCGTTTTACGTACAGTTTACATTATTCTGATTATTCACTAATAAGTATGGTTATACTACACTCAGGTAGGCATATAGGATGCGTGTTACCTCGCATTGTTTTAATCTACTCTCATCAAATTCAAAATACATTTTAATGGATGTACTGGATATTATTGGGCACCATGTTGAACATCGCAATGCCGGGTTTGCCTACACTGCCGTCGCTTTCGTTGCATCATCTGGGTGAAGATATAGAACAGAGACTGTGCGGCAAGTTTTGGTGACAGTTTAGTGATTTGATGAAGAGCAAACTTCAGAATAATGTCACGAAGTTTGTGTGTTAGGATGCCGTGTGAACAAGCACTTTGGTAATAATGTGATTAAGGTGTTTATATGCCGAAACAAAACAACACAAAAAGCAGTTGAAGGATGGCGTGCATATATATATATATGCACCGGTGTGCAGGAGTGGCAGGGTTAAAGCCTTTCTCCCAGATCAACAGTTACCTTTCCTTCTTATACCTTGAGCAAAGCATTGTTATACATCAGTGGAATACCCACACCCATAACCTACTGACAGGAAACTAGAAGATATGGCAAATGGGCGGTGATCAAGAGGGGGAGAAGTACATTGACATATTCTCCTCAATGCATGCTTAAGGAATAGCTTGATTGTACATTGGGATACTCTAATATCTCTATTAAGTTCTCTACCAATCAGTTCAGTTGATAAGCTGTCAGATGAGACCAAACATGACCATAGTGACATGTTAGGAAACACTAGTAGATAAACAGAATGTAGTTGAAAGCACGTGTCATGTGAAGTAAGTAGTACAGATGTGTCATTGAGGTGTAAGTGGCTCCGTCTCCCCAGACAGAACCATTCTGTTCCCGGAGTGTCCCAACAGTGCTCAGTCAGCATATTGATGAATCCCTCGCACTTGATAGGCATTAGCATACTGTGATGATGAAGGCCATTGCGCCACGTTTATACCTTTAAAGGGATTTCTGAGGTACTAGGACAGTAAAGAGTTCTACCCATATTTGCTCAGCCCTACACATTCATTTGATCGAAGTATTGCGTTTACATGAGGTAACGTTTAATCGTAATATTGCCAAAATACCATTAGAATTGCATTATGAGGGTGCATGAAAACATACTCCCTGATACCCCAGGTATCTGGCTGAATCTGTTCTGTATGTTTAGTTTTTTATTCTGAACATAAAAAAAAATAATAATAATAACATTCATGCATTGATATTTTATTATTAATTTACTAGGAATGGGTCCGTGATCTCGAGCCTTACTTGACTTAGACCTAAATAAATATAACCTGAATTATAGTCCTTTTAAGTCTTTATTAAAACAACTAGGGATGCACAATGACTATTTTCATAAATGTTTAAATGGAAATTTTACAACCATTGATTGGAGACTGTATATGCGATCCATATGAAATGGCCTACTTAATTTATGAACAGTCAAATCCCATACAGAATGCTGTTAAAAGTAAACTATTGTAAAAATACTGTACATGAACTACAATGCCTAAATAAACTTGCTTGCAAAATAACTGCAGACAATCAGTCCTAAAAATCAAATATGAAAAGTAAAATTGGAAATTCTGTGCAAGGTAAAGCACAGTCACAGAGAATGTATTTTCTTTGTCTGAACAACAGTATCTTTATATAGACTATCAGTGCACCTGCAGATGTAAAGCCAGAATATGAATGAGAGAGGAAGAGAAACTGACTGAGTGGGAGAGAGATAAGCGCAATATGGGCCATGTGCTTGTTTTCCCCTTAACGGTTGTGTAACAGTCTGAATAGCTTTTTAACAGTGAGACATCTAGTGAGGGTGAAGTGTAACTGCAGGTATTGTGTAGACATTTTGGATCAGTAATAATTGTGTGTGTGTGTGTGTGTGTGTACAGTGCCCTGGTTAAACTGTTAAATAAGTCAATTGAGGGCACTGCTGATGATGAAGATGAGGGAGTTACTCCTGATACTGCCATCCGCGCTGGACTTGAGCTGCTCAAGGTACTCTTCATAATTACAAATGTTCTAGTTTAAAGTTTTCATTGTAAGGGAAGAAAGAATTTCTAGCTCTTTTGAAATAAGACTTAAGTACAATGTTGACGTACAATCACATTTAAAATGAATATAAATAAAGAGAAATTGCTTTAAAGTGTAGGCTTGTGTTCCGTTTAATACCAAGTGTCATTGACTCATTCTCAGTCATTTTCAAAGTTTGCTGTTCTGTCTTTCCCTACCTCAGGTTTTGTCATTTACTCACCCCACTGCGTTCCACTCAGCTGAGACGTACGAGTCTTTGCTGCAGTGTCTGAAGATGGAGGACGATAAAGTGGCGGAAGCAGCGATACAGATCTTCAGAAACACAGGACAAAAGATTGAGACAGAACTGCCACAAATCCGCTCGTATGAACACCTCCCAAATGCATACACAAAACTGTTTGGAGCCAGTAACAACATCTTTAACTCATTGTATACTCGCTGATACAAACTCTTCAGTCTCATCAACTTTTTATTAATATCAAATTCAAAAGTAAAAATATTAAATGTTCTGTAACTATGTACAGGACTCTAATTCCCATACTACACCAGAAGGCGAAACGAGGCACCCCCCACCAGGCCAAACAGGCGGTCCACTGCATCCATGCCATCTTTCACAACAAAGAGGTCCAGTTAGCGCAAATATTTGAGGTAAATCTATGTACATAAAGCACAATATGTTACTTCTTGACTCTCAAATATATATATGTCTTGACAGTAGAAATAATTGTTTTACTGCATACTAGTTTTTCAAATACGCCTTTTTGTCTCGTCACTTGTTTCAGCCATTATCCCGCAGTCTGAATGCAGATGTGCCTGAACAGCTGATCACTCCACTCGTGTCTCTTGGACACATCTCCATGCTGGCCCCGGATCAATTTGCGTCACCCATGAAGTCAATTGTAGCCAATTTCATCGTGAAGGACCTTCTGATGAATGACAGAGTGAGCATATTGTTGTATTGTTCTGCTCTGGGCATGTAGGAATTCTTTTATTTCCTTGCATGTTAAATTAACCCTCTTTACCTCTTAGTCTGTGGGAAACAAAAATGGGCGGCTCTGGACAGTCGATGATGAGGTTTCCCCTGAAGTGCTGGCTAAGGTAAAGTTCTGTGAGAAATCATGTTGAAAACATCTCTTGGTGATTCGTGTGTATATTAATGTGCATGTCTGTGTGTGTGTTTCCAGGTGCAAGCCATTAAGCTGTTGGTCCGTTGGTTGCTGGGAATGAAGAATAATCAGTCTAAATCTGCTAACTCTACTCTCAGACTCCTCTCAGCCATGCTAGTCAGTGAGGGAGACCTCACTGAGCAGAAGAAAATCAGGTACTAACTGGGTGTCAAGATCCCCCAAGTAATTTTTTGTAATTATGAAAATATTGTAATAGGTGTCTAACCTGTGTGTTTATGGACACAGCAAGTCTGACATGTCTCGACTGAGGCTTGCAGCAGGGAGCGCCATCATGAAACTGGCACAAGAGCCTTGTTACCATGATATCATCACTCCAGAACAGTTCCAGCTCTGTGGACTCGTCATTAATGTGAGTTCAGCACAAGACTACTTAGACATGTATGGAACATGATTTTAAGGGATGTGATTTAAAAGTTATTAAATTGCATTAAAATTATAATTATTTTCATATAATAGCTGATATTACAATGCCACACTGTCTAAATAATTGAAAACTAAAATCTATTAATTGATTTAAATGATAGAAGTGAATTTAACGTCATTGTGTAGTCTAATAGTTTATTTTTTTTTATTTAAAATTGTGTTTTTAAAGATTAACTTTACCTTTGCTGTTATCTCATTTTCTCTTAAAGTTCCCTTCTAGTCAATAATTGTATCCCTTTAAAACTCCTCTTTGATTACCAAAATGATATTTAAAAAAAAAAATTCCTATGAAAAAAAAAAAATTCTTTACGACATTAAAAACTTCACCACCGGGGGACTTTAATCTAAAACGTAAGACGAGGGTAAATGAGCATTGCGATTACATTTCCAATATTGACTGATAAATTGAAATAGGTCTAATATCAGTTGTTAACTAAATGGTATTGATATATTTTGCATCCCTAAGGATTTTCCTTACAGATGATGGTGCTAGCAGTGCCAAGGGATGATAGGCATGAGATGATAGTCTTGCAAATCCATAATTGTAAAGTCATTTTTTATATAAAGGTCTTAAAAGTACAACCGCAAAAACAGTTGTAAAAAAACGAGCCTAAATTACGAATGTTTTGGTACAAGAAAGAATGACTAACATAAGTGGACGTATTAGGAAGTGCTACAAAAGCATATAATATCCATATTACCACAACTTTGAATTTTTTCAGAATTTCCTTTCCTTTCCCCTCTCTTTATAGGATGAGTGCTATCAGGTGCGGCAAATCTTTGCTCAGAAGTTACATGTTGCTCTGGTGAAGTTGTTGTTGCCACTGGAGTACATGGCTGTGTTTGCTTTGTGCGCTAAAGACCCAGTGAAAGAGCGACGTGCTCATGCCCGACAGTGCCTGCTCAAGAACATCAGTGTCCGTAGAGAGTACATTAAACAGAATCCCATCGCCCATGGTAGATAAGAAATCTGTTTTTTGGTATAACTCTGAGCCAATAACTATTTTCTTCAGAAATGCATGAATGGCCGAGACCTAAATATCCTGTCTGCCCTCCCTTTTGTATTTCAGAAAAGCTGCTGTCTCTCCTGCCAGAATATGTGGTGCCATACATGATCCATCTTCTAGCTCATGATCCAGACCTTACCAAACCACAGGATTTGGAGCAGATCAGAGACGTCAAAGAGTATGAGTGTTAAACATATTCACACACTTTTGCAGTTTCACCCCTTCTATACAGATAGCTACATGATCTGACTAATACACTCAAATTTTGATACTAAACCTTTATTTCCAGAGTGTCTATTTACAGTAAGTGTAAATAGCCTGTCTTGTTGGCAAAGGCTATTCACAGTAAATCCGCCCACCAATGTCTGGTTGGGCTGCACAAGATTCAAAAAGACACGTGCCATTTAATGCCTGCAGTGGCATAGGTCATAGGAAGTATGGCACATGAAAGTAACTTTTGATGTGATTTATTTTCTATAAAATATCATGTGAAAAAAGGAAGTAGAAGTAGCATGCCTGTTGCACAGGTTTTATATTTCTAACGCAAGACAATTTTGGGAAACAATGAAATTCATGAAACATATTACAACATCTACAAAGAGCAAATGAGCTAAATGCATTTTATTTGAGATTTGAGGCACAAAATGATTTAGAGGTATGTCAGCATATTAAAATCATTGCCTGATACTAAAGATACGCCCTGGGTGGATATAGACCCATGTGATGTGCAGCACCAACAAAGCTACAGGGCCAGATGGGTTCACCAGCTTTTTAAAAAAAAACTGGTACTAGAGCAAAGAATGGTCATTGTCCTGTGGCTTTGACTTCAAATGTCATGAAGTGTTTTGAGAAATTTGTAATCTCATTGCTGGGAAAAGAAGTCGAGTCACTATTAGATACCTGTTAGTTTGCCTATAAGCAGAACAGAAGTACTTGAGGATACTTTTCTTAGCATTGTTCATCTTGTGTCTAAGCATCTTGACAATACTAAAGCCTATGCTCGTATTTTATTTGCTGATTTTAGTTCAGCATTTAATACAGTGCAGACACATCTGCTTTTAGAGAAGCTGTATAGGATGGGTGTTAGTGCTCTTTTAATTAAATGGTTTTATTCTTTTTTTAAGTAATAGAACTCAGCAGGTTAGGGTCAATGGACACTTTCTGAGGTCAGTAACACAGGAGTGCCACAAGGTTGTGTCATCGCCTGTGCTTTTTGCTTTGTACACGAATGACTGCAGGAGCAGTCATGAAATATGGTGAAGATACTGTCATTTTGAGTCTCTTACACAAAGACATGGACCTATCATCCTACCATAGTATAGGTACTTTCATTCAGTGGTCTGACAAGAACTGTCTTGTTAAATGTAAAAAAAGACAAGAAATGGTCCTTGACCCATGAAGTGGATCTGAACACAATCCTGTGATCATTAAAAAGACAGTTGATACAGCAAGTGACATCTTGCAGATACCTGGGGTTTTATATGGACAATGTTCTTTGTTGGAGGACCACATTGACAGTCTGTGCACACGACTACAACAGAGGCTTTATTTTTCTAGAAGGTTGAGACTGTATGGGGTGGGTAGCAACATCTTGCTTGTTTTTTTACCAAGCCACACTTGAAAGTCTTAATAGCTACAGAATCACTGTCTGGTTTGGAAATTTGTCTATTCAACTGAAAAACAAATTGGCCCATATCCACAAAACAGCCATGAAAATTCTAGGAATAAAACAATAAGGACACATACAGCTTTTATATGAACAGTCATAACTGTCATGACTTTATATCAACAGGCAGTGATGAGAAGAGTATCAGTATGATTCCGAACATCCTCTTTTTAAGCGAATATCAGCCGTTGCCATTGGGAAAGAGACTGCCAATGTGTAAAACTATTGGACTGAAGGATTCATTTGTTCCTCCCTCGATAAAACTGCTGAATTTTACCAAGAACAAAATACCTGTAGCATATTAACACTTTACTGTGTTTTCACTTTACATATCTTGTATTTTACGGTTGTGTTTTAAAGTATGTTCTTGTTTTGTTTGTTTAATTGTTATTGTATGGTCGGAGTAACGCTGGAGCACTTTGCCCAAGACAAATTTCCCTTCAGGGACTAATAGTTTATCCTTATCTTTAATAAAAATGAAGAGAATATTTGAAAAGTGAAATAAAGCGCCTAATGAATGTTTAATAATAAAATATCTATCGGGTAGGTGTGTGTGCAGTGCGAGCTTTATTGTCCCAATATGGTGACATCCATTTAATAATTATAAATATAACAATTTACATTCTGTTATTATTGCATCCTGTTAATGTACAATACTGAGGTGAAAATAGTGTCTGGCATCTAACAACTATTAGCAATTACTGCGAAGAACTGATGCTTTTATAGTGGAAATAGAACATTGTCATTTTCACTTTGTGTAAATGGCATCTATATCTACATGCAAATAGCCGCTGCCTTTTATTTCTACTAAGAGTGAGTAGACACAGACACTAAGGTTCTCACAGGATGTTTGTTTTATAACTTTTAAACTTATTCAGATGAAA
This sequence comes from Opsariichthys bidens, assembly GCA_037194245.1. Taxonomy (NCBI): domain Eukaryota; kingdom Metazoa; phylum Chordata; class Actinopteri; order Cypriniformes; family Xenocyprididae; genus Opsariichthys; species Opsariichthys bidens. Next base: position 15,049,448 of record CM074293.1, on the reverse strand, counting down.
ATTATTCAGATTTTTTTTTTTTTTCAGGTGCTTGTGGTTCATGCTGGAGGTGTTGATGACAAAGAATGAGAATAACAGTCACTCATTCCTGAGGAAGATGGTAGAGAACATCAAACAGACAAAAGATGCACAGGCCCCAGATGACCCAAAGGCAAACGAGGTTTGTTATCATTAATAAATTAGCCATATATAATTATGCATTTATAGTGTTTCTGTATTTCTGAATCCCAGTGTGTTTTACTCTATTTTCATGCATTTACAGAAACTTTACATTGTGTGTGATGTGGCATTATTTGTGATCGCAAACAAGAGCACTTCGTGTCATCTGGACTCCCCAAAAGATCCTGTGCTGCCTTGCAAGTTCTTTACCCCACCTGATAAGGTAACAACAACAACTCTGACTATCCGTAGTTACGCTTTAGATGTGACCTTACTGTGAAACTCATTCCATCTGTTCCTATGTACAGGATTTTGTCAATGATAAGGAATATCTCTCACCAGAGGCAAAAGTAGTTCTGCAGACAGGGAAAATCCAGGTAGGTTTTGCCACATCTGCGACTATATGTAAATGATACCCAAATGACTCATTTGTGTAAACGTTCAAGATATAGCAACGGCATGAGAGCTCAGGTTATTAAAATATACACTACCATTCAAATGTTTATGGTTGGCAAGTTTTGTTTTTTGAGATATTACATTTAGCTAGGACACATTAAATTGATCATCGTAACAGTAACATCTTTTACATTGTTACAAAAGTTACAGCATATGTGTTCTCAATATTGATTATAAGAATGATTTCCGAAGGATCATGTGACTTAATGGCTGCTGAAAATTCATCTTTACCATCACTGGAATAAATTGCATTAAATAATGTATATTAAAATAAAGTCATTTCACAATACCCCTAGTTTGTTCAAAGAAGTTGGGAGTTATTTTGCAGATCAGACCCATCAGTGATCTTTTTGGATATGCTGTTTAAATGATGCAACTAACAATTGAATTTCTTGACTCCATTACGTAGCTCATTTGTTACCTTACACATTTAATCATTTTCAGCAACCACCAAAGCAGACAGGTGTACTGGGGGCAGTGAACAAACCTTTAACGGTGACCGCTCGCCGGCCGTTCATTAAAACCACCACTGCCGATACAGGGAGCAACGCAAGCACTAACTCCCAACCCAGCTCACCTGCAACAAATAAGAGCAGGTTTGTGCTTGTCAGAATTGATTTATTTTTACTTTTCATTCACTATCATTTGGAATTTGTCCAATCTATTCGCAGGAAGTACTTTACGCTTACCGAGAATTTACTACTTTCTCTTTCTCTGTCATAAGGGATGTGAATTCTGAGGCTTCAGAGACGGGTGCACGGGAGAACGAAGAGAATCCAGTGATCACGAAAGCAGGAGGTGTAAAGAAGGTAAGAAATATGCCATGTAAACAGTGAAAAATGCTGGACGTTCACCGTTATTCAGTTTTGTTTTGTTTTTTTGCTATCTTTTAGGAAGAGGCTGCTCAGCCCAGTGGGAAGAAACGTGCAGCACCTGCAAGTGACGGCACAGAGAACAGTGTGTCTTCAAACCCCTCAGCAGGGTCACAGCCCCCTGCCAATAAACCACGACGTGGCCGACCCCCTAAAAACCCTGCTAGTGTTGCCTCCCCAGATAAAGAGGCTGGAGCAGTGACAGGGGGAGGGTCTGGGCGGGGCCGGAAGAGGGCAGCACCTGCTCAGGATCCCGCCACCGCCGCCTCAGCTGATTCAATCAGTGGCAAGACGCCAAAACAGCAGAAAGAAGCAGAGCCGAAAAGAGTGGGGCCACAGAGACAGATAGACCTGCAAAGGTAACTTAATCACTTTTCTGTGTTTTATGTTCAGTAGAAATGAATCTAGAATTTCCACATTACCACCATTTGACATTTATGAATTCACCAATTCATTTTTATTAATTATTTTGTTTTCCTGTATGATAAAAAAGAACCCGAATATGACATGCTGGTAAAAAATAGTAGGCAAAATTGTGCACACGATTTATAAAACATCCCTCGATTTAATAAAATGTGTGGAATCTTTACTATTTCATCCCCTGGATTTATATATCATGTGCATAAATTAGTAAATCACGCACACAATTTACTATTTCGTTCGCTCGATTTATAACTTAGTAAATCAAGGGAATGAATTAGTAAATCGTGCACACAATTTAATTTCTTTCCATACATATCATAATGTGGGGCTCCATAGAACTGTAAAGCTGTAAGGTTTTTGTTGGGGTTTTTTTTGCTACTATGAGTGCAAGCAATTATATAATAACTCTGGTGGCAGACCTAAAGAGTAGTGATGTGAACCTTAAAGTAGGGAGGTTTCCAACTAGTAAATATTACTTATGGCCCTATAAATGATAAAAATCACACCTATTTGTCAAACAAGTTTTTCAATGGCCAGAGTGCATTTCACTTTCACTTTGAGTTGGATTTTTTTTTTTTTTTTTTGATTCCCTCATAGAATGACATAAATGTTCATTTGAAACCTTGTATGACACAAACTGGCATTAGACTTGGTGAGAACAATCCATAATTTTGTCACCTTTTAGCTGTTGTTGAATTGTTTAATGTGGAGTTGAGGCAGGTCTTTCTTTTGTCCAAGATCAGTGAGGGTAGCACAGCGAGAACAGCATGCGTACCAAGACATCCGCCTGTCTCAGAAGACGTATGGAAGTGAAGGGGAGACAGAGAGAGAATTTGAGTCCAGCCCAGAGTATGTACTCTCACTCACACAGCTACAGGAGCAGCAGGAAGAAGCCATTCTCAAGCAGCTCAGGGTTACAGCAGGGCCGAAAATGAGAGAACCCACATATGCAGCAGAGCAGGGGAAGCTGTCAGTGAGTGTCTGATAGGGAGCTTCATGTAGCACTGATCTCATTGTTTAACTCTTAAGCAGTTAACGTTTGTTTGTAGCTTTCAGCTTGAAGGAATAGTTTCACCCTAAAATGAAAATTGTCATCATTTATTTTACCCTAATGTCATTCCAAACTGAATCCTATGTTGTTTTTTTCATAGAGTAGGAAATACTACAATAAATTTTGAAGAAACGTTTATTTTCAGTGTTGAAAACAGTAGTGATCCTTAATATTTTTTTTTTCAGTATCCTTTTGAATAGAAACTTTAAAATCATTTAAAAGTCTTTTGTAAAATGAAGCTTCTTTTGATCAAAGCAATTTATCCTTAGTGATTCATTCAGTTCATTTAAAACATTTTTTAAAAATTCCTACTGACCATATCTGTTCTAAATTTCATGGAAAATTGTAAAAATGAAGACAGTACACTGGTTTGCAGTGACATGTGGGAAAGTAAATATTGACAATTTCTAGGACTCTGCAGGCCCACATGGAATCCCACCTGTCCTAGATATCATAATAATCATTTTGCAGATTGTTGATTTCTATTTTTTGTTTCAGGTAAAGCGTCAGTTCGTGAAGAAAAGGACTGTCAGGCAGTAAATGATTGAATGATGGAACGAAGAGGACACATCTACTTAAACATGACACGCTCTTCACAAACCAGAACTGTCTTTACCCAACACCTCTGAATGAGGATTGAATTCTTTAGATTCAGATGTTCAAACTTGTATGTAGAAATACAGACCTGTTTCTCTTCATTAGTTTTTTTCTTTTTTTGTTTTCTGTTGAAATTGTTCATGTTGCTCTTTGCCTCTGTCCGGAGCCGTTTTTAAAAACAAACATTTGAAAGAAAAAAAAATCTGTTTTAATCTGCTCTAAGGTTGCTTATTAAATACATGGAAAGATTTTTTTACTGTTTTTTCTCCCTCTCCTCTTTTAACCCTCTATTAAATCCAAATATTGTCATCAGATTTCTTTGATTGCAAGGATTCATTGAGGCTCATTTCCTGCATTCATTTTACTTTACCAAGACTGTATGATTAGTAATGCTGCTATTTATTCTGTTGGGTGTACGAGCATGAAATTCCTCATACTGTTGCGAGGGACATATCCTGCATTTGCTAACATGAGATTTGTTTGGATTAATCCTAAATATTGGGCTGTTCGAAATCCAATATTCCAGTTGCTTCACATTTAAATAAGATTTTCATCTTTCCCCGCATTCATTGTTCCCCAAGCTGTTTTTCACCAATTTAAACCGAGTTAACTTACATGGACACATATTGACGTAGATGTAATAACATGCACAGAACGAGTTTTCATTTTTCACTTTTTTTTTTTAATTCAAAAGAATGACAGTTTCACAATAAAATAACCATGCTTGTACGGCTCGAGTAGGTTTTTTTCTGTCTCGTTTTGTTTTTTATAAAATCAAAAGGAGCTTAAAAGTGACTAAAGCCAGAGCCCATGACCTGCATTTCTCCTTCGACAGAAGTTTTTGTCCTTTTATTCACTTCTTCGTGCAATATTGAACAAGGTGATCACTACAGGAAGACAGTCTTTGTTTTTGTTGCATTTGTTTTTCATACAAAATATAAATCCAGCCATCGATGGTGCATTCTAGAGATGAACAGTACTTTATCCCCCCAGAAAACTTGACTGTATGTACATGAGAAAGAAACGGTGTATGAAAGCAAACTAGCTGTGAAAGTGGGGACATTATGAAAACTGATGGTCTGTGGGAATGCTAGCAAATAGACCGGGGTCAAGTAACAAAGGGTGAAATGAAACCTTTTTACATGTCACCCCTGCAGGAAACAAAACAGTAGGTAAAAAAAAAAACAGGTTCACAAAGCATTGTGTGGCAGTACTCGCTCTTGGCCCAGTTTGCTTTTAAGCATCTTTGTAGAATAGAAAATTCTAGCAGTTTGATTCATGCTTGCAACATCAGTTACGTGCGAAATATGAAACTAGATCTGCAGCTCGCAAGTGGAAATCTTAATACAAATGTGGTATGATCAAAAAATGCACCCACCTCACACTCGGCGACCCTTTTAAACATTTACACCCGCTAGTTTTGTGACTTAACAGTTTTTGATGCCAAACTGAATGTCTCACCATCTTGATTGTTCCACAAAGAAAAAGCCAATCGTTATAAGAGAGGAGAAACTCTTATGTCTTCACTTTCTAATCTCTACATATACAAGTTGTTTTATACAATACATTCTTCAAAAAAAAAAATAAAAAAAAAAAGGCAACTCAAGGTATATCTTGTCCATGATCAACTCGAACCCCTACAGCTGCCTTGAAAAGAAGTAGAGAGAAGGAGTTGACCAATTTCTGCATTGCCCCCTTTTTCGAAAAGGGCATCTTCCTTTTATTTAAAAAAAAAAAAAAAAAAAAAAAAATGAACAACTTTACCCCAGCAAGTTTGCAAACCGTGTCTGCACTCACAACGCAACACAGATGTCATCTGGCCATTTCATCTTACTATACAGCTGATTAGTGCCAAAGGAAGCCAAAGAAAACATTAAAGAATCCACTGGCAAATAAAAATCACATTTGCTCATCAATTGAAGGGGTCTTATAATCTCAAAGATTGTTTTTATATACTAAATAACCCCATTCAAAATATGCATATCCAAAACAATTTTTTTTAGTGTACAGATAGAAGAAAAAAAAAAAACAATCCTGCTTTTTTGCCTTTAAATGTACAACAACCTTATATATACTCATTACATGTACTAACATTGTTTCACAGATGCAAGTGGGAGTTTCTTTAACTGTGAAATGACAGTGAAACAGGCTTTGTCTTTGTTGGGTTTCTTTAAAAAGCTAAGTGACAGCGGGAAAATGATTGTACCAAGGCAAAAACCGAAAGTGAAAATGATGGGAAGAAAA